>BTRK01000005.1:40289840-40964215 GCA_036245805.1 Pristionchus mayeri
TACTCATATTTCGCAATCCAAAGAGGGGGAGGCGTACTGCCAACTCTACCAAGTAACACGGGTATCAATTGTTGACTGTAATCGATGTTTATCTAACCATCATTTGTCACTTAAATTTTCAATGTTTAAGCATGACCGTTGATTTTTTAAGCAAGCAAATGAATTGCAGGAATGGGCTAATTTCCATGTTCTTCTGCCACACAAGTACGACTTCACAATCAACAACAATTTTTATGACGCAGACTACCGCGATATAGACAATGAAGTGAATAACCATATCATGAATCATATTATCGCTAATGAATTTTCTGAGCTATTTTTTCAGCTTATTGTTGTAAAATGTAGTGTTTTGGGACGAATAACAACATGTTTTGGTTAATTGTTTTCACGACATTCGATAACATTTTTGTGAATAAACCATAGTTATCAACATGCATTGATTTTCTTTTCTGGGCAACTGTCCCTATGACTACGGAATTAGCGAGTGAATAGTACAGAAGATGATTTGCTGACATGTCCTCAGATGAGAGTATGAAAACGCCTATTGCTTTTGAACATCGTCTGAAAAACGAATGTAACAACCTGAGTGAAAATGATGGAGAAGGGACCTTTGTTTGGTACTCATTCTGAAGGTAATCCGACCTTCCGGATGAGGTACCTTCAAGTATTTCAAGTTACACCGTGCCTATTGCATATAAGTGTTTAGCTCCTTGCCCAGCTCGATTTCCGATATTAACAAGTGAAAAATCACTATTAAGTGAGGTTAGGTTTCCCAGTGAGATTGACAAGGGGCGAAGGGCGAAACGGTCAAAAACAGGGGGGGGGGGGGGGCAAAGGGTATCCCATTCCTTCCAACGCGACTCTGACTCAATCACCCTAGGCAAACAAATGAACGTATTTCGAGGTTGAAATTTTTCACATTCGCGCTACGCTATACTGCTAGGTCAAACCTCAGTGAATGACGATTTTGCAATAACTCAAACGAATTAGATATTTCAATTCGACTTGGGAGGAAAATACTTACAGCTAGATATTGCAATTAATATAGACTTGGAATATGCTAACAATATATCGGAGAAATTATTTCACAGTGATCCTTCTATCTATCAGGTTGGCCGGAAAGTCTTTGTATATGGTTTTGTTTTAACACTACTCGTCCCTAATGCATTTTGGATTTCCCTCATTCCTAGTGGATTTCCCTCATTCCTAGATAACAAACAGTGATGGGCCGTTATAGTAAGCAAATCCCCATTACTTTCCCTTCAGTCAGGCTCTAGTAGAGCAACGATGTATCATCCTGGAGCCACCCACTTCCGAAAAAAAATGTTCTGCTATACCTCACTCTATCCTACACCACGATGAAGGATTCGGAGACCCTACTGAAGAATTTTTATAACACACATGCCCCCTCTACAACACCTTCAGGAATTGGATCCATCGCTTCGAAGAAGACGGCTTTTCCCTCAATGCATGGGATCGATCTGAGAGACCGCGTTCGTTGCATTTTGAGACTTTGAAGAAACCTGTTGAAACGGACGAACTTCAAAGTGCCCGTAAAATTTATATTGCACTTAGAGTCTACCATATCACTGTCAGAGAAGGCTTAAGATCTCTTGAAATGATAAAATATATCGGTCGATTCATATCCCATGATCTGAGGCAAGCCAGCCGAGACCGTCGTGTCGATGATTCCATTACTCTCCTCATTCTCCAAGGTGGGGATCGATGGCTGGAACGGCTCGTAACGGGGAATGAGAAGTGGGTCCACTAAGATAACAACCACAGCAGAGCCCAGTTGGTTGGAGAAGTAGAGACCACGCAGGGTATCCCCAAACTTGACCGGCACCACAAGAAAAACAAGCTGGTAATGTGGTGGAGAGCGGATGGAGTGAACCAATCGGAGCTATTCCCTGAGGGCATGGCAATTACCGGGACCAAGTACGTCACATATTTACATAATTTGAAGTTGGAAGTCTATCGTTCAAGGCTGAAGGACAAGAAAGTGTATAATCAGCAAATGACCCCCGTCCCCAGGTCTCAAATCAAGTCGAGCTGGAATTGGCTGGATATGTATGGATGGTTCTCCCTCACCCCCCGTATTCCTGGCATGGCCCTGTCTGATTACTGGTTTTTCGCAGACCTGGCCCATGCCGTTCGAGGTAGGTCGTTCAATTACCTGGGAAGTCTGGAGTATGCTCTCAAGCATTTATTTGATTCGCGCTCAGGCGGGTTCTCAAGGGAGGGGATCCATACATTACAGGTACGTCGGGCACATATTGCTTCTTATCATATCGTTCGTTGTCTCTACTACGGCTGGTCCACCTGGTTCCGGATACGCGCCAGCGACTCCCAGACTGATCCGCTTTGGGAGAAGATAATACATATTTCATATGCAATCATTGGACGATAAACGTTCTGTAATGAATAGAACATTTTGTATTGAATATAGATACATGGTACTCAGTTTCAGTGCATTGAATTATATATTTGTAATCGTTTAGCGTCATAAGCATTTCGAAAGCATGAATTGACATGTTGTTTTAGGAATTTTTCGCTACCATTTGCAAATGCAATTGTGCGAACTAGGTAAAGGGTGTTTTAGATTTGCTGAGAATTTATAATTGGCTCATCTTGTTGTGAAGCGCAAACACATTTCAAAATTCCTCGTTCTAGGCCCCCAACACACGATTTATTTATAAATCAGTGAACATGTTTTTATCAAGACGATATTGCGTGCTCTCATCAGTGGCTATGGACCACACATAATGCAGAGGCATCACTTGCTAAGCCATCATTTCTGTCGATAAGAAATGTTTCGAGGTTGTTCAGCGTATGACACTCGATTGTAACTGTCATGGGTCAGATATTAGTGGGCCAATTTCGAAATAATCTTTTTATCGGTTTCATTTCATGTTAGAACGGCAAATATATTCAGAAAAATTTAGAAGTAATGTGGTTATCTACAAAACAATCGGCAGTAGAATTACGGGAGATTCAATAATCATGAGATTCAATCAATAAATAATGCTCAATTACAGTACTCTACTGTATCTTGGCTCGGCTGGTTTCGTAGAGCTTTCCGAGGAACTCGAAGGGAACGATCACTTGCACGTATTGCACGAAGACCTTCATGTAGGAATCCAAGAGAGACTTAACCTGCAATTCACAATGATTACCCATGTCCAAAGTCAAGTGACGATTCCAGAATATTGAGATGATTTTTTTTCGATGTAGTTCAAGGCATAATAACAATTTCACCTGATTGTACGAATATAATGTTAAACGCGAACGCATCCTAGTACAGATGGCCCTCTCCTCACCTTCTCAACGACGACGTTCATCTTCTCCTTGGCCCACTCGATGGCTCTGCCAGAAGCGACCGCCTCACGAGCTTCCTCATATTGCTCGTGTACAACAGCAGCTTCTTCCGCCACTGTCTTGCACAGCTGAAATAAGTGATGATCATATTATCGATTGGTTTTATCAATTATCGATTTTTATGATAATTGATTGACTTGAGATTATCAATATTCGACTGACTGGCATACTGACCTCATCCTTCTTAGCAGTCGCATAGTTTAGCTTGTCGCCGGCGTAACTAAGGCATTCCCCGTACTTTTCGACGACCTTCAATACATTCGAGAGTAATCCTTAATAACAACGGCAGTTTTACCGCTCACACAGAACTACAAAAGCTCTGCAATATACTGGCTGGTAACACGACAAGTTGTATATTTCTCTTTTTCGCCCTTTAGAAAGTAGTGAATGGGCATACCTTGGGCGAATACTCGTCCACTTTCGCCTTTACTGATGCAACTTGCTCGTTCAGAAGTCCCTGTGCCTGTTCCGTTGTGTAGTTACGCAGACCCTCGTACTTCTCGACGACCTTCAATCGATGTTCGTTTCTACCGTACTCATAGGCTACCGTACCTCATCAACCTTGGCCTTCACTACTCCTGCATGCTCATTCAGCAGCCCCTGTGCCTGTCTGAGTCTCGCTCCTGCCCATTCCTCTGCTCCTTCTGTGTTAAGATGAAAGGTAAATATAGATAAAATCATGAAAAATAGTGATCAGGGATTCCCTCATGGTTGACAAAGGAAAAGGTAAAGATGCAGCTAAGTCAAATAATCAAAGAGATGCTAGGTGACTACATATTCTTGCTGTTGAAAGTTCTGGGGAACGATACCACGAACTTTGTCACAGCCAGTTTACCAACCTTTGTAGGCAGAGAGATCGAAGGTCGACGATGACGTCGTCTGGGCGGTTGAAGGAGTGAAAAGAGTGTCCGACATCTGGAAGGAGTAGGATAAGAGTAAGAATGATGTGTAGAAGAAAGGCGAGCGATTGATTGCGAAATAGATCAAAACAAGAGCACAAAACACTGGACGTTAGCATGACGCACGTTTCTGTAACATTGACTGCACCTTGAACTGGCGCGCGCTTTTCGAACCTGCCTTGCGTTGGTGCCTAACTAATCTGGGAGAGTGCAAGTGATCAAAAAGGGAACTCGGAAGGATATTATTATCCTGGAGAAGTAAAGTGAAACTGAGAAGCGAATGTGGTGAGGAGTCTGTCAAGGGAATTTATATAGGAGGAGGATGGGGTGAGGGGAATAGGACGGTTTCTCCGCCTTCTAATCGACTCTCGTGAGGGAGAGGGTGATAAGTACAAAGTTCTCTGGGCAGGGGTTAATGTGTTGCGTGCTTGTGCCAAAGTCCGCATTTAGATCGTTTCACCAATGAGGCGGCGAGAGAGATAGCGGGGATGGCAAACTACTCTTCATTCTGCGTAATATCTCGGGCAAAAGCAGAGGGGCAAAGGGTATCCCCTTCATACGCGACGCAGACGTGAAAATGTAGTGTATTCCAGCCCTTCTAGCTGGCTCGTGCTTCAAAGAACAAAACGGGAACAGAGTGGCACGGGTCAAAGGATGAGGGGGCAAAAGCATAGGGACAAAGGTTGTCTCCTTCCTTCCTACACATGTCTGACTCATCCCTGATCGCCCGAGACACACAAATGAACGTGTTCTTCTCGGGACTTTGGCTTTCCTTTCACTCTACGCTGCACTAGGGATGGTTTCACAAGACGCACTCGGCTCTGTCCTATTTGGGGGGGGGATGAGGTGAGTACCTGGATTGGGGGGACATGGTGGATTGGTGGAGGACAAATTAAATCGTTCTCGGAAATTTGGCATTCTTCTCGTGCTACGCTCCACCTAGTGGATGGTTAGTTTCAAATTTCAAGGGAATACGCAGCAGACCATAATAATCGTGCGCCATCGAACTAGGGAAGGTTTCACAATATATTATCTCTTCATTTTCCATGCTCACTTGCTTGTCTGACCGGTTCAAGAGTATACAAAGAGAGTCATTAATTGTGATGCCATCCCTACGCTACACTGCGAAGCCAAACCTCAGTGAGTGGAGATTGTGCAATGGTGAAACAGCCATCTTGGAATTCGAGCAGGATCGGGAGCAACACTCAGTTAAATATGACAAAGCCAATAGCTGCCGTGCCACTTGAAATCGATCGCCTCACAAAGACTGATTTGAGCAGATTGTTGGAACGTCACTGTGACATGCGAAATGGAACATGTGGGGAATGGAAGTACCGTCTAAGATCAAAGCTCTAGTAAGGACTTATCATATTCGAGCTCTATACAGGGTGCACAATAAAGTGCTCTGAATGCATCAATGAGCTCAAAACAAAGAGATCGAAAATTATGCATCCCCATAAAAAATCACCGAAGGCGAGAGCTACAGAATCCTCCCCTTTTCTTTGAGATCTGACCAATTGCATGTCCTAATTCAATGTTTGGACATAAAAAATCGTCTTTAGCAAGTTGTTGAATTCATGAACTAAAAAGCGTCTAAGGGAAAGATTAGCAAGGCCATTTCATCTACTCTCCTTATTATACACCAAAATAGATTATTCACATTATCATTCCAATAGTATGCTGTTCTAATTGTTTATATCAATTTTTTACCGTTATTACGCATAGTGATTATTCTTCTCCAGATGTGTATGTGTTTCGATGGTCTCAAGAAATATCACTAGTACTTACAATTATCCCGATACGCTGCGAGTTCCGAACACCTGCGCGGAGGAATCGTCTGTTCCTCTATAAACCACACACTCTCTCGTCGATCACAGTGGGCAAGAGAGCGTGTGATATGGAGAGAGCAAAAACATTGCTCCCTGCGCGCAATCCGGGGATGGACGCCGGTAGAAGAGAGATGAAGGAGAGGGAGGGAGGACTTTTGCGACCCCCCATCAAATAGTGAAAAGGAGAGAGGATTGGTCTCAACCCGAATTTGCTAAAGACACCACACACATTTGCTACCGAGAAACATTCACGTAGGTTGCTGGGCAGAAAAAGTTTAGGGTAAAAACATTTCTCACGCTCTCATTCTGACACATGTCATTTTGTCTTGCTTTTCACCTTTTCTCGTCCATTCCTTAGATGAATCCGTGAGGGGATCGAGAGAGAGGCGAGAGAGTCTCTCTCACCACAGTAAATAGAGAGGGTAGGACTGCCAGAGGGGACGGTTAACCGTCTCATCCGTCTCTGATCTGCCGAGGCCCTCTAAATAGCGACCCGTTGATTTCAGCCACCTTAATGGAGGAATAGTTCATACGATACTACGTATTCATACGTTCATCTACGTATGCAACGTCTTTGTTTACAATTCAATGTTAGAAATTTGATTCAGAATTATTTCTTTTTTAATGATCTACTCATTCAGGTCAAGTGAGATGCGCGAAATTTCTTCCTCTCCAGTCCTCCTCTCATTCTCACTCCCTCAGTACTATAGTCAGATTTACCCTTTTGAATTGTGTTTTTAATAGAGGCATATCAATGGCATATCCTTCACTAACGACAACTATCCCCCTTTCCACAAAAGGAACAACATTGAAACATCTTCATTCTGCATATCTTCTACCCAGGCATTCGAATCCCAGAGATCGAGGAGTGAGAAAGAGGCAGAAAGATTTCGTGCGAAATCTCATCCCTTTCCTCGTCAGAAAATCAGAGAACGGGTGATAAATGTCACATGGAAAAGTCGAATGTGAGAAGTGGGGAATTCGAACCCTTCAAAAGGAGCTAATGAACTACGTTTATACACAGTTAACCGCTACAAAATGTAAGTAGCGTGCAAGTGAATATCAGTCAATAATTCCTTGCTGTCTTTTGAAAATGACTGGATGGAGTACTAGAGTAGTTGTCTGTCTCTCTTCTCTTCACACACTGTTCTTTCAAACTTGCGAGAAAGAGTAAGGAAGGGGGAGAATCTGACCATTAGTGCACTGCCCGTAGTTTCCATGACATCTACACTCTTCCAAATACACCTACGCTGAAATTAGGAAGGCGCTTGCCGATTTGCCATCCATCATAATGCTTATAAACATGAACTCGAATCTTCCTTCCTTTCGAAAGCGCCTAATGGAAGTAGTGCAGTTTCCATGACATCTATACTCTCATATTATCCTTCCCCTCTAGTTGTTGACTCAGAATGCGCGTGAATCTCTGGCTAGTATGTCTCCAGATGTCAGAGTTTCCCTGAATCTTCCTCAAACTTTACTATTTCCTTTTTGCGTATTATACTGCGTATGATTACTGAGTTACATTAAATACTTATACATTTTCTAAAATTTGCAACTGTAAAGACCTTTGCTTTCTACCCTCTTTCTTCAACAATTTCTCAAATTCTCCCATTAAAATTGGCAACATTTTCAGAATGAAACTAGTACATCCTTCTAACTTTCATCCTGTCAAATTCGGGAGAAACGAAGTGAGTAAAGTTCTATCATCATATTCATAACAGTTCTATGACTGCAAGATCCATCGAATATCAAATATTCTCATATTCATGCAGAAATCTAATACCAACTAGTTGTGATGTATTGCCGTGAGCAATTAGAAAGACCCCTTTTTTCAGAACGACTTTCTCCAGAGAGTCTGGGCTTCTTCTGCACAATTCTTCGAATACTACGTTTACTTCATGAATTTTCTCGATTTCTTCAGAGAGCAAAACTACGATCAACGGCTAGCTGATGAGGCTGTGGGTGATTTTGACGATATTTAGCGTGTTTTTAAAAGTTTTATGTTTTGCTAAAAAAGAAGCTCACACACACTGGTGCCAAAGAATTGTACCTACTTGAGAATGTGTCCGATTAATGAATTTTTATTTGCAGCAAACATCACATGATCGCACTTCGGAAGCCTGGCGAGATTTCCAACAGGCAGTGAAGAGAATGAACAAGTATTTCACGCACAAGCCATATTGTTGCACTAAATACCATGTCAGTTAATGTTTGTATCATTGTTTGATCACTTGCGATTATTCAAAGTAAAATAAATGAACCAATTACATAACATAAACAATTTCACTGGTTCCACAAACATCGTGTTTTGAGAATTCCTTCGTAGTCAAACAATATTTTCAAAATAACCATTCTTCTTGCAGAAGAAACGGTTCAAGTGCGTACCGCCGAGTTGGAGACGGGCATACAATGTGAGTACATTTGCAAATTATTTTCGAAATAAAACATTCCCCCGTGTAGTCGCATTAATATAGTTTCGAAAATAGGACAATATAAAATTGAAAATAAAGAAGTAAATAAACTTCAGAACATCAAGGCAATCTGGGGTTCTGTGTGCTGCATTGTGCGGATCGTCTTGTCTAATTATGGCAAGTTCAAGATACTCAAGGCAGTGAATGAAATGCACAAGAGAGGCATGCATAAGATGAAACTCGGGGTGAGTGAAACTGAAACTCCGTAGGACTAATCCGTAATGCCGATCTAGATCTAAACGCGCCATCACGAATTAGTTTTAAACTGTACTATTGTCAACAAAACGGTTTAAATTCGGGAATAGTCACATCCTTCAACATACTCGAGTTCGAGAATAGAAGCGTGGAAAAAGAGAGATGGAGGATTTTTCAACCCTAGATCCCCGATGTCGCAATACCGCACATGATAATATCAATGTGTTTACAGTTATTCGACACCTTCGTTGATGTCACTCGGGATGAAGTCGCATGGGAGTTGGAAATGGTGCGTATATTCAGGCGAATTTTGAAAACATTACAATATAATTCTCGGCTCAAGTTATTTTAGATATCGAACATGATCAATTTGCATTTCAAGGTCGCAATTTACTTTAATATTCCATAAATATGACAATAACATAATGTTTGGCTTAAAATATGGGCAACAATACCTAATTTTTTGAACAAGATATTCAACAATTTTTTTAAAATGTTCAGACTCGAATTGATCACTGTAGATTTACATAATTTACAAAATAATTAACATATTTCAGGCTCGCGATATCATTCTTCACCATCCGAGGAATCGTCTGTATCGAAGGAGAAATCAGAAAGAAGGAAAGCGAGTAGTCCGAAGACTGACCATCTCTGAAGAGGAAGAGTTATTTGATGAGCAAACGAGCAAGAGATTGAAGAGCGATGTGGGTGCATCTATCTGATTGAGTTATACATGTTTGACAACAATCGTGAAATCTCATGGAATGTTGGAAAATAATAGAGTAAATGCATTTCGTCAGCAACGCATCGATATTTCCAGTTCAATTTACTGGAGCGTAGTAGCATAACACAACCACAATTTCTTTAAAACATAAGACAAGCGCCACATTTCCTATTCTTGGGTTTTATTTAGTTGAGGGATATTCGCTTTCAAACATATATGAGAGTGTCGACAATACATCGATATTCCAGTTCGATTTGCTGGAGAGGTACTTCGTATTCGTATTGGGTACGAGAGATCATCTGGCTGAGTTCTACTGTTGCATCATATCTAATGCAATTCATCAAAGAACGACGGGAAAGAAAATCAGCGAGAAGGAGGTGGAGAATATGGTGAGTTTGTGATGAATTGTGGTGAAAATGCACTTCTTCTTAAATGTTCTTGATTTATTTTCAGAAAAGTATCATGTTTTTAATCCGGAAAAGATCTTCCGAATATAATAAAAGGGGCAAAACATTAAAGAAGGGGTAACAGGAATGGATGCTAGGGAGTCCCACCACGAAGATATTGCGCTCGCAATGGGAAACTGTAGCCAACTTACTAGAGTTCTCTTATTGGAATCTTATTGGAATCAATTGCATCATTTTCATATATGTTTCACGTGCACTATCTGGATCATATAAATAGTGGACGTAAAACATATATGAAAATGATGCATTTGATTCCAATAAGATTCCAATAAGAGAACTCTACAAATTACCCAAACAACGAGGCGAAAATTATGTAGCGCTAGTGAAACATAAACGAACTAGCCACATCCCTGCGCTGTCAATGAACTTTGCGCGTATGTAAATAGCCTCATAGCTGTCTGTGAAACGTCGGATAAAGTGATTCATTATCGGGCTGCCGGCTTCTATTACATACACATAGTGGTTAATTAAACTAATTTTTCGTGTTACTCCTTCTTTAAATCGCACTGTTATCGTCTTTTAGCATTCTCTCAACTGCTAGAGAGTGTGCAAAATAAAGAGAGCGGATCCAGACTAATGAATATATTTCAGATAAAAAAGCGTGATTACAATTGCTGGATTCTCGAGCAACACAACGAGCACACAAGTGCAATCCACAATTTCTTCATACTTTCAGAAACAATGTCGCAATTAGTAAGTCGTAAAACGTTGTATTTAATGCTAATTCATAATTAGTAAAAACGCTTGGAAATTTAGAGAACTGCCCCACCCTGTTTCAACTGCATCAAACAAAGGATCAACTTTCTCGAAGTCCAAATCGACTTTTACTGTGAACGAATTCCATTATTGATCGAGGAATACATCAAAGACGATATGATGAACAAAAAAGGGATTGGAAACAAGATATTTTCGCCTTTGAAGATTAGGAAAGAAAACTTTTTGTACATTGTTGCTAGTGATGAGCGTAGACTCATGAGTTCGTACTTTAACAATAATAATGTGACATACAAGTTTAGAAAGAGCACGAGAGTAGATATTGTGAAGAGAATGGGATAGCCACCGTGTACATAACTCCTTCATACATATTCTTACCTATCGTACATATTATTCTAAAAAAATGTGAGCTACTAGGTGTTGTGGGATCTCCAATGTAGTGCTTGTTTAGTTTTCTACTTCAGACTACCACAACTTGCCATCATGTACATAATTGTAAATATTTGCTTCACTTTATCTGTGATCTCTAAATATATCAAACAGTGATGTCGTCTCAGGATCACTATATTTCGATCTCAGAGACGTATCATGTCATATAATTGTACAATAAAGCCATTTTGTTTTTCATTCTCTCTCAGAGTGAAATGCATGCCCTGTATAGAATCCGACTAAGCATATTCGGCACTACTTGATAGTTGCCCCCCCCCATCTTTCTCATCCTCGTGACAGAAAATCAGGGAGAGATACCGAGATTGTGATAGATGAGAAAGGGGGAGGGGGTGACCAATGATCCAAGAAGTGCGTAATCTTCATACTCAGGCCACAATTTGCGGCAATGGGAACATTTCGGAATAAATGTTCTACACCAGGGAAGTCGATCGCCTGTTCACTTCTCATATCGCTCTCTCTCCATCTCCCTTTGTTGAGGCACTCCGACACCATATTTCACATCCTTCATGACAGGCAAAGGAGGTGGGAGGGGGAGAGAGTGAGAGAGAGGCCGGGAAGAGAAGTGTACGGAAAATATGGTGAGTGCGCAGTTGTTCAATGAAACTGGGCTCAAATTATCCTTCTCCTTCTCCATCCTTACACACCTATCCCTAGAGGCATTGCATTATCCTTCCATTTCCTTAGTTTCCACTTTCGATTATATGTAGCGTACTCTGTATACAAATGCATTCCAATTTCCATTAGACATTTTCATCATTATCTTATATTCCTCAAATTCTTTTATATTTAATCCTTTTTTTTGTTTATTTGATTCTCACGGCTAAACTTTCCAGAACTCTAAACGTTCTCATTTTCCTCCGACCTTTGAGGCGTTCACACCAAAACTACCAAACTCCCCAGAGTAAAATAGAAACACAGGTGAGCTTCAATTCCAAGTTAATTGTAATCTAAAGGTTCATGCACATAGGAGGAGTAATTCGCTAACTGAGATATATCGTACATGTTAGCAAAATTTCAATTTTGGAGTAATTGCGAATACGCAAATTTGGAAGCTGTGATTGTGTTCATAATTTATATCATGATCGATTTGCCGGAACCCGGATATGCCCGGTAAATTATGGTTAGAAATCGATAAATCGAAAGCAAAGAATCAAAGAAAATTTTCCTTTTCAATTCTAGTGTTACTTGAGATTGGAAAGGCCCTTGTGCTTGCAAAATATGGACAATTCTTCGAAATTAACCGTGCCGAGAAAGACGGAACCATGGGGTATTGACTGAAATGCACTAGAGTTTGCATTTATTATTTTTAGACGGACATGATGCAGAGACCCCACCTCTCCCCTTCTCGACAGACGGTTAGTCTTCTCAACTTTCACGATATAATAAGGGCTTATGTTGGAGAAGTGAGTACAATGAATGAGTATATTAACAGAAAAACATTGATTTGTAGATCTCGATCTCTGAGAAGCAGATCAAGATCGAGAGTGATCCTGGTCCGCCTTCTTCTCCTCACACAAAGGTTAGAATAGAAGAATGACGAAAATTCCCCACTAAATATAGAAGGAGAAACCAAAGTCACCTACTCCGAACTACAGAAGACACTCGCCATACCAGCACAAGGGCTACCCCGCCAAGAAGACTCCCTCCAAGTCTCCTTCCCCTCCCGGTGACAAGGAAAGAAAGGTATGTAGAGAGAGAGAAAGAAGACAAAGATTTAAAATTAAAGGACAACAATACTGGAGCAGCCACTCATCCCCACTACCATTCGTCTGTCCATTCACCAAATAAATGATTATAATAAATCGTGCTATACATACACTCGTCTCTTCTTCACTCCTTTCGACTTCTTTTTATCAGTCTTTCTCTTTATCTTCATTCCGAGTCCTGTCAAATTTCGAGGTTGACTTCTCGGATGGGTTGTCGCTGCTTCTTTCAGTGGAACGCCTTGTTTTACATCGCTAGCAATTCCCTGCAATCCTCCTAGCACCGCCTTTCCTAGAACAGAGTTAAGAAATGTTGGAATCGATTTCCAAACGGTAGAAACAACACGACCAAATCCATTTCCTCACATTATACGTTGCTTTCCAACATATACTTTTGTTTCGCCACAACCGATTTGAGTATTACCACTCATCAACTTCACCCACGCCACTTTATCTGGATCAAATATAGTGTAACACATTTAAATTAGAACAGACCGCTCGATATGACGAATGTGTATAGAAGTGCCCTAGTTTTTCTTGCACAAATATAGAACGCAAAAAAAAACACTTCCAAAGTTAAAATGAATTCGTTCCCCAAATTCTGTGCGCAAATCGATTCTAATGCTTGACATCACCCCAGTTCTACATGGACATAGTATAATTGGATTAAACACACAATCGACTATGGTTCCATAAGGTGCATTCAAAAGGGGGACAATACGAAGAAGCGGTACAGTCTCTGATCCAACTGCTGAAAATCCTTCCAATTCCGAATAAACATAAATCGATGGTGATCGAATCTGAGTACTTTGTGAGTAGTCGCTCCATTTTGATTATTTTCGGAATGGATATATCAATGTGAAAATTTCGGAGCTCTTACCGTTGTGGAGGTCTAGGCCGTTCATATGATCGCTTCAAAAATTGAATTTTGAGTTTACTCCTCCTTAATGTCAATGTGATTCGGCGCTTCAGATTATCATATGAAATTAGAACAATGAATTTACCAGACTTTATGTACTTATCAATTGGAATCGTATCCACAATTACTTCATCAATCGACTCGCCATCATCATGCGGCTCATCAATCGGGTCGACCATTTCAACATCATCAATAAGCTCTGTTTTCTTAACAATGACATCAACCAATTCCATTTCACCTTTCATAAAAACATCAATGTTTTTCCCTTCAAACATCGTAGTTTCTTCAATCTTGTCCGCAGTAAATTAAATGCTATCTGGTTTATCTCTAATGCAATTCATCAAAGAACGACGGGAAGGAAAATCAGCGAGAAGTAGGTGGACAAGATGGTATGTTGGGAGCAATTGTCTCGCTCTCTCCATATCATACATATCTCGTTCACTCTTATGGACGAGAGAGTGTGTGATTTGGAAAGAGTCAGACGATTCGTCTCTGTTTGTAGTGAATAACTGGCTCTGTAGTAAAACGCGGGTCCCACCTGATAATTTTGTGGTCCCAATACACTTTTGTGGTCCGATACTTTTGTGGTCCCATACTTTTGTGGTCCCAAGAGCCTGTAATATACACATCATACGTTTGTGGTCCCAATACTTTTGTGGACCGATACTTTTGTGGTCCGATACTTTTGTGGTCCGAAACTTTTGTGGTCCGATACTTTTGTGGTCCGATACTTTTGTGGTCCGATACTTGTGTGGTCCCATACTTTCGTGGTCCCAACATCATACACATGTAGGCATCATAATAACATAAATACATCTATACCTCCTTCCCAATATCGGCGACCCGCGAAGCGGGGAGCCCTGTAAGCAACGATAGGGTCTAAGCGGTAAGCCACGATCGGGTCTCCCCGCGATCGACCCGATCAAAGCGGGGAGACCCGATCGTGGCTTACCGCTTAGGAAATGAGACGGCTTAGGCCGGCGATATACATAGAAAGGTGCGTGGCTCTGTCTTGACCGCCGAGTGAGTATACAAAATGCATAGTTGAGAATGAAACATTAATCACGCACCATTATATTTATTATATATCGCCGGCCTAAGCCGTCTTATTGCCTAAGCGGTAAGCCACGATCGGGTCTCCCCGCTTCGCGGGGAGACCCTATCGTTGCTTACAGGGCTCCCCGCTTCGCGGGTCGCCGATATTGGAAAGGATGCATAGATGTATTTATGCTGTTGTGAAGCCTATATGCGTATGTTGTTGGGACCACAAAAGTGTCGGACCGCAAAAGTATGGGACCACAAAAGTATCGGACCACAAAAGTATGGGACCACAAAACTATCGGACCACAAAAGTATCGGACCACAAAAGTATTGGGACCACAAAAGTATGATGTGTATATTACAGGCTCTTGGGACCACAAAAGTATCGGACCACAAAAGTATCGGACCACAAAAGTATTGGGACCACAAAACTATCGGACCACAAAACTATCGGACCACAAAACTATCGGACCACAAAAGTATATGGTGTCTGAAGGGACCCGCGTTTTACTACAGAGCCGAATAACTCATACAAATACAAATATAAAAGTTTATTCCATCCTCAAGTGTACTTTAGGTGGAGAAATTCTTTGAAGATGTTGATATAACTTAAGCCACTCCTTGGCGACCGGTTGTGTATAGGAGAGGAGTCGAGGCAGTAGGGGTGGAGTTATGTAATGTATACTATGTATCGAATCATGAGAATCATGAGTCAAAGGTCGGGTATATCGAGTCTCATTTATCGCACACCCGTTTCCTTTTTTTCAGATATGATTAACCTTCGGAAATACATTTCCCAAAGAAAGGAGCGTTAATGAACACATTGCAGATTAAAAAGCGTGATTACATTTGTTGGATTCTCGAGCAACACAACGAGCACACAAGAGCAATCCACGATTTCTTCACACTTTCAGAAGCAATGTCTCAATTCGTAAGTCGTCAAACGTTGTATTCCATTCATAATTTGCATGCGGGTAATTTTAGAGAACCGCCCCTTCCTGTGTTAACTACATCAAGCAAAGGATCAACTTTCTCGAAGCCAAAATCGATTTTTACTGTGAACGAATTTCATTATTGATTGAGCAATACATCAAAGACGATATGATGAACAAAAATGGGATTGGAAAACAATTTTCGCCTTTGAAGATTAGGAAAGAACACTGTTTGTACATTGTTGATAGTGATGAGCGTAGACTAACGAGTTCCTACTTTAACAATAACAATGTGTCATACAAGTTTAGAAAGAGCACGATAGTAGATATTGTGAAAAGAATGGGATAGCCACCTTGTACATAACTCAGGATTCCTTCATACATATTATCATATTAGGTTGGTCACAAAGTTTTGTCCGATTTCCGAGCCCAAATTTGAGTTCGTTTAGTTTGTCTGGCTCAAATCGCCATATATAGTCATGATGCTGATATATAGGGACATGTTCGGCCTTTTGAATATTATCGTTGAAATGATGCATGTATCTCTACTGTGCGAGAAATAAAGGCTTGTGTGACCTTCAATTTTTCACAAAAAATAAGATTTTCCTTAAAGTTGCTGTACTTCGCAGAGAATTTTTTAGATGGAGGTTCACAAAGTTTATCAAAAAGCACTAGTCGTGCACTGCCTACTACCAAAAAGAGAGATCTGCTGATTTCGTTTTGTGCTTCGTACAGGTCGATGAATCATGGACATTTCAGAGTTCTTTCGAATAAATCACCTGTTTCGAGGGTTGATGATGCGAACACGTGCCTATGGGCGCTATCATCACTACTTTAAGGGTTCTCTATTACATCAATATTTAAGAGCCCACATGGCTTTCGCATCTAAAAAAGTGATATCAGGTTGTAACATAAGTTTTGTCGCGTCCAATCTCTTATGCATTTTAACCTCAGAAATTCTTCGAATTAATTTAATCTCAATTTCGTTATTCATCATCAGTGAGGGCCTTCGTACTCTTTCTTACGCGCTTTACTTCAGTCCTGTCAAGGCAGTTGAGGAGGCACATTAGTCAGACAAAGTTGTACTGAGATAAGGATTACAAATCATTTTCACGCATCAGCTCTTCTTGAAAAGGATAAATTATGCCGATTTTGTGTGATTTGCGTAAAGTACTACATATGTGCATAATTTTGAACCACTCACGGATAATGACAAACGAAAATCGTTCTAGAAATGTAGACGAGTTTGTATAATGTGGATGGTTGGTGACGGTCGCGAAAACTTTCGCAAGCCGAATTTTCTTCTCAATAGATATCCAGATCCAAATAGTGGTGGAATATAGTTCACCCAAAGTGGTCAGTATGCAGACAAAGTTTGGGGTAGATTGGGTTCTGTTGAGATAAGTGGCTCCATTCAGAACGATGGTATGTAAATTAAACTAATGAAATCGGCACTTTGTTCATATTCCTACCTCGCACACATGTTCAATATCTGATTTGTTGTGTCCATCCTAACCATAAACCCTTCCCTTACTAGTATCTACTTGGGATAAGTTTGGAAATAAATAGCTTTTGAATGACAATCTTTAATTCGAAACACCTAAACTTGCATATTTTGGTAAAATTGTGCGCGAATTGAATTAATAAAAATTCAAATTTCCCACAAGTGGAGTGTTCTTTCTCTCACTTGTTTAATGATAAATTATACCTCCATGAGTGGTAATTGGAACGCACTTATGTTAGTCACTGTTGTTGCAATTCTGGATTCAGAAGAGTTGGTCAAGTTGCCTACGAATCAGCTGCTAACCTTACACTCAGTGAAGTATATCTTTGATTCCGCTCAACATAGCACCATATCTATAATTGACGGGGTATATCACCATGCTGTAGAAGTTTGGTTCATTATTCATCTCTGCGAACTAGCACCTGATCAAACGAATTTTAAAAATCTGCACCAAATTTAAATCAGCTCATATTAATATTTTTCGCATAGCCAGCGTGCGCAGTTCAGCTCTACCCTATGGTTTGAATGTGCATGAACACCCCAAACATATACTAGGAGGTCAGGCATTGATAATGTTTGAGAAGTATCCTTCATGGAAATATTGTGAACCTCCGAAATGCGACAAAACTTATGTTACAACCTAATATTTGTATATCAATTATTTTTCGATATAAATGCCGAAATATATAACATGGAGGGTATTCGGACACGGATTACCCTAGAAAAAGTACAGACCCCTATAATATTCCAAATTGAAGATGGATAGGGTAAGGGTTGTTCGTTAATTTGAGCACGAAATTACCGTTCCTCAAACTACAGGGCTAGCACAAAAACGCTAAAAGTGTGTATTTTGATGTTCAAAATTGGGCACCTAAACACCGAAGAACCCTGTTCATGAATGGAGAGCCACATTCTCTCCCAAAGATTATTGTGAATTGCATTGGACAGGTAGTTCACATTTATGAATAAATGAAATATCAAGGGCCGTCGGCATAGATAAAATGCTCGAGAAAAGTGTCGTAACAATTGTCCTGAAATCCCAAACTCGGATTACGCGCCTATCTCTAATAGGCCCTTCGAGGCTGATCAGTATCAATATTGCCGGTGCAACATACGTCCATCGTGCTTTACTACTGTGGTAAAGATAGGGTCATATCTCTGTTCTAAATGAAATGCTGATCCTTCCAAAAGTCAGGATGTAAGTCGCTCACATGAAGTTTGGGAAATGGCTGTATTCGTTTCCTTGGGCGGACAGATTTATGATAGTGTGCGCTGAAGAGAGTAAAGACGCCCCTATGTACCACCAAAAGACCTAAGTTGATTGGGCAACAACGAACGATGGTAGATCTCAGAATGTTCATTGGGTGAAATCGGACAAAACTTTATGACCAACCTGATACATATTAAAACAGGCACAGCGTGCACTCTAGCTTCATGGTCTCTCAGCTAAAAGCGTCTTCGGAGTGGGCTCTCTCCACACAATAGTCTCAATTGGTACAAATATTCTGCCCTTGGTGTGTCTGATTATCCATGGTTCCATCACTTTTCAGCTTCAACACACAAAAACACACCGAGAAATCGATCATGGAGAAGTTGCTTCCTCTCAATTGAGTCCAAGTCAACCTCCGGTATCAATAGGATTCTGCTCTGCCCTCTCATGGGGTCAGCATCTAATGGCACAATTCTACTATCGACTTCGAATGTCCACTCCTGCACCAAGTGTACTCCTTCGAGTTCACTTCCACAACAGTAAGTTGATCTTCCGATCGCTGATCGATCTCCACACAGCACACCTGCTGGCTGATACAAGGGATTCTTGCCCTACAGCACCGCTCATCGCACTCGAGAGTCCGGTCTGTCCAGTCCAAGCTCGCGTTATTCTGGATATTCCACCCAGTACGCGTAGTACTCCGGGTACTTTATGCACTTGACTACTGTACATTCACATCCATTGTGATTGATTAACTGTAATTCCACTTCGGAATCATCACCACGGACAAGTCGAAAATCGGGGTTCGAATGACTATACCACGTCACTCTACGTTGGGTGCACACCTACACACCAGCGCCTCCATGAGTCTCGAGATCACCGGCATCTCCAAATAGATTGCACTGGTTTCTCTACTCAATGGGTCTTCTCCTTCTCCTATATGCATGCTCGCAGCGCACACAGTTATTTACTCTATCGACTGCGCACCTCTTGTGGCAGCGATTACTCACAATCAGTATCTTCCTAGCAGCTTCTTGAGTGTGAATACCGTACTCCTCTCCTCATCTCTGGCACAATCCTAGGCCAGGTCAGACAATTAGTCTAACTAGGGAGTCGAATCACCTCACTGCTACTACGCGTGAACCAGGTTAGTCAAGTTTGAAACTCGAAAAACGCTTCTCTTTCCACAGTAACACTTGAGTGAAGCTACCGTAACCTTGTGTGACCTTGTCAACACGTTGCAGGTGCTCTTCAACCACTCAATGCACTTGTAGTCGAGTCAAAACAGCTCCACTCCTTTGAGTCTATTGCTTGTTGTTGATTTCTGATATCACACACCACGTAATGCCCTTATTTTCCATTGCTCATATACGGTAGTACATACTGCACTACAGTATCATGCTTCTCCATTCGTATTCTTTCAATAAATTACAGTGTTGCTTCAATATAGACGGTCTCTTGTCCAATTGCACAGCATTTCGTCATAATGATGGCTGCTCAAAGCTCTGATATTCCTCCACGGAATAGCTGGATCACCACTTGTAAAACAGCTTGAATGAACCGCAGTTCCATTCACTATCAGAATCCATCAAGTCAATTTGTTTCGCATACTGATATTCCTCCACAGAACAACTGGTTACACCTCGCAACTCAGTCTGAATAAACCGTAGTTATATTGATTATCAGTGTTTCATTGCCTCTTCCTCCTCTTGGAAATCACTCAGTAATATTCGTGTTCTGGAGCATCCACAATCCCTCGGAAAGTGGCACAACACGGCACTCCGCCAGTTGCATCAGTCGCACTCGCTACTGATTACTCCCCAGTCTTTTCAGGTACTCGGATCCTCAACTAAGCCGCAGCTATTACAAGTTGTCCATCCATTTCCCAGACTGAATCACGAAATCACCACAATATTGGAATCACCCAGTACTTCTGTAGGGTGCATTCCTCCGTTTGATTTCCATCAGCTTGCAGCTTGGGGCGCACGACCGCGCCGCGGCACGCAACGCGTGGAATTTCGAAACTCGAAACACGAAGTTATCACGCCAAATTCAAGATTTGGGCAGCACTTCGGGCGCAAATGACGAAAATTCCAATCACAACTGCACCCTGGGAACTCTTCCCAGGACGGAATTCCCGTATGGATTTTCCGGCGTGATTCCCGTATGGATTTCACGACTTTACAGAGATTCCCGCATGGATTTCTCTGGTCAACGGCAAAGCAGGGAAAGAAGGGGAGAAAATAAAGCGAAATACGAAAAATGACTAAATTAAAGGAAATACAGGTAAAACTACGCGAACTAATTAGTAAACGCGCGTGCGGAGTAAGTAAAACAAACTGATCGCCAAAATGTTATGTATGAGCGTGGTGAGAGTGGAAGTAATAGAGATAGTTTATTACAATGCGGGACAATGTTAATAATGGAAGATAGAGAGTAGTAAATAGGAGAGAGGTGGTTGTATAAGGTAGTATCGCATCCCTAGACTACACGGGTCACCTAGACGGCTAATGGAGAGCGACTGGACTAGCAACCATCCAACATGACGGGAGAGACTAGACTGGTCTCTAGAAACGCGTGGAAATAGCAGCACGCTATTTCCAGCAAGATGGCGTCATATTACTTGCGGAACGGGTAATTAGATGACTACGGTAAGTGAGTGCGGCTGTGTCAGACTTATGATCTAGCCTCGTACACAGCACTTTGCTATCGTGCATATTATTCTTTAAAAAATGTGAGCTATTCGGTGTTGTGCGATCTCCAATGTGCTTGTTTTTAGCATTCTCTCAACTGCTAGAGAGTGTGCAAAATAAAGAGAGCGGATCCAGACTAATGAATATATTCATTCATTCATTCATTCATTCATTCGTTTATTCCGTTAGGTGGGAGTTCAAGAAATAACGAGAGGGTATACAAGAAACGGATGTCCGTCGATTGGATCGAATCGGTTGAAGGTTGCTAGGCAGCAAGGGTAGGGGAGGGGACGGGATCAAAGATCAAGCCGAGTGGCAATAATAGACGGGGGATAAAAAGTGGGGGGTTGTGAACGGATATAACTAGAAAATACACTATGTGAAGAACTAACATATTCTATGGGAAGAGCATTCCAAATGGACATGGTTCTAGATACAAGAGTGGAACAAGAATTATTTGGTATGAAAGGAAAAGATATACGAAGTGGGTGTGCATTTCTGAGGGGGCGAGTGAGTGGCGCGCGTGTAAGTAGAGAAGAAATATCAAGAGAATAACGGCTGTGGATAATCGAATGGAGGAATAATATATCAATTATGAACCTACGGCGTTCTAAAGTCATTAGATTAAGCTCATGGAGCCGATGCTTATATGATATAGGAGGGAGGGAACAGCGTACATACATTCTGCGGGTATAGTCACGCTGAACTCTTTCAAGCTCTTTAGTCAATGCTACACTATGTATAGGATTCCAGATAATGGAGCAATATTCGAGATTTGGGAGGATGAAAGTATTATACGATTTGAGATATAACTCAATAGAATTGCTACGAAAGGATTTAAAAATTAGATTAGATTTGGTACGGGCTTTAGAAATAATTTTACTAATATGGGATGAGAAAGAAAGAGAAGGGGAGAAATGCACTCCTAGATCTTTAATGATACATTTACTTGGGTCATTGCTAGGCTCGTTTAAGATAACACCGTTAATGGTGAATAGTTTACGGGGATTATGTCGGCCATAGTGAACAATGTGACATTTAGTTTCAGAAACGCCAAGATTCCACTGCGAGGACCAGTTAGAAACAATATCTAGAGCGGATTGCAAGTCATCTGAGAACAGAGGGGCTTCAGCGAACAACTTGAGGTCGTCTGCATACACGGAATAATAAATGGAGGCCGGGAATTTTACACAGATATCATTGATAAATATGATGAAGAGGAGAGGCCCGAGACAAGATCCCTGTGGCACGCCAGATATGACCGGGGATGGTGGGGAAAATGAAGTGTCAATAAATACGGATTGCGTACGACCAGAGAGATATGAATGGAACCATGATACAATGTGATTAGAGATGCCTAACTCGGACAATTTATGTAACAATAATCTATGATCAATAGAATCAAAAGCTTTTCTGAAATCTATGTAAATTGTGTCAAAAGGAGAGCCATGCTTAGAGATGCGGAGATAATGTGCATAAGTCTCAGCAAGATTAGTGGAAGTTGATCTACAATTTCTGAAACCAGATTGGTGAGGGTCAAATAAGTTGTTCTGGTCAAGAAACGCCGTAATTTTACCTATGATAATCTTCTCAAAAACTTTACACACAGATGAAGTAAGTGAAATAGGACGAAAATCTGTTATAGAGTTACTAGATTTTTTTGGAATAGGTTTAACTAAAGCTTGACGCCATTGAAATGGCACTTGGGAGGTAAGCAGAGACTTGTTAAAAATAGTAAGGAGAGGAGATACAACAGATAATCTACACCTCGAAAGAACTATACTGGGAATAGTGTCGGGAGTAACATTCACTTTGGGGGCAAGCTTACTAAGTGCACAGATAACATCCACGTGAGAAATTGAAGGGAGATCGAAAATGAAAGAAGGGGAAGGGAGAGGGAGTGGGGACGATTGGGGAGGGCTAAAGACAGAAGAAAAGAATTTTTCAAAAGCTACACACTTCTGGTCATTAGATGTCAGTACGGAACCATCAGAATCAACGATTCCAGAAGGAGTGGTCTTGGGAGTACTCAATTTCTCCTTGCAATAATTATAGAAAAGCTTAGGATTGGAGGACATAACAATACGATTTTCAAGGGAGCAATGAAATCTATTTAGGGCAGAATTAAAACGCTGGGTCATAATAGCACATGCACGACTGTTTGGAGCAACTCTAGTTAATGTCTTACATTTCCCGTAAATAATTTTTAAAGTTCGTGGATATCTAGAGAAAGGGGAAGGTTTAGAGAGAGGAACAAATGTGTCTAAAACGTTATTTAGAAAGGCAACAAAATATGTATAAGATTGGTGGGTATCACGATTGCTCAAAGCGTGGGTCCAGTCATGAAAGTGTATACAGTCATTAATCGAGATCCAATCAGCTAATCTATAGTTACGGGATGGAGCACAAACATTCTGAGGAGGACGGGGAATGCGAAGGTCAAATGTCACACTGAGATGGTCACTAAGTGCAGTGGCAGGAGACACATTACATATAATATTCTCATTACAAAATAATAGATCTAAATAGCTATTGAGCCTACTAGGGAAAGAGACAAACTGATTAAAGTGATGGTCTGACACGAAATCTAGTAGGTCATTTTGGTTTGGAGAAGAAAGAGAGGGCCAATCAACATTAGGAAAATTGAAATCACCAATTAAAATACAAGGAAAATCAACCGAAATATGAGTTTCTAAATTCAAAAGAAGTTGAATAAGAGAGTCATTAGGGGCGGAAGGAGATCTATAAATAGTAAAAAATCTAATTTTCCTATAAGGGAGAGACGGGGAGTAATCTAAATGAATATCAACTACACACGACTCGACAAGTGGTGAAGAAAAGGTAGAAATAAGTATGGGATTCAAAGAATTATGAACTAGACACGCGACGCCACCACCCCTACCGTAATCAGCAGAAGTAACGCGATCGCATCGAAAAGGCAAAAAATCAGGAAAACCGCCAACAAGGAGAGAGTCGCTATCACTATTATCTAACCAAGTCTCAGATATGCAAATGATGCGGTACTCATGAGAAGCGATCAAGAATGAAAGCTGAGGGGATTTACATCGAATGGAACGAGCATTAGCATAGAATACGGAGACAGGAGAGTTTCTAGAGTGACGTGTACTTAATATCGATCGATTGTGTGTTGACCTAACGAGGGAATGACTAGAGAGTGAGGGGAGGGGAGACAAGAGTGGAAGTATGGTACCCTTGCTGCCACTGTCCTATCCTCTCCTCGTTGTCACGTGGTCAGTGCGGGAAGGCGCGATTGCAGCCGGATCGGGAGTCGAGGGAATGGAGGCAGCAGAGGGAGCAGAAGAGGGAGTTCCGGAGTGTCCTGGATAAGGGAGATCGGCAGAAGAGGTCTTACTAGTGCGAGAGAGTCCGTAACGGGGAGGGAGCGGGCGAGGGGTACGGTAATTGATCAGAGTGAAGTCGCGCACTCCGCACACAATCATGCGAGCTTCAAGATTGCGTCGCATGGCCTCAGCGCGCGCTTCCTTCTCCAAGGACAGCTGAGTGGGAGTCAGGTCCTTCCTGATAAAGGCAAGAGAGTCCTTGAAGGGAGAGGGACGGCCTGGCTTTCCACGAATTCCAGAGAGGAGGGCATCACGAGTAGTCTTGTCCGGGCAGCTTATCTTGAGAGGGCGAGTACCGGGAGGACGATCAGGAGGATGGCGGTGATGAGAAATCTTCTTCTCATCCCACGCCTTCTTCACCGCATCACTGCCCGAGTACTGGACGAGGTCAGCGATGAGCTTCTCGTCGGCAGCTGCTCCCTCCTTCAGGTTCTCCTTGTGTCCAATGACGACTGCCCTTGTTTCTTTATCCTCGTACTCCGCCCTGTCAGAGATTACACGAGAGCACGACTCGTACACAACGCGTGCCACGTCGAGAGTGGGGGCGAGTGAGGTGGGGGCAGGGGGAGGATTGGCGAGAGAGAGGGTCTGGAGAAGGGCGCGTACATCAGAGAGCATGGCCATGACAGCGTCTACTTTGCAAGAAAGCGCGTCCACGCTTTCCTGGGAGGCGACTCGCACCGAATTGGATTTGGCGGCAGCAGGGAGAGGGGCCTTGAGAGGGGTCCTGGTTCCCGACATCGCGCAGGGGAGAAAGCGTTGAAAAGTGTCCCACCTGGTCGAGTGGGATTAGACCACCTCCGTCGGCTTCCCACGTGCCGACTAGCGAAGGCCAGGTAGATCAGCGACGGCGAGAAAGGGGAGGAAGTCGAGGCGAGAGGAGAGGGAAGGCAATTTCCCTAATCCGGGAGCGAGGGGGGAGACGACCGCTCGCGACGGAGACAAAGACTAGACTTTTTAATATTTCAGATAAAAAAGCGTGATTACATTTGCTGGATTCTCGAGCAACACAACGAGCACACAAGTGCAATCCACAATTTCTTCATACTTTCAGAAACAATGTCGCAATTAGTAAAACGTCGTAAAACGTTGTATTTAATGCTAATTCATAATTAGTAAAAACGCTTGGAAATTTAGAGAACTGCCCCACCCTGTTTCAACTGCATCAAACAAAGGATCAACTTTCTCGAAGTCCAAATCGACTTTGACTGTGAACGAATTCCATTATTGATCGAGGAATACATCAAAGACGATATGATGAACAAAAAAGGGATTGGAAACAACATATTTTCGCCTTTGAAGATTAGGAAAGAAAACTTTTTGTACATTGTTGCTAGTGATGAGCGTAGACTCATGAGTTCGTACTTTAACAATAATAATGTGACATACAAGTTTAGAAAGAGCACGAGAGTAGATATTGTGAAGAGAATGGGATAGCCACCGTGTACATAACTCCTTCATACATATTCTTACCTATCGTACATATTATTCTAAAAAAATGTGAGCTACTAGGTGTTGTGGGATCTCCAATGTAGTGCTTGTTTAGTTTTCTACTTCAGACTACCACAACTTGCCATCATGTACATAATTGTAAATATTTGCTTCACTTTATCTGTGATCTCTAAATATATCAAACAGTGATGTCGTCTCAGGATCACTATATTTCGATCTCAGAGACGTATCATGTCATATAATTGTACAATAAAGCCATTTTGTTTTTCATTCTCTCTCAGAGTGAAATGCATGCCCTGTATAGAATCCGACAAAGCATATTCGGCACTACTTGATAGTTGCCCCCCCCCCCCATCTTTCTCATCCTCGTGACAGAAAATCAGGGAGAGATACCGAGATTAAGGAGAAATAGGAGAGGGTGTCCAATTATCCAAGAAGTGCGTAATCCTCATACTCAGGCCAGAATTTGCGACAATTTGAACATTTCAGAATACATGTTCTACATCAGGTTAGTCGATCCCCTCTTCACTCATCATCTCTCACTCTCTCCTTCTCCCTCTGTTCAGACACTCCGACACTATATTTCACACCCTTCATGACAGGCCAAAGAGGTGGGGGGAGAGATAGAGAGGAGGGCAGAGGGAGAGCGAGGATGATGAGGTGGAGGAGGTGTGATCGGGAGAGAGAGGGGATATGGCGAGTGCGCAGTTGTGCAATACAACTGCCCCTAATGGACTCCCCACCTCTTCCATCTCCATATCTCCATCCTGGCTCAAATGTATCCTGCCTCCTTGCATCACTTATCCATTTATATTTTATCCGATTTTCATCTTTCTTGTTGCGTTATAACTTCACGTCATTTTCCATTAAGCATTTATGCCGTTGTGTTCACCCGCATTCCGATTTTTGCGTATTTTTTCGAGTATTTGGTTCTCACGACTCAAAATTCCAGAACTCTACACGTTCTTGATTTCCTCCGACCTTTGAGGCGGTCACACAAATAATACCATACTGCCCAAAATTCAATGGAACCACAGGTGAGCTCCAATTGCAACTTAATTTTACCTTAAAGGTTCATGAACAAAGGACGAGTAATTCACTAACTGAGTTATGATATTTTAAGATTTTTGGCATATATATATATGCCTCCCCCCACTTTCGGCAGAGGGAATGCACAGTTATTCGTCAATTCACCTTGCTTATGAATATCACATGGTCGTTTCCGGGTGCAAGTGATGTATTAGCCAAAATAGCCAAAATGTAGAGCGGGAATCACGTTTGGATCGATAATTTGGAAGCCCTAAAAAACGATTCCCCGTAGTAACGACGCGCGCTCTCTCAGTCTCTGATCTTTAGACACTCGAATCGCAACGTTGCAAATGTGCAATTCCGACCTTAAATCGATAAATTAGTGATTTGATATCTTTGTGTTTTAGATAACTTCAGCAAATTCATATGCGGTCATAGGTTCAAATCTCTGATCTTGATGCCATGAATTGATGCGCACATCCAAGCCACTTTGCTTTTTCCCGTGGGAAGGTGACCTCCGCTCGCCTCAATGGACGGGTCAACTTTTGCAGGCACGCGACTACATAAATCAGAGGTGGCACACGCAGAGTCACTGCAGTCGTTCCCTTCTCTTCATCCGACCTCCCTTCCCTCATCGAGTCTCATCGAGATGTCTCTGCATCCTGCCATTCCGGCAATGGTGAATATTGTTGAGAAACTAATTCGTTTCTTCACTATCATATTCTCGCACACTCTCGTGTTGATGTAATTTGCAATCAATATCTAGTTCTAAGCACGCAGTCATTCCCCCTTGTCTCTTCGGAGCTGACTCGAAGTTAGTAAGGTTCTGTCTGTTTTACCGGTAGGTCAGCGGTAGGAGTCAGTTTTTTTAGCTTTTCCCCAAACTGTAACTCTTTCAGTCGTGCAGCAGATCTCCTCCTCGGGCACCTCCTCCATCGCTGACTGACCATATCGTAAGTCTCATATTTTCCTTTTCAATTCTAATTTTTACTTTAGGCTGGAAAGGCCCTTGTACTTGCAAAATATTCAAAATTCTTCGAAATTAACCGTGTTGAGAAGGACGGAACCATGATTGTGGTATTAGTCGGCATGTTTTTTAACCCACCATCTTCATTTTCAGACGCCTCTTCAGGCTATAAATTCAAGAGCAATACCTACTTATATTAATCATATTTTATCGTAAAAATATAAAGGAATTTGTAAATGATCGATTCGTCGTTAAATAATGAATATACAACATTCATGTATTTTCCTTAGCATGTAGAGTTATCTTTATTTCATCATCTATCTCAATTCCGATCGAACAGTTGGCATCGCCAGTCAGCTCAATCATTTTTCCGTCCCAGAATCTTTCAATGACGTCCTTATCCACGTTTTCCGGAGCAATCCAAATCAGTTTCATCGTTGAAACGCACGGCATAATTGAGGTGATAAGATTGCGATAACCTGAACGAGATATTGTGACAGACTAAATTAATTACCTTACCATTGTCACTTCGACTAGTACTATCATATCAGGTTGTAGGGAAAGTCTTTGTCACTGGTTTTGCTTTTACACTGCTCGCCACAAATGCACTTTGGTTTGCCCATGTTCCTAGTGAATAACAATCAGTGATGAACCTTTATGGTAAACAACTCCCCATTTCCTTTCCTTCAGTCAAGCTCCAGTAGATCAACGATTTTTGTTCATGGTGCCACGCACTTCCGACATGTTTTGATTTACCTCTCTCTATTCTACACCACGATGAAGGATTCGGAGACCCTACTGAAGAATGTTTATGACACACATGCCCCCTCTACAACGCATTCAGGAATTGGATCCAGATCCTCGAAGAAGGCGACTTTTCCCTCAATGAATGGGGTCGATCTGGGAGACCGCGTTAGTTACATTTTGAGACTTTGTAGAAAGCTGCTTAAACGAACCCATTTCAAAGTGCCGGTGAAATGACTATTGCACTTAGAGTCCACCATCGCACTGTCAAAGAAGGCTTGTGATATCTTGGAATGAGGAAATTAATCGGTAGACTCAAATCCCATGATCTGATCCAAGCCAGCCATGACCGTCAAGTTGATGATTCCAATACTCTCCTCATTCTCCGAGGTGGGGATCGATGGCTGGAACGGCTCATAACGGGGAATGAGAAGTGGGTCCTCTACGATAACAACCATGTGATAACTAAGCGGGTGGGAGAAGGAGAGCCTCCACAGGGTGTCTCCAAACTTTACCTGCACCCCAAGAAAAACAAGCTGTCAATGTGGCGGGGAGTGGATGGCGTGATCTACTCGGAGCTACAACCTGAGGGCATGTAAAACACCGGGGCCAAGTACGTCACACACCTACATAACTTGAAGTCGGAAGTCGATCGTTCAAGGCTGAAGGACAAGAAAATGTATAATCAACAAAATGGCCCCCGTCACCAGGTCTCCAATCAAGTCAAGCAGGAACTGGCTGGATAGGGACGGATGGTTCTCCCTTACCCCCCGTATTCTCCCGACTTGGCCCCTTCCGATTAGTGGCTTTTCGCAGAACTGGTACATGCCGTTCGAGGTAGGGCCTTCAATTCACGTGAAAGCCTCGAGGTTGAGCAATAGCAATACTTTCATGCGCATCCAGGCGGGTTCTAAAGGGAGGAGATCCATATATTGTAGGTACGTTCGGCACATATTGTCAATTATGAGGACAAGTATAATTGAACTAATGATTTTTCTTTCCCCAAGAAATAACGTTTTCAAAAAGTGACAAAGACTTTCCCTACAACCTAATAGATATATCGGCCAAATGTGAAGCGAATACATTGCACCGAATGGGCTTGAATGAAATTGATAATTGAAGTTCTGGAAATAACATTTAATTTTTTTTTGAAAAGTGTGAACCACTTACTTAGTTTGAGCGTCAAAATAGTAAAAATCAACCATCAATTCAACGATCAGATTATTCGTTGCGTTTTCGATTATCTTGCCTTCGGTCAAAAGAAAAGAATGCAATTCCATTTTTTCCAGTTTCGAACACCGTCTGAATATGTTTGCGAGGCGAGATAAGAAAAGTTTAAGTGTCTAAAGTACATCATTTGTATCGTTCTTAAAATGTTCGGCACCTTCGAATATTCTTGCCTTATCGTAGTCGCTTTTTAAGACCAAAATATCTCAAATTGTGATCCGACACACGTAAACGCATAAACCAACAATCAGTCCATGCCAATTTGAATGCGTCGATTTTAGGGAGCAGTTTTCGATTGCTAAAATGCGCTAGGGCGAGATTATTCCATCGTCGAGAAATCTAAATGGAAATTACAAATAAACATAAAAACAATGTAATCTCGAACATATGAACCAAGTTACAAACCAAGATTTTTGAACTACCTGTTTCAATATTATATGTGTACTTTAAATTGTTAATATTATTTACTCACCAAACGCGTATCATTAATGGATTCCTGCCCTAAAGGGATGATTATCTGGATTATATCAGCTGGAAGACTCGCGATATTCATTTCACCTTTCGAGTAACGTCAGGATAATATGCAAATGTGTATATTTGAGCGCTATTTCTAGCGGGAAAAGAGTTAAAAATATTAGTTTCGAAAATAAAGTTTGCGCCAGCCGCTTTACCCTTTTGAGCGCTATTGTCTTGTACTGTACTCGTTGTCAGTTTTCGTTCTATTTCGACGCGATCACAATGCATCTTAGCTATAATTTAGCAAAATATGAAACAATTAAATTCTGAAGCAAAATGCAGAAAAAGATCGCAGCTGAGATAATGAAATATTATTTTGGAGTGCTTTCCTTTTTTCTTCTTTCCATAATGTACATAATTATAAAAACATGCTTCATATTGTCTGTGATATATGAATGTATCAAGTGATGTCATCTCAGAGTCGCCTTGACGAGACGTAATATCATATATGAGAGGAATCGCGAGAGAATCGACCATTTGAGGGGGGTAGGAGGCGGTAGGAAAAAAACCTGTCCTACCTGGCAACAAATTTACCTACAAGTATTTCAAATGATGCTCTTTCAAACTGCGCCGTCAGAATTTTGATATCGGTCGTCATCTTCGAGATTCAGAAGCCCATACTTGGTACTATTGGGGTGTCCGGAAAGTTCGTATAATTTTTTGTTTTTATTTTTTATTCAATGCTTTACAATTCTCAGTGACCAATGTATGCCCCCTTCTTTCTCACTACCTCCCTCCAGCGATTTGGCAGGGTCTCGATTCCTCTCTTCCAAAATGCGGGTTTCTTCGAGACCGCCCAGTTCACGAAAGCCCTCACAACTTCATCTCGATTCTTGAAAATCTTTCCTTTGCAGAAGTCAGAGAGAGAGCGGAAGCAGTGGTAGTCGCATGGGGAGAGATCCGGGGAATACGGTGGATGGGGAATCCTCTCGATCTTCAGCTCGTCCATTTTCTTCTGGGTCATCTTCGCTCGATGTGGGCGAGCATTGTCCATCAGAAGAAGAATTTTGCCCTGGTTCAGGAGTCTGGGAGGGACTCTGATCGCGACATCTTGCAGTTGTTCAGAGAAGAGGTCGGCATTGATGCTGGTGCCAGGGGCGAGGATCTCCCAGTAGATGGGACCGAGCACTGAGAAGAAGAAGCAGTGGAGTTCTTCGGGACGGGCGTGGGCTTCTCATCTGCATCCACCCATTGCAGTCTCCTCACAGGGTTATCGTTCGTGATCCACTTCTCATCTGTAGCGATGATGGAATTGGCCCATCGAAGATTGGATCTACGATGGAGTAATTCCCGACAGACTTGAACACGATTTTTCAGCTGTTCGGGGGAGAGGTCATGGGGAATCACTTGTGGGAGTTTCGGCTTCTTCCCAGATCGATGGAGGATATCGGACACCGTTGATCTGGGAGTACCAGTATCCTTCTTCAACTCAGTCACACTGGCCTTGGGCTTGCGCTTCAGTGTGCGGAGAACGAGAGGCTCATCGAGGGAGGGAGGGCGTCCAGAGCGGGGTTGATCATCGAGACCAAACTCCCCTTTCTTGAAGCGGGAGAACCACTTATAGCAGAAGGGTATGGAGGGGGCGTCAGCTCCTTCCGACTGGGCCAGGGCAGAGTGGGCCTCCTTCACGGATCGGCCAAGACGGTAGTAATGAAGTAAAACTGCTCGGAAGTAGAGATGGGAGTCCATCACAAGAATCAATGTAGCAACTAGGAGACTGATTAAATCCTCTCACTACTCAACGTCAGAATGATGCAATACATTGTTGGCAAACAGATTGCGCAATCACTGCATTTGATCGCGAACTGACTTTTTTCCGAAGCATTATACGTACTTTCCGGACACCACAATATCACTTTTCGACAGTCAAATCGGGCGTACTTAAATGATCATAACTTCGTTTAAAATGACGCTAGATAGTCGTTCCCTGTTTAGATAGAAGGCTGAGAACAATCTCTACGACTCTCTATCGGCGACATCATTCCTACTGTTCATCCTGGTGCGGGGCGGTCGGGTGAACCAAAAATGACGTAACTTTGGAAATCGGAAAAAGATATTGGGTTATCATGCTTAAGTTGTAGTACCTATATATGGCTAACTTTTCGGCAAAAATTAGGAAAATCGGAGCATAAACAAAAAAAGCGCTGGCACTTTTGTGCGACTACCCCAAAATGAGTTCTGGACAAGAGTACTTCCGTATCTTCAATTTGTCTCATTTGGGCTCAAAATAATTCAAAAACATCCAAAACAACATTATAAGTTTCTACTCCCCATATTATAGCACTTCCATTGGTCAGAAATGGTCAGCTGACCGAAAATTTGAAATGAAAATTTTCCTCAGTTCAAAATATACATAGCGACCTGGAGAATAGATAGAAATGCAGAGCACGATGAGCTAATCATTTCATCTGTTGAAAGTGAGTTTCTATCTCTTTGTTGAAGCGTGCTACAGAGCTTAGTAATTGGCCAGAAATAGGCTAGAATCCCCCGAGAGAGCGCGCTCTAACCGTCTGCCGCTCTCGCCGTCTGACCTCCCTCTCCCTCCCCTCTATTTAGCGCTCCCCCGCACACATCTCTCGTCGTTTTCTACCAACTTCTAAGCTCTGTAGCGCGCTTTAAAGAAGAGATATAAACTCACTTTCAACAGATGAAATGATTAGCTCAACGTGCTCTGCATTTTTGTCGCTATGTATATTTTGAACTGAGGTACACTTTAGCGCCTTTCATTGGATTCCTCTGATGAAATTTCGTATTTCCAGACGCGCTCTTTTTGAGAGCTGTTTCGAGGAATGTTGTTACATGATTTGAAACAACTTTAGTGCAATACAGCGTTCCAGCAACTTGGAAAAGGTGAAAATACCGAATTTCAAATTTTCGGTCAGCTGACCATTTCTGACCAATGGAAGTTCTATAATATGGGGAGTAGAAACTTATAATATTGTTTTGGATGTTTTTGAATTATTTTGAGCCCAAATGAGACAAATTGAAGATACGGAAGTACTCTTGTCCAGAAATCATTTTGGGGTTGTCGCACAAAAGTGCCAGCGCTTTTTTTTGTTTATGCTTCGATTTCCCTAATTTTTGGCGTGAAGTGAGGCACATACATGTACTACAACTTAAGCCTGATAACCCAATATCTTTTTCCGATTTCCAAAGTTACGTCATTTTTGGTTCACCCGACCGCCCCGCACCAGGATGAACACTAGGAATGATGTCGCCGATAGAGCATCGTAGAGATTGTTCTCAGCTTTCTATCTAAACAGGGAACGACTATCTAGCATCATTTTAACCAAAGTTATGATCATTTAAGTGCGCCCGATTTGACTGTCGAAAAGTGATAGTACCAAGTATGGGCTTCTGAATCTCGAAGATGACGACCGATATCAAAATTCTGACGACGCAGTTTGAAAGAGCATCATTTGAAATACTTGTAGGTAAATTTGTTGCCAGGTAGGACAGGTTTTTTTCCTACCGCCCCGGAGTGGTCGATTCTCTCGCGATTCGCCTCATATCGTATAATTGTACAATAAAATCCGTTTGTTCTTCATTATCTATCAGAGTGAAATGTATTCCCAGTAAAGATTCAACAAAGAGTCAGCATTCGCAGACTATAATTCGAGACTCAAATAATTGTTTAAAATATTAAACACTGGGGAAATTCGATCCCCTGCGTACTTCACACCAACTCGCATCTTTCCCTCCCAGCTGAGAGACTATATTTCACATCCTTCCTGACAGGCGGAAGAGGTGGAAAGGAGGGGGATAGAGAGGGGAAAGGGAGGGAAATGGAATAAGGAGAGGGAGAGTGAGATAGAGATAAAGAGGAGGAGGAGGAGGGAATAACGGTGTTAGAGGGAGTGAGAAGATATGCTGAGTGCGCAGTTGTCCAATGCAGTCTGGCTAGGGATGGTTTCGCAAGAAACGACTCTCTCCACCCATTCTATCTCCCTCCAGTTTACACTCTCTCTTGCAGATTTGATAGGAGAAAGAGTGTGCAATATTAAGAGATGGATTTCTTACGAATCCATCCCTAACCCTCTTCCATCTCATATCCCTTATCCATTCGCACACAACCTCTCTAATGTCCCTGAATTATTTTTCCATTTGTTTCCCTTCTGATTTCGAGTATAACTTTTTTTTTATTTCGCTAATATTCCATTGCACTCTTTCACATGCCGTTAGATTTATTCCGATTTGTGCGTATTTTATGATTATTTGGTTCTCACGATGCAAATTTTCAGAACTCTACACGTTCTTGATTTCCTCCGACCTTTGAGGCGATCACACCAAAACTACCACATCGCCCAACGTAAATTGGAAACACAGGTGAGCTTCAATTCCAAGTTAATTGTACCTTAAATGTACACGAGCATAGGATGAGTAATTCACTAACTGAGATATATCGTACATGTTAGCAAAATCCGAACGGCCACCAAATTTCACTTTTTCGAGTAATTGCGAATGCGCAAATGTGGAAGCTGTGATTGTGTTCATAATTTATATCATCATCGATTTGCCGGAACCCAGATATGCCCTTTCAATTATGGCTAGAAATCGATAAATCGAGAGCAATTAATTATGGTGCGATTACGGTATTTTCTAATCAATGTCGGTGAGCATTTAAGAGAGACTATCTGAGAGATTGAACATATGCTTGGCACTAGGCCAAAAATCTAAATCCTCTTAAATGTGCATACATGTAGTGCTCGATGAGTACAGCTCAGGAGTGGCTTATTTAGTGTTCTAGATCACGCTTAGAGAAATGCGATAACTTTAGTCCGAAAACGTGAATTTTCGAACTTCTCCATTTCGCAATCAATTGAAACGGTTCATATCTCTAAAAATGCAGAATATTCAAGTTATCACTCATGCCAAGTGACATAGCGATTTGATGAAAAGGCTTGATAAAAAAGCGAAAATTGAGTAAAAAAAATTTACAAAAATGTTTCTAATTTGGATTTTATAGGGTAGCACGCGCGAGAGCGCCGCTAATAAAACAAATCGAGAGATTATGGTAGCTCTTTAACATAAGCGCTCTCGCGCGCGAGGATGCGTATCAAAATTGTATTGACTCTGGTGCATTTCCCTCATCGAGCACTCCGTGTAGGGTAACCGTAGAACACCTGCCCTCCATTTCAGTTTTGGGTTACGGTAGGCCAGGGCCTATCATGAACTGATTTTATTTCAAGTTGCCGACCGTTGTTTGGCGATTTCTCCAAAAAAATTATTTTTTAATTTTCCTTATTTTAATTTCATAGCATCTTAGTATCATAAGCTACAAATTTAAATTTTCAAAAGTGTCTACCCTATAAAATCCAAATTTGAAAAACAACATTTTACAAAAATTTTTCACTCAATTTTCGCTTTTTTATCAAGCCTTTTCATCAAATCGCTATGTCACTTGGCATGAGTGATCACTTGAATATTCTGCATTTTTAGAGGTATGAACCGTTTCGATTGATTGCGAAATGGAGAAGTTCGAAAATTCACGTTTTCGGACTAAAGTGTTTCGCATTCCTCTAAGCGTGATCTAGAACACTAAATAAGCCACGCCTGAGCTATACTCACCGAGTACTACATGTATGCCAATTTTGGAGGAATACGATTTTTCGCTAGTGCCAAGCGTCTGCACAAAAAAGTTCACTCACTCAGATAGTCTCTCTTAACAAATACCGTAATCGCACCAAAAAGTTGTTCAAGTGATTTATACAATAGCCAAAATGTAGAGCGGGGGTCACCGTTTGGATCGATAATTTGGAAGCCCTAAAAAACGATTCCCCGTAGTAACGACGCGCGCTCTCTCAGTCTCTGATCTTTAGACACTCGAATCGCAACGTTGCAAATGTGCAATTCCGACCTTAAATCGATAGATTAATGATTTGACCTCTTTATGATTCAGAGGTGGCACGCGCAGAGTCACTGCAGTCGTCCCTTCCATCCGATCTTCCTTCCCTCATCGGGTCTCATCAAGATGTCTCTGCATCCAGCCATTCCCACAATGGTGAATATTATTAAGATACTAATTCGTTTCATCACTTTCATATTCTCGCATCTCTCGTGTTCATGTAATCGACAATTCCAATTCAGTACTTCTCAAGAAGTTTCACGCCTCCGAGTCCCCAGAGCAGACACGAGGTTATTAAGGTTCCGCCTAGGGTTGGTCAAACCGAGTCGGGCCAGTCGAGCACCCGACTCTCAAACTCGACTCGGGCTCAGCTCGACTCGAGCCTGAACACTCGGGCCGCTCGAAAATGGTGCTAACCCGATCGGGCGGCCCGACTTCGAGAGTGAAGAGTCGAGCGGCTCGATTAGCCCGACCTGGCCCGACTGGCCCGACTCGGCCCGATTCGGCCCGACCTTTCGAGCGCAAGCATAAGGACAATTCCGCGTCGTTCTCACCAATGTAATTAGAGGTCTTTCGAGGGAGCAGCCGGATGGTCAAGTGGTTGTATTTTGCACCCTCATTAAAAAAGTAGCTGGTTCAATTCCGATCGATTCGTTTACGTTTTTGCTCATTTTTTTAATAATTTTGGTCATTTCTTTCATAACTATAACCTACAAATAAAGCAAAAACGAAAAATTGAATGCGGAGTTGAATCGGGGTCTTTCGGCAACAAGGTGCAAAACACAACCACTACATCAATAGGATAGTTGTCTCCCTAGCTGCTAACGATAATGGTAAGCAGGACACGAAAATGCCCCTCTGAGTTCGACTCGGCTCGAGTCGGGCCGAGTCGGGCCAGTAGGGCCAAGTCGGGCTAATCGAGCCGCTCGACTCTTCACTCTCGAGATCGGGCCACCCGATCGGGTTTCGAGCCAACTCGGGCTAAAATGAGGGTTTTCCTAGTCGAGTACTCGAATACCGGGCTGGCCCGATTTCACCAACCCTAGTTCCGCCTTTTTCCGATAGTTCAGCGGTAGATGTCAGTTTTAAGCTTTTTTCCCTCAAACTTTCTCACTCTTTCAGATATATCAACGCATCATCTCTCCTTCTCCTCCTCGACTCCCTCCTCCTGCCCTCACGAGCTCTCAGACGGTAAGTCTCAGATTTATTTTTAGTTCTAGTTTTTACTTAAGATTAAAAAGGCGCTTTATCTGGATAATTATGCGAATTTCTTCCAAATTGACCGTATTGAGAAGGATGTGATAATTCAAAATTGAGATTGATGAAGATTCGCCAACTTATGAGAAGATCGACAATGAGCCTCACGACATCATCCCTTATTTGCATAGACGCTTCGATAAAGACGAGTGTGCCACTTGATATGTTAGCTTGTTGAACAAGCACAACGTGCATTCACATTAGATAATGACAGTGCAAATATGATATGCTACTGAACTGTTGTTTTGAATTTCGCTTGAAGTCCAATTTTTATCCACCCATTGATCTACTCCGATCATTCCTCTTCCGATTCGGAAAAAAGTGGTATATTTGTCAAACTGCCTTACGCTTCCAACTTTTCACTTGTATTACACTCTCCTTTATATACCGCGCTTCTTATAGCTCTCGTATTTTTGACGCATATTCACCGTTATTTTTATCTCATAATTTAATACCACTGAACCCCGAAAATGTCAATCCTCAGCATCATCAGTGGCACTAGTCTGTAACATGGCGGAAAAAACAAAAAAATCATCCTGAATATTTATCGATCGCGAGACTATTGCAGAATCTGAGGTCAACCGAACTCCACTCAAACTCCGTGGAAGAAAATCTGAAAAAAAAATGTTTTCTTCTTTTTTTTCTGTTATCAGAATTGATCTGATTCTCCTCTTTTTGCTCATCCTCGCGCATGCTGTATAAATCAAGATATTGATAATATTTTTTTAAAGGTCCCCTAAAAGGAATGAAAATTTTAAATTCGCGCTCGAGTTATTGAACGGCAAGGGCGGCAATTCAAATAGGGGTTTTGCTACAGTACCTCGAACACTCGAGTACCTTGAATCAATAGTATGTCTTACTACAGTACTCAATCAATACAGTACCGTACCATGGTGCAATATATAGTTTCCGTAACCCCGATTATCGCCAACTGACTTTTTTTCCAAAAAATGAAAATACCGTACACAAATTAAAAAGTCAAAGTACCGTACCCAATCGATAGTACAGTACCACCAGATACTGTATATGACTACCGTAACCCGGACTATCGCGAACTAACTTTATTTCTAAGAAGTCCTGGTACTGAGCAAAATCGATCTGGTGTCGTGCCCGATCGATTGTACAGTACTCAACTGACTACCGTAACCCAGTTCCTTGGGTCAGATCCAGTTCCTTGGGTCAAACATTTTTTAAAAATGTCAAATATTTTTTCCAAAAATCCCAAATCGAACATAATATGATTCTACAGTAGTGAGGTATACGGTAGGATACTTCAAAATAATTTTATTATGGATTAAGGATTTTTAGAAAAAAAATAAAAAAATAAAAAAATGTTTGACCCAAGGAACGAGATCTGACCCAAGGAACTGGGTTACGGTAGTCAGTTGAGTACTGTACAATCGATCGGGCACGAAACCAGATCGATTGTGCACGGTACCAGGACTTCTTAGAAATAAAGTTAGTTCGCGATAGTCCGGGTTACGGTAGTCACATACAGTATCTGGTGGTACTGTACTATCGATTGGGTACGATACTTTGACTTTTTAATTTGTGTACGGTATTTTCATTTTTTTGAAAAAAGTCAGTTAGCGATAATCGGGGTTACGGTAGATATATATTGTAATATGGTAAGGTACTGTATTGATTGAGTACTATAGGAAGACAAAATATTGATTCAAGGTACTTGAGTTTTCGAGGTACTGTAGGAAATCCCCTATTTGAATTACCGCCCTTGCCGTTCAATAACTCGAGGGCGAATTTAAAATTTGCATTCCTTTTAGAGGACCTTTAAGAATGGGAGGAAGTAAGACGAGTATTCCACCAATCGGCACGGTGCAACTAGAGAGCATGGGAACTGACTACTCTTTTCAGAATTGGCAACATACTTCAATAAAAAAATACTGGCGATACTAATTTGTACTGATTTGTTTTCGAAATTGGCACACTATTAATGTATATTTCGAAAAGAATCTTAGCGTACTCTCCTTCGCGCGCTCTCTCGCCGGTCTGACAGTGCGAGATTACTAATAATATTGTAAAGGGATATGCAAAAGTTTCTGACTATTTTCATGTTCAGGCATAATGACCTCTCCCGTTCTTCGAAATCGGTCAATCAACTAATGGTTGTCGGCGGTTGATGTGGCCTTGGGAACACCATATTACTAGCGCCATGTTGGGCAAAGTCGATCAATAGGGATAGGACTGTTCACACCCGAAGTCGAAAAAGGTCGCGATTAATCAGAATTTTGAATTGATTATAATTCCAGTGAGAACCATGATATCAGCTAACTAATTCACAGTTTTAAAGGACAATTAATAGGAATTCTAAATTACCTAGTACAACTGTTATGGTATCGAACGTCCACTTGAAAACGCCTCACAAGTACAGATCAGCACCAGTTGTAATTTTGCGAATATGCATTTTCCGGGGTTTTACAAGTGCGGATCGAATAATAAAGAAAATTTGTTGCACATTCTGAAGTATTCCATACTAATATGCAGTTAAATTTAGTAGCGCATTCATATACCTGTTCAGGAATACGGTGCTTCAAAATCGGGATGTAGAGAATCGAACGCCCAAAACGACACTTTTTACAATTTCCTTTCACTCTCACACGTGGCAGACCTGTTTTTTCAACATTAACTGAACAAGCAACTCTTACCCGATCACTGATATAGAGGGCTAATTCGGTAGGACTCAGATATTCAAGGGGCAGGGTTCAATCGAAAACACTAAAAATACACTATTTTTGCGCGTTTTGAAGTGGACGTGATTTTCTCAGGCAGACTCTGAACTATATTGGCTAAAAACATATTGTTGTAGTCTACTAGCAAGTCCTTAACTACAACCATACAGGAATGTCAGGCAGTCAAAATACACCGGAAGAATCTACGAAAATTTAATAGTCAGAAACTTTTACATCAACCTAATAATATCTAGATAGAGTGAATTGTTCTCACTCAGAGCTAAAGCAATCCATAGTGTTGATCACTCTCATTATCTATAATCATGAATAATATTAATTATTATTGTATATAACGACGAGATCGCGCTCCGATTCGCTATCACTTGTGCGGTCACTCACACTCATTCCTCGCACGTTGACGCCTCCCTGCGGTTGCCAGCTCACTCGTATGATGTTCGATGCCTTGGTGGTGTAAGTGCCGCTAGTCATCGAACCGGTCAGACTGAACATCGTTTTGGTTACACTATCCAAGGATTGCGTTTTTCATAGATTCTGGAGACATAATGAAAACTGACAATCCATCGTATTCCTAAAACATGCAGGAAAATTGAACTATTGCATGTTGTAATGTGCAACTAAATTCGTCACGTAGTGCTCACTTTGCAATAACATTTCCGCCCAGGTTTCCCTCGTAGAGGATCAGCCGGTCGCAGCATGAGTTAGCCTCGAGAAGAATGATCTGTGTAAGCTCAGTTTTCAGTCATCGCCTCTGTCAATTACCTTCACAAAGTAAAAATCAGCTCAAAATTGGGGACATATATGGTGAAAATGTAAACACTTGCTAGCTAGTATTCGAGAACGATACAGGTGTTCTTCCTTCTATGCACTCAGAACATCTCGATTGGTCGAGAAGTGTGTTAGGTAATGAGAGGGTGGTTACGTTTCTCGAGTTCGAGAACTGAACCAAAACACGGGCTAGCCTTTGAATTTGTATTATAATTAGGGCAATCGTCTCTTCATTTCGCACTCTCTCAAGATCGGTAGAAAGATGAGTGTGGGAAATGAACAGATAGTGATGGTTCACGAATTTCGAAAAACTGTGCTAACTTCGACTTGCACTTTATATCCGTACTCCTCCTCAACTGAGAGGAAATAGTCACAAGGCATCGAGGAGCTGAACGGAAATCCGGGAGAGGAAACCTGCAATTAGAGTTCGGAATTATATCACCCTTTCTTCATTTTCAACTATCCGTTGCCCTGCCCAAGGTCGAATAATGAATAAACACCGGACGTTTCTCGAACTTTTGTTGGCATGGCCTGATCAACCAAAAATAAATAATTAACTCACATATCCGGCTCCTTGCAGTGGCCCAGGGTTGCAGGTAGGCTTGGGCACTGGTTTCTCTGGAATGTAGGATATTTACTGTTTCTAGTATTTGTTTATGATGGATATGTTATGATTTTCGATACGGGACTACATGTCCTTCATTTGTGTTGTTTTATGATGACGAAACAGGACTGCGATTCAACGAATGGTGAACTCATATGCTCAATCGGCACTAGGTCGGATGAGAACTATGATGTCATGCCGTCTTTGATATAGGAAAGGCGGCATGGCTCTCATCCGACACAGTGCCGCTCAATCGCACTTACTCGAACGAGAACATGCAACGGGCAGTTGCGTATGCCAGTTAGTATTCATCCACTCTCCAGTTTTCGTCGAAGTATCCATCGCAAGACACTCGCCAAAGCCGCTCATTGGGTACCCTGCATTTTGATTTCCATGTTTGCTTTCTTTTATATTTTATATAAGCAGTTTTTTTTTAAAGTATTAAGTTGGTGCAAAAGTTTCGATACAATATATTTTGCATATTTTCTTGTGAATGCTTCTCATGTATCAAACACCACTTGGGCATTATTTGAGGTAGTGTTAGGTCATTACAATTATTGGTTTATACCCAATCGATCCGTTGAAAAACAATGATAAATGAAAATTTGCGAAATTTCCATGATTTTGGGTTTTCTACACAAACCATCGCTAAAACTAAACGAACGATATACAGCTCCCACCCTTCAGTGAAACTAATCAGTAAGGGTGGATGCTTCCATTGAACACGTTAAATGGGAGTTTCGGGCTTCCCCGGATATCCAGTATTGCAAAAAAAGGCCGATTTCGTTGATAAAATTTGAGGTTCATTACCATAATTGCGAAATCTCTCGAATGGAAAGGTGAATCTTCACCAACTTTCAAACGTAACATTCTCATAATATGTACTTCTGGTTATGTTAAATTTGCGACCCCAATCTCTCCGAGCAAAAAATTGCTGTGCATATGTTCTAAATCTGCCAGACGCAATACCCCATATTTCCGGAATACGTGCCTATTTTGGCAAGTTGTTTTAAGGCTGATATAGATCACTCGCCACAGTAGCATATATAGTCATCATACTTCTGGAAAATGGTGTTGAAGCGGCGCCACTATTACCGTGCAAAGAGTAATAATCAATCGAAAAGTTTAAAAGAAACTGCAATTCTCAGAATTTGGAATGCTCTCTCGTTGGTGTTACTGATTGATGAGATGCGATATAGTGTGCGCTATAGAGAGCACAAATGTACTAATATCATACAAGAAACCACATGAGAGTTGCTCAATATCGAAGCAAGATAGTGCTCGAAAACCTTAATCGCGATTTTGTATCGAAACTTTTGCACCAACCTGATAGTTATTATTTTATGGAAAGGATAATTGGCGTAGTGGATAGATGGTAAGATCTTAAAGGAGGAGTAAACTCAAAATTCAATTTGTGATGCTATAATGTGCACTGCCTAGAGCTCCACAACGATAAGAACCTCCGAAATTTTCACATTGATATCTCCATTCCGAACAGAGTTATAGCTAGTTGGCTGGGAGCCAGATCAGGGAAAGCTCAGGGAAGGGGGCGAGATAGCACGCGACTTGAAGAGAGTGCGTCACTAGGTGAAACATATTTCAACCGGGCGCGCGTTTGCATTTACTCCTCCTTTAAATGGACCTCGTATATAATCGAAAAAATATGAGACTGAGAAATTCAAAAAAGAGATACCAGGATAGAACTTGGTGAAGTCCCAATTGGATCCATCGATCCAATAATAATTTTTATCGTCCCAATCTGTTGCTTTTCCGCCCAGATATATGCCATTCACAGCTCCATTTGAGACCGCCAATCGACGAATAAACGCATTTTCCTGAGACGTTGGATAAGTAGCTCTTTCACCCATAACCTTCTATATTATGCACCGCCATATCATGTTTGGTGTTTTATGATTATGTTTGTACGATTTGGTCGAGCAAGCGCACTTTTTACCTTTAAACAAACTATAACGTAATCGATAATTGTAAAACGAACCTCATCGGAGTGAATCGATGCGAGCTCAGCGCCTAAGCTTTGGCATGACATCCGTGCGTCATTCCAATTCGTGGCTTTTCCCACCTACAAGTATTTATTTACAAATCACATTGAATATTTTCTGCACAGAACAAAAATTTCCAGCAAACGAAGTGGAAAACTTGCGATTACACAGTACTCACATGAATCATATCTTAATTCCTCTCTCGCCAGTAGTAGCATATATCAGCAGTTTAAGTTAAAACTTCAAAGATCAAATTTCAAATATCAAAGTCCAAAGACCCGCCCCTTTTAACTGCAACTGCTGATATATGCTACTGCCAATCTAACCGGTAAGATTGAGCGGAATGAAGTGATCATTACTTGCCATGCCTTGCATACCAGATAGCACAATCCGTCGTCGTCATCTTCGTCGAACGCTTCACAATTATCGCCAGTGGGCACTTCCGGAAGCGGGGGGAGCGAAACAGTACACGCATAACACACTTTGTCCATGAAACTCCTACAGTCTGAAAAGGTATCAAATCTCTCTCTCTCTCTCTCTCTCTCGACAGGTCGATTGAAGGGAGAGTGCATATGATTAAGAGAAAGTGGTATCGTTTCTCGAATTCTAATATTCATAACCTGAACCAGCTCCTCACTCAAACTCCAATAGGGAAGATATTCATGTCCATTCCAGTTCGTACCGTAATACCAAGTGCATCCTGTTGCGCATTCTTCGTCCAGTGCTGAAAACAGTCTTTCCTCGTCAGATAATCTGGAATCTATCATCACCATCATCATAAACGGGCGGCTTCACATCCACTGTCGTCTTGTCCAGCCATTCCCATTTATTCGTTTGGTTATTGCAAGTCAATCCTTCAAGGAACGAACACGACTCTTCTTAGAGATTGCAAGAAAATGGAAATCCCGAGCAACTAGGAGCCCCAACTTCAGCAGAATCATCGCAAAAATTAGAATCTATTTGGGACGAGAAAACTTTTCAGGTTTGCTCAGAAAAGGTTATTAGAAAATTTCTGGTTCCGCTTCCAGTTATGTCATATAAAAATACGAGAAGGCTGCAGGGGATTCAGTATATGGTATATTTTGATTATATCACTTACCGAGCACAAGTTCACGGTACTCCATAGCATTCGAAGGATTCCAGTATGCGAGCTCCTGAAAAAATATCTTTCCTGAAAAACAAGAATTCCTGCGTAGAATGGAGAGCGGTATGCCAGCATGAAGGCAACTTACTTCGTCAGTATGAATTGACGCAACTGTTGATTGAAATTTTGCGCAAGCTTTGGTGGCTTCGTCTACCGCCTTGTTTAGGTACACGTCTCCGTCAGAATTCTCGCTCTTTCTGCATTCTCCGGCGATAACGAGCTCGAAATCAGGAGGGCACTGGCATTCTGCCGAGACTGCAAATAAAGGCACTAGGTCGGATGAGAACTATGACGTCATGCCGCCTTTGATCTAGCAAAGGCGTCATGACTTCACAGTTCTCATCCGACCCAGTGCCCAAATAAAATAACAACATTGCAATAGTCATCTATGAATGATGACCTTGTGGTGCTGTGGGACAGCACACCGAGAATGACTCTGTCATTTATCAGTTCTGTTTTCGTCTAACCACGGTTCAATAAAATATCGTTTTATTGGTTCGAAAACGAGAGTCGCAGGGGTAATAACGATAAATTCTGAGTTGTATAAAGAATTACCACATATCCAGAAGATGACAACCAGGCGAAACAACATCTCAAGAGCAGCTTGAGAATCTATGAATGAACGCGGAAGCACGGCTTTATAAGGGACGGCTTCGTTAGGAATGGCCTGACTCTCCGCAGTTTGCACGATCTCTCGCAGGTCAGAGATACGAGAGAGCGTGCAAAACGAAGAAAGCCAGACGACTGCTCGCTTCGCGAGAAATGGCTTAGGCTTATCTCCATTCTATACACTCTATCATAATCGGACCGGAGAGAAAGAGCACGCACGATGAGGAGATCATTTCCAGCGAAAGCTGCTGTTATCGAGGAATCGTCTGACTCTCTCCAAACTACACACTCTCTCCTCATCAGAGTGAGCGAAACAGTGTATGATATGGAGAGAGCAGGAACATTATTCCTATCATCCTTCTCGATCAATTGATATCAGTCTAGTCCGAACCTGCCTTTGAGTTCTCTCTCACTCACACTAACAGGTGAGAGATCATTTGAATGCGAAGAATCGGCCCCTTCACTGATAACACTCGGATGTTTCCTGTGAGTCAATATCTCATAAAACACACCGACTTCATTTCATCACAATCTAACGATGACAATCAAATACAATGAATGATGAGTTTCAAATTTTTATGAATTTATCTTGCAAACAGAATGCAGCAAGGGCCTCTATCGATATTTGTACTTTCTCCTACCCGAGGATGGATCCCTTCCTATCGGTCTTGCGTACCTAATGAACACACCTGATCTATGCATTCCGGTTTAGGAGATTAGCTTTTACGCTTGGCCGAAATTCTGATAAACAGTATTTTGTATGTGTATATATCAATTATATCTGAGTCCTTCATTGTTGTGTTAAATTTCATATTAAAGAAGGAGTGTCAGCAAAGTTGAACTTTTGACACTGTCATAGCAATGACCTAGCCAACCCTCCAATGATCATAGTGCGCGTTATGAGGGTAGGAACAATCGTTCCAATAGTGGTAGAGCAGCCGCCATGTCATCATGAGGTTGCGGGTTCGATTCCCACAAAGCTTTTTGACAAATCTTCGAGATATTTGAATTCCCGCACGTCCCTGCCCTATCAACAATTAATTATGAGCGCCCATGGAACTTTGCGAACTAGTGATAACTCGGTTCAAAATAACGATATGATTTTGAAATTTTCAGGTTGGTCCATAAGTCTTTTCCCTTTTCCGCAATTATATATTTTTGGATTTACGACCCCTTACTTTCAACCGATTCTCATATGTTTCGATGAATTCAGAGAGTGCATCGATACTCTCTTTAGCGCACATAGGGTCAAGCCTATATTGACAGTATTCCTATTGACTATAATGTCGTAGCGTCTGTCTGTCTGTCTGTCTGTCTGTCTGTCTGTCAGTTAGTCTGTCAGTGACGCCTACCGTATACCACAAGGGTGCATTACACCATAATGCGTTTTCCCAAAACGCAGAAAACTTAAATGCACGCTACCGTAACCCACCACACCACACACCATGGTGCATTTTATCAAAACACAGAAAACTTAAATGCACGCTACCGTAACCCACCACACCACACACCATGGTGTGATTTACTAAATCACAGAAAAGTTAAATGCACGCTACAGTATACTCACACCACGCACCATGGTGTGATTTACTAAATCACGGAAAAGTTAAATGCGGTGTGGTGGGTTACGGTAGCGTGGTGTCATTTACTAAATCACAGAAAAGTTAAATGCACGCTACAGTATACTCACACCACGCACCATGGTGTGATTTACTAAATCACAGAAAAGTTAAATGCACGCTACCGTAACCCACCACACCACACACCATGGTGTGATGTTCTAAATCGCAGAAAAGTTAAATGCACGCTACCGTAACCCACCACACCACACACCATGGTGTGATTTACTAAATCGCAGAAAAGTTAAATGCACGCTACAGTATACCCACACCACGCACCTTGGTGTGATTTACTAAATCACAGAAAAGTTAAATGCGGTGTGGTGGGTTACGGTAGCGTGGTGTCATTTACTAAATCACAGAAAAGTTAAATGCACGCTACCGTAACCCACCACACCACACACCATGGTGTGATGTTCTAAATCGCAGAAAAGTTAAATGCACGCTACCGTAACCCACCACACCACACACCATGGTGTCATTTACTAAATCACAGAAAAGTTAAATGCACGCTACAGTATACTCACACCACGCACCATGGCGTGATTTACTAAATCACAGAAAAGTTCAATGCACGCTACCGTAACCCACCACACCACACACCATGGTGTCATTTACTAAATCACAGAAAAGTTAAATGCACGCTACCGTAACCCACCACACCACACACCATGGTGTCATTTACTAAATCACAGAAAAGTTAAATGCACGCTACAGTATACCCACACCACGCACCATGGTGTGATTTACTAAATCCGTAACCCACCACACACCACTGTCCATACTCTCTCGCTGTTGTAAAATCATCCCAACCTGCTCTCACTCCTCGTAGCGTGAGCGTTGTGAAAGGCTCGTGAGGCCGAGGGCGATCCTAAAAAGTTGGAATGGGGCGAAGCCCCATTCCAACTTTTTCGGATCGCCCGAGGCCTCACGAGCCTTTTACAACGTTTTAAGCAGGCTCTCAACAGTTACGTCCATTTTTTATCCTTAACACACAACCCCGCGTAACGTAGCGACCGAAGGTCGCTAGTTGCTATCACAAGGTATAGTCAAATGCGCCATCGTGTAAAAATAGAGTTACTTTTGTTTCGACATGTGCTCTAGGGAAATCGGGCATTTGACTAATATCATGCCATCATTGTATAGTGTGGTATTCGTAGTTTTCAAAACGCTATTGAACCGTGACATCCCGTGGACGATGAGGTCAAACTAGTGCAACTTTAAAATTGCAGTTCTGATCAGCGTGATGACACTGATTTTAATTCATCTTATGTTCGAACCAACATGCATAGGCACAACCCATTCTACACATACATGAAGCTACATTTATATTGAGTTTATATTCTCGTTTTGGTCCATGTATCAAAAGTCCTTTCAAAAACTACAAAACTCAATGTTATCTCATGGGTATTTGGTTATGGAAATGCCTATTTTCGAAGCACCTTTGTTTCAAGCATCGATAGATGATCCCACATTTTAATGTTAAACACACAAGCTACCATATCATATGAAAAATTCGGGAATGCATCTTTCGTCAGGAGAACATTTTTTTTTGATGGAACTTTTCTAACACTCCAGAAATTGAATTTTTAGTTATTTTTGACATTTGCAGATTTTTTCCAAAATAGTGTTACGTTGAAAGGCGAATGAGACCTGCGCTTAAATATTTTTATAATAGTGTGCCCCAATAGTGATTGAGTATAGCGCCCCTATATAGAAGCCAAGATCTTTGATCCTTGGAGCAGGAGTTCCGATCGTTGGAGCAGCATTGCATCGTTCATGTTCGAATTTCCAAGCCGGTTTTTCGAAATTCCGCAAAGTAAGCACATGTTCCTGCCCACCGTTAGAAAGATCAACTAATGGGCTTTCCACTGATGTAAAAGAAATGGTATCGCAATATTTCTCCGCTGAATGCTAGCTGATCAAACAAAATTTAAAATTTCAAAGAAAATTTATTTGGAAACAAACTTCAGTTTTTCGGATAATCTAAAGCCATGATGTAATTCTAATATATGACAAGTTCGAGCGTACCCTTACATAATGCTTTGGAGTCAGGCAATTCTCGTTCACTGGAAACATTTTAGACGACATCGAGTTGTACACCCCAAAAGGGAAAAGACTTATGGACCAACCTAATATATACGAAAAGTGTTGCAGTATTTATATTTATTAATAATTGTCGAATATTTTCATGAATTCGAATAGTGGGTCTACAAAATGCCAGTGAAATGTAGATTTCTTGATGGAACGACTATCATGCATGGTAACTGACAGCTTTCCATGTTTGTTGACTAGATCATGAAAATAATTGATGATTGGTTGTAAATTTTCGGAAGATCTTTTCTTGGGCTCCAATTCTCTAATAAGCAGAACTGTTACATTTGAATCAACAATAGTATCAAGAAGTTGACCTGAGAAGTATTGTATTAATTTGTGTAAATTGTCCATATTTATAAACTAACTCAAATCACCGTCAGTGAAAGTCCAAGATGTGAAACGCAATTCAAATACATCATTATGTAGAATAATTTTCGATAAAGCGTTCCTGGAAATATTTGATCACGAAAATTGAGAAATTACTTAATATTCTTACTGAATTTGTATATCCCATTTGTATAAGATGCTTAGCGTATCAACTTCAACATGTCGAAGCATTTTACTTAAAATTTCTAGATTCTCTATCTCTGCATCGATATCGACAAATTTAATATGCGTTGTGCGCCTGAGAAGACGATTGATGCATTGTCGAGTGGAATGATCATTCACGGTAACTCGAATCGAGCATGAGTATGATTCTGATCCTGTAAAAAAACATGATGTATTGGGGTGTCCGGAAAGTTCGTATAATGCTTCGGAAAAAAGTCAGTTCGCGATCAAATGCAGTGATTGCGCAATATGTTTGTCAACAATGTATTGCATCATTCTGACGTTGAGTAGTGAGAGGATTTAATCAGTCTCCTAGTTGCTACATTGATTCTTGTGATGGACTCCCATCTCTACCTCCGAGCAGTTTTACTTCATTACTACCGTCTTGGCCGATCCGTGAAGGAGGCCCACTCTGCCCTGGCCCAGTCGGAAGGAGCTGACGCCCCCTCCATACCCTTCTGCTATAAGTGGTTCTCCCGCTTCAAGAAAGGGGAGTTTGGTCTCGATGATCAACCCCGCTCTGGACGCCCTCCCTCCCTCGATGAGCCTCTCGTTCTCCGCACACTGAAGCGCAAGCCCATGGCCAGTGTGCGTGAGTTGAAGAAGGATACTGGTACTCCCAGATCAACGGTGTCCGATATCCTCCATCGATCTGGGAAGAAGCCGAAACTCCCACAAGTGATTCCCCATGACCTCTCCCCCGAACAGCTGAAAAATCGTGTTCAAGTCTGTCGGGAATTACTCCATCGTAGGTCCAATCTTCGATGGGTCAATTCCATCATCGCTACAGATGAAAAGTGGATCACGTACGATAACCCTGTGAGGAGACTGCAATGAGTGGATGCAGATGAGAAGCCCACGCCCGTCCCGAAGAAGGAAGAGCACGGAAAGAAGGAACTCCTCTGCTTCTTCTTCTCAGTGCTCGGTCCCATCTACTGGGAGATCCTCGTCCCTGGCACCATCATCAATGCCGACCTCTTCTCTGAACAACTGGAAGATGTCGCGATCGGAGTCCCTCCCAGACTCCTGAACCAGGGGAAAATTCTTCTTCTGATGGACAATGCTCGCCCACATCGAGCGAAGATGACCCAGAAGAAAATGGACGAGCTGAAGATCGAGAGGATTCCCCATCCACCGTATTCCCCGGATCTCTCCCCATGCGACTACCACTGCTTCCGCTCTCTCTCTCTGACTTCTGCAAAGGAAAGAAGTTCAAGAATGTAGAAGAAGTTGTGAGGGCTTTCGTGAACTGGGCGGTCTCGAAGAAACCCGCATTCTGGAAGAGAGGAATCGAGACCCTGCCCAATCGCTGGAGGGAGGTAGTGAGAAAGAAGGGGGCATGCATTGGTCACTGAGAATTGTAAAGCATTGAATAAAAAATAAAAACAAAAAATTATACGAACTTTCCGGACACCCCAATACAAGTGAGTGCTAATGCGGCATAATAAGGATATGCAACATTTTATGTGAATAAACAAACTGCAACAAATATCGCGCACTATATTTGCTTTTTCTGTCATTCAGATAAAAGTTTCATTGGTTAACTGAAATTCATTACCGGCTTTGCCCAAAATGGAGTGGTCCAGCATGTGGGAAGTGCGCTAGTGAAATGATCCGAGAACTTTCTTTCAAAATTGATATTAATATGAACATAGTGATTGTAAACTGATACAAATAGCCATTGTATTGACGGAAGTGTCGACTTATAGTTATTGGCGAGTATGTTCAAATTTCGAGAGATCTTAAAATTGGTTGTTTCAAATTTCGCAGTTCGCAGAACAATGCAAAATCATACCAACTGTATCGAATGAAGACTCTCTCCCCTATCCATGCGCACGATTTGTCTCATGACATCCAGTTTAACATTATTCAATGTGAGTACATCGGACGGGGAATATGGCATAGTTAGGCTGAACGCAGTAGAGTTCGATAAACTGTATCTCATCTCCTCATTTCAAAAACTCTCTTTACCGACCGAGTCGTGAGAGTGCATGGGGAAATTATGAGCAAATTTAAAAAAAAACAAAAAAATGAGGAAGAACTTTAGTAGGCAGAACTTCAACACCGGAACGAGAACAAAGGAAGAGTAAATGAATGAGCGGGACTCATTAGGAATTTGAAAGAGACGCAAGTGAATGAATGAAACGTGTAAGCAGACCTACCTATGAAAACGGATCGAGAAGAGAAGGTTATGTATCTAACAGAGCGGGATGTATATCGTTTTCGAAAGAGACGCAATTCAAGATGCGCGCCAGCGGGGGGAAATCAATATGCGTGTTTCTCACTTCACAAATTAATTTCGAAATTGACTTAAATTGACTAAAGAAAAATATATTGAGGTGAATGACCTGGTCCAAATCATGTACCGCAAGACCTTGAGAATTGTAAAATGTCTTTACGCGGCTGTCTTAGGCTGCCTTTTTTCAAATCAAAGTTAGTGCTCCTTCATGTGAGTAAGCTCCATTGATGCGTCTACTTTTGCGCAGGTATTGCAGTGTGAAAAAAAAAATCTATCTGGTGCTATTTCTCTCACACCGTTCATTTCACATTGATTGTTCGCGCATTCTCTCTTATCGCAATTCTGACCTCTTTCTGCAAGATTTAGTTCCTTCTCTTTTTTCTTCATATCCGCGTTCCTCAATCAGCTCTGACTTAGCGAGAACAATGGAAGAACGCTCACAGTGTATCACCGGTTGCGACCTTTCTTTTGCAGGAATGGCGCAGCAAGAGACATAGATCTTCATTTTATCTTATCATAGCGTCAATCCGATAAAAGAAACGAAGAAGTTTGCGACGATTTATTGAGAAGCTCAGTTCCTCCTATCCACTACAGTTCATCTTTTCCACTTTCCAGCTACTGTGTCCAATCAACCAATCACCCGAATTTAGAGAGAATGTACCTTTAAAAGATTCGGTGAAGTGACGTGAAAGTGTTTTTGTTTCGTTAAGCTACCGTGGAGATGCATGGAACTCTTCAACACCTCACAATACTGAATATCAAGTGGAATTCTTTACAATTGCTAGTGTGTCATACACTCTCGAAAGTCAGACAAGTGAGGAGAAGGTCGGGGGCTTGTGCGGAAATGTCGCCTACAGGGAGTGAAGTATTATTACAATATGCCATATGAGGATAAAAGGAATGTCAGTACTTTCGCGCGCGATAACTTTGCCCACTCTGATTTTCCATGTTCTCAATCATCTTCGTTCTCCTCTTTTCCATCTTTGATCTATCCTTCTCTTGCCTGCCCAGCTCCCCGATTACCATGCCGGCACCGGTTATGCGTGAGTGACATCTTTTGTACACAAAATTTGCAATTAGTCGATGCGATCCACTGCAAGAGTTCTGAATGGTGTTTCGAAAATAGTAGAACTAAAAATGCAATACTGATCTAGGTTTTAAAATATAAAAACAATATGTTTAGCATGTAAAACGTGCGCAAGTAGTCTCATCGCGCAACTTATATCTGGACCGGGCGCGAAGCTAATGGACACCGAAACTCCAGGTGAATAATCAGTGCAGTCAGCGTGAAATTGTGTACGTAAGATTCAATTCATGCGGCGTGTATTGTAATGACAGCGACGCTTTTTATGTACAATTTTGTCAGGCGTAACATAGGGCGGATGCGCCACGAACTCCTTCTCATGTTTGGGAGTGAACCCGACCATTGAGGTGTGCTCTCTCATAATCGCATATTATTCGAAATTAGTCGTTACGGTGAACAGCGTTGGTAAGGATGCGACACGAATGAATGATATTGAAACCCAAAGCGAAAACATTGCGTTCACAATAAGAAAATGTATCGACTTTACCCCGATAACAACAACAAGTCATAATATGTAGGCAATTTCGCAGTACATCGTAATGGATTGCCGTTGGTAATATTTGAATATACATAGTTGATATCGTGAGTATATTCATGATAACTTGCAGTACAACAGTGGTCAGGGAGTGGCCAGTGACGGGGATGACGGGAGTGTGGATGGATCGGCTACTCTAACCGTTACTTACAACACAGCAGGAACGGCCTGGCTGGTGAGTTCGGTAGTCTGTTAATTTTCTGCGATTTCCAATTATAATTTAGAATTGATAATTAATCCGATTCAGGCAAACAATGGAATGGCTATCACTTCGGTTACATGCGCAGCCGTAGGTTCGGGAAGAATATTATTTTTTTTGAATATTTTTTGAATATTTAAAATAAATAAAATATCTTTAGCATGCAAAACGTGCGCGAGTGGTCTCATCCAACAACTTATCTCTGGTCCGGGCGCGAAGCCAATGGACACCGAAACTCCAGGTGAATAATTAGCGATCTAGCATATTTTGTGCATAAATTTTGCAATTGCCCATTGCGGCGTTCTGTGAGAGTACAATGCTTCTTCCGCTTGATTGATGAGAGAGACAGAACTATTGCAGTGGGTCGCAACGAATATTCGCCATTTGAATTAATAACATTTACAGGCGTTACATCTGGAGGTTGTGCGACGATTTCCTACTCCTGTCTGGGTGTGAATCCGACAATCGAGGTGTGTTCTCTCATTACTGCATGTATGCAATTCGAAATTAGTAGTTTCCGCACACTGCAATCGCATATCTTTGGAATCCTCTGATGTCTCGCTAATACGACTGTGAAATAAATAGCAAACTTTCCGTTGTAAAATCAATAAATGCAATAAAGTGTAATATTTACGCAAATTCGCAGTACAACACCGGCCGAGGAGTCACCAGTGACGGTGATGACGGTATTGTGGATGGGTCGACGACACTAACCGTTACTTGCAACTCCGCAGGAACTGCCTGGCTGGTGAGTTCGGAAGTCTATTAAAGGGGTGCTCCAGGGAATGAATGTTAGGGAGTCCCACCACGAAAATTCTGCGCTCTCAATGGGAAACTGTTGCGAAATTACCCCGAGAAAGAGGCGAGAAATAAGAAGAGTGAGTGAAACATAAATGAACAAGCCACTTCCCTGCGCTTTCAATGAACTTTGCGAGTATGTAAATAGCCTCAGAGTTGTCTGTGGAACTTCGTACATAGTGATTTCGGATCGGGTGAGTGGCCTCGTCAATATCCACACTATCACTATGGGTGGCTGAACATTCCCCGGAGCACTCCTTTAATTTTAGGTATGAATGAGAACTCGCTTTATTATTTTTTCGTTCTCCGTTGCACAGGTGAGGGGGCACGCAGAATGGCGAGATCCATATCTTGCGGAGGAGCCATCCCTAATAAATTTTCTGGGATTTCCAATGGCAATTATGAATTGATGTCCGATTCAGGCAAACAACGGAATGGCTGTCACTTCGGTTGCATGCGCAGCGGCTGGACCGGGATGAAGTTTTTGGCATACGATAAAGGACTACGATAAAGGAGCAACATACGATAAAGGAGCAACAAAATAATTGCATATACTATATAATTTGACCACGTTCGAGACTGAAGAGCGTATTATCTAGTACACAGAATCTCGAGCAACAGAGTTATTCAATGGTCCTAACGCTCCTACCAGACACATTTCTTACGCCTTCACTTCCGCTACAACAGCATCCTTTTACCGCCATCGTCCTAGTTGGAACGAGTTATCCCTTTGCAAGCTGTTGTATATCACTTTCACTGTCATTTTTTCTCGCTTTAGATAGAGTTCAGCGTTCTCTCTGCCTTTCACTGCACACAATGCTGTTCTGGATATACCTTATTCCACTGTTCGTCACAGTTATCAGCGACATCGAAGAACCTTGCATACTTCATCCTTGTCCGCCGGCCAAGCCCTCTTCATCCACATCGTTCAAGAAGGTACATATGAATACGTGAATTGGCATTTAACGAGATTCTAGTCGCAAACGAGACATTTTTTCACGAGCTTTTATTGCATTTCTAGCCATATTTCCGTGTAAAATCCCATCCGTTTTATGAAAACGCATATGAAAAAATGAATGCAAAAAAGCAAAAGTAGCGAAAAAGTAAATTCGCCATAATGCACGAAACGTGATATTTTAGGAAATTTCACGGTTTTCGTTCCTATATTTCAATTACGTACGATACGCCGTTAAAGTTAGGGTCGCCGGTAGGGTACTCGACGCAGTGACCTTAAGAATGATCTCAGAACAAAATGACTTCGGGTGGTGTTAGGGCATACCTAGGGGTGAATAAAAATGGTAGGAACATATTTTTCCATTTTGATCCCATTACCAAGTTTTGAAAATCTAGCTCGATTCTCTCGTGACGGGCGTGATATTTGCTTGCGAACATTTGAGAAGTTACTAAATTCATACTTCATTCTTATAGTCCATGAGTTCCAGATGCTCAATGTATCAACCTTAACATTGCCAAGCGTTTTACGGATCATTTCTAGATTATGTTCGTTTGCATTAGTCTCGATAATCTTTATATGTTTTGAGCGCCTGAGAAGACGGTTGATGCGTTCACTAGTCGACGGTTTGCTCCACTTTATCGAGAATCGAGCACGAGTATAATCCTGCAGTGCTAAAGCTTCATTATAAACGAATGCAACAATTTGTGAGAATAAATCAATTTTCGCACTATCTGTGCCCTTTCATTCATTCAAACAAACGTGCCATTGATATTATCATAAATGTCTTACCCCCTCTGTCCAAAATGAATTGGGCCAGTCTTCGGAAAGTGCGCCAGTGAAATGATCCGTGTACATTTTGTCAAACCTGATTTGAATAGTAACTTCATGAAGGCAAAAATACATAAAAAGCGATTGTATTGCAGGAAGTGTCGACTTATAATTACTAGCCAGTATGTTACAATGTCGAGATATCTTAAAATAAATTATTCAAATGTTTAAATAGACAGTGCCGAATCCATACCAACTGTATGTTATGAAGATTCTCTCCCTTGTCTAAACGCACGATTTTTCTGATAATATCCAGAGTAAGATTGGATAATGTGACTATATCCGAAGGTGAAGGATACATAGTTAATGAATGGGAAGCTGTAAGCAGACCTATAAAGACCTATAAACCCGCAACGAGAAGAGAGGGTTGTGTAGCTAATTGAGCGGGATGAATAATGTTTTTCAAAGTGAGGCGTGTAGACGCAAAGCGTGATGCGCCCCATAGGGGAAATCAATGTGCATTGTTATCAATTATTTCGAAATAGTCTAATATGTTGAGCGTTTACAACTCATTAGTAATGAATCATTGGACGAAGTTTCGGAGACTATTGCACATGATTTATTGACCTTGTACGCGAATGATAATATGAGTGATGGACAAAAAAATCAGACTGGGGATCGATACTTAGAATATATGTTAATATTAAAGTAGTTAGAAGAACGATTCACAGAATCGTCCATGTTGGATGAATGGTCGAAGGGAAGGATGATACGTAGGTAACTGTATTTCTAATAGCTGATTAAACGGTTGTTAAGGGATAATTAGTAGGTAAATGATGATGAGTTTATATTCTGAGAATTGGAAATTCGATGTTGAAACTCCTGCTCATGACGAGGAAGAATGCAGTGAGGAGAACGACCGCGCAGAAGACCTGAAATTGTTTACTTTAAAACATTTGCAAAGACCCCCCCCCATCATCAAAACATTGGATTTCCGCACGTACAACACTCTCAATTCGCTAAGACAAAGCGGAAAACAACGTAAGACGCGCCATAAAATTGCAAACAATTCGAGAGTTTGATCGATCGAGTAAAGCCCAACCTTAGTGACGTTGGTGAGCGTCGAGTTGTTGTAGAAGTCGTCCATCGGCTTCTTGTCCGCCTCAACGTCAGTATTCCCGCCGAAAGCAAGTCTGAAAGGCAGAATATTGATTTTATATTTTTTTCAGAAGCCTTTCAAGGAGAAATTAATTGTAGAACATTACATTGCTTTCATTACATTAATGAAACTCAACTCGGGCTTTTCCTCACTTTGGCATGTTCGTTTCTTTTCAGCGAAATTAAAAATTTAATTCAATCGCTCACTTCCTCGTCGACGACTGCTGGTACACGTTTGCTGTCGGATTCTGGAATTTGTTTTCAACGAAATTTAGTTGCATTGACTAACCTATGGATCCAATTGAACGGGGATCCAAAGTTTGGAACTCACATCTAGAAACTGAGCTCGTACCTGTCTCTGCGCCTCCCTGCCTGGGTCCATCGAGGTGCTGGGCTCGGATTGAGAGCGATCGAAGCGTCGTGAGACAACGCCGAACATCTGAACGGGAAAGGGTTATTGAGTGGGACTCTCTATGATTCCCGCGCTCTCTCATACCGCTCCTTATCCCATATCGTTCATCTTTGACCGCCAAATTTTCACGCTTTGTGGCTTTTGCCGCCAACCTGAATGTAACCTCACCTTATCCCAGCTTCTTCTGCTTCCGCACTATCTCATGTTTGATCGTTAATTTGATTAGGCTTTCAGTTTGGACAGATGAAAGAGGGGATAGTTTATCCTTCATTCTCACATATTTCGACAATTTTGCTATTTCACCTTTGAGCAGACCGCCCGCCGCATTGGAGTAAAGGCGGAAGAAACTAATGTGAAAGTACAGATGACTCTCAATCTTTCCCGCAGTCTCTCTCGCGCTAGAGGATGCGAGAGAGAAAGAATGACGTGAAAGAGGAAACTCTCTTCATTCTGCGCGCTCTCTCGCCGGAATGACTGACGAGAGGTAGCGTAATATGAAGAGAGTCACTCAGACAACGTTCAAAGGAAGGATGAAGGAGAAACCGCGCATAGAGTCCATCTGGTAGTGATTTCGATCAGATGTGGGAAGGGGCGTACGAACGCATCGTTCTCTCCATCTTACACATTCTCTTGGTCCATTGAGGCCGAGAGATGGTGTACGATGAAGAAATCGGGGTTTCTCGAACTCGTGGAAAGTCAGTCGAGGTTATTTTGAGTTTAGAACATTTAAATACATTTATGAGGCGATACAGAAATGTATAATGTATATTTATTTTTCTCGACAACGAAGGACATAAAATCATTATCGAAGATTGTATCACGATTTACAAGAGTTCGTGAAGCATATTCAGGCTCAAAGTTGACCAATTCACTGAAACATAAGCTAATTTTACCCAAAATATTTGGGTGAAATGCATTTATTCGCTCATTATGGAGAATTCGCCATAATTTGGTGCAAATTTAACCTCAATCACACTGGGACATCTACTAGCATACCTCTGGGAACGAATATCTGTACTAGGGGTGGATTTGGAAAATGTTCGCCTCATTCTCTGGTTTCTATCCGAGGGCGTAGAAAAGAGAGAGTCCTTTTAGCCATATCCAATGTGTACTACTCACCAACGAGCGTCCACCAATAAGTTGTGCGAATGCTGCTTAGACGTGCACCAAATCGCGAACCGCAGCTTGCATATCTAAGAGATTGCAGGGAATAAGCGAGAATATGAGAGAGACATCAGCGAAAAAAATGCGATTCTATGGCGAATATGTCGCGCAATGTGACCATTTCTTAATGAAAAGTGTGAACTGATAAGGCTCAACTTCACAGCAGCTTCTGTGGCTAAGATATTGCATGCGAGATAGGTGAGCGAAAACCATGTGATTCAATGGCTATGAGGGTCATGATCGCAAGTTGTTGAATAGCAACCAAGCAATATGCATGATTGAATGAAACGTGGAACCTGATAAAAGCAAATTTCACTGCAGCTTGCATGGCTAAGAGAGTGCAGAGAATGAGAGATGCATCCAGGAAAAAATTCGTCACGCAAGGACAGATTGCGATTCCGCGAATTAGCACTCTTAATTCCTCACACCCTCTTGACAATCTGATTGGTGAGAGATAAGGAGAGATTGATAGAGACTGCCCACGCCGGAAACGGCTCATTAGCGCATCGAAGAGCTACTCAACACTCAGCACTCCCTCTTGCACAGGATAGACTTTAGCTTCATCGGACTCCTCATGTTCATCTTTCTCTCGCCGTACGACTATCTTAGAGAGTAAGCGAAAAGGGGAGACGTGTAGGCATCTCTCTAGTTGAAGGTAAGGCATCATGTAAATAGTTAGAGAAATTCATGTGCATAAGCGAATGTAAATGTGCAGAGAGCAAACGTTCGTGATAAACTTGCCTTTCTGGTGCCTCTAATTTCGCAAAATTGTAATTATACCGCTATAGATTTCCTTCTTTACACTAGACGAACTCAATAGTAACGGAGGAAGAGGGGGAGAGTGATGACTCTACCACGTCATACGCTTATATATATACGTCAAGGAAGGCAATGGTAAGTGAGTCATCTTCTGTCGTTTGGGCTGTGTGTGATACTTGCCCAAAATGCAAAAAGGAGCGTTGCAAAAATATGGGAAAGGATGTCAGAAAAGCTGGATTTATACTATGGAGCAGGAGGGAATTGGGGGTAGGCCAGAAACCAAAGTGAGAGCCAATAAGTCTGCGTGTCAATCTGCCTGAATGATACAACCAATCTTCGCGGAATGGGAATGATATTGAAATTCTGGACGTTCAAAATAGAGAGATCAAGGCATCACCGCCCACTATATCTCTCTCCCACTCTAAAAGCCTCGTACATCTATGATTCACCGTGTTTTGACGCCTGTTTTGACGCCCAAGTCAGGTGGGATATCGAAAATTCAGGAAGAATTCGGGAATATTTGGGAGCTAGAGAAGGCAAAGTCTATTCATTTCCCCTGCTCTCTGCATGCCGAAAGTTTTTTCTTCTTTCTCGCCTACCAGGTTGGTGAAAGAGACCACAGTATGTGGAGAGTCATTCGCGAAGCGATCACTAGTCTCTGGCCTGCGTTCATAAATAAGCACATTTTGTCTAAATATGCTAGATGATGGTGCGAAAGCAAGCATGGGTGAAAAAGGCGACGATTTTGCTTAAAGGAGGGGTAAAGTCAAACGCGCGCCCGTATGAAATATGTTTCTTTGCGAAGTTGCGTGCTCTCTCGCTCGTTGCCTGAGCTTTCCCTGATCTGGCTCCCAGCCAACTAGCTATAACTCTGTTCGTAATGGAGATATCAATGTGAATATTTCGGAGCTTCTTATCGTTGAGGAGATCTAGGCCGTGCATATGAAAGCTTCAAAAATAGAACTTTGACTTTGCTCCTCCTTTAAGAGATCACAGAACGAGGTGATATTGATGTTTTTGGGAGGAGATATAAATGAGATACGATCGAAGAAGTTGAAATGCAAGAAATATATCATGGTCGTGAAACATATTGCTTCTGGGGGTCGCAGAATAGGACGGCTTGGGTAGACTCTAGGGTTCTCTTATTGGAACATTCTTCCCGAATTTTCAGGGACGCTTCGTAAACAAACGATGATCAATAATATAACGGCTCTGAAACGTATATGAAAAGTCATCAAAAAGTTTCAAAGAAAAGAGCCCTAGTAGACTCTCTTCATTCTGTGTACTCTGCTTCGAACTACGAGAAAGAACTCGGAATAGAGTTTTCTTATTGGATCTTTTTGCAGTAGTTTCGGGTGTTTTTCTGGCGTTTTACATAAAGAAAAGATCATTCGCTATGTAAGACACATGAAAGCTTGAAAAGCGAACTAAAATTTTCCAATAAGAGAACCCTAACTAGGAATGCAGACTTACTGCAGAACAGATGAGCAGTATCATACCAAAGCTAGCTCAAGCGTAATGTGAGAAAGAATGATGGCAAAGTGGCTTGTAGGCAGATTCGAAGAATGTTTATATTATGAACAGTATAGACGGCTTTGCGAGTCCTTTTAATCATCCCTATCCGCAGGAAATCGGAGAGCAGGAAATCGCTCACTATTTGCTATAAGCAATGGCTAGCTTGTGAGGTTTGTTTACGCACTGTCGGCCATCGACTTTTCGTTTTTATTCTACTTGATGATGTAAGCGTCGAACGCTATTTCTTAACCGGCCGCATGCGTGTCTGATGAGAGTAGATCACGAGAGCTGGCAGAAATTGACTATATACTAGATTTACCTTATTTGGAAATTATTATGGCCTTTATGTATGTCTCAGGAGCTCAATATATCTGTTTAACGTTTGCGTATTCAGTGCATCTGAAACTTATTCAAATAGTGCTTTGCTCAATAGGTTGATTTCGAGTCTGATGAGAGTATATCACGAGAGGAGGGATGGGATTGCGAGAGGTTACATTTGATTTATCTGGAGTTCTGAACATCGGTGTTGCCTTTTTGTATAAGGCATTGCATATAGATGTTGAACTTTTATGTTCTTAGTGCATCTGAAACTTTTCCAATTTTTTTCTATTTGTTAGCCGGTTGATTTCGAGTCTGAAGAGAGTAGATCACGAGAGGGGGATGGGATCGCGAGAAAAATAGTTTTTATTGTGAACACTCTCCTTCAGGCGAGTTGGGAGAGAGGCTCTCTCATGATGTTCAATAGTCCACATTGAACAATGTTGAACACTGCATTTTTATATTATAGAATTTATTTTATTAAAAATCAATGTCGTGTGCACTAATATCGGAGGTTCTGACCCAAATTACCACCACGCGTTTTTCCCCCGAGTTCAGTTCGAAATCCGTTCCAATTACGGATAATCGTGAAAAAAAAAGAATTCAAATTTCACATTTCAAAAAAGAGTAAATTATTAAGAGACCGGATCGGTAAGATTGGACCTCCCCCGGACCTGTTTCGTTAGCAATGAGATTCAGTTGCCCATCCTTTGTGCATGTGTACCCCTTGGCCCCATGTACCACAAATGGTCACTGAATTACTGATTCCTCCTGTGCACAGGAAAAAAATTGGTCACAAATGTTAAAAATCGAAATTTCATAATTTCTCAACCCGAAAAGGTGGAGTCAAAATCTCTTTGTTGTTGTTCTAGACATCACTAATAACCAAAATGTAACCATCCAAATCGAACCATACTCTATTGTTATGGTGGTTTCACGTACAAAATTTTCACTTTTTCACACATACAGTTGATATATTGAGAGATCCCCAGGTCTTACCATGCTTAAAATGTAGTCCATTGAATTCTGCATCGAATATCGTCCAACCGATTTCAATTTCTTTTGTCCGTCATGATCTCCCTAAGGTCCGAATCTTTACGTGTCACATTTGGCTGGTCACGATTTTTCGCATTTGCCATATATACCAACGTTTTTGTGTTTCTATGGGTTTATTTATACGTTTAAATAATAATGATGTTAAATAGAACCGAAAAGAAATTTTGTGTATCCCATTCTGTAAAGTCGTGTTTCATACCCACCGAAGTTCTCTAATTTGTGCCTCTGAAATCCAGCTAAACAAAGTCTTCTACAATGAACACCTAGCACGCTGAGTACTATGTACCGACGTAAATATATATCTCGCTTAAGAGATTGGTGCTCGGTTTTCAAGACAATTTTTCGTATGCTCCAAATCGCAAAATGGAGGTTGTCGACAAAAATTGATGCGAGATGGCTGATGAAAAATACATAATTTAGTAATATTATGTCAATTTAAGCCCATCCAGATCAAAAACTGCTGAGAAAACGCGAGTTTTAAAAATTTCTGAAAAATTACCTCTCGAACTCACGATTGGACCCATGTTTGTGGTTCAAAATCTCATCAGATGTTTAGCCGATCGCATGATCCTTATCATATACTTATAGTAGAGTAGAATGTGACATTAAATATGTCGAAATAGCCTCTTCAAACAATTAAAATAAGCAAATTATAAGTCAAATATTTTGGAGAATTGAGAAATCATGAAAAAACTATTTTTGATTTCTCTGCGATTTATGTTCCGTTCGATTATATTTTACTGACAAATGACTTTTTCAGTGCATTCAAATCAAAATAATTCAGCTAAAACGTATCTTTAAAGGTATTTTCGATTTTTTGATATATAGTAATTTCTTAAAGCAGTTAAAATATGATCACAACTAACAATATTAGACAGAATTAGTTTCACTCCGATGAATTATATCCAGTTCTTCTTGATTTTTCACCAACAATCGTAGAAAATAAAATATATTTATTTTGCGAATATCATTATTCGTAATATTTATCAAAACAAATTTATATCTTTCGGTGAATCACAGGTCTCATTTCGCAATATTTCATCTCACATTCTACTCTACTATAAGTATATGATAAGGATCATGCGATCGGCTAAACATCTGATGAGATTTTGTACCACAAACAAGGGTCCAATCGTGAGTTCGAGAGGTAATTTTTCAGAAATTTTTAAAACTCGCGTTTTCTCAGCAGTTTTTGATCTCGATGGGCTTAAATTGACATAATATTACTAAATTATGTATTTTTCATCAGCCATCTCGCATCAATTTTTGTCGACAACCTCCATTTTGCGATTTGGAGCATACGAAAAATTGTCTTGAAAACCGTGCACCAATCTCTTAAGCGAGATATATATTTACGTCGGTACATAGTACTCAGCGTGCTAGGTGTTCATTGTAGAAGACTTTGTTTAGCTGGATTTCAGAGGCACAAATTAGAGAACTTCGGTGGGTATGAAACACGACTTTACAGAATGGGATACACAAAATTTCTTTTCGGTTCTATTTAACGTCATTATTATTTAAACGTACAAATAAACCCATAGAAACACAAAAACGTTGGTATATATGGCAAATGCGAAAAATCGTGACCAGCCAAATGTGACACGTAAAGTTTCGGACCTTAGGGAGATCATGACGGACAAACGAAATTGAAATCGGTTGGACGATATTCGATGCAGAATTCAATGGACTACATTTTAAGCATGGTAAGACCTGGGAGTCTCTCAATATATCAACTGTATGTGTGAAAAAGTGAAAATTTTGTACGTGAAACCACCATAACAATAGAGTATGGTTCGATTTGGATGGTTAAATTTTGGTTATTAGTGATGTCTAAAACAACAACAAAGAGATTTTGACTCCACCTTTTCGGGTTGAGAAATTATGAAATTTCGATTTTTAACATTTGTGACCAATTTTTTTCCTGTGCACAGGAGGAATCAGTAATTCAGTGACCATTTGTGGTACATGGGGCCAAGGGGTACACATGCAAAAAGCATGGGCGCCTGAATCTCATTGCTAACGAAACAGGTCCGGGGAATGGCCATTATGGTCGATTCTTACCGATCCGACCTATTAAGAGACGTTCCACGAGAAATCGTAGCAACCCCACGGATGGCTTTTTTGCAACCCCCCTCAATATTTTGCTGGTGAAGTTCCCATACCGAGTGCTGATATTTGGCCCAATATGAACGCCTATGGTGCAGTTTCCGAAAAATGCCAGACCAGGCCCAAAAAAAAACGAAATTTTCAAATTTCATAAAAGTACGATATTATAGGTTTTTCCAGCGTATTTTTTGATGAAAATAACGAAAAAGATAGTTTGGAAGAGCAGGGACATCGATAAAGCTTCCAAAACGTTGATTTTCGAAGTTTTTTGCTCGCCCTGAAAAAAATTAATCAGCGTATCCCTGAGATTTCCTTATTTTCGGATTCCCCGTGCAAAACTACATAACATACTCGATTTTCAGCAAATTTCATAGATGGGCGACAGTTTTATAGCACTTTGACTAAGGCGCACTCAGCCTGTTTTGCGCGTACGGCACGTCAATAATCTGGCAAAGTGCGAAGTGTTTAGTACCGATTCCCATTACTCGAGGGTTCGAATCCCCTCTGCTGCATGAATGTTTTGCCATATTTTATTTTATTCATCCACGCACTCAATATATATGTTTGGGTTTATTGTTAATGGTACGTTATTTTGCATAAAAGTAAGATCGAAAATTGTTGTGTATCATGCAATGCGCAATATTTTTGGTCCTCACGTTTTCTGCATTACAATCCTTCTAAGACTCCTTTGGTATTTCCACCATCCCACTCTCTTCTTTATTACACCCCTTCTCCCAGCCGGGTATATCTCAGTATCCCATCAGCTGACCTCAGCTCTCAGTAGAGGGAGGGGAGAGTGAACGCTCTCTGGGAACAATCGCATCCATTCCTCACTTGGCCGAGAAGAACAACGTCAAGGTGCTCAGTCTCTCGTTTAGCGAGACACAAAATGGGAAGTCGTCGTGTGATCGAGTCGCCGCACAAGTAATTATTATAATTACGATTTATTTATTTTATAAATGAAACAAAATCTACTGAAAAGAGGGATTAGATCCTATATGCGAGTTTTTTGAATTTATTTTTTTCGAAAGCAACTCGACTCTTGGCTCGAAAATTAATTATTCAATCGATATAAAATCAAAATTAGATCAACATTGCAGGTCAAACGAAAACTTCGGGATTACGTCGCTCGTGGAAACAACATCAAGCGTGAGCAGGATCTATTCAATGGAATTCATGCATCGGGATTGCGTGGGGTCTCGGTTTATCTGGCGAGAGTGACGAGAGAGAAGACTGAGGAGAAGGAGAAGGCGCTTGCGAAGAAGCTGCAACCGAATATTGCGGGCATCTCATCCTATGGACACTTCGAATTCGATGGGAAGACAGTCAGAACGTGTAAGTTGCACGGTATCGGAGAGGGACGAGTATACAAGGGTCTCGAAGGATACAAGCGTGAAATCGAGATCATCCTAGAAGGAGGCTTTGTCCCCAGCAAGGATAACGCAACCGCGGATGAAACATCGATCAAGAAGGGGGAAGAGCCACGATTGTGTTGGACGGCCTATCTAACGAAGAAGGGAAAGGCAGATGAAGAACCAGATGACACGGACGAGATTTGCTCGAGAGGAGAGGAGATTGATGGAGGCACCACAGATAGTGGATTGTTCACGTGCAACGAGTGTGGAGCGACCTTTCTGAAATATGTAAATCTCCTTCGCCATCTGGACATTGGACGCCATCGAATCAGACCGGAGAAGGTTAACCAATACGATTTGGCACTTCAATTGTTCAAGCGGAATCTCGAAGATGTCCAGGCGCACAACAACATTCTAGCGGAAGTCTCCGAGGCAGTTATCGATATGACAACTGGAGAGAATCATGATTCTGATGAAGGATGGGCATTGAAGGGAAAGAGGAAGCATGTCGTTTACTCGAAGAAAGCAAAGAAGTTCGCGGAGAAGCTGTTCAATCTTGGAGATGAGAATGAGAGGAAGATAGATCCTGCTGAAGTGGAAAGACTCATGAAGGAAGACGATAACATCAAGCCATGTGAGAGAATGAATGCGCAGCAGATTCGATCGTATTTCACAGCACTGTGCAAGAAGAAGAAGGAAAAGAAGGCCAAGACTGTTCGCCCGAAGAAAACAGTAATCAATGAATACGCTGATGATGATAGTGAGAACGACTGGTCGGATGTGTCGGACAACGATGAGGAGAACATTGATGATTTCGGAAGGGAGCAAGACGATGTCATCCACGATATCATACTGGAAGAGTATCGTGACCTGTTTGATAATACTGTATATGTCGATAACGATGTCTAATTCACAGAAATTGTAATAAAATTGAAATTTGTTGTAAATTCAATAGACCAAATATTGCATCATAAAACGGCAAAACATTCATGCAGCAGATGGGATTCGAACTCCCGAGTAATGGGAATCGGTACTAAACACTTCGCACTTTGCCAGATTATTGCGTGCCGTACGCGCAAAACAGGCTGAGTGCGCCTTAGTCAAGCTGAAAATCGAGTATGTTATGTAGTTTTGCACGGGTAATCCGAAAATAAGGAAATCTCAGGGATACGCGGATTAATTTTTTTCAGGGCGGGCAAAAAACTTCGAAAATCAACGTTTTGGATGCTTTATCGATGTCCCTGCTCTTCCAAACTATCTTTTTCGTTATTTTCATAAAAAAATACGCTAGAAAAACCTATAATATCGTACTTTAAGAAATTTGAAAATTTCGATTTTTTTTGGGCCTGGTCTGGCATTTTTCGGAAACTGCACCATAGGCGTTCATATTGGGCCAAATATCAGCACTCGGTATGGGAACTTCACCAGCAAAATATTGAGGGGGGTTGCAAAAAAGCCATCCGTCGACCCTGCCCAAAAGCTACGTTTTCTCGTGGAACGTATCTTAAACGTATTTTCAAAGATCCAGAAGTCTACGGGTATTTTTCTCCGAGTACATATTCGTTCGAAGTGTAGGTAATCGTGTTATTTCATCAAACGGATAAAATATTAACTATTAATTGTCCTTTCGAAGATCTATCTGAATCGAGATCGTGTGAAATGAGAGAAATGTGTGAATCGGACTGACAAAGGACCAGAATACCATACGAATCAACGCGCAGGGCTAGTCGAGAAATGGATTCTTCATCACCAGAGTAACGAGATTTTTGAGATATTGCTCTTGGATTCTTCGAGGGAACGCTATTTCTAGGGGTTACGTGAGATGAATTACGAATTGCACGTAGTTTGTTCGCTCTCTAATCCCGCCATACGCCTTCCCATAACTAACGGGAATGTCTCTCCATTTTAAATTTAAATAGTTGTGAAAACAATAAAAATGAAAAAAAAAGATTTTTAAAAATATTGTATTATATTAAAATATTTTACCTTGCACGTCATCCTTGCGAGGAGGCTCACGCCTGGTTGAACCGCGCCCTGCAGAGTTAATATTTTTTCGTTTGAATTTTCAGTGTTTTGGGTGTTTTTGGAGGTAATGAGGATTAGTTATATTATAAATGTGTGGGCATTCAAACAAGTCAAGCGTGGTTGCAAAAGGGCATATTTTCTTCAATAGCATTTAGCCACCTGATGCGCGGTCGTAGGATGGACGGTGGAGATGGGCGAGTGCAGGTTGATCGAGGACATCGGCTGAAACGAGCTGAGTTGATTCTAGAATGAAAATTAAATAATAATTAATAATATTCAAATAATTATCATTAGATGCACGATAAAAGTAAAGTAGAGTTCGAAATTCGAGCATTTAGACTGGCTAGAAGGTACAACTAGAATTGCAAAATGAGGAGGATTGAGGGAAGTCTCCTTCATTTTGCTCAAAATCTGTCACCATAAGATGCTCAGACGCGACAAATAAATACATTGCTGGAAATTGCATTAGGAATGGCTATTGAAGAAAAAGGCTCTTCATGTGCTTTCTCTCTCGCCGAACAAAACACTGAGAGAGTGTGCAGAATGAAGAGACTCATTTATTTCTAAGCCACTATATTGCATTAGAGTCTGAATTATTTGTGAGTGAATATTGCAATGGGGAGTACAAGCGAAAAATCTGAATCATAATTACAAGTTTGATCTTGTGAACGCGGAAGTTTTGGCACAGCATTGTGATGACATACTGTCAGTTTCAGCCCCTGTGAAATAGGAATGTCTTGGCACGAAATGACTCTCCTCAGTCCACGCGCTCCCTTGCCGGTTATAGAGCGCGCAAAATGAAGTGCGTCATTTCTCGTCACTGTGCTAGTCTCTTGAGAGACGGTGCAAATATGAGAGACTGTGATCTATTTCTCCAAATTCTCACATGCATCGCTCTCTCGTCATCGGAAATTGTCGTGTGCCGATGTCAACGTAAGGTAATGGAATGAGATTCTTGTTTTTGAATTTTGTGCAGAAAAATGGGAATGATTGAACAGGCGGCGGTTCAAGCAAGGTAAATTGAGTATGAAACATATCTGAAGAAACGAAATTGCCGAATTGAGATCTTAATTGCGAACAAGCGGAGCATGAGGCGAATGAGTTGTCAGATAAGAGGTATATGACATTTATGAAATTTTGTATGCTTGAGGAACGAAAATTTCACTTGGCTGTTGAACATATGTTTCACACCCCAGACATCTTGGTTGCCTCACTACAAACGTCAATCGAAGCGCGGATAGAGGTGTATAAACGAAAATATCATTCCACCCCATTTACAATGCCACCAAATGGATGTTTGCTGACAAATGGATAATCGACTAAACACGGTAATTCGATGTTATTGAAAACACGCATATATTTCTAGTAGGATTGCTAACGCATGAAATGATCAATTAATTATTGCTTAAGGTCTTTAGGCAGACACTCCCCCGTAAACAGTGAAATTCGCGTAATCACCTAATAAATTTACATACTTTCTTTCAGCCAGATGAGCGATTAGAGAGTGAGAGAGAACGTGAAATTACCAAAATTTCGCACTTTTCTCTCGAGAAAGAGCGCGAAATGAAGATACTCTGGTTTCTTCCAACCAGTAGGTGGGCAACTCCACTGGTCAAAAACAGCCAATCACTGGTAAACCAGTTAGAGTGGGCGGAGTTTAGGCTAACCACTGGTAAACAAATGCCCTGACCAATTGGTAACCAGTGCCCTGACCAGTGGGTGGGGAGTTGCCCACCTACTGGTTGGAAGAAACCAGAGTACGATTGCCCGAATTTTGAACTCTTAATCGAAAGATCCAACTGGCAACTGCAAACCGGAAGTCGACAATGGGAGCGATATTTCACGACGGGCAAACTAGTGGATCTTCCGCGTTCTCAGGCTGCCATGAGGGAGCGCTAATACAAATTATCCACTCGAAAGGGTAAAAAAGGACAGTGAAGCTTTTGACCTTAAAAAATAAACATCCTAATCGTCAAGGATAGCAGCGCAGGTTCTGCAAGCGTTTTCAGCGACCATCAAAAGTGGTCGAGAACGCTTAATAGGGGAGCATTTTTTGTGAAGCCGCGATGCGTCTCACAAATTATCATGCAAATATTTGAGAGCATGGTGTGTCTCTTTGCACTTTCTCATCTTTCGCTTTCAACATTTTCAATCTCTCCTAAAATCCAAAGAGTAGGCTGCGATGCAAGCGTGAAACATATCTGAAGAGCCTTGTCGAATTGCTCAATTCAGGGCTCGAAGCCGCGAAACCGATTGCGCCTTGTGGGTGATTTGACCAGTCTGCGTAAAATATGTTTCTGGCTTCAGAAATATTGCTTGCATTACTGCCCCATCAATCGGAGACGGCAAAGGCTTGTAAAAACGAACTTATCAAACAAATCAATTTACATTCACCAGTAGAGTTCTCTTATTGGAATCGTATTGGAATGAATTGCATCATTCTCGTATGTGTTTCACGTGCACTATTTAGATCATACATATAGTGCACGTGAAACATATATGAAAATGATGCAATTCATTCCAATAAGATTCCAATAAGAGAACTCTAATCAATCGGAGACGGCAAAGGCTTGTAAAACTTATCAATCAAATCAATTTACATTCACCAGTCACCAGATCGGCTGATAAATGGGGAATCGGCAAGGCATACACTAACCTCACCCCGATCAAGAACAAGTGTGGAGATACAATTACCCGAATTCCCAACTCTAAATCGAGAGATCCAACTGGCAACGGCCAGTCGGAAGTAGACGAGAGGTGCCATATTTCATATCGGACAACTAATGGATCTTCCGTGTTCAGAGAACTGGCATGAGGGAGCGTTAAGGGAGCATGGAAACAAGGTATGACTTCGCAAAAACTACTCTCTTCATTTACGTTCTCTCACGCCGGAAAGAATTATTGAGAAAAAAACGAAGAATGACGGGTCTCGTAGCTGCTAAACACGATTTCGAAAGCGTGAAAAATATAAAGACAACATAAATTGTGTCAGATCGCTAAGATCTCGAGCTGATGCAAACCGGCGACGTCAGACTTATTGCTAGTGCTTAGTTTGGAAATATAAGGAGACCTCGAAACGTCTGAATCGGAACTCGCTCTATCCTCCACTTCCTCCGCCTTCTCTGTTTGGCAGTCATTAATCATGAGTTCCTTGAAAATAACGTGATGCATATTCTAGACAACACCTGTCACTGCACTATTCCGAAGATCCCAAAATATTTATACGCAGGGAATTGACTACGCTGAGCTAGGGATGGCTTGGCGAGAAATGACTCTCTTCATTCTGCGTGCTCTCTCGCTCATCTGACCCTCTAGGTAGTAAGCATAATGAATAGATAGCTATCCGGAAGATCTCAAAATATTTACACGCTGAAAATTGAACGAGCTGTACTATGACTCTATGTACTATAAATTCCGCTGATTAATTCACGCACGCAACGCTTGTTGATGGTGTGCCTGTTTGGAAAACGTCGCCTATCGGAAAATCGACAGCGGAAGTGATTGGGAAATGTCGACACACTTAATTCGTGGTTTTGAGGAGAATTCATGAATGAAACGCGCATAACAGGGAACGGAATAACATAACGTGACGACGTTTTCCAATCGGCGTCGCTGTCTAGTTTTCGATAGTAAACGTTTCCCATACACCCACACCACGACCGAGCATGAAAACGAGAAGTAATCACTCAAAAATGAGCTGCCGGTGGGTGGGGATGCGAGAGGGGGAATGTAGGTGGGGAGAGATTTCACCCTCTCTCGACACCACCAGCCGATGAATTCTGGCACGCAATAAACCGCTTGTTGACCGTCGTGGTGTGGCTGTATGGAAAACGTCGCCTGTCGAAAATTCTGCAACGAAGGAGATTGGGAAACGTCGTCTCACCACACCTTATATATGCAGTCTCGTTTCCGGTTTTTGTGTGATTACTAATGTGAGTCGATTAGCAGGCATTAGACTGAGAGATGCATATGAGAATGGGAAAATGTGAGAGACTTGACTTGCGTAGCTGTGTTTTCACTGCGAAATTTGATGTTTTCAGGGTTGACTGATGTTTTCAGTTGGTGATCACTGATTCGATACTGTAGTCTCTCTTCGCGTTTTAACGCTTCATCAACAGTCACACGGTCTGATTTTTGCAGATAATTTGAAGATTCTGTTATTCAGATTATGAATTTTGAATGATCTGAAGAATTCAAGAATCGTTTAGCAGTGATAACTAGAAGAAATCCGCAAGAATGTGTGTTTGACTGCCAGAACAGCTCATTGCATATTCATCTAACATTGATCGAGTGATGATATTGAGATTACGCACTTCACTCCGCGCAATCAGAGCGGCATTATTTGACAATGCGGCAGAAATCATAAACTAAATTATGTATGAATCATCATATGCAATGTAAAGGAGTATAGGCGAGAAATGCGAACCGTTTCGAAAACAGTGTTCTTCCCCTCTGTTTCCGCTTCTGTAAACATGTATCTCACCCGGCTCGACTAGACAGCGCCTCTCATGCTGCTCTATTACAGCTCAAATCTCTTACAACTGTTCATTTCTAGTAAAGATTTGAACAATACCGAGAGGATTAGCAAGATGTAAATACGTTACGCAAATTCTTGAAGCTTTCCAATGCTTTGCGGTTTCCAGTTCTCATTCATACATCACTCAAGAGGAGTGTGTAGCGCGTTCTTTCTGAGTTCAATTTTCGTTCGAGTTCAATTAACTCTCTTCATTCTACGCATTCGCTCGACCTGTTGAGCTGCGAGAGAGTGTGAGAAATGAAGAGACCGTGGTTTCATTTCTCGAACTCTAGTTCGTGCAATAGAAGTGGGTGTAGCTGATGTCCGAATTGCAAATTCATAAATGATGACACGATTTGCCCCCACTGAACGCTAGGACGCGAGAAAATCGCATGAGATGTTTGTGCGTTAGAATGTCTGACTCAGACATGCCAAAGTGCTTGGCTTTCTCGTATCCGGTCTAGAGGTGATGTTGCAGTATGCAAGAAGTGTGAAGTAAGATTTTTTAAAAAAATTTTGAACTCCTCATAGATTACAAACCTTGCTAGAGAGCGTACCTTTATGAGGAATGGCTGCGCAAGAAATGTGTCTCATCATTCTATTTTCCCGAAAAACTGCTACACATAATTAAGATAAACGTTTCCCTATGCATCGTTCCTCTCGTGCTCTACTCTCATCGTGGTGCCACCATCTGAATAACCTATGGAATTTCATACATCACGCGGCATGCAAAATTTGATACACGTTTAGCGTATGCACATTTTTTCTGCCTATGAACTTTAGTCAGTGAAAAACGTGCGTCAGGTACCTCCCACTCTCTAGTTCTCCGATCAGTCTGGATAGAAAGCAACTGAATATTCAATAGTGTTCACTACTTCGCGTGGTATCAACCATGCGAGTAAAGTAGACCAAGCTGCCTAGAGACCGAGTAACAAGAAATCTCCTCTTCATTCTGCCTTGGCCAGACGGATTATAGAACAAATGAAATGAGTAGATATATTTCTTTGGAAGCCAGATTCAGGCTCTGTTAGGTTTGGCGGTCCCGGCCAAAATAGTGCGGTCCCAATATTTTTTCCGGGACCGCACTATTTTTTTTGAGAAAACCAGTAGTGCGGTCACAATATTTTTTCCGGGACCGTACTATTTTTTTGAGAAAACCAGTAGTGCGGTCCCCATATTTTTTTCCGGGACCGCACTATTTTTTTAAGAAAACCAGTAGTGCGGTCCCAATATTTTTTCTGGGACCGCACTCTTTTTGAGTCAGAGAACCCTTTGCTCCAAGTTCTTTCTGGGACCGCGCTATTTTTAAGGTTTTAAAATTGTGCGGTCCTCAACTTCTTCCGGGACCGCACTATTTTCGTTCACAAATGCCATAACATTTTGCAGCACATTCGAAAATAGAGGGGTCCCTAAAAATAGTGCGGTCCCTTCTCGCCCATGTTGAATCTCTGCATCGGATAAAACGTTTCTTTCATGTATCGTTCGTTCAAGTTTACCGTACATAATATATTCAGCATATTTTGATATCAGAGTCACATGATAAAAAATTGGTACAATTGAAAGATAACAAGTAGAGTTCCCTTTATGGAAAAATTAGGCTATTGGAATTCTAGAATCGTAAACTCACTTCCATTACCGAGCCTGCATACGAGCGGTCAATAATTAGAATTCCGATCGAAATGTAATTCCAAACTGTTATTGGAATTCTATACAGGGGAATATTGAAATTAAATAAATAGGTTGAATGTTCATAATTTATTTAAATGAAATTCCAAAACTTTTGGAATTCCATTCTACAGCACCGCGTGAGGGAAATGGAAGGAATAGAATTGGATCACTTCTTTGTCCGCGACATTGGAATTACGGATTCAATTCTATCAAGGGAACTATAGTAACAAGAGTTAAAAGTTAAAAGGTGTTGCGTACTCTCACAACGTTCACATAATCAACGCAAATTAACCGACCGAGGTCGTCTTGGAGGAGAGGGAGGTCACTACAATGAGTAGACTGCTCAGCGTTCACTTGAAATTTTGAGAATATCTTGAATGTTATTGTAATAATACAATGGATGATATCGGGTTCGTAATTGGACATACTTATTTTTCTATAGTCCGCGCACTGGCTCCTATTGTCAGTGATGAACAGTCCAGTCAATTTGACGAAGGTTCCACTCTGTCTGTATTGATTGCGATGCAACATAATTTAACGAATGCGGAAAGAAATGTAAACATGTATGAAAATTATCCTTTCAAAGTTGTAATTTCACCTCCGTCTTTGCCGAAAATACGTTCTCGGGGTCTCGTAGAACTAGGGAAAGTTCATTTCGGTGGGACAACGTGCCCACTCCGAAGCGCAGCATTCTCTCCAATGGGGTAACCCTGTCAGTGCGCGACATGAGAGGCTTCATATTCATGCGTGTACCTAAACAGGCGATTAATGGATGAGAGGGAAAGATAATAATACGAATGTGCAATAAGTGGATGAGGAAGTTTATATAATAATTATAGTGAAGTTTTTTTTTTTTTAATTTGAGCGTACGAAGTTTAATCTTGCTGTCTTGCCGAGTGCTGCTTTCTGATGTCCATCTTGCCGAGTGCTGCTCCCTGATCTCCGCCATGGAGCCGAATCCGTCCTCGTTTACAAATGAATGCAACATAGGGATGAAAAAATCGTCATCGGATTCCTCATCGCATCCGCTTGCTCTGGCAAATTGACGAGAAGGAGCAGATCGATAATTCTGGAGGATGGGCAAAGGCGAGAACGATGGGGGTGGACAATCTAAAATATAATAATAAATATAATGATATATTTTTTTCCAAAAGAGTGTGCCATGTCTTTCCGAGTGCTCACGCATGAGCTCCTTGAAATGGGCCACGTCTTCGTTGAACTCGGCAGATGAAGTACTGTTCTGTAATAAACGAATAAAATACAAAACTAATTAGTAGACAATATCACACGTATCACAAGTCAGTGGAGGTGTGCGGGAACAATTTCCGAACTTTATTTTTTGTTTTGCTTCATATTACGGTGGTAGGATACACTAGAGCAAACTTCTCGAAAAATCTAGGCTACAGGTCCCAGAGCCGGCTTTTAGGAATTTTCCGGTTTTGTGTCCGGCCCTACTGTATTTCAGCTCTCAGATGAGCTACAGATGTGGCAAAGATCTCAAAATGTGCGGAAAAATATTATGAGAAACTTGTATGTTTCGACTTAAGAGATAGAACGAAAGATAACAAATGTACGCGCAAAAAACCGGTTTTTGTACAATATAAAAAATGCAGCATTTTTGGGAGTATGCGTTTCAAGTTTTTTTATTGCAGAAAAAGAAAGCTTGAGTCCACATACGTATAAGAAAAATATAGGAAGGGTGACTTGAGGGTGGATTACGTTCACAGTAACCCGACGAATGTGGGCATGTGGGAGTTCACCAAGTGTAATTTGACAATATCTTCCAGTCTTTAACGAAATCATTGAAACGCATTTTTCACATTTCATGACAAGTGGAGTTTTATGGCGTAGAGAACTCCACAGCTTAGCTCATTCTGAAAAATCGACTTTTCCCACCTCTAAATTTAGCAATTTTGCGTCGTGATAAGTCCATTTATTCAAACCTGATCTTGTAGAATTACTGTGAACTTTACAGTGGGTACTGTCATTAGTAAAATATTCACGCCTAGCGATCAGCTTGCCAACATATGCTTGAGATATTTTTCCGCGAAAACGTCAGATCAGTGATGTCGAACTTGCACATGTCTCGATTTTGAAAGGTACATCGTCAGTATTGAACAGATTTGTGTTCGAAAAAAAATATTTACTCCCAAAAATGCTGCAATTTTTTATATTGTTCAAAAAACGGATTTTTGCGCGTACATTTTTTATCTTTGATTCTATCTCTTAAGTCGAAACATAAAAGTTTCTTATAATATTTTTTCGCACATTTTGAGACCTTTGCCACATCTGTAGCTCATCTGAGAGCTGAAATACACTAGGGCCGGCTAAAAACCGGGAAATTCCTAAAAGCCCGCTCTGGGACCCGTGGCCTAGATTTTTCGAGAAGTTGGTTCTAATGTATCCTACCACCATAATATGAAGCAAAACAGAAAATAAAATTCGAAAATTGTTCCCAAGGGATGGTGTTTTCCCCCACTGACTCATGATACCCGTGATATATTAATTATTATTTTTCTAAATGTTACTACTAACTTTAACTCTCTGAATGAATTGAGCGTATTTCGCATCCATATCGTCTTCTTCGTGCAGGGACGGAAATCCCATCGCCTTGAAACTCTCCACGTGCATCATCTTGCTGAGCGTGAATGTTGCTGCAGCTGTCATTCGAGCGTGAGCACGAGAGGACAAGGAACTCGAGACGGATCGACTGGAGGCAACGGAGGACGCAAGAGAGGACAAGGAAATGGAAACGGTACGATTGTAAATATTTTTGACAAACATTATTCACGAAATTACTATCATTGATGCAAAGAAATATTCTAAAGTTAAATTTCCAAAAAAAATTAAATTAAACAAGAAAATACAATTAAAGGAGTGCTCCGGGGAATGAATGTTAGGGAGTCCCACAACGAAAATTCTGCGCTCTCAATTGGAAACTGTAGCGAATTTAACCAGAGAAAGAGGTGAATATGAAATAGAGCACGTGAAACATAAAATGATCAGTCACGTCCCTGCGCTATCAATGAACTTTGCGCGTCTGTAAATAGCCTCAGAGCCGTCTGTGGGACTTCGGACAAAGTGGTTTCTGATCGGGTTAGTGGCCTCTACAATATCCGCACGGTCACTATGGGTGACTGAACATTCCCGGAGCACCCCTTTAATAAATGTTTTAGGAAATGGAGGGCGTGCAGGCGGATCTGGAAAAGGAAGAAAGAATGAGAATAACTGAATACACTTTGTTTGTCGTTTTCATCATCATTTACAAATTTTTTTGCAATAACTGTGTACAATACATGTGTTGATCAATAAATGTATTTACGAAAGAAACGTTTTATCCGATGCAGAGATTCAACATTGGAGTGGGTGAGAAGGGACCACACTATTTTTAGGGACCCCTCTATTTTCGAATGTGCTGCAAAATGTTATGGCATTTGTGAACGAAAATAGTGCGGTCCCGGAAAAATTTGAGGACCGCACAATTTTAAAACCTTAAAAATAGCGCGGTCCCAGAAAGAACTTGGAACAAAGGGTTCTCTGACTCAAAAAAGTGCGGTCCCTGAAAAAAAATTGGGAGCGCACTATTTTTTTAAGAAAACCAGTAGTGCGGTCCCGGAAAAAATATTGGGACCGCACTATTTTTTAAAGAAAACCAGTAGTGCGGTCCCGGAAAAAATATTGGGACCGCACTATTTTGGCCGGGACCGCCTGACCTAACAGAGCCTTCATACCGCTCGCACTGTCAAAAAAACCGTGGAATTAGGATTCGAAGATCATGTAAAGCTATCCTTAGTCAAAAGTTTTGACTAAAAGCACTCGTATGATCTCATTTTACGATCATGAGTTTCTCACGACATTCTCGCGAACGCCATTGCCTAGTCAACTGCTTTCTACACTGATGAGGGTAGATCACGAAAGATGGGATGAATTTGCCTAAATATGCTCGCTCTCTAATCTTCACTCATCTTCATGCGCTCTAAATGATAAAATAAGATAATATGACGCAGCGTTTTCTCAGTACTATGTTACTTTTTAATTTATCTTTGTTATTATTATTTTTTTAAATTGCTCGTAGGCAGTGTATGAAGAAATCGATAACATACCGTAATCCTTTTTCTCCGGTGAAATCGAGCAAACGCTGGTAAGCACGTTGACTGTTGTAGTACAAGCAGCATGACGTAGAATAGGTAAGAAGTGGTGAGCTTCGTAAATGTCTGTCGAAATTTCGACAGACACCAGATATGTTTTGAAATCGTCGACCAGAACACGTTAGTTACTAATTCGATGGTATTTGGAACCGGAAACGAATTAACTCAGCGGAGCTGCATGTTTTTCACAACATGGCACAAAAAATTTGCTGAAATTTGTATTTTTCACATCGTTTGATTCATATCATTGTATTAGGAAATATTTACTGAATGACTTGTGAAGCATACTTTGAATGAGAGACGAAGGGAGATACAAATTTTGTTATTGGGAAGGAGTATGAACAACGAATTGTTCATTGTTTGTCTAATCTACTCTGACACGGAATAATTATGTGTATCATTGCATTAGGAAATTTTCAACAACATGTTGCGCGCACGAAATGGTTACTGACTCGGGCAGATGAAGTATCATCCGGGAGGATTAGCCTTGCCTCAATCATTTTTTGTTGTCATACATAGCGTGAGGGCGGTATTAGACGGTATTAGATAAAGACGGTATTTAGACGAGAGTTTGAATGTTGCGCATCACGAGGTTTAGCACTTCTTCAGTTCATTCATTCGGACGGTGAATATTCTTGCTGGTCGGGCTGAATAACGAAGCGTTCTAGAGGATGGAAATATTCATGAAGACGCATATTTTTGTTGCCCCCACTGATAATAGAATACATTCATGAAAATAAGTCATTCATGAAAATAAAATTCAGAATTTATCGCACTAGCGCAGATCAGGCAAACTGCTGATTCCATTCATCTATAGTTACACTCCACGAATGTTTGCCCATTATTTTCTCCTCACAAGGATATCAATCACAAAACAAGGGATCTATAATCTATCGCTTCTCCTCTCCTCCTACCCTACTACCCTCCCTTAGATCTTCGAAACTTTCGAAAACTTTGCAGAACATTTGAAAATCATGTTATGGAGATGCTCCGGGGAATGAATGTTAGGGAGTCCCATAACGAAAATTCTGCGCTCTCAATTGGAAACTGTAGCGAATTTAGCGCTCTCAATTGGAAACTGTAGCGAAATGAACTTTGCGCGTATGTAAATAGCCTCAGAATCATCTGTGGAACTTCGGACAAAGTGATTTCTGATCGGGTTAGTGGCCTCTACAATATCTACACTGTCACCATGGGTGACTAAACATTCCCCGGAGAACCCCTTTAAATAATGATACGATTTGTCACACTGAAAGTTAAGACTCGAGAAAATCGCATGTTGTGCGTCAGGATGTCTGAGTCAGACATGCGAAAAGTGCTTCGGATTTTTGCATCCGGTCTGGATAAGACGTGTGTTGCGTCAGGTAACCTCTTACTCTCTCTCTCTCTAGTTCTCCGACAGTCTCACTCGAAAGCAGTTGAATATTCAATAGTGTTCACAACTTCGCGTGGTATAAAACATGCGAGAACAGTAGACCGAACTAGACACGGAGTAACAAGAAATCGTCTCCTTATTCTGCGTACTCTCTCGCCGGTCACATAGTGAGCACATGGAATTAGAAGATATTCTTGGTAAGCCTGCCTTATGATGCTCGCGCTGTCAAAACAATTTGCGTTCCTTCTCACGAAATTTTTACGAACGCCATTGTCTAGTCAACTCGTGTCAACACCGATGAGAGTAGGTCACGAATGCAGGGTATGACTTCGCAAAAAAATGTTCGCTCTCTCATCTTCACTACTCAGACGAAGATAAAATAAGAGAATATATAATATCGTCTTCTTTGTATGATTTTTTAAACATTTTAAATAAAAGTTTTTCTTTTTTATCACTTTTTTAACATGCAGTGAATGAAGAAATCGATAACCGACAATAATTATTTTTCTTCGATGAGTATTGGGGTGTCCGGAAAGTTCGTTCATTTTTTTTTTTATTTATTTCAACAACGATTACGTTTTATTAGTAATGAAAACATATCTTTCACATTGCCTCTACCCCAAACGAAATACATAGGCCGATAGAGCATGATAAGTTAGCCGGGGAAACGAAAAATCAGCGAGGTAGCTCATTTTGAAGGGTGATAAGCCATCAACAAAGTCCGAGGTGAGACTGCGACCGGTGCAGCAGCTGGAAGAGGGACGGTCGCAAAGACTTTTCCGATTGTGGGGGACTTAGTTGGACCTAGGGAAGCCCAAAACCGTTGAAAACCCGAATGGCGAAAATGCCCCCTGTCCCAAGATCAGGCATTTTGAGTTGATCCTCTCGTGAGAGGCGTGATAAGAACTCGCGAGTTGTTATTGCTCGCGAGTCAATTTTCATTTTCACTCGCGAGCGCCGAGCAACTCGGTTTAACATCACTACAGAGGATTAAGCTGGCTCCAAACCGTGAATTATCTAGATCGTGAAGTGTAGCGATATAGAGAGAGCGCAAATAATGAGTCAGTTATTGCTCTTTGAGTCAGTTATTGATCTTTTGGAAGAGCACTGCTCGAATCTTTCTGATCAGTCAGAGTCAGAGTGTGCATGCACGGCATCCTATGGCAAATTTCCGGAAAAAACATTCGCTTTGAGACCAATCGCGAAGAGCATGTAAATTTGCTAGAGATTGCTCCCTTTTCTTCGCGCGCTCTCTCTCTTCTCTCGCCCAGTCGTCCACAGAACGCCGTGTTGTGCTCGAAATCTACGCAAAAATCAAGTCTCTTCATGCGATAAATTCGATTAATCACTGGTAAACACGTCGTCAGTTGGAGTACAAGCAGCAGGATGTGGACTTGGTGAGATTTCTCCATTGGGAAACGTCGTCTGCCGAAATTTCGACACCCCTGCTGTTTTCTAACTATACTACGAGTCGTTAGTTACTCCTCTGACGATAATTTGGACCGGAAAATTATACACTGGGTGGAGCTGCATGTTTTCACAACACGGCTCGGAGGGTAGCAAGAAATTTTGTATTGTTTTCTTTTCCATGAAGACCCGATTATATCAGTGGCTATCTGATGCATATGAAACACCTCTGAAGCATACATGCAATGGGAGCTGAAATTCGGTATAATGTTTTTATCCTGGTGAAGAGTATAGGTCGCAAAAGTGAACAACTTCGCCTCAAAATTCTAGCTCTCTCATCTTCACATTTCATACGCTCAACAGCTAACACAATCCGCGAATTATGGACATAAATTGAGAAATCGTTGCGTATTCTAACTTCCACTTTCGTGAATACGTTGCTTGTTCAACACGGAACTCCTGTAAAAATACAGGAAAATGAGACCCCGTTGCGACAGAAAATATTTTTTGTCATGGATTTCGCTGAAAACATAATGACTGACCAAAGTGAGGATGACGAACACGCCTATCAACTTCGTTTTTCGAAATTTGCATATTTTGACCTACCAATTTGGAAGGCTGTATTTCCGTCAATTGTTGATCAACAGCGACCGAATTTTGCCAATAGGTGCGCATTCAGGTACTCTACAAATAAGTTCTCTTGAGCTAAGCGCAGAAATTACGTACAGTAGCGCCGGAAAGTATTGATACCTTTTATAATGTTTGTTATAACTTTTGCGCCGATTAATTTAGCAAGTTAGATGTTGTAGCACTACATACCAAATCCATCGATGAATACGATGTGAGTATTGCGTCATCAGTTGCATCATCACTGATTGCGTAGTGATGACGCAATCGAATTTCACTTTTTCAAACAAGCGTTATTCTTATATAGATTTTTTACTTCTTGCCAAACTTTCTGACGTTGGAGATTGGACCGAGGCCTATCCAGATTAAAAATTTGACGTTGATGCTCGGTCGCACAGTTGCTGCAGCCTTGCTGCAAAAACGTGGTCGCAAATTCAGAAATCGGCTTCTAGACTAGCTAGAGATTCGTTCAAAGCATCAAAATGATCGTCATCATAATTCCCGATTGTCCTGCGAATATGAAAACGATCGATCAATATTTGCCCTCAGGGCATCAAAAAATCACTTTTTCACATCATCACTTTTTGGAGATTCATAACTATGTAGGAACAGCGTATAAAAATCTGGATTTGCTTAGTCATGCTCATAATGTTCTATATATATGATACTCAACTTTTTAGAGTGTTTGGTTATCTTTCCTGTCCGCGGCGATTGTTTTTCGGAGGCACTTTCGTGTCCCCGGCCCGCTATTTTCGTCTGCGCTCAATCTCCAACTGTGCCCAAAGTTGTTAAAACGTTTCAAAAAGTTAGGGATCAGTTCTCCAGGACATGTTGGGCTTGTACACACAATAACATGAGTTTTCCTTAACGCTCCCACAAAAATGTTATCGAAGGGTCATGCAATCAGGACCACGGTGCACCTCCGATAAACGATCGCCGCGGGCAGGCAATATATCCAAACACTCTAAAATGTTGGGAATCGTATATATACATCATTATGGACATGACTAAGCAAAAACCAGATTTTTATACGCTGTTCCTACATAGTTATGAATCCCCAAAAAGTGATGATGTGAAAAAGTGATTTTTTGATGCCCTGAGGGCAAATATTGATCGATCGTTTTCATATTCGCAAGATAATCGGGAATTGTGATGACGATCATTTTGATAGCAATTTGGATGTTGTAGCACTACATACCAAATCCATCGATGAATACGATGTGAGTATTGCGTCATCAGTTGCATCATCACTGATTGCGTAGTGATGACGCAATCGAATTTCACTATTTCAAACAAGCGTTATTCTTATATATATTTTTTTCCTTCTTGCCAAACTTTCTGACGTTGGAGATTGGACCGAGGCCTATCCAGATTAAAAATTTGACGTTGCTGATCGGTCGCACAGTTGCTGCAGCCTTGCTGCAAAAACGTGGTCGCAAATTCCGAAATCGGCTTCTAGACTAGCTAGAGATTCGTTCAAAGCATCAAAATGATCGTCATCACAATTCCCGATTATCCTGCGAATATGAAAACGATCGATCAATATTTGCCCTCAGGGCATCAAAAAATCACTTTTTCACATCATCACTTTTTGGAGATTCATAACTATGTAGGAACAGCGTATAAAAATCTGGTTTTCGCTTAGTCATGTCCATAACGATGTATATATACGATTCCCAACATTTTAGAGTGTTTGGATATATTGCCTGCCCGCGGCGATCGTTTATCGGAGGTGCACCGTGGTCCTGATTGCATGATCCTTCGATAACATTTTTGTGGGAGAGTTAAGGAAAACTCATGTTATTGTGTGTACAAGCCCAACATGTCCTGGAGAACTGATCCCCAACTTTTTGAAACGTTTTAACAACTTTGGGCACAGTTGGAGATTGAGCGCAGACGAAAATAGCGGGCCGGGGACACGAAAGTGCTTCCGAAAAACAATCGCCGCGGACAGGAAAGATAACCAAACACTCTAAAAAGTTGAGTATCATATATATAGAACATTATGAGCATGACTAAGCAAAAACGATATTTTTATATACGGCTCCTACATAGTTATGAATCTCCAAAAAGTGGCCATGTAAAAAATTGATTTTTTCATGCCCTGAGGGCAAATATTGATCGATCGTTTTCATATTCTCAGGATAGTCGTGAATTGTGATGACGATCATTTTGATGCTTTGAACGAGTCTCTAGCTAGTATTGAAGCCGATTTCTGAATTTGCGACCACGTTTTTGCAGCAAGGCTGCAGCAACTGTGCGACCGAGCAGCAACTTCAAATTTTTATTCTGGATAGGCCTCGGTCCAATCTCCAAGGTCAGAAAGTTTGGCAAGAAGGAAAAAATCTATATAAAAATAATGCCTGTTTGAAAAAGTGAAATTCGATTGCGTCATCACTACGCAATCAGTGATGATGCAACTGATGACGCAATACTCACATCTTATTCCTCGATGGATTTGGTATGTAGTGCCGCAAGATCCAAATTGCTGAATTAATCAGCGCAAAAGTTTACAAAAGGTATCAATACTTTCCGGCGCTACTGTATTCACGTTGTTTTGCTCAAAAAACTGATTTTACAGTCGTGATCTACCGTTCATGATGAAAAACTCTCGATTTGTATCTTTGATTTGGATTCCCCACCCAAGAATTAGGGTACGTACATAGTTCATTGATCATAACACGGGGCTTATCATATTGCCGTTCAGTAGGCAGAATGAGAACAGTTCAATTTTTTGAATGAAACACTGTGTAGCTAACTTACGGATTATGCAAATTTGCAAAGTATTGCAAAGTATGCAAAGTATCGATAGCTCTAGATCAGGTCTTCAAGAATCACTATGAAGACCAAGATGTCAAAATTGTCTGTTTTCGAGATACGGCGTAAAAACGAATTTAGTAGAACACCGTGGAAGATGAGTGGACTCGCTCCACTGTAAATCGGTGACAGAGCTTTTCACGCTGTATCTCGAAAATTGGCAACTTTGGCATCTTGGTCCTCTTAGTCATTCTTGAAGATCTGCTCTAGAGCTATCGATTAGCAGTCATACTTTGCAAATTTGCATAATCCGTAAGTGAAAAGTGTTTCATTCAAAAAATTGAACTGTTCTCATTCGGCCTACTGAACGGCAATATGATAAGCCCCGTGTTATGATCAATGAACTATGTACGTACCCTAATTATGGGGTGGGGAATCCGAATCAAAGATAAAAATCGAGAGTTTTCCATCATGAAAGGTAGATCACGACCGTAAAATCAGTTTTTTGAGCAAAACAATGTGAATACGTAATTTCTGCGCTTAGCTCAAAAGAACTTATTTGTAGGGTACCTGAATGCGCATCTATTGGCAAAATTCGGTCGCTGTTGATCAACAATTGACGGAGATACAGCCTTCCAAATTGGTAGGTCAAAATATGCAAATTTCGAAAAACGAAGTTGATAGGCGTGTTCGTCATCCTCACTTTGGTCAGTCCTTATGGTTTCTATGACTCAAAATATTTTTCTGTCGCATCCATTCCTGCATTATTACAGGAGTTCCGTGTCAATTCTGAAACGAAAATGCGGTCTTTTTAATCGCTCTGCAGAGTTACAGACACGAATAATTAATTATGTGTAATGGTAGATGTGCTTCAGCACTTTGTTCGACCCTTAGGCGAACGGCCTCGTAGTGTTATGGTACAATTGTGTTGACTCTCCTCGCAGTGAGGAAGCAATGCGATATTGGCTATGCGGGTGGGGTAGAAAACGAAAAGATCTAATCGTCATCCCATGCACTCTCTCGTCGATCGATAAATTGTTGTAATATTTTTTTCTCTGCCGAAGGAGAAGGCTATTACATCACGGATTATCTGCTCCATTTTAAAGACTTCTGAAGCGTAAATGAAAAAAAAAACAAAGTGCGACAAACCATGGTTTCAAATTGATGTCACTGTAAAACATTAATGATGCAAGAAATTGCCAAAATGTTTATGAGAGACTTTTTCAGTCAGTGAACATATGCTTGGCATTAGGCCAAAAATCGAATTCCTCCTAAATGTTCCCACATGTAGTACTCGGTGAGTGTAGCGCAGTAGTGGCATATTTAGTGATCTAGGTCAAGCGCTGAGAAATTCACCGAACTTTCTCTGAAGGATTACGGTATTCATTTTTTCTCTTTCGCTCTCGCTTAGAACGGCGCATATCTAGAAAGACTCGCCGTACTCTGCTCATTATCTGACCCAAGTTTCATCTCAATTGGATTGAAATCCATAGACGGCAAAAAATAAAAATTTGAATTTAAATTTTAGCTCGTTCAGATGGTGGGTAGATACGTTTTTTTATTCCTTTCGTTTGTAGGGCGGGCTGATGGCTATCTATTAATTTTTTTAAGAAAAATAAAAAATACACTTTTTGAGAAAATAGCAAAAATGTAGGAAAAAGTCAGTTCATGATCATGCCACTGGCCTACCGTACCCCAAGCGAATCCGAGGAAAATTGTTCTAGAGGTATCCTACACTCAGTACTCGATGTGGTGATACCTGCAGCGTCAATAAAATTTCGATAGGCAACCGCGCGCGCGAGAGCGCTGATGCTAAAAACCTACCGTATTTTTCGATAATATTCATAATTCACGCGCTGGAGCGCGCAGTTGCGTATCGAAATTTTACTGGTAGTGGTAGATTACCCTCGTCGAGTACTGCGTGTAGGACAATTCTATAACGATTTTCCTCCCATTCGCTTGGGGTACGGTAGGCCAGTGGCATGATCATGAACTGACTTTTTTCTACATTTTTGCCATTTTCTCAAAAAGTGTATTTTTAATTTTTCTTTAAAAAAATTAATAGATAGCCATCAGCCCGCACTACAAACGAAAGGAATAAAAAACGTATCTTCCCACCCATCCGAACGAGCTAAAATTTAAATTCAAATTTTAATTTTTTGCCGTCGACGCATTTCAGTCCAATTGAGATGGAACTTGGGCCAGATAATGAGCAGGCTACGGCGCGTCTTTCTAGATATGCGCCGTTCCAATCGAAAGCTAAAGAGAAAAAAATGAATACCGTAATCCTTCAGAGAAAGTTCGGTGAATTTATCAGCGCTTGACCTAGATCACTAAATATGTCACCACTCCGCTACACTCACCGAGTACTACATGTGGGCACATGTAGGTGGTATTCGATTTTTGGCCTAATGCCAAGGGTCTTCACAAATATGTTCACAGAGTCAACAAGTCTCTCTTATGTTTTGTTCAGGGAACTAAGAGAGCATTAATTCAAGAGAGAGTCGGCACATATTAAAGACCTCTGAAGCGTACATTAAATGATGGCTACTTCGGAGGAACGATCCATATAATTATACTTGCTCCAAACCCTGGATAATCTTGCTCATGAAGTGTAGCGAGAAAGTCTGAAAATAATGAGTTATCACTCATCATTGCTGAGAAAGATCATTGCTCGAATCTGCAAAATATATTTCTGGAATATCAGTGAGAGAATGTGTGCACGGTATTTTATGGCAAATTTCCTGAAAACATTCGTTTCGAGACCGATCGTGAGAGAGCATTTAAATTCGCGAGAGATCACTCCCTTTCCTATGCTCTATTTCTCTCTTCTCCACTCTCTGTGCAATGCCGGTGTTGCGCTCGAATTCTACGCAAAAAGTAAACTCTGGTAATCACGTCTTCTGTTGGAATACAAGCAGCAGCACTTGGAACTGAGTGGATCTGCATGTTTTCATAGCGTGGTCGAAAGGTATGTAAATTTGTGCGTATTTGGCCTCGGATCATATGCACAATTGCATTAAGGACTATCTGATACATTTTCACGACTTCTGAAGCATATATGGGAGTGGAAACGAAGAGAAGTATTTTTTATCGTTCAAAAAGACACATGCCATGAGAAAGGAGCACAATAAACAATGGATTCCTTGGGAGAAGTGTGAACAGCATTTTCATACCAGACATGTTTGCAAATTGAGTGAAAAAAAACATAATGTTTTTGTTTTGCGTCCGGAATGGGACAGTTATTGCATCAAGAAATATATACGAGAGACTATCTCAGTGAGTGAACATATTTGTATTTGTGAAGTCCCTATTTGTGAAGTCATATTTGTGAAGTCCCTTGGCAAAGTGGGACAAATGGAATTTGCCCTAAATGTGTATACGTGCAGTACTCAGTGAGCATAGCTCGGGCATGACATATTTAGTGTTCTAGGCGGCGCGCTGAGAAGTGAGCGGCACTTTAGTCGAAAAACGTAATTTTTCGAAATTTGCTATTTCGCTATCGATCGAAACGATTCATACCACAAAAAATTCGGAAAATTCATATGACTAAAGTTACTAAGTTTTATCCAGATCGGGCTTAAACGCTTTCGAAAAATCGACTATTTTTGCATATTTTCTATTACACTTCTTCCAGATGAGAGGTTTAGGACTTTTTTTATTCTTGATTCTTGTAGTACTAACTGAGCACCACCTACTCTAGGAAAAGAAGGAAAATTAAAAATACACCTTTCGTGAAAATGGTGATCAAGCAAGAACAAGTCGAAAAAAGTCAGTTCATGATCATGCCCCTGACTTACCGTAACCCAATGAAGTATGAGGACGAATGTTCTGGAGACATCCAACATGCAGTACTCGATGAGTGAAACTCACCACAATAAATTAAATTTCGATACGCATCCGCGCGCGCGAGAGCGCTGATGTTTAAACATATCGAGATATTACGGTAGCTTTTCAACATCAGCGCTCTCGCGCGCGCGGATGTGTATCGAAATTTCATTGATTGTGGTGAGTTTTACTCATCGAGTACTGCATGTTGGATAACTCCACAACATTCGTTCTCATACTTCATTGGGTTACGGTAAGTCAGGGGCAAGATCTTGAACTGACTTTTTTCGACTTGTTCTTGCTTGATCACGATTTTCACGAAAGATGTATTTTAATTTTCCTTCTTTTCCTAGAGTAGGTGGTGCTCAGTTAGTACTACAAGAATCAAGAATAAAAAAAGTCCTAAACCTCTCATCTGGAAGAAGTGTAATAGAAAATATGCAAAAATAGTCGATTTTTCGACTTTTCTGATAGCGTTTAAGGACGATCTGGATAAAACTTAGTAACTTTAGTCATATGAATTTTCCGAATTTTTTGTGGTATGAATCGTTTCGATCGATAGCGAAATGGCAAATTTCGAAAAATGACGTTTTTCGACTAAAGTGCCGCTCACTTCTCAGCGCGCCGCCTAGAACACTAAATATGTCATGCCCAAGCTATGCTCACTGAGTACTACACATATAGACATTTAGGGCGAATTTCATTTTTCCCACTTTGCCAGGCATATGTTCACTCACTCAGATAGTCGCTCATACTGTGTATTAAAGGTCATTGAAGCATACATGCAATTATTCTTCTCAACTGATGTCTCGTCCGATTTGTGTAGATCACGAAATAAGGGATGACGTTGCCTAAAACATGCTCGCGCTTTCTCCTTTTCACTATTGACTAGCAGTTGAAGTTAGAAAAGAACTAGAACATATTACAAAACGTTCGGCCTGTTTAATCTGTCAGAAATGTGCGAGAAAAAGTTGCGTAAAAAGTTCGCGAACTTCTGATTCTCTCCATTTCGCATGCTCTCTCTCTTTCTCTAACCAGGTCGATGAAAAGTTCACGAACTTTTCGACGAACTGTGTTCGAAAATCATACTTTTCTTTTGTTTTACTTACTTTTATAAACTATTTTTGCTTTTAACTTATGATTTCTTATAATGACAACCTTCCCTTAGCTGGAATAGCTTCAGAATACAGCGTAGTGAAAGTAAACACGGTTGGAGTATTTTTTTCGAAAATGGGTTACCACTTTCTCCACCCTGTAATGTCAAGCTATTCCATCAGGGAAGGTTGTTCTTATACGCAGTCATAAGTTAAGAGCTAAAATAATCGATAAAAATAAGTAAAACAAAAGAAAAGTACGAATTTCGAACGAATTAATGCCGGTTTTTAACGAACTTTTCAAGGAGCTGCGTGAAAAGTTAGAGAAAGGCGAGAGAGCACGCATTCTTGAGAGAGGGAAAAGGAAGCAGTGATTGTTTACTTCCTTTTCCCTCTCTCGACAACGCGTGCTCTCTCGCCTTTCTCTAACTTTTCACGCAGCTCCTTGAAAAGTTCACGAACTTTTCGACGAACTATGTTCGAAATTCGTACTTTTCTTTTGTTTTACTTATTTTTATCAATTATTTTTGCTTTCAACTTATGACTGCTTATAAGAACAACCTTCCCTCTGATGGAATAGCTTGACATTACAGGGTGGGGAAAGTGGTGACCCATTTTCGAAAAAAATACTCCAACCCTGTTTGCTTTCACTACGCTGTATTCTGAAGCTATTCCAGCTAAGGGAAGGTTACCATTATAAGAAGTCATAAGTTAAAAGCAAAAATAGCTTATAAAAATAAGTAAAACAAAAAAAAAGTATGATTTTCGAACATAGTTCGTCGAAAAGTTCGTGAACTTTTCAACGACCTGGTTAGAGAAAGAGAGAGAGTACACGAACAGGAGAGAATCAGAAGTTCGCGAACTTTTTACGCAACTTTTTACGCAACTTTTCTCGCACATTTCTGACAGATTAAACAAGCCGGTTGTCTCAAAACGATTTTGTAATGGAAAAAAACGGAGGCACAGCGTGTCAAAAGGGGTGAAAAAAGCTCATTATCACGGCGCGCTCAATTTGTCTTTGTCCCTACCCCGGAGATGTGAAACATATTTCAAACTCTCAAATCTTGTATGTGTTTCTGTCTGATAGAAGTTTTGGTGATGAAACATATTTCAATAGAATATATTTTGACAAAACTAAAAGATACTACTAGTCAGTAGCAAAATGAGATAAAGAGGTGGCGTTTGTCTAGATATGGGCAGAAATCGCTTTCGGAGAGATCTGTCAACCAGATTTCTCAATTTCGATCTCTATCATTTTTTATGTACGCAAGTGTGTGAAAAACCTTCGATTTTATGCAGAAAACGATCGTTTTCGATATTCTAGAGACTACTAGTTGGTAGCGAAATGAGATATAGAGATGGCGTTTGTCTAGATATGGGCAGAAATCGCTTTCGGAGAGATCTGTCAACCAGATTTCTCAATTTCGATCTCTATCATTTTTATGTACGCAAGTGTGTGAAAAACCTTCGATTTTATGCAGAAAACGATCGTTTTCGATATTCTAGAGACTACTAGTCAGTAGCAAAATGAGATAAAGAGGTGGCGTTTGTCTAGATATGGGCAGAAATCGCTTTCGGAGAGATCTGTCAACCAGATTTCTCAATTTCGATCTCTATCATTTTTATGTACGCAAGTGTGTGAAAAACCTTCGATTTTATGCAGAAAACGATCGTTTTCGATATTCTAGAGACTACTAGTCAGTAGCAAAATGAGATAAAGAGGTGGCGTTTGTCTAGATATGGGCAGAAATCGCTTTCGGAGAGATCTGTCAACCAGATTTCTCAATTTCGATCTCTATCATTTTTATGTACGCAAGTGTGTGAAAAACCTTCGATTTTATGCAGAAAACGATCGTTTTCGATATTCTAGAGACTACTAGTCAGTAGCAAAATGAGATAAAGAGGTGGCGTTTGTCTAGATATGGGCAGAAATCGCTTTCGGAGAGATCTGTCAACCAGATTTCTCAATTTCGATCTCTATCATTTTTATGTACGCAAGTGTGTGAAAAACCTTCGATTTTATGCAGAAAACGATCGTTTTCGATATTCTAGAGACTACTAGTCAGTAGCAAAATGAGATAAAGAGGTGGCGTTTGTCTAGATATGGGCAGAAATCGCTTTCGGAGAGATCTGTCAACCAGATTTCTCAATTTCGATCCCTATCATTTTTATGTACGCAAGTGTGTGAAAAACCTTCGATTTTATGCAGAAATCGATCGTTTTCGATATTCTAGAGACTACTAGTTGGTAGCGAAATGAGATATAGAGATGGCGTTTGTCTAGATATGGGCAGAAATCGCTTTCGGAGAGATCTGTCAACCAGATTTCTCAATTTCGATCTCTATCATTTTTATGTACGCAAGTGTGTGAAAAACCTTCGATTTTATGCAGAAAACGATCGTTTTCGATATTCTAGAGACTACTAGTCAGTAGCAAAATGAGATAAAGAGGTGGCGTTTGTCTAGATATGGGCAGAAATCGCTTTCGGAGAGATCTGTCAACCAGATTTCTCAATTTCGATCTCTATCATTTTTTATGTACGCAAATGTGTGAAAAACCTTCGATTTTATGCAGAAAACGATCGTTTTCGATATTCTAGAGACTACTAGTTGGTAGCGAAATGAGATATAGAGATGGCGTTTGTCTAGATATGGGCAGAAATCGCTTTCGGAGAGATCTGTCAACCAGATTTCTCAATTTCGATCTCTATCATTTTTATGTACGCAAGTGTGTGAAAAACCTTCGATTTTATGCAGAAAACGATCGTTTTCGATATTCTAGAGACTACTAGTCAGTAGCGAAATGAGATATAGAGATGGCGTTTGTCTAGATATGGGCAGAAATCGCTTTCGGAGAGATCTGTCAACCAGATTTCTCAATTTCGATCTCTATCATTTTTATGTACGCAAGTGTGTGAAAAACCTTCGATTTTATGCAGAAAACGATCGTTTTCGATATTCTAGAGACTACTAGTTGGTAGCGAAATGAGATATAGAGATGGCGTTTGTCTAGATATGGGCAGAAATCGCTTTCGGAGAGATCTGTCAACCAGATTTCTCAATTTCGATCTCTATCATTTTTATGTACGCAAGTGTGTGAAAAACCTTCGATTTTATGCAGAAAACGATCGTTTTCGATATTCTAGAGACTACTAGTCAGTAGCAAAATGAGATAAAGAGGTGGCGTTTGTCTAGATATGGGCAGAAATCGCTTTCGGAGAGATCTGTCAACCAGATTTCTCAATTTCGATCTCTATCATTTTTTATGTACGCAAATGTGTGAAAAACCTTCGATTTTATGCAGAAAACGATCGTTTTCGATATTCTAGAGACTACTAGTTGGTAGCGAAATGAGATATAGAGATGGCGTTTGTCTAGATATGGGCAGAAATCGCTTTCGGAGAGATCTGTCAACCAGATTTCTCAATTTCGATCTCTATCATTTTTATGTACGCAAGTGTGTGAAAAACCTTCGATTTTATGCAGAAAACGATCGTTTTCGATATTCTAGAGACTACTAGTCAGTAGCAAAATGAGATAAAGAGGTGGCGTTTGTCTAGATATGGGCAGAAATCGCTTTCGGAGAGATCTGTCAACCAGATTTCTCAATTTCGATCTCTATCATTTTTTATGTACGCAAGTGTGTGAAAAACCTTCGATTTTATGCAGAAAACGATCGTTTTCGATATTCTAGAGACTACTAGTTGGTAGCGAAATGAGATATAGAGATGGCGTTTGTCTAGATATGGGCAGAAATCGCTTTCGGAGAGATCTGTCAACCAGATTTCTCAATTTCGATCTCTATCATTTTTATGTACGCAAGTGTGTGAAAAACCTTCGATTTTATGCAGAAAACGATCGTTTTCGATATTCTAGAGACTACTAGTCAGTAGCAAAATGAGATAAAGAGGTGGCGTTTGTCTAGATATGGGCAGAAATCGCTTTCGGAGAGATCTGTCAACCAGATTTCTCAATTTCGATCTCTATCATTTTTATGTACGCAAGTGTGTGAAAAACCTTCGATTTTATGCAGAAAACGATCGTTTTCGATATTCTAGAGACTACTAGTCAGTAGCAAAATGAGATAAAGAGGTGGCGTTTGTCTAGATATGGGCAGAAATCGCTTTCGGAGAGATCTGTCAACCAGATTTCTCAATTTCGATCTCTATCATTTTTATGTACGCAAGTGTGTGAAAAACCTTCGATTTTATGCAGAAAACGATCGTTTTCGATATTCTAGAGACTACTAGTCAGTAGCAAAATGAGATAAAGAGGTGGCGTTTGTCTAGATATGGGCAGAAATCGCTTTCGGAGAGATCTGTCAACCAGATTTCTCAATTTCGATCTCTATCATTTTTATGTACGCAAGTGTGTGAAAAACCTTCGATTTTATGCAGAAAACGATCGTTTTCGATATTCTAGAGACTACTAGTCAGTAGCAAAATGAGATAAAGAGGTGGCGTTTGTCTAGATATGGGCAGAAATCGCTTTCGGAGAGATCTGTCAACCAGATTTCTCAATTTCGATCCCTATCATTTTTATGTACGCAAGTGTGTGAAAAACCTTCGATTTTATGCAGAAAACGATCGTTTTCGATATTCTAGAGACTACTAGTTGGTAGCGAAATGAGATATAGAGATGGCGTTTGTCTAGATATGGGCAGAAATCGCTTTCGGAGAGATCTGTCAACCAGATTTCTCAATTTCGATCTCTATCATTTTTATGTACGCAAGTGTGTGAAAAACCTTCGATTTTATGCAGAAAACGATCGTTTTCGATATTCTAGAGACTACTAGTCAGTAGCAAAATGAGATAAAGAGGTGGCGTTTGTCTAGATATGGGCAGAAATCGCTTTCGGAGAGATCTGTCAACCAGATTTCTCAATTTCGATCCCTATCATTTTTATGTACGCAAGTGTGTGAAAAACCTTCGATTTTATGCAGAAATCGATCGTTTTCGATATTCTAGAGACTACTAGTCAGTAGCAAAATGAGATAAAGAGGTGGCGTTTGTCTAGATATGGGCAGAAATCGCTTTCGGAGAGATCTGTCAACCAGATTTCTCAATTTCGATCTCTATCATTTTTATGTACGCAAGTGTGTGAAAAACCTTCGATTTTATGCAGAAAACGATCGTTTTCGATATTCTAGAGACTACTAGTCAGTAGCAAAATGAGATAAAGAGGTGGCGTTTGTCTAGATATGGGCAGAAATCGCTTTCGGAGAGATCTGTCAACCAGATTTCTCAATTTCGATCTCTATCATTTTTATGTACGCAAGTGTGTGAAAAACCTTCGATTTTATGCAGAAAACGATCGTTTTCGATATTCTAGAGACTACTAGTCAGTAGCAAAATGAGATAAAGAGGTGGCGTTTGTCTAGATATGGGCAGAAATCGCTTTCGGAGAGATCTGTCAACCAGATTTCTCAATTTCGATCTCTATCATTTTTATGTACGCAAGTGTGTGAAAAACCTTCGATTTTATGCAGAAAACGATCGTTTTCGATATTCTAGAGACTACTAGTCAGTAGCAAAATGAGATAAAGAGGTGGCGTTTGTCTAGATATGGGCAGAAATCGCTTTCGGAGAGATCTGTCAACCAGATTTCTCAATTTCGATCTCTATCATTTTTATGTACGCAAGTGTGTGAAAAACCTTCGATTTTATGCAGAAAACGATCGTTTTCGATATTCTAGAGACTACTAGTCAGTAGCAAAATGAGATAAAGAGGTGGCGTTTGTCTAGATATGGGCAGAAATCGCTTTCGGAGAGATCTGTCAACCAGATTTCTCAATTTCGATCCCTATCATTTTTATGTACGCAAGTGTGTGAAAAACCTTCGATTTTATGCAGAAAACGATCGTTTTCGATATTCTAGAGACTACTAGTCAGTAGCAAAATGAGATAAAGAGGTGGCGTTTGTCTAGATATGGGCAGAAATCGCTTTCGGAGAGATCTGTCAACCAGATTTCTCAATTTCGATCTCTATAATTTTTTATGTACGCAAATGTGTGAAAAACCTTCGATTTTATGCAGAAAACGATCGTTTTCGATATTCTAGAGACTACTAGTTGGTAGCGAAATGAGATATAGAGATGGCGTTTGTCTAGATATGGGCAGAAATCGCTTTCGGAGAGATCTGTCAACCAGATTTCTCAATTTCGATCTCTATCATTTTTATGTACGCAAGTGTGTGAAAAACCTTCGATTTTATGCAGAAAACGATCGTTTTCGATATTCTAGAGACTACTAGTCAGTAGCAAAATGAGATAAAGAGGTGGCGTTTGTCTAGATATGGGCAGAAATCGCTTTCGGAGAGATCTGTCAACCAGATTTCTCAATTTCGATCTCTATCATTTTTTATGTACGCAAGTGTGTGAAAAACCTTCGATTTTATGCAGAAAACGATCGTTTTCGATATTCTAGAGACTACTAGTTGGTAGCGAAATGAGATATAGAGATGGCGTTTGTCTAGATATGGGCAGAAATCGCTTTCGGAGAGATCTGTCAACCAGATTTCTCAATTTCGATCTCTATCATTTTTATGTACGCAAGTGTGTGAAAAACCTTCGATTTTATGCAGAAAACGATCGTTTTCGATATTCTAGAGACTACTAGTCAGTAGCAAAATGAGATAAAGAGGTGGCGTTTGTCTAGATATGGGCAGAAATCGCTTTCGGAGAGATCTGTCAACCAGATTTCTCAATTTCGATCTCTATCATTTTTTATGTACGCAAGTGTGTGAAAAACCTTCGATTTTATGCAGAAAACGATCGTTTTCGATATTCTAGAGACTACTAGTTGGTAGCGAAATGAGATATAGAGATGGCGTTTGTCTAGATATGGGCAGAAATCGCTTTCGGAGAGATCTGTCAACCAGATTTCTCAATTTCGATCTCTATCATTTTTATGTACGCAAGTGTGTGAAAAACCTTCGATTTTATGCAGAAAACGATCGTTTTCGATATTCTAGAGACTACTAGTCAGTAGCAAAATGAGATAAAGAGGTGGCGTTTGTCTAGATATGGGCAGAAATCGCTTTCGGAGAGATCTGTCAACCAGATTTCTCAATTTCGATCTCTATCATTTTTTATGTACGCAAGTGTGTGAAAAACCTTCGATTTTATGCAGAAAACGATCGTTTTCGATATTCTAGAGACTACTAGTTGGTAGCGAAATGAGATATAGAGATGGCGTTTGTCTAGATATGGGCAGAAATCGCTTTCGGAGAGATCTGTCAACCAGATTTCTCAATTTCGATCTCTATCATTTTTATGTACGCAAGTGTGTGAAAAACCTTCGATTTTATGCAGAAAACGATCGTTTTCGATATTCTAGAGACTACTAGTCAGTAGCAAAATGAGATAAAGAGGTGGCGTTTGTCTAGATATGGGCAGAAATCGCTTTCGGAGAGATCTGTCAACCAGATTTCTCAATTTCGATCTCTATCATTTTTTATGTACGCAAGTGTGTGAAAAACCTTCGATTTTATGCAGAAAACGATCGTTTTCGATATTCTAGAGACTACTAGTTGGTAGCGAAATGAGATATAGAGATGGCGTTTGTCTAGATATGGGCAGAAATCGCTTTCGGAGAGATCTGTCAACCAGATTTCTCAATTTCGATCTCTATCATTTTTTATGTACGCAAGTGTGTGAAAAACCTTCGATTTTATGCAGAAAACGATCGTTTTCGATATTCTAGAGACTACTAGTTGGTAGCGAAATGAGATATAGAGATGGCGTTTGTCTAGATATGGGCAGAAATCGCTTTCGGAGAGATCTGTCAACCAGATTTCTCAATTTCGATCTCTATCATTTTTTATGTACGCAAGTGTGTGAAAAACCTTCGATTTTATGCAGAAAACGATCGTTTTCGATATTCTAGAGACTACTAGTTGGTAGCGAAATGAGATATAGAGATGGCGTTTGTCTAGATATGGGCAGAAATCGCTTTCGGAGAGATCTGTCAACCAGATTTCTCAATTTCGATCTCTATCATTTTTATGTATGCAAATGTGCGAAAAACCTTTGATTTTTGCGCAAAATCATTCAATTTGAGATATGTTTCATATTGTTTCCGCGCCGCCTTTTCACTCCGTTTGACACGCTGTGGGAGGTTTAAGGGGGTGCTCCAGAGAATGTTCTGTGAGGCAGACTGTGACCCATAGTGACAGTGTGGGTATCGTAGAGGCCACCCTCCCGATTAGAAATCACATTGTATTTAGTCCACAGACGACTATGAGGCTATTTGCATACGCGCAAAGTTAATTGATAGCGAAGGGTCGCGGCTGATTCAGATATGTTTCACAAGCCTCTTTCTCTGGGTAGATTCGCTACAGTACCCTAGTGATAGCGCAGAATTATCGTGGTGGGGCTCTCTAACATTCATTACCCGGAGCACCACCTTAATGAATAGCTAGCCTACCGCAATCCTTTTTCTTCGATGAAACCGAGCAAACGCTGGTAAACACGTTGACTGTTGGAGTACAAGCAGCATGACATTGAAAAGGTACGACGTGGTGAGCTTCATGGTGTCTGGATTGGGAAACGTCGCTTGTCGAAATTTCGACACCAGTGATGCTTTCAAATCGTCGACTACAGCACGATAATTACTAATGCGACGGTATTTCGAACCGGAAACGATTTCACTCAAAGGCTTTTTTCACTGCACGATTCAGATATTTGCAGTTTTTTTTTGTAATTTGCATGTGCAAGAATTCTGAAGAAGAATTCTGAAGAAGAATTCTGAAGACTGCATGTGCAAGAATTCTGAAGCATGTATGGAAGTATAAACGCAGAGACGCATACCATTTTATCCTAGAGAAATGAAGGCAGGATTACACCAGGAACCAATTTAATTCAATTGAACCACCTCTGAAACAATTTGCATTGATGGCTCACTTGATTGACTTTCTGAGAGGCATAATATGGTAAATACATCCTGGGATAGTGTGTAAGGAAGGAGCTGCATGATGACACAAAACAGCTCAGAAGTAAAGTGTTTTTAGAAGAGAAAGTAGTGACTATAGCACAAGCGGACAACCAAATGCATTCGAACCACTTTTGAAAAATATTAGGTAGATCTGGTGGATTAGCTTGCTCCAATGAGCTATCTTTCCTGTCAGACAAATCGAGAATGGTGCGCAAGTAGAAGACAGTCGGACTGTTGCTCAAGACGTGTAACACTAATTCATTAAAGGAGGAGTAAACTCAAAATTCAATTTTCGAAGCTATCTTATGCATTGCCTAGAGCTCCACAACGATAAGAAGCTCCGACATTTTCACATTGATATCTCCATTCCGAACAGAGTTATAGCTAGTTGGTTGGGAGCCAGACCAGGGAAAGCTCAGGGAAGGGGGCGAGATATCACGCTACTTGAATAGAGTACGTCCCTAGGTGAAACATATTCCTACCGGGCGCGCGTTTGCATTTACTCCTCCTTTAATTTCGTTCGTGAATTCTGTCGGGCAGAACAAGGAGAAGCAGGGAATTTGCGACAACTCGAATATTTTGTCTCTCCGACTAGACTGCAAAGGGAGTATTCAAATGGAGGAAAGTAATCGTTTGCAAAACAATCCCAATGTAGAGGGAAATATCAACTCTAGAGGTTGGTCATCGTTCTCTCTCGCCGGACAGAGGTTAGATTCTTCCCATCCCCTCCTCCCATTTTTTTTGTTTTTTTTATATTTGTTAAACTTTTCATCGCACAGTTCCTTTGTTTGCAGCGTTCACGTTTCTCTGCACTATGCGTGGAAGTAGCAGAATACCCGTAATGCTTTCCAAACTTCGACTGCACCTTGAGTCGATGGCTACAAAGTAACGATTTTTTGGAACGGAATTGTTTTCGCTGAGTGGAGCTACCTGTTTTCGTAACAAAAAGTGGCTCCTTTAATTTTCCAACACATTGGATCAGTGATTGCATCAATGGACCATATATTGAATTTGAAAGACTGTTGAAGCATACTTGAAATGGGAAACGAAGATATGCATAAAATTCAATCTTAGGTAAGACAACATACTACTGGAAGATATTATGCTCTTGCTAGAGGACAATACAAGAGGTGACTCATACTTATCTCTCTCATCGGAGCAGAAAAAAAGTAGTTAGATGCATCTTCCTCTCCTCCGCCCCATTCTCCCTCTCATATCTTTCTCGGTATGAACTTCACAAAATTTCTAAATGGGGAAATGACTTCATTGGGCGGAGCTGAATGATGCCACACTACAGCTCAGAAGTAAAGTGTTTTTAGATGAGAAATCAGCGAGATTGTACCAAGGGCCAATCTACTGCATTCGAACCACTTTTGAAACATATTAGGTAGAACCGGTGGATTAGCTTGCTGCAATCATGAGCTCTCATTATTGCAGACAAATCGAGAGAGTATGCAACTAGCGGAGAGTCAGGCTGCTTTTCATCAACAGCTTAGCACTAATTCAGGTCATTCATTCCGTTTGTGAATTATGGGCAGTACAAGGAAGCTTGGTAGATCTAGCTAGAGGTAGAAACATTGCAAGAAAATAAATATGTATCGTGTTTTTCCGGCTATACTTGCAATAGAGTATACTCATACACGAGATTTACTCGCTAAGTTATCCTAAGGTAAGGGACAATAACAGTGCGAGGGATGAGCCACTCTTCTCTCTCGAGGAACAGAGAGAGATAAAGAAGCAGACATAGATTAGAGGCATCTCCCTCTCCCTCCCCTTCTATCTCCTCTACTCCCGCCTTCATATTTTCGAAATTTTTTGAAAACAAATATAAGAGAAAAAGGTTTATCCTGCGAGAATAGAGCTAGGACGTACGCGTGCGTATATAACCGCGGGGCACTCCCTCATCCTCGTTCATTCCGAACATATACTAAAATTGGAACAATACAGAGAAGATTAGCATGGCCCCTGCGTAAGAATTACACGCAAATTCTTGAAGCATTCCAAATTTTTGTACTTTTCAGTATTAAAATTTCGATAATTTTAGTGTTACAATATCGATAATTTTTCCACTTCTCATTCGAAAAAATCGCACAATCACAACTGTATCATGATATTTTATGAGCTTGTACTTCCTCCAGTGTGCATTTGAAGGAAAATATGCCATTGCAAAGTGGATGCGAATTTCTTTTGTTTTTATTCGGAACAACACACTACACATTGCGCTAGGGACCAATCTAATTCATTTCAACAAACTCTGAAACATATTGCAACAATTTCTGATTATTCCCGTTTCGAAGTTTCTCTTCTCTTTCGAGTGCTTGCAATTTCATCAACGCTGGCTAGGTACAGTCAGGGTAAGCTTACAATATAGGAATCGATTGAAAAATGGCCTCTTCATTATCTGAACGCTCTTTCCTATTAGACGGTGACGGAGTATGCTGAATGTGGACACTCATTTATTACGAACCAATGACGAAATGGGATTGCGCATCTCTTTCTATCTAGTGCTAGATACCTTGACATACATTTCGCCCAGATCATCACCAATTTCCCGACCCATGAACTGAATCAATGGGGTAGACAACCATAATTGTTTTCTCCGATGGAATCAAGCAAAATATGTTGGAGTAAAATCATCGAGACGTGGAATAGGTACGATGTAGTGTGCTTCATGTTGTCTCCATTGGGAAAGGTCGTCAAGTTTCCGCAACACGAAGATAATCATGTTTATGTAATTGGTTTTATGGACAAGGATAAGTAAAATTGAATAAGGAACATTTGATGCTTTTGTAATACTTCTGAAGAATATTTGAAATAAGGGACGGCTGCTATAGAAACGTGGACTACAAAAATAATATTTCAGACCAGAGATGAATTTAGTGAGGTATACGTGTTCACAGCACGGCTTAGAAGGAAGTCAGAATAATTTTTATCATACGAATTCCCTCACGATTGAGCCAGGGACCAATCAAATGCATTTAAACCACCTCTGAAACGTATTTCTCTACTCAAATCAATTACGGGTAGTACCCCAAACTGTAAATTTATTTTTGGAAATTCATTTAAGAAATTTAATTTTTAGAAAAATATATTTTAGAAAAAAAATTTCAGAAAATCAAATTGAGAAATATTTTTTGAAAAAAATCAGTTTGCGAAAACTTTTTTGAGAAAGTCAGATTTCAGAAATTTTTTGCCGTAAATTGCTGATTACGGTAGCCGGGAAATAGAACTGCTCATTAAAACATAAAATTCGCACTGTTTAAAATAATTATGATCTTTAATGGACTGGCACGACAATGGAAAGCCTAATACGAGCAAGAAAAAAAATTAGAAATGATAATTAAACATTAAATTGTCAAAGTGAAGGTGGCAAATATTCCACGATTACGGTAGCTTACGAAGTTTTTACAGGATTTTTCTTTCTAAATTTTTATTTCTCAAATTTTTTTTCTGAAATATTTTTTTCTGAAATGTGGATTTCTGAAAATAAATTTATAACTTGGGGTACTACCCAATTTCGCAATTTCTCATTTTCTATTTCAACTGTTTGTACCTCTTTCAACGCTGTATGGGCAGTCTGGTTAGGCCAGCTACTGGATAAATATAGTTATCCAGTTTTTAAAGTATAAATTGTTATTTCTGTGTACTCTCTCGCCGATTCTCGGGATAGAAAGCACGTACGATGAGGACAGTCATTTATTTCGAAGTTCGAAATTTATACCATCAAGATGTTGGATAACGCGCATCTGTTTGTCTCTAGTGATTCCTTGCACGTTACATTCCGCTGCGTACCTACCAATTTTCCGATTATTGAATTGACTTGAGAGCGTACCTTAATATTTATCCTTCATTGGAATCGATACAATGCTGGTAAGCACGTCGACTATTGGAGTACAAGCAGCATGACGTGGAAAAGGTACCACGTGGTGAGCTTCATAGTGTGACCTGAAAACGTAGTCTTTCGAATTTTCGGCTCCTCCGTTTATTTTAAATCATTGACTACACCACTATTCGATAGTCACTAAAACGTCATTTTGGACGACAGTTTTCATAACGCTGCTCAGAAAGTGGGTTGATTTTTTTTGTATTTTCCTCTTCAGAAGCAAGGCTGGATTGCATTACGGATTAATCCACTGCATTTGAAAGACTTCCGAAGCATACATGCAATGAGAGAATAGTGATCTATAGGTTTAGCCTGAGAAAGAGATTAAATATAATTTTCTTATCGAGCTTGTTTTGTTCATTGAATATATAATAGAATGTTCCTTTTTTTGCTCCAGAACAAAGACTCAATTGCACGGGGCGCGCTCCTACTTGTCAGAGGTCTGTGAAGCATACATGAAATGGCGAATGCGTCAATGGGCGAATAAACCAACTGGATTATCAACGGAAGATACGGGTTCTTGAATAGCTTTCGAGCGCACCCCATCGCTCCAGAACGAGATTTCATGGTGTAGAGCAAAGCTATGGATTGATGTTAACGTTATGGTTAACTTTGCTCAACATCTTGAAATGTCGTTCCGATCAGAGAGAGATAGAATGTGCTCGAAAGCTACGCAAGAACGCGCTTTTCCTTTGATAAAATCATGCTTCTGATATTAACCACGTCGTATGTTGTAGTAAAAACATAAGATTTTTTTTGATTTTTTTAATTCGGAACAAGTGTGATATTGCATCAGTGAATATCTGCTGAATTTGCAAGACTTGTGAAGCGTAATTGAAAATAGAAACGATGAGAGGCGGAACATTTTATCTTTCTACACCATTGATTTTTTTCCAAGCGTCTGCATACCACGATTCGATATTAACTAATGTGACGGAACTGAATATTTTCACAACACCGCTCGAAAAGTGATCAGATTTTATTAGTATTTTTCACTGGAAAGAGCGCACAAATAGCATCAGCGACTATATGATACATTTTTAAGACTTGTGAAACGTACCTAAAAATATAAACGAAAAGGGGCATATCATTTATCCTGGGGAAGAGCATGAAGGGCATTTTCATACTAGACATGCTAATTCATGATAAAATAGATTGTCTCCAGGTCAGATCATTAAAGAGAGATACTTCTTCAGCAGCACTTCTTCAGTTTCTGCATTTATTCAGACACACTTATTACGGTTGACTATGCGATTTCGAAGATTACAATGTTGACCACCCCGTCCTCGCCTCTCGACTCCAGCGCTGATTTCAAATCTTTAAATATCACGATTCGTTAGTTACAAAATTGACGATAATTCGAACCGGAAATGGTTTCACTAAATGGAGGTGCTTGTTTTCACAACACGCCTCAAAATTAGCTAGAATTTTTGGTTTGCTTTTTTCTTCGAAATGATAGAGTCATTACTTGAGGGGTTATCTGATGAATTTGTATGACTGCTGAAACATACATGAAATTATCGACAAAGTTCGGTACAAAGTTTCATCCTGGGAAAGAAAATGAGTACCAAAAATGAGAGTTTGTACCTCCATAAGCCATCTCAAATTAAATCAAGGGGCTATCTACATAATCGACCGATATCACAATTATAACGAAGCAGTTCGAAGTCATTTGAAGTACTTGTAAACAAATGTTCATCAAGATTGGACACACTTAAATTCTACCGCCGCTGGCCCCTCTCAAATGGTCGATTCTCTCGCGATTTGCATATAGTGAGAAGGCTGCAAAAATTAACAAAATATATCATTTCAACCGCCTCTGAAATTTTTTGATTGTTATTTGTACCTTTTTTTGATTGTTATTTATACCATCGTAAAGAAGTATTGGTTGAATCAGGGGCATCTGTGGCCTGATAAAATCCTCTGAAGAATACATGAAATGATGGTTACTTGCACGGACTAATGGATCTTCGATAACCTTGTCACAATCCGATCTGTGTCTCGCCAGGAACAATGCAAGAGTATTGTATCGATGTCTTTTGTAGGGAAGACCTCGCAAGAAAATAGCTCTCTTCATTCTGCGTGCTCTCTCTCGTTCGTCTGATCTGCGAGAGATAAGGAAGAATGAAGAGAGCCATTTCTTGCAAAGACGCCCAGAACGGCACCGCAATAAAATGAATAGCCCTCTCGTCATCAAAATGTACCTATTACGTAATGTAGTGAACAAAATTCGCTTATTAAACACATAAATGGAGAATTCTCTACTCGCACCATGCCATGGAATTTGAAGAAACTGGATAATTATTAATTTGACAACATTTGGGATTTTTTTTTTTTTCGCTTCGATGGCAACGAAAGATTGCATCGAGGAACTATCTACTGCATTTGAAAAAGTTCTGAAACCTACATGGAAAGGGAAACGAAGAGCGATGTAAAAATGTACACTAGAAAGGAGTGTGAAGATAATTTCCACTACTGAAATGTTTGTTTTCTAAATAAGTGTAATTCAGAATGGTTATATTCATAGAGCAACCCTTTATCACGAATCTCCTGTAATAATGCACGAACCGATGTGACAGAAAAATATTTTGGGTCATTAATTTCGCTGAAATCAGAAATACTGACCAAAGTGAGGACGGCGAATTTCCCCTATCAATTTCGTTTTTCAAAATTTGCATGTTTTGACCTACCACTTTGGAGGGCTATTTTTCGGTCCATTTTCGACCTACAGCGACCGCATTTTTTCCAATCGATGCGTATTTGTGTGATCTACAAATAAGTTAGCCAAGCCTAAGCGCAGAAATTACGTCTTCATGTTGTTTTTCTCCAAAAACTAATTTACCGATCCTGATCGACCTTCCATAGTGAAAAACTCTCGATTTTTATCTTTGATTCGGATTCCCCACCCCGGAATTGAGGTAGTAAATAGTTCGTTTCTCCTATCCGGTGGAGTATCATACCGCCACTCAGTAGGGTGAACTTGGACTTGTTCTAATTTTTGGATGAAAACACGTATCGGATAATATCTCACCTTTAATTTATGCAAATGAACACACTAGTGGTATCAGAAGGTAGCTCTCGATGTGTTCAACAATAATGACTAGGTGGTCCAATGCGTTAAATTTAACCGTTCTCGAGATACGACGCGACACCTAATCAGTTGGAGAGCAGTGGGGGAATAAGAATCGGACAATTCTGAGAAGATTTGGCACGGCCGAATGGACCCGAACGGACGAATGGAATGGAATGGATTGGACCCGGTCTCGCGAGGTACAATTAAAGCACTAACAAGTTGATTTTAATTAATTTTAATTAATTATTCATGAAAAATGAAATAGACTGGCGTGATCGCCGTTAAATTCTGCACCGGGTATCAATTCCGCTTAATTTTAGTGGCTCCTGGAATTGAGATATTTCAAAATGTTTGATTTCGACGTGACGCCATCTGGAGCCAACCTTATCAATCTTTGAGCAAAATGGTCATGCCCATCGTAATCAGCATGCTAGACAACCCTAAATCAGAGGTTTTCAGCGATTTGGCATACTTCGGCAGTGCCAGCAATTGTCCGACTCTTACGCAAACGGGCTCTTAATTGGGAACTATTGCGGACCAGAAAGAGTTTCACTGAATAGAGCTGCATGTATTCACAGCATGGTCCTTAAAGTGGTTGGAATTTTTGTATTTTTTGGTTCGGTGATATCTCAGAATTGCATCAGGGAATATCTGATGTATGTACAAGAGTTCGGAAACATAGTTGAACAATGAGATGAAGAGCGATTAAACGATTTATTCTGGGAAAGGGTGTGAACATCAGTTTCACTACTGAAATGTTTTCAATATTAGAGCAATCCAGAGTTAATGTATTTTCTTCTTCGTCACGAGTGATTGCATCAATTTACTTTTTGCGGCACGTTACAATCCTCTTAAGCATAAATTCAATGATGGAAGAACGATTCAGGGTACTAGACTATGATTCAAGAGTTTTAGTCCTTCTTCAGTTCGTGAATTATCTTGCCGACCAGAACAAGGAATGGCGCTGGAGACTGAGAATTTGGAAGAACATGACTGTTCATGTTCGGAGTATAGTACTCAGACATCTCAAGACAAAACCATCACCATTCGCTCGATTGACGATATCTCGGGGGTTGACTGGTAAGAGGGAATACAGATCAAAGAGATTAGTATCGTGTAAAGTCATTCATAGTGGAAGTGGAACAATAATACATGGGTGAGTTAATAATGCTCGGAAGTAGGGTTGGCATTTTGATTCTTTGAGGATTCTGAGAATCGAATGATTCTTCACTCACTGAATCATTTGATTCTGAGAATCTTGGATTCTGAGAATCCCGGATTCTCTAGGCTGTAACTTCGTTCAACATTTTTTTTCAAATTTTAAAATTAGCTATCAGAACCATGGTCGAATCGGCCAAGTTACTTTCTTACGAGAGAGTGTGCACGGCATTATGTGACAAAATTCCAGAAAACATTTGCTTCGAGGCCAATCGCGAGAGATCATGTAAATTAGCGAGAGATTCCCTTTTCTGCGTTCTCTCTCTCTCTTCGCTGGCCCACTCTCTGTAGATTGCCTTGGTGTGCTCAAAATCTACGCGAAAACACGTATCTACTTTCTAGTAAATCGAGCAAACGCTGGCAATCACGTCTTCTGATGGAGTACACACATCAGGAATATATACGATATGGTGAGCCTGGATGATCTGTCAGAGCGAGAGAGTGTGCTCGACAACTAAGAAAGTAAACGACTCTTAATACGATAAACCTGAACAAAGGCTGGTAAGCAAGTCGACTGTGTGAAGAGCATGCTCAGCATACATGAAACGATCGGATGAACCAACTTGATAGCTTTGCTCTATAAACGTTGCTCTTTGAAAAAATACCAGGTTGTTCACGAATCTATTCAATTCTTATGCGACACGCGTGATGTGAGCAGTCAGGTTAGGCCAGCTACTATTAGGTTGTCTCAAAAGGTTCTAACTATTTTCATTTTCGAACATACTGACCTTCCCCGTGCTTCGGAATCTATCAATCAACTAATGGTTTTCAACAGTTGATGTGGCCTTGGGAACCCTTTAAAACGAGTGTTATTGTGGACCAATTTAATCACTAAGGATAGCACTGTTCACAGCTAAATTCGACATTGGTGGAAATTAATCTCAGTATTGAACAGATTTTAATTATTGTGAGAGCTCTGCCATCGGCTAAACAAAAGCACTGTTTTAAAGGGTAATGAGTGGGCTTATTAAATTTTCTAATGCCAAAGGATTGTCCTCAAACGTCTACTTGATACTCACTCACAATCCCAGTCCTGCACCAATTACAATTTTCCAAATATACATTTGCTGGTATTTTGCAAGTGCGGATCGATGCCTGGTAAGAGATGCCTGGTAATCTGAGTGATCAACAACCATAATTTGTTGATCACTCAGAGGTGCCCTTCCGTACTAATGCACGGTTGCATTTTGGAGGATGTTCATACATCTGTTAAGAAATATGATGTTTCGAAATATTTCTGTAGAGATTTGATTGCTGAAAACTGCACTTTTGAAAGTTTACCGTTTCTCAACAACGCTACAGACCAGTTTTTTCACCATTATCTGAACAAGCAAGTTTTATTCTAACAATGAAAATGTGGGCAAAGTGGGTAGGCCTCAGATATTCGAGGATCAGAGTTCATTGCTACATATGAGGCTGGTCGCCTACGAATCAAACAAGACATGGCACAGTGAAATTACGAAAAACTGCGAAAAGAGGTTTTTGAGGTTGCTGATCATCGTGGTCGACTTCATTTCTCACCAATTTGACCGGTGCAGCCGGGCTGCATGCCGGACAATTTGTGCGGTTTTGTCATAACTGAGTGAGTATTCAATAAAATTACATGAAAATCGTACAGCAAGTCAATCGTAAAGTGTAGATTCCGATTTTGTTATTGTCTTAATCAATCTCAAGACATGAAAAAAAAGCAATATTTTTGAACATTGGGCAAATGTGGAACTAGCTTTTTGCATAGGTGGATGCGCCGTGTTCTTACGATCATTTTTCGTATGCTATGTGCATAGTTTGGAGAATCCTATTTTGTGCTACTATCCCTTGTGTATCTTCATTTTGCATTCCCTCCTCCACCCTCACTGTGCTCCGGTGAGGCAAGAATGAAGAATGGGAGAATTTAATTATGTTTCATGACGAGAAGAATAAATGTGGGAACACGATTTTTCAGCACGAAATGAAACATAACCAAATTTACTGATTCTTCATTCTTGCCTCACCGGAGCGCTGTGAGGGTGGAGGAGGGAATGCAAAATAAAGATACAAAATGGATAGTAGCAAAAAATAGGATTCTCCAAACTATGCACATAGTGTACGAAAAATGCTCACAAGAACACGGCGCATCCACCTATGCAAAAAGCTAGTTCCACATTTGCCTTATGTTCGAAAATGTAGATTTTATTTGTTTCACAACTTGAAATTGACAAAGGCAATACACAGCGTGTCAAAATGAAAAATTCCTTTGTCCTTTGCGGCGCTCCATTTCTCATTGATCGCGGCTCGAAGAGCGGTCAATGAGAGGGGAAAATAAGAGTGAATTATTGCTCATAACTTATGCTAGGGAAACAATAAAAATACAAATGAACAACCGATCGATTGGGATCGATGATGCTCATCGTATGTACGCTAATGGATAAGATTGCGAGTTAATTAAATGAGTTATTATTGGTATTACATAATGGTTTTAATTTGAATGTGCCCACGGTTTTGAACGCTAGGCCGTTCAAAATCAAAAATTCAAAATTCTGTCTGACAGTTATTTTCGAAAAGGCTTTGCGTAGATACCTATGAAAACGATATGCACATAACTTTTTCCATGATCGAGAAAAAGTTGGTTTTGTTGTGAAATCGATCGAAAAATGGCTATTTCGAATGCAACTGTCCACGATGAAAGACTAGCTGTACTTATTACAGCGCACGAGGTAGCCCAACTCATTTCACATCTTTTAATATCCTTTATTTATAGTTTTAACAATTTTCACACATAACGACATCGACTCCAGTATAACACTTTTTTTTCGATTTTTAGCCATGTTTGACTAACTTTTTTGACTTAACGAAAATAAGATATGATACGCGGTTTTCATAGTGAGATAGAATCCTTTCTTGACTACAAATTTGTCAGACAGATTTTTGAATTAGGTCCCCTATGAGTACTTACGTTGCCTTAAACATCAGATTTTGACTCCTTTGAGATCGCATAAAATGACTTTTGAAGTGAGTTTCACTAGTTTGCTATATTTTCCTTTTTGAATCGATATAAGTTGCGAATGAAACCTACATCATTCATTGTAGGAGACCACTATTCACTCTCATTTTTCATTTACATCGACCGCTCATATTGGCGAAAATGTGAACGAAAAATATGTTTCACATAAATTTAATAGATGTGAAGAAAACCAATCAGTAATTGTTTTGCGCCGTCAAATTTCGCGTCTGACACGCTGTGCAATACCACAAACGGAATCTACACGTTACGATTGACTTGCTGTACGATTTTAATGTTATTTGATGGAAATTATTTGATGGAATTTTTCGTAATTTCACTGTGCCAGCCCTACCACTCGATTGTCTGATTCTTAGGCGACCGGCCTCATATACCATAAACTGAAAGCTTTTTCGTCTGGCGCGCTCGATTCGAACGGGATTTTGATAGTATGGCGCCATCCGAAATACAAGGTGATTACACGAAAAAGATTTTCGAAATTTCCATAAGAAAATTTTTTACGACCAAAAAATAGGTGTTTGTCCGTCTTTCCTTACCGTAACCTCAAAGTGGCGTTGGGTCAGATCATGTGTCAGACTCATGATTTCATCAGAAGATCGAAAAAAAACGTCAATACAGTACTCCTACCGTAACCGAAAGCTACAGTAAACCGTAGCCGTGGGTCATTCCGTGGGTCAGATTCATGATTTCGTCTGCGGGTGGATGGAAAGCATCAATATCGTTATTCCTCTAGCGATGGAACGGACGTGGCATGAGAACCATGATTTTGCCGGCATCAATAGGAATTATTTTCTGGATATGCCGGGAACTTCCAACTTTAAAAAGAGGCGTAGTTGCCCACTAGTTCGAAAACACTAAAAAGTCACGATTTTTGCATGTTTTTACCTGGAAGTGCTTTTCTTGGGCGAACCACGAGCAATGTTTGATTCGAAAATATTATTGTAGTCTACTACCATGTCCTTAACTATATTCATGACGGAATTGCAAGGAGTCTAAATACACCAAGAGAAACTTCGAAAAATAAATAGTCAGAAACTTTTGAGACAACCTAATAGATAACGACGAGTTGTTAAAAAACTTTAAAATATTTAATTTGATTATTTTGCATACTGGCCGATCCTCCGAATAGCGAGCACGTGAGATGAGGGCATTTGTTTAATATTTCTAACTCATTCCGATATTGAATTACGCATCTCTGTTTGTCACTAGTGCTTCCTTGCACGTTACATTCCGCGGCGTCCCCACAAATTTTCCGATTATGGAATTGACTTGAGAGCCTACCGTAATCCTCCTCTTTCAATGGAATCGAGCAAACGCTGGTAAACACATCGACTGTTCAAGTACAATCAGCATTACGTGGAAAAGGTGCGATGTGGTGAGCTTCATGGTGTGACCGGAACAATCCTCTGTCGAATTTTCGGCACCTCCGTTTATTTTAAATCATCGACTACACAACGATTCGATAGTCACTAAGACGCCATTTTGGACGCCAGTGTGCACAACGCTTCTCATAACTTGGCTTGATTTTTTTGTATGTTTTTCTCTTCTGAAGCAAGGCCGGATTGCATCACGAATTAATCTACATCATTTGAAAGTCTTCCGAAGCATATATGGAATGAGTGACGGAAGTGATTTTAAGGTTTATTCTGGGAAAGAGTGTGAAGAGCAGTTTCGCATCGGCATGATTGCTTATTGAGTATAAAATAGAATGTTATTATGTATTTTTTTTCGCTAAAGAAGTCATCAATTGCATCAAGGTACGCGTTGCTACTTGTCAAAGGTCTGTGAAGCATACATGAAATGGCGAATGGGGGGATGAACCAACTGGATTATCAACGGAAGATACGGGTTCTTGAATAGCTTTCGAGCGCACTCTATCGCTCCAGAACGAGATTTCATGGTGTAGAGCCAAGCTATGGATTTATGTTAACACGGATCTCCTGTAAAAATGCAGAAAAATGAGACCACTTTGCGACAGAAAAATATTTTGGGTCATGAATTTCGCTGAAATCAGAAATACTGACCAAAGTGAATACGGCGAACACGCCCATCAACTTCATTTTTTTTTAAATTTGCATGTTTTGACCTACCACTTTGGAGGGCTATGTTTCGATCCCATTTTGGACCTACAGCGACCGCATTTTTTCCAATCGATGCGTATTTGTGTGATCTACAAATAAGTTAGCCAAGCCTAAGCTTAGAAATTACGTCTTCATGTTGTTTTTCTCCAAAAACTAATTTACCGATCCTGATCGACCTTCCATAGTGAAAAACTCTCGATTTTTATCTTTGATTCGGATTCCCCACCCCGGAATTGAGGTAGTAAATAGTTCGTTTCTCCTATCCGGTGGAGTATCATACCGCCACTCAGTAGGGTGAACCTGGACTTGTTCTAATTTAACCGTTCTCGAGATACGATGTGAAAACCTTGTCACAAGGTCGAAACTCTTATCAGACGATTTCTGAGAGAATCGAGGTACTCCATACAGGGTCCGTACAACGAAAAAATAAAAATTTGTCCATAGGGGTACTTTTTCACGTTGATCACGAAAATCGACCTTAGGAAGCTGTATCGTTGACCTCTGATTGCCTGAAGCGCGCCGTAACGGTGAGGTCTTTTTTTGTATATCGCGAACGGCTGCTCCAAACCTCCTCGAGACTTTTTGGCCTAAAATCACGAGTTTTTCTGCCCACACACTTCCTTTCTGGTTGTGGTGGAAAAATAAGTGCAAATTCGTCTTCTACGGGTCGAAATACGCCAGAAAAACTTCAAATAAACTTATTCTGAGATTTTTTATTTTTGGCCATGTCTCGTCCTTGTCATTTCTTTTGAAAAAATCTCCAACTATACCCCTTTCGATTTCCTTATAATTTTGGCCCTAAGGGGTAAAAATGCATGCGGAATCGAATGAAAGTAAAATTAGATTGTGATGTGAAGTAAAATTTTTCAGGGCGACAATTTTTAGACAAATTTTAGAATTCAAACGGCCACAACTTTTTTCACAGATGAGATAGCCCTTCACGTCCAACAGGTAAAATGCTTATCTCGTCGAGATCTTTCAGAATAACTGTCTCTAACTGTAACTGTCTTATATATGTAGGAGGTTTGGAGCAGCCGTTCGCGATTTACAAAAAAGACCACACCGTTGAGGCGCGCTTCAGGCAATCAGAGGTCAACGACACGGCTTCCTAAGGTTGATTTTCGTAATCTACGTAAAAAGTACCCCTAGGGACAAATTTTTATTTTTTCGTTGTACGGAGGTATCTCGGTTCTCTCAGACTTCCTCTGTTATTCCCCCCCCCCCCCACTGCTCTCAACCGGATTAGGTGTCGCGTAGTATCTCGAGAACGGTTAAATTTATCGTATTGAGCCACTGAGTCATTATTGTAGAACACATCGAGAGCTACCTTCTGATACCACTAGTGTGTTCATTTGCATAAATTACAGGTGAGATATTATCCGAGACGTATTTTCATCCAACAATTAGAACAAGTCCAGGTTCACCCTACTGAGTGGCGGCATGATACTCCACCTGATAGGAGAAACGGACTATGTACGTACCTCAATTCCGTGGAGGGGAATCCGAATCAGCGATAAAAATCGTGAGTTTTTCACTATGGAAGGTCGATCAGGATCGGTAAATTATTTTTTGGAGAAAAATAACATTAAGACGTAATTTCTGCGCTTAGGCTTGGCTAACTTATTTGTAGATCACACAAATATCGATTGGAAAAAATGCGGTCGCTGTAGGTCCAAAATGGATCGAAACATAGCCCTACAAAGTGGTAGGTCAAAACATGCAAATTTTGAAAAATGAAGTTGATGGGCGTGTTCGCCGTATTCACTTTGGTCAGTATTTCTGATTTCAGCGAAATTCATGACCATAAATATTTTTCTGTCGCATCGGTTCCTGCATTATTACAGGAGGTTCGTGTTAACGTTATGGTTAACTTTGCTCTACGTCTTGAAATCTCGTTCTGATCAGAGCTCGAAAGCTACGCAAGAACGCGCTTTTCCTTTGATAAAATCGTGCTTCTGATATTAACCAAGCAGTAATCAATTTAATCAATTTATTCTTATCAGGCGATAAACGCTCAGAAGAGTATGGGTCGGAATTCTTCAAAGGTTGCACTCCATCAGTGGGTGCCAATAGCTCGGCTTAGGTCGTCTCTCCAACTTGCGCGGGGCTTTCCGGGGGGACGACTTGTTGTACGGCGTCCAGACAGTAATCGCGCGGCTCCACTGCTCCACTTACATTCGTCTAAGCTTGAGGGCCCAGCGCGCTTTCCGCTTCATTCCTTCCTCAATCCAATCCCGCAGCTTCGTCATACCACGCACGCGCTCATTCCTCAAGCGGTCTCTCAGTGTTACTCCCACCATCTTCCGTTCCATCTTCCGTTGAGTCACTGCCAGTCGCTCTTTATCACTTGCCCGTAGCGCCCACACTTCGCTTCCGTAAAGAACGGTGGCCGTGATGCAGCTCTCGAAGACTCGCCTCCTGATCTTCATGAGGAGAAGGCGGGAGGAGAGCAGATGCGATAGCTTACTCCAGGCCAGCCACCCCAATCGAATCCGATGTTCTATTTCGTCGGAATGATCCAGGGGAAGAGTGATTCTACCTCCTAGATAGGTGGCACTTTCGACGAATTCGAACCGCAGATTATTGATGATGATTGGTTTGCGGGTAGAGGTGCACGAGGTGAGCAGATTGGTCTGTTTTGCATTCACTTCGAGACCCACTCTGCTGCACGCATCCATCAACTTCTTCAACATCCGTTCCAATTCCGGCCGAGATTTTGCGACGAGGGCCACGTCGTCTGCGTACTCCAGGTGGCAAAGGTTCCTCCCATCGATTCGAATCCCGTCGCTCTCCCAATTGATGCCGTCCATGGCTGATCGTAGAACTGCGTTGAAGAGACGAGGGGAGAGGGTATCCCCTTGGCGGAGTCCTCTACGCACAGTCACGGGGACGAGCTCCTCATTAAATCGGATGAGTGTGGAGGAGGACTCGTAGAGACGCCGCAACACGTGGACGAGGGAGGGATGGGCTCCGAACGAGAAGAGGGCTTGCCAGCAGGCATTCCATTCCACACAGTCGAACGCTTTCTTGAAATCGACGAATGCCAAGTAGAGTGGGATACCGTACTCGGAGGTTCGTTCAGCGACCTGCTTGATGGCATGGAGGTTGTCGAGCGTGCTGTACCCGCGCCGGAAACCGGTTTGGGTGGACGATTCAGTTTCTTCGAGCACCGCCTCGAGCCTTCGCAGAATGACCTTGGTCATGGTCTTCAGGGTTACGGTAAGGAGGGAGATAGGACGGAAGTTCCCGATGTTGGTGGAATCTCCCTTTTTGTGCAAAAGAGAGACAACAGCGTCGGTCAAATCTGATGGAACTGCGTCGTCGGCTACCAGGAAGTTGAGAAGATCAGCGAAAAACGGGGCAAGGTGGTTTCGCGAGCGGTTTAGCATATCTGGGAGAATGCCACCCGACCCGGGAGAGTGACCACACTTGAGTTGGGACATCGCTTCGCTGACTTCGTCAGGTAGGAAGGGTGGGAGGGGATCGAGAGAGTGAGGAGGGACTGCGAGTGGAAGCTGAACTGCAGAAGTGTAGAGATCCCCAAAGAAGCCCTGGACTACTGCCTTGGTGGCTGCTTGAGAGAGAGCACCAGTTACAGGGTCGGGACTAGAAGGCGCTTCTTTGAGGTGTGCAGGCTCAGCATGCTCTTCACGATGCTCCTTCCCATGGTTGCTGCTTGCCGTGCTTGTGCCTCCTTTCGCTTCCTGATGTCATCGACGAAACTCGTCAGGGCAGCTTTGCAGGCAGTTGAGTAGGCTACCGCTTCTTGAGGGTTGGATTGCAGTTGATGACGCATCGCTAGGAGCTTCCGCGTTCCACTCGAGATCCAGGGAGGGGTTTGATGCTTCCACCGACAGTTCGTTGCCGCGGTCTCCGTGAAAGCCTTCACCGTAGTGTAGGCATAGGCGGCAGAACTGGGGCGGGCAAGGGGCAGTGACGCAAGAAGGGATGCGTTGACAGTAAAAGCGGTTCGATCGAAATCTAGCCGCTCCCTCGCCTTGCCAGGGAGGGAGAGGCACATCCGGACCAGGCGATGGTCGGAGTCAAACTCAAACCGACCAACGACTCCACAGTTGACTACCCTCGCTGTGATGGGCGCTGCAACGTAGTCAATTTGGTGGAATGCGGAGCCGTTGGGGGATCGCAAGGTCCAGATTCGACCGTGCCTTCTCTTGGGAAACGTGTTCAGGATGCGCAGTCTGTTCCTCACGCAGAGCTCAGTGAAGAAGCGTCCGCGTGAGTTCGGTGTGGGAGAGGCGAAGTTACCGACAAATGTTTCATTGCCAGGTTCCCTCGCCACTCGACAGTTGAAATCACCTACCAGAACTGGCAAATGACCTCTTGGGGCACTCTGCAGCGCGGTCTCAACCTGGTCTAGGAAGTCTTCGTACGCGTCGTCATCGTAGGAAGACGTGGCGGCATACGCGCAGACCAGGAAAAGCCGCTGATCTGGGAGGAGCAGAGTGGCTAGACGAGGGGAGAGGCCATTGAACACTGCTCCGCGAGCGAGTTGCGGTCGAAGCAAAAATGCCACGCCATGGGAAGCAGTGGGCCCGCCCGAGTGGTAGACTACAGTGCCTGAGGATGTAAGATTGAATGAGGCACAACCCACAATCCTGGCTTCCTGCACTGCAATCACGTCCCACTTGATCTTGTCGAGGGCGAGCTCCATCTCCGTCTGCTTCTCCCTAGGGCCGAGCGTCCTGGCGTTGATGGTGCCGATGTAGAAATGGCGACCCATCGTGGCGGCGTACAACTCCCGCGTGTCAACGTTCCTGGGAGAGGGAATCCGGGAGGGGGAGCCGGAGACGGAGAGACGAAATCGCACTCAACCGCTCGCCACACACTTGAGAACCCAGAATGAAAACCAAGTCGTATGTTGTAGTAAAAACACATACAATTTTTTTCACTTGGAACAAGTTCAGTATTGCATCAAGGACTATCTGCTGAATTTGCAAGACTTGTGAAGCGTAATTGAAAGTAGAAACGATGAGAGGCGGAACATTTTATCTTTCTACATCGATTTTTTTTCCAAACGTCCTGGGGAAGAGCATGAAGGACATTTTCATACTAGACATGCTAATTCATGATAAAATAGATTGTCTCCAGGTCAGATCATTAAAGAGAGATACTTCTTCAGCAGCACTTCTTCAGTTTCTGCATTTATTCAGACACACTTATTACGGTTGACTATGCGATTTCGAAGATTACAATGTTGACCACTCCGTCCTCGCCTCTCGACTCCAGCGCTGATTTCAAATCTTTAAATATCACGATTCGTTAGTTACAAAATTGACGATAATTCGAACCGGAAATGGTTTCACTAAATGGAGGTGCTTGTTTTCACAACACGCCTCAAAATTAGCTAGAATTTTTGGTTTGCTTTTTTCTTCGAAATGATAGAGTCATTACTTGAGGGGTTATCTGATGAATTTGAATCTACATAATCGACCGATGTCACAATTATAACGAAGCAGTTCGAAGTCATTTGAAGTACTTGTAAACAAATGTTCATCAAGATTGGACACACTTAAATTCTACCGCCGCTGGCCCCTCTCAAATGGTCGATTCTCTCGCGATTTGCATATAGTGAGAAGGCTGCAAAAATTAACAAAATATATCATTTCAACCGCCTCTGAAATTTTTTGATTGTTATTTGTACCTTTTTTTGATTGTTATTTATACCATCGTAAAGAAGTATTGGTTGAATCAGGGGCATCTGTGGCCTGATAAAATCCTCTGAAGAATACATGAAATGATGGTTACTTGCACGAACTAATGGATCTTCGATAACCTTGTCACAATCCGATCTGTGTCTCGCCAGGAACAATGCAAGAGTATTGTATCGATGTCTTTTGTAGGGAAGACCTCGCAAGAAAATAGCTCTCTTCATTCTGCGTGCTCTCTCTCGTTCGTCTGATCTGCGAGAGATAAGGCAGAATGAAGAGAGCCATTTCTTGCAAAGACGCCCAGAACGGCACCGCAATAAAATGAATAGCCCTCTCGTCATCAAAATGTACCTATTACGTAATGTAGTGAACAAAATTCGCTTATTAAACACATAAATGGAGAATTCTCTACTCGCACCATGCCAGGGAATTTGAAGAAACTGGATAATTATTAATTTGACAACATTTGGGATTTATAATTTTTTTTCGCTTCAACAAACGATTGCATCGAGGAACTATCTACTGCATTTGAAAAAGTTCTGAAACCTACATGGAATGGGAAACGAAGAGCGATGTAAAAATGTATACTAGAAAGGAGTGTGAAGATAATTTCCACTACTGAAATGTTTGTTTTCTAAATAAGTGTAATTCAGAATGGTTATATTCATAGAGCAACCCTTTATAGAGATACATCTTGAAAAATAGCGCAGCACAGGATATGAGAAACTAAGTGAAGCGTGTGGTATGACATTTTATTCGAATGTGAACAATGCGAGATGATTGAATCAGCGGAGTATCTACAGCGTGTATCATAAAATGCTCCTGAAGCATACATGAACTATTCGGCCTGTTTAATCTGTCAGAAATCTGCGAGAAAAGTTGCGTAAAAAGTTCGCGAACTTCTGATTCTCTCCTGTTCGTGTGCTCTCTCTTTTTCTCTAACCAGGTCGTTGAAAAGTTCACGAACTTTTCGACGAACTATGTTCGAAATTCGTGCTTTTCTTTTGTTTTACTTATTTTTAGGGATTATTTTTGCGTTTAGCTTATGAATACTTTGAAGGATAACCTTCCCTTAGCTGGAATAGCTTCAGAATACAGCGTAGTGAAAGTAAACACGGTTGGAGTAATTTTTTCGATTATGGGTCACCACTTTAACCACCCTATAATGTCAAGCTATTCCATCAGAGGGAAGGTTGTCCTTATAATCAGTCATAAGTTAAAAGCGAAAATAATTGATAAAAATAAGAAAAACAAAAGAAAAGTACGAATTTCGAACAAATTTAGGCCGGTTTTTAACGAACTTTTCAAGGAGCTGCGTGAAAAGTTAGAGAAAGAAGAGAGAGCACGCGTTTTCGAGAGAGGGAAAAGGAAGTAAACAATCACTGCTTCCTTTTCCCTCTCTCAAGAACGCGTGCTCTCTCGCGTTTCTCTCTGTATTCTGAAGCTATTCCAGCTAAGGGAAGGTTGTTCTTCAAAGTATTCATAAGCTAAACGCAAAAATAATCCCTAAAAATAAGTAAAACAAAAGAAAAGCACGAATTTCGAACATAGTTCGTCAAAAAGTTCGTGAACTTTTCAACGACCTGTTAGAGAAAAAGAGAGAGCACACGAACAGGAGAGAATCAGAAGTTCGCGAACTTTCTGCGCAACTTTTTACGCAACTTTTCTCGCATCTTTTTGACAGATTAAACAGGTCGAATATGAAGGATCAACTGCAATGTTGGAACAGGTACATTGATATTCTGTGTTTGAAACATCAGTGTGATGACTAATTGTCACTAACTGACAAACGCACTTTAAGAAATGTAAGAAAAGAAAAGCGTGTGAAGCTGAAGCACATCACTCAAAGTAATATAATACTGTAAGACTGGACAATAAGACTGCAAATATTCCTTTTTGGCAGTTTCAAGACAATCGTCGGTGATAAAAAAGCCAAAAAAAATTGATTTAGGCTACAATCAACCGAAAATTTTGACCGAAAATTCGAATCCCCATTGGCTTCACCATTAGTGACCTCACCATTAGTGGACTCGCTGTTTCACCACTGGGTGAATAATACTCCCAATAGTCCATGCAGTTTTTGATCCACCCAATCATCAATATTCTGATTGACCTGCTGCAGCATTCGTTTCGCTTCCTCGATCACCTGGAATATTAATCAAATTTCAAATCAAATCAATTTATTCAAACTTCAGGGCATGGGCCTGTTGAATCATGCCGTCGGTCCATTTATCGGGGTATGTTCTGCAAATATCAGCCCAGTTTATTCCTACTCGCTCCACTATTTCATCCCGCCATCTCGTTCTTGGTCGTCCAATCGGTCTTTCCTTATCCACTCTGACCCTCGCCGAGTATTCAAATGCAAAATGGGTATAAAGAATCGCCTAATCTCGCAATTTCGTATAGTAGTTCTCTAATAGTTTCTGCATAAAGTGACAAGAAATTAGATTTTTCGCATAACCTGATTTGATGGTTTCATGAGGGTGAAAATTGATGAATAAAATTTTTCGATTTTTGCAATTTTCAGTCCGTTCGCTGTTGCAAATGAATATATGTTGACAAAACTAAAAGATACTACTAGTCAGTAGCGAAATGAGATAGAGAGATGGCGATTGTCTAGAAATGGGCAGAAACCTTTTTCGGAGATATTGTCCAACCAGATTTCTCAATTTCGATATCTATCATTTTTTATGTACGCAAATGTGTGAAAACCCTGCGATTTTATGCAGAAAACGATCGCTTTCGATACTCTAGAGACTACTAGTCAGTAGCGAAATGAGATAGAGATATGGCGATTGTCTAGAATTGGGTAGAAACCTTTTTCGGAGACATTGTCCAACCAGATTTCTCAATTTCGATCTCTATCATTTTTTATGTACGCAAATGTGTGAAAACCCTGTGATTTTGTGCAGAAAATGATCGCTTTCGATACTCTAGAGACTACTAGTCAGTAGCGAAATGAGATAGAGAGATGGCGATTGTCTAGAAATGGGCAGAAACCTTTTTCGGAGATATTGTCCAACCAGATTTCTCAATTTCGATCTCTATCATTTTTTATGTACGCAAATGTGTGAAAACCCTGCGATTTTGGGGCAAAATCATTCAATTTGAGATATGTTTCATATGGTTTGCGCGCCGCCTTTTTCCCCCGTTTGACACGCTGTGCCGCAATTTGCCCCATTCTCGTCCATTCTGACAGGCTGTGGTCCACAATAAAGCTATTGAAAACGTTCTCAATTCTTGTACTATGTACAACACATGAAACTTAAAAGCTAATGAGCTCTCGGGAGTGAGCAACATCACTTTTACGATTGAATTTGATAAAATTAGAGTCAGTATTGTAACATCAATAGATGACACAGTTTCATTGGCCAGCTACTAGTACTACAGTAACTAGTAGTTCTACAGTAACTTTCGATACTCTAGAGACTACTAGTCAGTAGCGAAATGAGATAGAGAGATGGCGATTGTCTAGAAATGGGCAGAAACCTTTTTCGGAGATATTGTCCAACCAGATTTCTCAATTTCGATCTCTATCATTTTGTATGTACGCAAATGTGTGAAAACCCTGCGATTTTGGGGCAAAATCATTCAATTTGAGATATGTTTCATATGGTTTGCGCGCCGCCTTTTTCCCCCGTTCTCCGAAAAAGGTTTCTGCCCATTTCAATATCTCCGAAAAAGGTTTCTGCCCATTTCTAGACAATCGCCATCTCTCTATCTCATTTCGCTACTGACTAGTAGTATCTTTTAGTTTTGTCAGCATATATTCATTTGCAACATGTTTCGTCGCACAAACTTTAATCAGGCAGAAACTCTGACGAAATTCGAGCGTTTGAAATATGTTTCACATCACCGGGACATAGACAAAGAGAAATTGAGCGCGCCGTGATAATGAACATTTTCCCCCCGTCTGGCACGCTGTGTGCGGCGGACGTATTCTAATGAGTTTCCACCGAATGATGGGAGAAAAATCAAATATTTGTTGTGAAGCATAACCAGTTTTCAATTTTTAAGTACGTATTTTCTCCATAGAGCTTAGGTAAACTGAAAACCTATATCGAAAATGAAAAATCGGCGCGCTACGAACCCTTGCCCGATACATTCTCTATCGATTTGTGTAATTTGCCCTTCAAGAAATTTCCTACGAATAGCGGCATCTTCGCGTTTAGGTAAATAACGGCCGTTTTAATCGTTTTTTTCTTCATAGAGCTTCGGGAAAAATGGTGCTCCTGAATACAGTTGCGGACAATAGTTTAGCACCAAATTTAAAATGATCATAACTCCTTTCAAAATTGAGATAACGACTTACGGTTTGGAGCATTCGAGAGATACACCACAGGACATTATCGGTATATGGATGACGTGCTGAAACCTAAATATCGCGGGATACAAAATATATTTTCCGGGAGATCTTTCGATTTGATTTTTTTAAACCTCAGCCGAACTGCGCTATGAAGCCAAATTCATTTTGGAGAGAGTACCTCCCCCGATGATGTGAATCCACTATCCAGCGTGTTTGGTGCTTCTCGATGAGAGTCGGGATATCGATTTTCAGAGACCTCACAAATTTGGTTTTTTGGTTATATCTTCGGAACAAATTTAGATAAAGGGTCAAAATTTCACAGGTGACATACTTTCATGATGGAGCAACAATGTGCCAAGCTTTATAGCGAACGGACTGAAAATTGCAAAAATCGAAAAATTTTGTTCATCAATTTTCACCCTCATGAAACCATCAAATCAGGTTATGCGAAAAATCTAATTTCTTGTCACTTTATGCAGAAACTATTAGAGAACTACTATACGAAATTGCGAGATTAGGCGATTCTTTATACCCATTTTGCATTTGAATACTCGGCGAGGGTCAGAGTGGAGCGGCTGTTCAGAAGTAGTCGGACGCAACAATCTCATTATCCGAACACGATCATTTCAAGTCAAATAAACCCAATTCAACGATAAATGTTCATAACTTAGTCTAAATATGCTAACATGTTGGTTTAGTGCGAATCTGGCAATGCTCTATTTTTCCTCAAACCTCATGAACGCATTCCTTCCCCACTGACCCTCCCCGAGTATTCGCATGCAACATGGGTGTAAAAAAACGCCTGATCTCGCAATTTCGCAAAGTAATTCTCTAATAGTTTCTGCATAAAATGACAAGAAATTAGATTTTTCGCATAACCCGATTTGATGGTTTCATGAGGGTGAAAATTGATGAACAAAATTTTCCGATTTTTACAATTTGCAGTCCGTTCGCTATGAAACTTGACAGGTTGTTGCTCCATTGCGACAGAATGAAACCTGCGAAACGTTGACCCTTTAGCTCAATTTGTTCCGAATATATAGCCAAAAAACAAAATTTGTGATGTCTCTGAAAATCGATATCCCGACTCTCATCGAGAAGCACAAAACACGCTGGATAGTGGATTCACAACAACGGGGGAGGTACTCTCTCCAAAATGAATTTGGGTTCATAGCGCAGTTCGGCTGAGGTTTAAAAAAGTTAAATCGAAAGATCTCCCGGAAAATATATTTTGTAACCCGCGATATTTAGGTTTCAGCACATCATACATATGCCGATAATGTCCTGGGGTGTATCTCTCGAATGCTCCAAACCGTAAGTCGTTATCTCAATTTTGAAAGAAGTTATGATCATTTGAAATTTGGTGCTAAACTTTTGTCCGCAACTGTACCTAGATCGAAAATGAAAAATCGGCTCGCTACGAACCCTTGCCCAATACATTTTCTATCGACGTATGTGATTCGCCCATAAGTAAATTGCATAGGAATAGCGGCATCTTAGCGTTTAGGCCAAATGTGACTGTTTTCTTCAAAAAATAAATCTTAAAAAAATATTTTGCTTTTTCTTAGGGGGTTATTCGATCAAAATTGTCAGTATCCAAGCATCTGTTTTAAATCATATATAAATATAGGCTTCTTAAAGTTTCAAAATCATTACGTTTCACAGAAATATTTTAAGATTCCTGTGATTTGGGAAGCAACCGGTCGTTGGGGATGGAGGGAAGAATGATTGGGATGGGATTGGAGGGGAGAACAATGAAATCCTCGTCCGCCGTTCAAATGAACCTTTTCATCCACTCTGACATGCTGTGTGGACCATTTATATCAATACTTTATTGCTTGCTAGATCGGTGCTCCACAATTTCATTACCTCTCTGTCTGCCTGGATCGATATTGTGCTTGAGGACTGTCTGAAATAATCAAATTTCAGCGAAATTAGCTCTTTGCCCATGTATGTTTTCTCTATCCACAACGAATTCACACACCGATTCAGGAGAATACTTCATTATTATTCATCGCAGGTGAGAGCTACCACGAACAGAGTGAACGTGCTCGACTCCGCGAAAGTCACCTTCCTTTCCTATCCACATTGCTCGAGGCAGTATTAGCTGCAGCTGCTGTAGTAGTCTCATGCGACTTGCGCGGCGGAGTCGTGGCTGCCTTGCAATGGATGGCTGGGTGCGATTCTTGGCCGCCGAGTTATTCACGGGTTCTTCGTCGACGATTAGACGGGCTTGAATATGCGAGTAGAGCGTATTAGCTTCGCGTGTAAGATCGTTGTATTGGGTTGTCCCATAATTCGTGTCGCCATTTTAAAAAAAATATTTCGCTGGAACAAGGAAAGTATTTGAGCTGTTGTATGATGCATTAGATACAGTGGTCAGCACTCTACATTTTAGTTGCATCAGCGATTAAAGATATTGCCGTGGAGGGGAATTAAACGATTTCGAAAATTTTGCTATAAAATCGATGGTCTTTCAAAAAGCTACTCTAATTTACAGATGAAAATAATTGTGTAGACCATAGTTACTCTCTACTAGCGATTAAGCTTATTTTGGCACAATCCCTGTCTCCCAAAATGCTTTGCGGGGTGACTACAAAACCCGAAATTGTCGACGTGGTTTGAAAATTTCTATGGATTTTCTTTCCGGAACAGTATGGAATTGTCTGCAAATAATTTTATTTGAATTATCATAATCAAGTGAGCTAGGTTGGAGCATTGGCAATACTAAAATCGTGAAATCGACCGTTTTGAAACTCCCTCCGATGACAAATTGTGAAATATTTCATCAAACGTTTCAGAAAATTATTATTTAGAAGCATTAATGTTAAGTATAATGCGTCACCCTTCCACCCATATTGCTTGGAATTTTAAACATTACTCGTAAAATACCTATACATTTTTGAAAAAGAAACTGTCGGAAATTCTATATTTTCACTTATTGCATCGTCATTCAATGTAATCCGGAGATAAATGTTCGATAAATTACGCAACATGAGTCTTCTATTAAATATAACATGAAGTAATGAAGGCGAATGATCACTTACGATAAATTAAATGTAAAAGAAAAACGACACGAATTATGGGACAACCCAATACAAGTAGTCGGCTCTGAACGGTCGAGAGAAGAATCTCGTCTATCACTTCCTGTATGCAATCTGCATTGTTTTAGTTTCGCGTTATCGTTATTGTAAATTTTAATGATGAGCTTCCACTACTGTATGCAGATGCGGCGTAAATATTTATCATCATGTTTGCAGCAAGGCCGAGTAGTTGCGCGCATGACTTCATTGCTTTGATTTCTCATTGCTTTGCTTTCATTCGCATTGCTTTCTCAAAATTTATTTTTCGGATAGCTGAAATCTTGTTTAAGCATTCACTTTGTTGTTTCAATCGCAATATATCTCTGCTGCTGTTCCGATGTTGTAGTCCATCCATGAAATTTGGTTCGAAAACAGAATACAATGTATTTGGGGATCCTGGGGACCCCGAGGAAGTAGTGTGAATTATTCATTTTTTGGGGTGCGATGAGTGGTGTTTATTACTGTCTATTTTTACGATTTACTTGTCATGCTTCATTGATTGCATTAGTATCTCGGCTTCACTTCCCTATTTTTTCAGCAAAGGCGTTAGCTCTCAATCTGCACTGACGACTTCAACGACACCCAGTGTCCGTGAGTGAGGGAGGGGATAGTACGGTAGAGATATGCTAATGGTGCCGATCATGCTGATAATGGAGTATGGAGTGGTGCGGTTATGGTGGTAGACTGGATAATTGCTGGCTAGATGGTCGTGGATGCTGAACTTGATTCCAATGTATCCGTTCACTTTGATGTTTCATTCTTAATATATTAGGTTGTCTCAAAAGTTTCTGACTATTTTAATTTTTTAATGTTTTCACCTCTCCTGTCCTTCGATGTTGACCGATTTGCTTTTGGTCTTCGACCACATACAAGGACTTGGGTTCTCTATCTAGCGCACATTACCTCAGTCCTAAAGAGCTCGTAAGATTCTCGCCATAAACTCTGAAATTCATCGAGATGGCAAAGAGACTTTCTTTTTCAAAGGGCCAAAATACTTCGTAAAATCGTGTGAGGTGCAAATTTATTACACTACCGTGAAGTACTCCCAACAGGTTATTAACGGGTCATATTTGATAGATGTACTGTTATATCCACGTATACAAGGAGCGCACAATCTGAAAACCACACTAGCTGATAATTCACGAAGTAGCATCAATAGATCCTGGATTTGTGTTGAGGATCCGAGATAGCTCATTTGCGGTGATTTGTGAAGTAATTTCCCCAATAAATATATGACTAGAATTAGAAGATATTTGAACGATTCACTACTGAGTTCAGCTTATCGAAATGTGGAAGTCGAATGTCAAGCATTAAAATATACCGTTTTCACAATCTCCCGTTCCAAGCAAGCATTGATTTCCGTATTTTACGAGGTTATCTGAACAATTAGTCCTTGGACTATCCCTCATTCACCAGGTAGATTCAACAGGATAATCCTATTCGAGATTTCATCATCAGCAAAATGCGCCAAAAATAGGCATATTTCGGCATTTCGGCAAAAATAATTAATGTATCTCATACCACGCACCATAGTTTTGATTTCAATGCATACTAATATTACACTACCCAGACCCTAACTCGTGCTAAGAGGAAAATTGAAACACCCGATGGTGACAAGAGCAAACTTGAAAAAATAAATAGTCAGAAACTTTTGAGACAACCTAATACCTCCAGCTGTTTGCATGCAATTACAATTACAATTTGTTGAACAGTTTTAATACAAAATCAATTGTTAAACGTACTCAATTGAATTTTACACCGTGGATGATTGTTCTTATTTATCGATTGATTTGTCATATCTTTCATGATCTCGCCCTCAATTGCGGCGCAAACGAAGTCGACGTTCCTCAAATTGGCTGGCCCGCAACTGATGCAGATGTTCATCGGGGACGGAGCGAAACTGGTGAGAAAGTGCTTTGCTTGTTGAAATCATGTTTTACATGATATTTCTTGATCCGGTTGTCGTTTAGCTGTCGGCGAGAGTGGAGAAAGTGAGATCAATGTTCGTGGAGCCTCGGGTGTGAAATCTCGTGAACTCATTCTAATTGTATCATGCTGAAGTAGATCAGAGAAACTTTAGTGTAATAACGTCAATTTGGGGATTTTATATAGGTATGCATTTATAAAAGGAATGTATTACTTGTTCCAGGGAAAAATACGAAGGCTATATTGCCAATTTTGGTGAAAAGTTGGTCAGAGAGATTGGCGTATCACGAATTCGTTATATAGAATCCCGTTTCACGTTTGTGATTTCGTAGAGATTCAATACTCATAAAATATCGTTGTGATCTTTTTCTGAAGCCCGGGTACACTATTATATTCAACTTCTTGAATTGATATGAATACACTCCACCAGTCCAATCGGCGCTCCACAAATCTGATATTTTTTATTGACAAATTTTTCTGCAGCACTCTGGTTTCTTCCAACCATTAGATGGGTACCTCCCCACCCACTGGTCAAGGCACTTATTACCAACTGGTCAGGGCTCTGGCTAACCGTTTGCGTCCAACTATTATCCTTAACACACAACCCCGCGTAAAGCTGTTTTTTTTCAAACAAACCAATTTTAGTTCATCGACATTAGCGTCAAGCTAATATTTTATTCCTCTAACTAAATTGTTTTATCTAATTTACTACGGCTAACTAAAGCAATGCATTTTTTTCACGGAACCTCACCGTCCTGACACCGCGCTGCTCAGATCCAATAGGTTCGGTTATATATTTTACTATTATTGTTATTATTATTATTATTATTATTATTATTATTATTACAGGTACTCGCTCAGCAGGAAACGAAGCGGACTGTGGAGCAGATAATCAACTGACTGATGAGTGGGGGAATCAAATCGAGTAATTATTATTAAGTGTGTCACACCTCACTCTCTATTAACCCAGTCGTGAAACATTGGATTCGTAATGGCGTGTTTATTCATTCGCTGTCTGAAAAGCAATGTAGGAAAGGGAAGGGTTGCGATTGGAGTGTTGGTGTTTTGAAGAACAATGATAGCGTGCAAGCATCGTATTACATGCGTTTTCTTCTCCTATGTCCCAGTTGTGAAACAGAAAATTCAAGTGGCACCCCCTGTGATCGAAGTTCATTGTGTGCTACTTTCGTAAGGTCGAAAAATGTTAATCAGCTGATCTCTAATTCGATTATGAGTGGTTGCATCCATTCTTTTTCCAGTTGTGAAATGTTTGTTAAGCGAAGAGTGCATGGAATCAGTAAATTGTGGCAACGAGGCTAATTAATGTTACTCGGTGCGTCGATCGAACAGGAGATATTTTATCGCCCGTTGATGGAGATGAACCAGCCTTTGCACTAAGTTGACGTTATAATTATAGAGAATTGGATCTGTATTTGCACCCGAACCTGGAATTGATAGTCTCCCCAGGATAGTAAAATCACAAAAGCGCTGCTTATTACTCGTTTTATTTTTTAACGAATTTTGAATAGGTCTATTTATAGTCACAATTATGGTTCGAAATTACGGCGTTTCACTGATTACTGCGTGATTATTTTTCAGACGAGTATCAAGAGAATATCGAAGATCTGGCGTTAAACTCGCACATATGAAGCCGTTCGCCTAAGAATCGAACACGGTCTGGCACAGCGATTTTTCGGAAATTTGAGAATTGGGGTTCTCAAGGGTGCTAGTCATCATGGTCTACTGCATTTTGCGTCAACTCGATTGGTTGGGCCAGGCTGCATGTATGCTGCACCTAGATTTGTGTGCATAACTCCGGAACCGATTGAGCAATATATTTGAAAATTGTACAGAAGAAAAATAAGATACCTGTGACCACGTCAAGCTTAAATTCGCATATTTTATTTTCTGTAAACTTAATTCTAGAATATAAGGTAAAAGGCAAAAACGAGAACTACACAGTGAAATGCGCCGTGTTCTGAGGATCATTTTTCGTATGCATAGTTGGGGGTTTCAGCACATCGGTTTTTTGCTACATGTCTTTAACTGATTCATTCTCATCACACTGAACCACGCAGGGTGCGCAGAGAGCGACGAATGATAATGAGTTTCACTCCCACTTGTTATTTGAGGTCTGTAAAAGCAAGAATAACTAGTGGGAGTGAAACACATTCGCATTCGTCACTCTCTGCGCACCCTGAGCGGTCCAGTGGGATGAGAATTAATCAGTTAAGGACATGTAGCAAAAAACCGATGAGCTGAAATCCCCAACTATGCATACGAAAAATGATCCTCAGAACACGGCGCATTTCACTGTGCAGTTCTCGTTTTTGGCTTTTTCCTTATATTCGAGAATCGAATTTTCTTAAGTTTACATAAAATAACATATGCAAATTCAAGCTTGACGTGGTCACAGGTATCTTATTTTACTTCCGTAAAATTTTCAAATAAATTGCTCAATCGGTTCTGGAGTTATGTACACAAATCTAGGTGCAGCATACATGCAGCCTGGACCAACCAATCGAGTTGACGCAAAATGAAGTAGACCATGATGATTAGCACCCCTGAGAACCCCAATTCTCAAATTTTCGAAAAATCGATGTGCCAGACCCATTGGGACATTGTTTGATTCTTAGGCGAACGGCTTCATATACCCTCTCTGAAACACCGAATCTCCTTTCGAATCCATCCTTTCGATTGCAGCTGCCCTCTCTCATGCTGCTCGCAGACGAGGCATTCTAAATAATTTCGTTAGTTTATTGATGTTGATTATGCATTACATTTCTGCGAATGATTAGAATAACGGATTAGGAAGAGAAAATGCATAGGTAGTTGCTTTAAAAATATTCAGGTGAGATAATCTACACTTATTACATTTATTCTGACCAGCGAGATTCGATATTTAGCAGTATCATATAAACCTCACCCCTCTCTTGATTTATTCGTATCATTCTATGCAATCACTACAATTTCCAGACTCTTATTGTTTCGGTTATTCTGCCGATAACACAAAATGATCGATTTATCAACCTTTTCATACATCCTCCAAAGGTAGTTCTCATGTGCGGACCTCCCGGTGAGTGATGAGCACAAATCTGAAGGTGCGACCATTTTTAACGGCGGAATAATTCTCAACATGGAATTTTAAGTGGAAAAAAGAACCCACATGCAATCGCAAATAGGAAATTTGCTGATCGCGACTTTCTACCACTTGAGTATTGCCTAGTGCATCACTAGCCTAGTTCAACCAAGTTCAACGAAAAGTAGCTCAATTATTGATACGGGATATGTGGTAGATTTGTGGTAGCTGAATTGAAATTGGATAATTACACGGAAGTGGATCTTGTTAATTTCACTATTCACCTTGATGTTTCAATCGTTTGCTATCGCCTTCTATTTGCAGGAGCTTGTATTATTCCAATCTTACGCTTGAGAAACAATTATAATTCACCAACGTAATTTCTTTCATAGCCGATTTATTTATTCATGTTGTTAGTTGATCTTTTATCTCTGTCAGGCACTTGCAAGACAATTATCAGACGCAGGTGAAGTGAACGTGCTTTAAGACCGCCGACTCGAGCAGATGTTACTCGGAGACACACCTGCTGAGATTTAAGGGATCAATCCAACGCGTTCAATTAGACATTATATTACATATCCGGACAAACTGCGCTAGAGTATGCGCGAAAAGAATGTCATACGAACATTCAATTATATAGAGGATGATGTTCACTGGTTCGCTAGGATTTTTGTGCCAATGCACTATATTTTATTTTAATTTAAAAGTTAAATTTAGGTGAATTGTGAATATTGACTGGAGTAGTGGACTATTTTCTAGTTAGGTAGTTGTTTTCGATCAGGGGGACAAGCTATTATCGTACGCTCTGCTCCTGGCTCTCCTTTGTTCAAATTGTGAAGCATTAAAGTGTGGGCGACGGAATTAGACAAACCAGATTCCAATGGTTGCGAGAATGCCGTTCGTTCAGCTGATGGTGACTGTGCTGAGAATATGAAGAACTCGTTTACGGATTCTATTATTTGTATTACGTCAGTGGTGAAACAGCGGGCGCAAGGAGAGTTGTTGTGGTGCAGCGGCATATATTTACGTGCGCATTGCTCATTACTGTCCTATTTTTCAGCTGTGTATAGGCGGAGCGGTTCCTCTGATTTCATATAGCGGATGAATGTAGCAACATTATTAATCACAGGTGATCGCCGCCACGAACAGAGTGAGCGTGCTCTACCCTGCGCTGCTCCGATGCCGACAGGTACGGCTATTTCTAGTATTGTTCGAATTCGCAGTGCTCGCTGAGCTCGAGGAGGCGAAGCTCACGCTGCAGCATGTCGATCAAACGATTGGTGAGGTGATTGGTGTAGTGATATGAAAAGTACAAATTGACCGCCTAGCGCGTTCCGTTGGTGTATTTCAGTAGTGAAAAATCGAAATCGTGATTGGCGAAACAGGCAATTAAGATAGTTTTGTTGTAAGAGACTATTGCAAGATCAACGAATGCCTTGATGTTTGCCTTCTTATGGCCCAGCTGTGAAACATCGAAATTGCAAGGCGCTGATTATTTATTTGATAATTGTTAAGTGGGTGGAAGAGGAAATATTTTTTTATATTTACGAGCCCGTTCGCGTAAGAGCCGAACAAAGTGCTGGAGGGTCTGGCTGGAGGGTCTGTCGCGCACGATTGTAGGCCGTCCACAGTTTAGTAATGATCTTGTAATTGATTAGCTGATTGTTGAATTGTTGAGTGAGGACTAAAACTTCGACAGTCCATTGAATATGTGGTTCACCCCTTTCTATTGCCTCAGAGGTATTCTGTAAATCGTCGGCTGTGATTGATCGGTTGATTTGTGAATGAGGAACTAGCGGAACATACTGAAAGCGTGGCTCAGCTATCTCTATTATTTCAGTGGTGAAACATAGAATTCGTGCTGGGTGGGAGTTGATGAATTATTTTTTTGCAAAAGGAAAATCGGGCGATATCTAATGCCCAAGTTGAATATGTTTTGCTAGGTAATTTGAGCGGACGTGCAAATTCTTTAGGCCGGAGTGAAATTTAGGAGGTCATTAACAATGGCTGGGGGGCGGGGCAGCTGTAGTAGTTGTTTAGGACCGCAGGATCAACTCCAATCGAACGCCTTTCTTTGGAGTTTCCTATGTTCCAATAGTGAAACATAAAAAGCGGCACCACAGAGTTAGACGAAATCCCGCTAGTTGCAAAAATTCCGATCTGCTGATGGTGACTAGAATGTGAACATTGAGAAGCAACGAATGGTTCATTCCTTTTAGAAAAGGAATGAATGTTTAGAAATAAACTAGGCTAGATTGATAAGTTTTGTGAAAAGTTGATAAGCGAGATTGGCGCTTCACTAATGCGAGATAGGGTTTCCAGTTTGCAATATATCACATCTGATTTAATCTGATCAAACAAAATCAAAGTAAAAATTGAAACCTGCCGGTGCTCCAGGTCTACTTAGCTAGTCCATTTTCTTTAAGTTGTTCGTTCTCCCATGCACATGACATAAAAAAAATGGATACAAAAATCACTTGATTACGGTAACGAAATGTGAAATGTATATTAGCCGGCGAGCTCATGGTGCCTCGATGTTTCATGTTTATTTTGCATGCATTTAGCTGGAGAGTTTCTTTGACGCTTTCGAGATGATGATTAAACCATGAAAATCGGAGTCCCAAAATTGTTACGTGTTTGAACCACCTGTCAGTCTCAATGACTTCAGCAGTCTATCTATGCACAGAGATCCTGATCGACCAGTTTGCATTATTTGATCGAATCATGCAATGCGTATCAATCACTAGTTTTTGCAGGTGATCGTCGCCACGAACATAGTCCTCGATCCTGCACTCCTCCGATCGGGAAAAAGTTATAACCGTAATTTTGTTTCTAGCTGTCAGGTTGATGTTTCAGGTAGACTTCATCAGTTTTTTTTGAATTTTGGTGGAGCAGTATTTGAAAAAAAACTTTCCATTGAAGCAAAAAATATTCCCTGTCTGCAGCAAGGACGTCAACTTCGAGGAGCTCTCCCGTTGCACGGACGATCAACGGTACATGACAGTCAGCCTCTACGCTCATAGTGCCGTCGAGATATGGTATTGATGATGTTATTGATGGTGCAGAGAGTGTAGCCGGAGATTGTGTTGGTACGGTAGGTGATGTGAAATCACATCTGGTTAGATGTTCATGAAGGCTTAATTTATATCAGGCTGGTGCATAAGTTTTTTCCAATTTCAACTTGTGAAGCTTTTCACATATTCCGGTCTTTGGCTCTAATAGATTTTCATTTTGATTCTCTTATATGATGAGTGCATGGATACTCTGTTATGCGCACTTTAGTACAGACCTATTGAGATCGCCTCGTGGCCATAGTGCGAAGACAAAATAGTCTCGACTGCGAATTTCGGTATGCCTTTAACAGGTTAGAGCTTTCCAGTGTGTAGTGATCAGGTGAAATAATCAACACTTTCGTGATCACGAATATACACGTGAATCGTGTTTGGCGCAAATGGCCTGCTCACAATAGGAGCTAATTTCACTGTTGGGTTCAGTTAAAAAAGGTAAAAAAAAAGGTAAAAGGTGCAGCCACGTCAAGCGATTTTACAGTCGTAAACGACTACGCTAGGTGGTGTAGTGCGGTGAGGCCGACTACTGCTTAGGACTACGTATCCCTGCTGTCAAAAGTGCTTCTAGGGAACGTTACCTTTCGCGACCGGGGTCACTACCAATTTACCGACCCCGGAGGGATAGAGGGGTTGGTCTGCCCAGGCGGGGGATCGAACTCGGGAGCCTTGTATGACGAGCAGCGCCTCACACCACTGCGCCACCCACGCCTAGTTCTTATCGTTGTAGTGACCTCGGTCGCGAAAGGTAACGTTCCCTAGAAGCACTTTGGACAGCAGGGATACGTAGTCCTAGCAGTAGTCGGCCTCACCGCTTTTTTTTGGGTTCAGTTAATCGTGACCAAATTCACTTCCCTTCACCGTGCTTCCGTTCGCTTTGCCTTATCGAAACCAAACATATCTCAGCATAAAGTTACTCCCATGAGGAGTTTAAAATTGCGTTATTGTGGACATTCATTACTGCAACAAAAAGCTGAAGTCATCAACATTTTTATGACGAAATTTGCACATCGAAATCAATGTGTTTCACAGCTTCCTGATTAGAAGATAGATAGAGGTTCCACGTTTTTGTGTTCGTTAGCATCAGCTACCCTTGACCTATCAAGGAATAGCTTCACATAGTGGCGGCATTCCTGTGCATTCAGAAAATGGACTCTAAAAATAATGAACTAAAGTCAAAATTTTGATCGGATAGTCCAATAATCGGATTTTGGAAAAAATCTCTTTTTGAAAAGGGGATGACATTATTTCAAAATTTAGTACACTCGAAACGGCATGAACTTCAATAATCCTGGATCGAACCACAACTACAGACACAATAGTTTCTTTCCAAGAGCGGCAAGGCTTTTAGTAAATTCCGAGAATCAGACTAGTTCCCCTGAGTAGATCCCCCCCCCCCCCCCTGACCCCATTGTCCCGTTATTCATTCGTCATTTAATCGTCATTAATTTCCTGTTCTATTACAGTTTTCTCACACGTTATTTCGAACGAAATAGCATAAATATATATATGATGCGATGTCTCAAATTTCACCAATGGTAAAGTAGCCCCATAATGCAAGATTAAAGCGCCCCTATAAACAAGCTAATCTCTTTAGCACATAAGGGAAGAAAAATGAGATATCACGTGGAATTTCTATCCAGCTTGTATGATTAGTCACTCCCTAATTCTGTGATTAATTAGGCAACCACCGATTTCAACCTATTATTTGAAAGCTAATTCAAGGAGCTTCTCAATAATGTGTGCGAAGATCTTCAGCCAATTTTCCTTGCAGAACAAGAGCGCGCCCAAGTTTTTCAATATTTATATGAGAAATTAACTTTTGGTTAACCTTTCATTTCTAGTAAGTTTTAAAAGCACGACACAATTCGGACATATCATAATAATTGTGAACAATACCCCTACATTGTGCTACAAAATTGTACTGATATGATTTGAGTGGCGGATCATAGGTGACTTTGAAATTCACCTCCAAAATTGGAAAAAACTTATGCACCAACCTAATATCTTGTGACAATTCACATAAATGTTTCAATCATAGTATACCTCTTGTTATTCGCGAGTCAATGCAATTTTATGTACGCCTTTTCATAAAACAAAGTTAAATCCACCATGAAGTTTTTTCATCGCTTTATCAATTAACCTTGTTGATTGAACTTTGATCTCTCCTTAAGGATGGCCATCGTAGACAGAGCGAAACTGGTGAGGAGGGTGGGGTATAAATAGTTGAAAATTTTGTTTCACATGCCCTGTCTTGATCGGCCTAAATAAAGATGCCAGTTATATATGGATTCTGACCAAAATCATTTCCCACAATGACATTGCAACAGAAATCTGGCTATTTTAGTGTGCACTAGCGCGTTATTTGTAGTGTACGTGTTTTCTAAATATTCGAAATGTTGATGAATTCTGGTGTATGTTATACTGTTATACAGTACATGCTAATCGCCTTGCCCATATGCGGCCGCGGCGGCCCGCGTCGGACCGCGGATTCCGCTGATCGATTTTGCGGGAAGCATAGAATGTTTAGCCATTCGATTTTTTTATTTTCAAATTCTCCATAAAATTTCGCATCGGATGGACTATTCATTCATATTTTTAAAAAAATACATAAATCGATATTTTGAATTCGGCCATGCCTCAACATACCGTAATCTCAGTTGGGAAAGCGACTGGCAAAGTGATATCGCAAACTGCGATTACGGTAGGTTGAAGCATTGCAGCATTCAAAATATCGATTTGTGTATTTTTTTAAAATATGAACCTCATATGGGCAAGACAATTAGCATGTACTGTGTAATACCTCGATGGCGCGTTGGAAAAAAAACCGGTGGCTTCGTGATTCCCCGATGTTTCAAATTCGTAGCGATTTGATTGGATGTTGATAATCTTGATGTTGCCACACAACACAAACAATAAAATATATCGATCAGCTGATTGTGAGATGATCAAGAAGTATTTATTGAAAGCCTGGAGCGCACTTCTCTATCATCACATTGGTGAAGCTGCGAATTGGTTGACTTCTCGCAAGTGCATGAGTGCACTCTACTCCTGTCAGATTAGCGCTGCACAGATATGATACATTTCTGACCAATTGTGCATGCACCAATGCCAATATCTTTTTGAGCTTCCCAGAAGTGCATTATTCCCCAAATTTCCTCTAATAGAAGAAAGCGTACAACATTATTATTCACCAAATGTCACCATGAATAAAGTAGATATGCTCGACTCCGTGCTGCTTCGATCCTAACAGGTAGTGTAGGAAGGAGGAGGGGTGGTAAGAGCATTATCGATTACGTTAGAGACTGTTGATTTATTAGGGTGTCCCGAAAGTTCGTGCACTATTTTTACTTATTTTTTCCCTTTCGAACTATAATGCACCATATCAAATAAAGTTTTGTGTTTTGTACATGTGCAGGTTTACTAATTGATTCCGCTATAATATTCTGAAAACACTATCTAATGACGCTGAAATTACCTGAAAAGTCGATTTTCGGTCATGTCGTTTTAAAATTTCTAACACAAATTAAGACTATTGTGTGAGACCCGGATTGAAACCAATGAAGGAGATGGGTGTGCAGTTATTTTTAAAATAGTCATTCAACAGCTATCTTTAGTGATAGCTGAAGTAGTGCAAAACTTTCAACTTTCATTAATTTTAAAGATGTCGTTTTTTTAATTATTAAATTTTGTAATCTTTCTTCGAACGACAAGCCACTCAGAAAATAATAGTTCTTAGTTTTAGTTTATTAGCAATCGTTTAGATCCATGTTTGGAATGAAATTCTCAACTTTTTAAAATTTTGTTTGGAAAATCAAGAGTTTCGTTAAAATTCTGCAAATGCAATATGGGGCAGCGGGATGTTGGGAAACTTGCTTAGAATGAACTACAAACTCACAGGAGCGGATAATCTGGTTTATATCTCTTCAGACGAGAGAACTGTAAATGGGGTGTTTTTATATAGATCAGGATTAGTTATATGAGTATCTGAGAGGACTGACCTCAGGCCGTACAGCAAACAATGAAAGTTCATATAAATATGGTCCTAGGGGTAACTTTTCACGTAGATTTCGAAAATCGACCTTAGGAAGCCGTATCTCTCACTCCTCATTTCTTGTTTTGCGCTTTACTTGAGCGGTCGGTTTTTGCAATTTTTGAACGGCGCGTCCAAACCTCATACATGTATAGTAATTCTGAAACAACTCGACGAGATAAGCATTTTTACTGTTGGAAGTTAAAGGAAAGCTCATTTTTGAAAAATGTTGAGGCCATTTGAAATTTTAAAATTTTAATTGTGAAAATATATATTCCGGGGTGTAATTTTATGTGTGTTCATTGGATTCCCCGTAAAAATTGCCCCTGGAACCAAATTTTCACTCTCAAATTCGCGATGCAATGATATTTCCCGAAATTCGGAAAAGGGAAGTGTTGTGAATCATTGAATTTCGAAAATCTCGTACATTTGCGATTTCAAAATTTTATCTATTAGGAAATGTTCTCAATACTATACTTCAACTTTTTATGCATAATTAGAGAGTGTTCTCTCCAATAAACATGACTTATGACATCAAAAAATATTTTTTTAACTTTCCACGATTTCTCAAATTTACACGTTGCAAACTCAACATTTCGAGTCCGCTTGACACTCTAGGTGTAGCCATATTGTAGCATGCCTCGACATTTTTAAAAATTGGTGGAATAGTCCTCCTCCAATGTGTCGGGGCTCTAGTTATTGACACCCGAATATGGCTTTGATGAAAATGTCCGAAATATTTAAATTCATTTTGGGAGTTAATTTTGAGAATTATGATTAGATATTGCTGTAAATAATATTTTCGTAATCTGATCTATAAATTATATGCAAAAATACACACCTCTTCCCCTTTCAAAATTTCCAAAATTTTCGATATTTCAAAATTTCGATTTTTGAAAAATTGTTCAAACGGTCGCTTTTCAAAACGTATATGATTGCTCAGGTTACGAAAATATTATTTTCTGCAATATCTAATCAGAATTATCACAATTAACTCCCAAACTGAATATAAATATTTTCGGGCAAACTCTGCTGACCCATAATCGGGCGTCAATAACTGCAGCGCCGATATATTGGAGGAGGACTGTTCCACCAATTTTCACTCATGTCGAGGCATGCTACAACATGGCTACAGCTAGAGCGTCAAGCGGACTCGAAATGTTGAGTTTGCAACGTGTAAATTTGAGAAATTGTAAAGTGAAAAAAATATTTTTTTGATGTCGTAAGTCATGTTTATTGAAGAGACCACTCTCTAATTATGCATAAAAAGTTGAAGTACAGTATTGAGAACATTTCCTAATAGATAAAATTTTGAAATCGCAAATGTACGAGATTTCCGAAATTCACCGATTCACAATACTTCCGTTTTTCGAATTTCGGGAAATATCATTGCATCGCGAATTTGCGAGTGAAAATTTGGTTCCTGGGGCAACTTTTCACGGGGAATCCAATGAACACACTTACAATTACACCCCGGAATATATATTTTCACAATAAAAATTTTCAAATTTCAAATGGCCTCAACGTTTTTCAAAAATGAGCTTGCCTTTAACTTCCAACAGTAAAAATGCTTATCTCGTCGAGTTGTTTCAGAATTACTATACATGTATGAGGTTTGGATGCGCCGTTCAAAAATTACAAAAACCGACCGCTCAAGTAAAGGGCAGAACAAGAAATGAGGAGTGAGAGATACTGCTTTCTAAGGTCGATTTTCAAACTCTACGAAAAAAGTTACCCCTAGGACCATATTTATATGAACTTTCATTTTTTGCTGTACGGCTCATAGGTGAAATAGCTCAATTCTCTCAGATAGTCACTCATATTATTTTTGCGAAAACGCAAGGATTTCAAGCCCTGAAGTGCAAACGGAAGAACAGTGGATGCCCTATCCAGCGCCGATTACCACCCCCTTACAAGTTTGATGACATTTGAAAAAAAAATATTTTCAAAAAGTAGTGCACGAACTTTCGGGACACCCTAATATTTCATTTTCGTTCTGACCAGGGAGATGCGGGTTTGAAAAGTCCATTGCAATCCTATGCAACACCTCTTTCTTGATTATTCTCACGCATCTGTCGAATACAATCTCTACAATTACCAGAAGCCAGAGGTCATAGTAGTTCCTATGACGCACAAGTATATTCATATTCATCAAGCTAGTCATCCATCCGCCCAGGGGAGTTCTCATGTCCGGACCACTCGATGAGTGATGAGAACGAATGGATTTTGAACGATCTCCCGTTTCTCTGACCGACGATCAAATGCGTATAATGAACAGATTACACCATTGCTCGAGGAGAGGTTGATTAATTTGTGAAATCTTGTAATTAGTGTGAATTTAAGAGAGTGAGCAATAAATGTATGTTGCAAATTCGTATCTATCTATTTCAATGAAATCGATACTTTTAACACCAGGAGAAATTTTGGGTGCCAGTACAGATTTATAGAAAATATGTATAACATTTTGTTTATTATTGTTATTTCAGGTGCTCGCTCATCTCGAAGAGACGAAGCGCACACTGAAGCAGGTCAATCAACTGATTGGCGTGTGGCGAGTGCGATGACAAGTGCATATTGAAATTCTAGCTTACTTTATGTTATTACATAAGTGAAACATAGAAATGGTTGGGGAAGCGGTTGACGAGTTACTATTTTGAGTGGCCACACTGATTCTTTTTGTGAAGTCGCCTGGTCATGCGAAGAAGAGAGAACGTTGAAAATCTGTTTATATTTTCATGAAGTTGATACTTTCTGCACCAGAAAAATACATGCTTCCTGTCGACTGAACTTATGTTACAACTAGTGACACCATTCACTTTAATGTTTCAATTGTCTTGGACTAATCTTGTAGTGTGTCTCTTCTTCACATACTTACTTGCGATCTTTATTCCCCACTCACCAAACTACCGAAACAATCACCACCGATGTTTCGCCAAAAGTTTGCCAACTCGCTGCTTTATCTCTGATATAATAGAACGGGAGAAACAACCTGCCAATGCCTACTTCAGATCCTATTCACTTAACAATTATCAAATCTATTAGGTTGGTGGATAATGTATGTCACATTTTTTTAGTATGAATTGAAGGGTTGTTTCTCCCTCCTCTACTACGCAAACCCCAAGTATGTGAGGGGTTGTGTTGTCAATAGCGAGCTCTCAACACTTCCCTTACTCAAATTTCGTGTTCAGAGGAAGGCGTAGCGAGGCGTCTTATTAATATCGCATTCGCAATCCAATTAAGGGGGGGGGGTTGATTTGAAAATAGTACGGTAGTGGTTGTGAAAAGCGCGGCGCAGTGAGTGTAGTCGAAAACTATTTTTAGTGTTTGTTCCACTTCCATGGACCTTATATTACCGAAGAGCGGCATTAGCTGCATTGTATAGAATATGTGATACGGGAATCTTTTGGGTCGTTCATCAACAAATCTCAAATTTGATGATTCGTGGGTGGTAAATTAGTAATTTGCGCGAACATAATTTGATATACGTTCTAGCTTCACATCGATTTTTTTCGAATTAGAAAATTAATCACACCCTTCACGTTGATGTTTCAATCGTAGTTTACCCCTTGCATTTTGCAACTTATTGTAATGCACTACCGCAATCTGGAAAAAAAGTCAATTTAAGAGGCCGGATCGGTAATTCTCGACCACCCCCCGGACACGGCGCCGCCGTAATGAGAACTGGGCTTCCGTGCTTAGTGTATGTATACCCCTTGGCCCCATGTTACTCAAACTACCTGTGTTTTCTCGATTGCACTTTTGCTCTGAGAAATACAAGGTCTCAAAGTTGAAAAATCGAAACTTCATTACTTTTAAACGCGATGTCATAGACTCAAAACCTCTTTTGCATTGCACTTGGGATGACCAACAAACAAAAATGAACCACCCAGATCGATTCACGATTGACTGTAAAACCATTTTTATGCATGCAAATTTTGCATTTTGGTTCATATGACCAACGTATGAAAAAAAAGGCCGCACTCACTATGTTTAAAATGTGGCCCGATGAAAACTACATCGAACCCCCCACAAGTGGGCTCGATTCATTTTCCCGCTTTTGCTCTCCCAGAGCCTCGAATGTGTCGGAGAGTTGTGAAATTTCTGTTTTTTCATTACCATTACCTTCAATTAAGACTAGAGGTGGCGATTTCAGTAGAAAAATGACTTTATAAAATTAATACATGTTATTTTGCTTAAGAAAGCGGAGAGAAAGCGGAGAAAGCGGAGCGTTTTTCCAAAAAAATCGATATTCACGTTTTCGTCTGCATGCAAATTTATGCATCTAAAAATCAGCATTCTCAATTCATTGGAGGCCAATTACTTGTAGTAAGGAAAGTATGCTCCACCTAATGTACGAACATCGTGAAATACGCTTCCTGAGATTTCTTCAAGCTTGATTATTTGTAGCCCAAAAATGCGAAATCGATGGTTTCGACCAGAATTTTTCATCATATATTTGCGCAAATGAAGTTTCTTCCAGCGCAAATTGTCGCTTACAAATGAAAAGAGTAACATTTACTTGAAAAAATTGAAATTTGTCTACAAATTGGAAAATTGTGTTTTGCACACTTCGATTTTATCAATATTTCGTATGAGAAAACTCAGAATGGAAAAGCTTGAATGTTATGTAGTTATGTTTAACATGTTCTAGAGTAGTACGTAAATAAACATGCAAAACATGGGCTTACCAAATGAATTCATTCTCCCATTGTCCTTTCACAAATTTGATTAAAATGGAGTAAACTGTGCAAAATGAAAATAAAAATTTTGCATTCCTTATACGATTTCCCATCATTTTCCGAGTTTATAATTATTATAAAACCGAATAGTACAAATTTATGCCCGACTAGCAAGAATAAAACGCAAAATTGCGATTCCCATTTTGCACAGTTTACTCCATTTTAATCAAATTTGTGAAAGGACAATGGGAGAATGAATTCATTTGGTAAGCCCATGTTTTGCATGTTTACTTACGTACTACTCTAGAACATGTTAAACATAACTACATAACATTCAAGCTTTTCCATTCTGAGTTTTCTCATACGAAATATTGATAATATCGAAGTGTGCAAAACACAATTTTCCAATTTGTGGACAAATTCCAATTTTTTCAAGTAAATGTTACTCTTTTCATTTGTAAGCGACAATTTGCGCTGGAAGAAACTTCATTTGCGCAAATATATGACGAAAAATTCTGGTCGAAACCATCGATTTCGCATTTTTGGGCTAGAAATAATCAAGCTTGAAGAAATCTCAGGAAGCGTATTTCACGATGTTCTTACATTAGGTGGAGCATACTTTCCTTACTACAAGTAATTGGCCTCCAATGAATTGAGAATGCTGATTTTTAGATGCATAAATTTGCATGCAGACAAAAACGTGAATATCGATTTTTTTGGAAAAACGAAATCTCCGCTTTCATAAGCAAAATAACTTGTATTAATTTTACAAAGTCATTTTTCTACTGAAATCGCTACCTCTAGCCTTAATTGAAGGTAATGGTAATGAAAAAACAGAAATTTCATAACTCTCCGACACATTCGAGGCTCTGGGAGAGCAAAAGCGGGAAAATGAATCGAGCCCACTTGTGGGGGGTTCGATGTAGTTTTCATCGGGCCACATTTTAAACATAGTGAGTGCGGCCTTTTTTTTCATACGTTGGTCATATGAACCAAAATGCAAAATTTGCATGCATAAAAATGGTTTTACAGTCAATCGTGAATCGATCTGGGTGGTTCATTTTTGGTTGTTGGTTACCCCAAGTACAATGCAAAAGAGGTTTTGAGTCTATGTCATCGCGTTTAAAAATAATGAAATTTCGATTTTTCAACTTTGAGACCTTGTATTTCTCAGAGCAAAAGTGAAATCGAGAAAACACAGGTAGTTTGAGTAACATGGGGCCAAGGGGTATACATACACTAAGCACGGAAGCCCAGTTCTCATTCCGGCGGCGCCGTGTCCGGGGAGGGACGGATATGGTCGAATCTTACCGATCCGGTCTCTTAAAAAAGTTAATACTTCCAGGTGCTCGCCCCGCCCGAAGAAAATAAGCGCATACTGCAGCAGGTCAATCAGCTGATTGGTGAGTGGGGGATAAATATTGAAAAAAATGCGTGCACTTTTTGAATTTCCTGTAACTTTTTGCCCAGGATAGGCATAAATCTGGAACTCTGGTATTATGCACCAAATTCATCAGATATAATTTTCTTGTTATTTGCGTATTTTGAAATCGCACAATGATTGCGTAGTGATGACGCAATCAAAGAGCACTTTTCAAAACGGCATTATTCTTACGTGGATTTTTTCCTGCGTGCCAAACTTACTGAGGTTGGAGACATGCTCGGGACCTACACAGAAAAAAATTGAAGTTGCTGCGTGACCGCACAGTTGCTGCAGCCCTGCTGAAAAATCGAAGTCGAAAATTCAGATCTCGGCTCCTAATCCAGCTAGTGACCCGTTTAAAGCGGAATAGTCCTAAGGGAAATTGCATTTGGATTCCTTACATTTTTCATTTGCTGTTAAAGTTAGGAGTAAATTTATCAACAATGTGTCCAGCGAGATTAGCGTAGGACGAGCACGATCCGAAAAAAGTTGGGAAACAGTATCCCAACTTTTTCGGATCGCCCGACGCCTCACGAGCCTTTTAAAACGTTCCTTAACACACAACCCACGTACAACGTAGCTACCGAAGGTCGCTAGTTCTTGTTTCAGGAAGTGTTGACTAACTGTTTGACGTCTGATGGAATAGTATTGAAGCGGATGGTGTTGAATAATAAACAATTTGTTTCCAACAAGGACGTTAAATTCGATTGGATCGCCCTATGCAAGAAAAATACGCCCAGTGCAAGAGAGTCTGTGAAGAGGCCGTGAGTGAGGTGTAGCATTGTCAATATCATGCTTGCTTCTTCTCCTTTCCTCTAAATTTCGTAGCGTGGTATCGTATAGACGTATTGTGGGAGGAGGGTGACAAGGATACACTAATGGTGGTGCAGGGAGTGCAGTCGGAGAGGATTTTCATTCTTTTTTCCAATAGACATAATCCAGTTATTTTCAAAGAGAAATATTGATAGCATTGTAGAACATGTGATACGCGAATCGTCCGGGAATTTCACCAATAATTTTCAATTTTAGTGGCGCTGTTACTAATTTTGTAATTGCCACGAACATCTTTCGATTTCCGTTGTTTTAGCATCGCATTGATTTCGCGACATTTCATTTCTTCTTATTTTTCGTAAGAAATCTAGCGACACCATTTGCATTGGTGTTTCAAGCGGAGAATATCACTGAGCCATGTCTGACATTGCAGTTGATCCTTCATACATTGTGTGAAAATAAAATACAATTGATGTAGCTCGAGCGTATCTCGCCGAATTAATTAATATTCATAGATTGATCTTTGAACTCTCTCAGGATGACCGGCCATCATCTTGTGCAGCTGCTCATCGGAGATGTAACTGCACAGCGTGTCAGAGCGATCGGGTTCCTTTGTTCGTCGCGGCGCTACATTTCCAACTACTCGCGGACCGTAGAGCGGTCAATGAGAGGGAAGAAATGATAATGGTTGAATGACCATAACAACTTGCTCTAAAAAATAGTAAAAATACTAAAAAAAATACCGATCGATAGGTATGACTTGTATCAGCCTCCTGTTGAGGCATGAGTACGATTGATATTTTAGAAATTAAGCTATGTTAAATTTTTAATTCAGCTCAAAGTAGAATAGGTTCGCAATATATCATGCAACGCATCAACAAATGAAAAAAATCGAAATTATGTCTGGAGGAAGTCTTACAAATGGGTTTGCCAAGACATCTACTAAAACAGATTACCCCGATCATTTTCCATGACCGAAAAAACGTTCTCGGAGTAGGCAAATCGATAGAAAATTGGCAATTTTAAAGTGCAACTGTTTACATGTGAAAAATCAAACCTAAATTCTAAGTTCATCGTGAAGAGCTAACAATTCCACGTCGATATCGCTCTTTAGGTGATTGATTTAGAGAAGGTTTAAGGTCGTAGCTGAGTTTTAAAAATGCCACATTTTTAGAGGATGGAGGCAAGTTTGAGTAACGTTTTTTTCTTAACTAAGGCTTAAAATGGAAAAGAGCTATAGAATCCGGTCTTGGCTACAATCGCTCCAGACAAATTTTTGAATTAGGCCCTCGTTGGGGCACATCATAATATCAAAGTTCCGATTTTGATTTTTCTAAGACTGTCAAAAAGAGTCGCTCTCAAAGTTGAAATGAGTTTCACGAGCAGGCTATATTTACCTGTTCGAATCGCTAAAAATTCCGAATGAAACATATCCAAATCATTGTTAGAGACTATAATTCGCTCTCATTTTCCAATTAGATCGACTCTGCAGGTCGCTAAAAATCAGAATTGAAAATAGGTTTCGTCTGAATTATATAGAAGGGTGGGGAAACAATGGAAAATCCTCAGCGCCGTGGCGAACGAAGAAGTCGATCTCCTCTGACACGCTGTGAACTGGTAACGAAACTGAGTAATAAGAGTGACTATCAGAGAGAACTGACCATATATGGATCTGATTATCAACAATTTATTGTAATAGTCTTGTATATGATAGCCTCTCTGAGAGGATTCACCATAGGCCGTACAACGAAAAATAAAGTACTGATTTTGACATATCCCTGGGGGGTTACTTTTCACGTAGAGTTCGAAATCGACCTTAGAAAGGCGTATCTGTGACCCCTGATTTCCTGTGGCGCGCCTCAACGCTGAGTTCGGTTTTTGTAAATCGTGAACGGTTGATCCAAACATATATCACAGGTATCACGAGTCGGTGAAGCGAAAAGTGCCCTTCGCGAACAATTTTTTTCAAACCCATTTAAAATCGATCAAATTATAATGTTAAGTTAGTCGAGGGACAAGATTACGAATGAACAAGGTCACTTGTCCCAGAGCCGGATTATAGGAATTTTCCGGTTCCATAACCGGCTATGCTGTGCTCACAGATGAGCTACAGGGATGTTATTGTGCGCAAAATGCGCGGAAAAATACGGCGATCAACTTTACTGTTGACTACTTTTTGATTGGATGCAAACCAAAAAAGATGGCGCTGAAAAATCAATTTCTGTTCGAAAAATAAATATATTTTGGTATCATGCAGGTGCGTTGCAGGGAATTTTATTGCAGCATATTAAAGAAGAAGTCTACCTACATCTTACATAAAATAATCGTTCAAATCGAAGATGACTCAAATTGCCAAATAGACGATCAACGGTTTCTAACTCGAGGTGGGCAACACAACATTTAGCCGTATTCGAAATGTTTCGGTCAGTTATGATCAGTTTCGATTATTTTATAGTGATTTTTAAATATCTACACCTAATTCCACTAAAACAATCGTCAAAATTTAAGTTTTGGAAAAATCGTTTTCCTACTTAACATTTTGGCCGCTTTTAGGACCTTAAAAAGTGCGATTATCAAAACGTTATTCCCAACACTTTTTGTGAAGCTTTCAGTACTACTGGTATTCTCTCCAAATTACTTAGAAATTGTCATTTCTGCAGTGGTTCTATCTAGATAATATCCTCCAAAAAATGCGACATCGAAGGGTCGCAAAAAGTTAAAATTCGAATTCTCAGTACATTTTGCTCGAATCTATAAATTTTATCCGAGTAAATATATTTTGAACCTAGAGAAGTTCAAAACAACAATGAACTCTGTAACAAGAGAGATTCCAAAAATTATGAAAATTTCGAATTTTGAAAAATGTAATATTTACAAAATATCAATACGACTATAATAAAAGTATTTTCAGCACAATTCTCATTCGCACGTATTTTTTGCACACAAATAAGGTTATTTTGAACTAGTGGGCAACTACGCTTCTCCATACGTTAAAAATGGTCCCGAAAATATATAAACAATTTTCCGATTTATTACCAAAATGTGGCAAAATCATGATTCTCACGCCGCGACCGAGCCAACGCTAGGCATCGATGCATTTTATATGAGTGTCCAACGAAATCATGAATCTGACCCAGCATCTGACACATCGCGACGGGTTACGGTAGGTCTCAGTCACTGTAGGAGTTAAGTATTGATGTTTTCCGTCCATCCTCCGACAAAATCATAAATCTGACACAGCGTCTGACCCACGGCCACGGGTTACGGTAGCGGTCACGGTAGCCGTCGCTTACGGTATGAGTACGGTATCGATGATTTCCATCCATCCTCTGATGAAATCATGAGTCTGACACAACATCTGCTCCAAGGCCACTACGGTACGCAGACTTGCAGACGAACACCTCATTTTTGGTCGTAAAAATTTTTCTTCTGGAAATTTCTGAAATCTTTTTAGTGTAATGACCTTGTATTCCGGATGGGGACATACTATCAAAATCTCGCTCGAAACGAAAGCGCCAGACGAAAAAGCTTTCAATTTATAGTAAATGTTGCAACTAGTGGGCAACTACGCCCATCTCGTTATGAGTGTATTCCAGGAAGAAGTGGGAAACCATTTCCACTATTGACTGCAAAAATTCCGGCAAAATCGCGGACCTAAAGCCGCGTCTGACCCAGCGCTAGAGCTTACGGCTGAGAATCGACATCCATGTGATACATTGATTAAACAACAAAATCATGAATCTGACCCATCATATGACACAGTGCCACGGGATACAGTAGGTTTCGGTTACTGTAGGATTTTAGTATTGATATTTTACAACCATCCTCCGATGAAATCATAAACCTGACCCATCATCTGACCCACGGCTATGGGTTACGATAGCATTCGGTTACGGTAGGAGTACGCTATTGGTGTTTTGCTTCGATCCTCTGTTGAAATCATGAGTCTGACACAAGATCTGACCCAACGCCAACTCGGGTTACGGTACGCAGACTGACAGACCAACACCCTATTTTTGGTCGTAAAATTTTTTCTTCTGGAAATTTCTGGAATTTTTTTAGTGTAATGACCTTGTATTTTGAATGCACAGAAACTATTGAAATCCCACTCGAAACAAACGCGCCAGACGAAAAAGCTTTCAATTTATAGTAAATGTTGCAACTAGTGGGCAACTACGCCCATCTCGTTATGAGTGTATTCCAGGAAGAAGTGGGAAACCATTTCCACTATTGACTGCAAAAATTCCGGCAAAATCGCGGACCTAAAGCCGCGTCTGACCCAGCGCTAGAGCTTACGGCTGAGAATCGACATCCATGTGATACATTGATTAAACAACAAAATCATGAATCTGACCCATCATATGACACAGTGCCACGGGATACAGTAGGTTTCGGTTACTGTAGGATTTTAGTATTGATATTTTACAACCATCCTCCGATGAAATCATAAACCTGACCCATCATCTGACCCACGGCTATGGGTTACGATAGCATTCGGTAACGGTAGGAGTACGCTATTGGTGTTTTGCTTCGATCCTCTGTTGAAATCATGAGTCTGACACAAGATCTGACCCAACGCCAACTCGGGTTACGGTACGCAGACTGACAGACCAACACCCTATTTTTGGTCGTAAAATTTTTTCTTCTGGAAATTTCTGGAATTTTTTTAGTGTAATGACCTTGTATTTTGAATGCACAGAAACTATTGAAATCCCACTCGAAACAAACGCGCCAGACGAAAAAGCTTTCAATTTATAGTAAATGTTGCAACTAGTGGGCAACTACGCCCATCTCGTTATGAGTGTATTCCAGGAAGAAGTGGGAAACCATTTCCACTATTGACTGCAAAAATTCCGGCAAAATCGCGGACCTAAAGCCGCGTCTGACCCAGCGCTAGAGCTTACGGCTGAGAATCGACATCCATGTGATACATTGATTAAACAACAAAATCATGAATCTGACCCATCATATGACACAGTGCCACGGGATACAGTAGGTTTCGGTTACTGTAGGATTTTAGTATTGATATTTTACAACCATCCTCCGATGAAATCATAAACCTGACCCATCATCTGACCCACGGCTATGGGTTACGATAGCATTCGGTAACGGTAGGAGTACGCTATTGGTGTTTTGCTTCGATCCTCTGTTGAAATCATGAGTCTGACACAAGATCTGACCCAACGCCAACTCGGGTTACGGTACGCAGACTGACAGACCAACACCCTATTTTTGGTCGTAAAATTTTTTCTTCTGGAAATTTCTGGAATTTTTTTAGTGTAATGACCTTGTATTTTGAATGCACAGAAACTATTGAAATCCCACTCGAAACAAACGCGCCAGACGAAAAAGCTTTCAATTTATAGTAAATGTTGCAACTAGTGGGCAACTACGCCCATCTCGTTATGAGTGTATTCCAGGAAGAAGTGGGAAACCATTTCCACTATTGACTGCAAAAATTCCGGCAAAATCGCGGACCTAAAGCCGCGTCTGACCCAGCGCTAGAGCTTACGGCTGAGAATCGACATCCATGTGATACATTGATTAAACAACAAAATCATGAATCTGACCCATCATATGACACAGTGCCACGGGATACAGTAGGTTTCGGTTACTGTAGGATTTTAGCATTGATATTTTACAACCATCCTCCGATGAAATCATAAACCTGACCCATCATCTGACCCACGGCTATGGGTTACGATAGCATTCGGTTACGGTAGGAGTACGCTATTGGTGTTTTGCTTCGATCCTCTGTTGAAATCATGAGTCTGACACAAGATCTGACCCAACGCCAACTCGGGTTACGGTACGCAGACTGACAGACCAACACCCTATTTTTGGTCGTAAAAAATTTTTTTCTGGAAATTTCTGGAATTTTTTTAGTGTAATGACCTTGTATTTTGAATGCACAGAAACTATTAAAATCCCACTCGAAACAAACGCGCCAGACAAAAAAGCGTTCAGTTTATGGTAAGGTATGCAACTAGTGGGCAACTACGCCCATCTCGTTATGAGTGTATTCCAGGAAGAAGTGGGAAACCATTTCCCCTAGTGACTGCAAAAATGCCGGCAAAATCGCGGACCTAAAGCCGCGTCTGACCCAGCGCTAGAGCTTACGGCTGAGAATCGACATCCATGTGATACATTGATTAAACAACAAAATCATGAATCTGACCCATCATATGACACAGTGCCACGGGATACGGTAGGTTTCGGTTACTGTAGGATTTTAGTATTGATGTTTTGCAACCATCCTCCGATGAAATCATAAACCTGACCCAGCGTCTGACCCACGGCTACGGGTTACGATAGCATTCGGTTACGGTAGGAGTACGGTATTGGTGTTTTGCTTCGATCATCTGTTGAAATCATGAGTCTGACACAAGATCTGACCCAACGCCAACTCGGGTTACGGTACGCAGACTGACAGACCAACACCCTATTTTTGGTCGTAAAAAATTTTTTTCTGGAAATTTCTGGAATTTTTTTAGTGTAATGACCTTGTATTTTGAATGCACAGAAACTATTAAAATCCCACTCGAAACAAACGCGCCAGACAAAAAAGCGTTCAGTTTATGGTAAGGTATGCAACTAGTGGGCAACTACGCCCATCTCGTTATGAGTGTATTCCAGGAAGAAGTGGGAAACCATTTCCCCTAGTGACTGCAAAAATGCCGGCAAAATCGCGGACCTAAAGCCGCGTCTGACCCAGCGCTAGAGCTTACGGCTGAGAATCGACATCCATGTGATACATTGATTAAACAACAAAATCATGAATCTGACCCATCATATGACACAGTGCCACGGGATACGGTAGGTTTCGGTTACTGTAGGATTTTAGTATTGATGTTTTGCAACCATCCTCCGATGAAATCATAAACCTGACCCAGCGTCTGACCCACGGCTACGGGTTACGATAGCATTCGGTTACGGTAGGAGTACGGTATTGGTGTTTTGCTTCGATCATCTGTTGAAATCATGAGTCTGACACAAGATCTGACCCAACGCCAACTCGGGTTACGGTACGCAGACTGACAGACCAACACCCTATTTTTGGTCGTAAAAAATTTTTTTCTGGAAATTTCTGGAATTTTTTTAGTGTAATGACCTTGTATTTTGAATGCACAGAAACTATTAAAATCCCACTCGAAACAAACGCGCCAGACAAAAAAGCGTTCAGTTTATGGTAAGGTATGCAACTAGTGGGCAACTACGCCCATCTCGTTATGAGTGTATTCCAGGAAGAAGTGGGAAACCATTTCCCCTAGTGACTGCAAAAATGCCGGCAAAATCGCGGACCTAAAGCCGCGTCTGACCCAGCGCTAGAGCTTACGGCTGAGAATCGACATCCATGTGATACATTGATTAAACAACAAAATCATGAATCTGACCCATCATATGACACAGTGCCACGGGATACGGTAGGTTTCGGTTACTGTAGGATTTTAGTATTGATGTTTTGCAACCATCCTCCGATGAAATCATAAACCTGACCCAGCGTCTGACCCACGGCTACGGGTTACGATAGCATTCGGTTACGGTAGGAGTACGGTATTGGTGTTTTGCTTAGATCATCTGTTGAAATCATGAGTCTGACACAAGATCTGACCCAACGCCAACTCGGGTTACGGTACGCAGACTGACAGACCAACACCCTATTTTTGGTCGTAAAATTTTTTCTTCTGGAAATTTCTGGAATTTTTTTAGTGTAAAGACCTTGTATTTTGAATGCACAGAAACTATTAAAATCCCACTCGAAACAAACGCGCCAGACAAAAAAGCGTTCAGTTTATGGTAAGGTAGCGTTCAGTTTACGGCTAAATGTTGTGTTACCCACCTCGAGTTAGAAACCGTTGATCGTCTATTTGGCAATTTGAGATTTGAACGATTTTTCGATTTGAACGATTATTTTATGTAAGATGTAAGTATACTTCTTCTTTAATATTCTGCAATAAAATTCCCTGCAACGCACCTGCATGATACCAAAATATATTTATTTTTCGTACTGAAATTGATTTTTCTGCGCCAATTTTTTTGGTTTGCATCCAATCAAAAAGTGGTCAACATTAAAGTTGATCGCCGTATTTTTCCGCGCATTTTGCGCACCGTTCCATCCCTGTAGCTCATTTGTGAGCTGATATACAATATAGCCGGTTTTGGAACCGGGAAATACCTATCATCCGGCTCTGGGACAAATGACCTTGTTCATTCGTAATCTTGTCCCTAGGCTAACTTAACATTATAATTTGATCGATTTTAAATGGGTTTGAAAAAAATTGTTCGTGGCTTCCTCCACTGATTGGTGATACATGTGATATAGTAATGCTGAAAGAGCTCGACGAGGCAAGCATTTTTACTGTTAGAAGTGAAACGCTACCTCATCTGGGAAAAAAACCTATCGACATTTCAATTATCAAATTGGTCGCCCTAAAAATGTTACATGCGAGGCGCACTTTTAAGTATGTTCATTAAATTTCTCGTGAAAAGTTACCCCTAAATACAAATTTCGGCGCAAAATAGGGCGCATGCGAGGGTTTTTCCAAATTGCGGAAAAGTGCTCAATTGTTAGGAATTTCAGGTTTTTCGTTTCTATCGTCTCCATTTTCACTATTTCGAAGAAGAGTTGACAAAAAAAGTTTCAAGATTGGGGAATGTGAATTATAAACGAAAAGTCCGCGTTTGAATCGTTCGAAAAATATCGGTTTTCGAATTCTCGATTTTGCTCAAATTTGGGCATCTAAAAGAGTGGATTTTCGAATATGTGAAGGTGCTTATTCCGCATGAAGTAAATACTACTTCCACATAAATAAGATAATGTACATATAAGCTTCTATGTGCACTTCTAAGTTCGGGTTTTTTACATTCGGCTTGTTTAATCTGTCAGAAATGTGCGAGAAAAGTTGCGTAAACAGTTGCGTAAAAAGTTCGCGAACTTCTGATTCTCTCCTGTTCGTGTACTCTCTCTCTTTCTCTAACCAGTTCGTCGAAAAGTTCGTGAACTTTTCAAGGAGCTGCGTGAAAAGTTAGAGAAAGGCGAGAGAGCACGCGTTGTCGAGAGAGGGAAAAGGAAGTAAACAATCACTGCTTCCTTTTCCCTCTCTCAAGAATGCGTGCTCTCTCGCCTTTCTCTAACTTTTCACGCAGCTCCTTGAAAAGTTCGTTAAAAACCGGCATTAATTCGTTCGAAATTCGTACTTTTCTTTTGTTTTACTTATTTTTATCAATTATTTTTGCTCTTAACTTATGACTGCGTATAAGAACAACCTTCCCTCTGATGGAATAGCTTGACATTACAGGGTGGAGAAAGTGGTGACCCATTTTCGAAAAAAATACTTCAACCGTGTTTACTTTCACTACGCTGTATTCTGAAGCTATTCCAGCTAAGGGAAGGTTGTCATTATAAGAAATCATAAGTTAAAAGCAAAAATAGTTTATAAAAGTAAGTAAAACAAAAGAAAAGTATGATTTTCGAACACAGTTCGTCGAAAAGTTCGTGAACTTTTCATCGACCTGGTTAGAGAAAGAGAGAGAGCATGCGAAATGGAGAGAATCAGAAGTTCGCGAACTTTTTACGCAACTTTTTCTCGCACATTTCTGACAGATTAAACAGGCCGATTGAAAATTTCAAAAATAGTACAATCGACCAAAATTGTACGATTGAATTCGACTGAAATCAAGTCAATTTGGTGATTTCACACTACAATGTAATTTATAATGTAAAACCAAAGCAGCAGAAAGGACGGATATCTTATTTCGGGAAAAAAAATGACTCAAATTCTCGATTTTCCCAATGTTTACCCACTGAAATTTCTGCTATTTCGCTCTGATACATATTGCTATTTATAGTGAGCTATATGAGAGTAGTAGATTACGATTTTACGATTTTAACACATTTATCTAGAGGTCATTAGATTCTCGGGAGATCAGGCGAGAGCTCTGATGTGCATGGTGTTCCAGTTAGAGCTTCGTGCTTGATTGAGAAAATTTGGGCCTGTTGCTTTGCGGAAAGAGTCGCTCCATCTCGTGATTGGGCGGCCGCGGCTCCTCTTACTCCGCGGAATCCATTCGATCACAGATCGGCTCCACTTCCGGCAATCATCATTCGCGATCTTATGCAACCAAAACCATTTCCTTTTCTGAGCAGTGCGAACGAAGTCCTGAACTCTAGTTGAATCTCGCAACCTCTCATTAGATACATGATCGAGCACAGTACAGCCAACCATCCAACGTTCCATTTTTCTTTGAGCCACCGATAATCGATTCATTTGTGCTTTGGTCAGCGCCCAACATTCACAACCGTAAACCACAGCGGGAAGTATGCAGCCGTTGAAAAGCCGACGTTTATGCGCCATTGGAATACCCTTGTTGATAAGAAAAGTGCGGTGTTTGTGGAAAGCACCAAAACCAGCTTGAATGCGTCGGGTGATTTCACAGTCATCATTTCCGCTGACTGCGATTGCGCTTCCCAAGTAGACCACCGTATCTTGCAATTTTACTACTTTTCCTCCTATTCTTACATCCCTTGGATCAGGCTTGGAACTCATTCCGACAGTTTTATCGCCATTGAGACCCAATCCCACTGTAGCAAGTACACGCTCTAATTCCCTTCCCATCGTCTGAATCTGTCGTTCATCGTGAGAAATGAGAACGGCATCATCAGCAAAAAGAATATGGGACAGAAACCGACCATTGATACTTACTCCCTTATTTGCCCAATTTAGCCGACGGAGTGCCATATCTAGAACCGCAGTGAATAGCCTAGGTGACAAACAATCACCTTGTCGCACACCCCTTCCCACCTTTATGTTGACCTCCTTGCCATTAACCACCACCACATTTCTACTTTCCTGGGAAAGGCTTGCGAGGAAAGAAACGACTTCCGAGGGAATCCCTTCTAACTCTATCGCCTTGAACACCGCTTCCGTGTATACACTGTCAAAGGCCTTCGAAATGTCTACAAAAAGCAGATAGATCGGCAGCCTATAGTCGACACAGTGAGCAATGACAGACTTTAGAGTGTGGATAGCGTCAACTGTGGAATGACCACGTCTGAATCCCATTTGTTCCCAGCTTCTATTTCCATCCAGTACCGATCCATACCTCTTGTTGAGCAGCCCAGTTAGCGCTTTCTGCAAAACAGGAAGCAGACTAATAGGTCTGTAGTTTTTTGTAAGAGTTGGATCCCCAGATTTTGGTAGAAGAATTGTGCGAGAATCCCCAAATCCCAGAGGAATAGAACCCAAAATGATGTTGTTAAAGAGATTGGTGAGAGTGGGAACTAACTGATCTACCCCCACTCGGAGCATTTCACCTGTGATACCATCCCTTCCCGGAGCTTTGCCTGATTTGAAATACCGAAGTATTTGAACGACTTCGGCTTCTACGATGGGAACGAAAGGATCCCTTGCTATCTCCTCGCGGTATCCAACCCCTCCATCCCCACTATAGAGAGCATTGTAGAAAGATTTGAATGCCTCCTCTATGCCCGTTTGAGTGAAGACTAAGTTCCCATTACCGTCCCTAATGCGTGAAATTCTATCCCTCCCAATTGCTAAATTTCTAGTTGCCCTTTTGTAACTTTTCCCAAGCGCAATGGCCTCGTCTACGTAGGAAAGGAGGGATTTATCCCGGTCGTTTTTAAACGACTCCCTAAGCGCCCTGTTGATAAGTAACCATTCCACTCGAGGAACCCCCACCGCGTCCATTTTTAGTTCCCTCCTACGAATCAACAAATCCCTGGTCTTTTGGGATAACCTACTGCCCGGCGGTCTGAACGATGTTGAAATTCTCCCCGCTTCTTGCACTGCCGAGACCACGTTACCGTAATCCAAGCTCGCACCTCTGCGCTTCAATTCTATGCCTAAGCTGAATTTAAATAAATCGTTGTTGAGGTGCGAGTCCCCCTTGCCGGTCTATTGCAACCACGACGAAATCTGAATGAGAATGATATGGTAGATCTAACCAATCGATGATCGGACGAGAAGTCGAACCGATTAACCACTCCCACATCCAGCACCCTTTGGGAACAGAATGTAGTCTCTCGTTCTTAGTGCGCCCATTGGGTGAAACCCATGTGAATTTTCTAGTACCCAGTTTTTGAAAGAAACTGTTACCAACCCGTAGTTGCAACCTCTCGCAGAGATCCACAACCATTTGGCCCTTTACATTTATATTCCCATATCCAAACTTCCCCACTGCACTTTCTCCTGGCTCGCAGTAACCCACTTTCCCATTGAAATCGCCCAGGATGACCTTATGCACGAATCGATACCGGTGACTGCCTGAGACTGGTCCGTTGAATCCTCTTTCAACCTCATGGATGAAGTTACCGTACTCGACCACGTCATCGCAGGCGGGTGCGTAGATCTGGAATAAGCGAATCAGGGCCTTATCCGACACCGCTACACCAAGGAAACAGATCCTGGGAGTTAGAACGCAAAATCCGACTACCTTCTGCTTTACCTCCCCACTCACGATGAAACCAACTCCAGCAGTACGGTTAGGAAGGCGCGATGAATGATAGAGTCTTCCATTGCTCCACGTGAGATCCTTCTCTTCTTCTGTCGATCTTCGAACTTCAGAGAGTCCAACGATGTCCGCCTTGATCTTGCTTAGGGCGTTCTCCAATTCCACGATACGAGCATCCTTGCATAGCGTTAGGCAGTTGAGCGTAGCCAGCGATAAAACAGCCATGAGCATGGTCATACAATGCCACGGTGACCACTCCGGCTTGGCAAGGGATTCAAAAATGACGGAGCGCAAAGCGAACCGACCGGCAGGGAATTCAGCGCCGACTGAGAATAGATTAGTAACATTAAATAAAAATAAGTTCGACAGCTGCTCCACTTTCAATGGTTTTTTGGCTCCAATTTATTCAAAATCTAAATTGTCATAACAATTGATTGTGTATTTTCGTAATAATGTGCAGAATTTCCTGCATTGTTTTTGCATTATAAATTGCAGTGTGGTGTTAAATCACCAAATTGACTTGATTTCAGTCGATTTCAATCATAAAATTTTGTTCAAGTGCCAATTTTCCAATGTTCAATGTCAAAAACCCGAACCTAGAAGTGCGCACAGAAGCGCATGTGCACATTTTCTTATTTACGTGGAAGTGTTCTTACTTCACGCGGAATGCGCATCTTCACATGTTTGAAAATCCACTTTCCGATGCCCAAATTTGAGCAAAATCGAGAATTCGGAAACCGATATTTTTCGAACGATTCAAACACGGATTTGTCGATTATAATTCACGTTTCCCGATCTTGAAACTTATTTTTTTGTCAACTCTGCTTCGAAATAGTGAAAATGGAGACGATGCAAACGAAAACCCTGAAATTCCTAACAATTGTGCCCTTTTCCACTATTTTGGAAACCCCTCGTCTGCACCTTATTTTGCGCCGAAATTTGCATGTAGGAGTAACTTTACATGAGGAATTTAATGAACATACTTAAAAGTGCGCCTCGCATGTAACATTCTTAGGACGACCAATTTTATAATTGAAATGCCGATAAGTTTTTTCCCAGATGAGGTAGCGTTTCACTTCTAACAGTAAAAATGTTTATCTCGTCGAAATCTTTCAGAATAACTATACATTTATGGGGTTTGGGTGAGCCGTTCGAAAAATAGAAAAACCGACCACCCAAATTCAGCGCATCACACGAAATTAAGGGTTAGAGGTACGGCTTTATGAGGTGGATTTTCGAACTCTACGTGAAAAGTCGAACTCTACCCTAGGGGCATCTTAAAATAATCATTTTATTTTTCACTGTACGGCCTATAGGTGAAATTGCTCGGTTCTCTCAGATAGTCACTCATAAAACATCGCAGGACATCACCGCCTTGAACATAATGGACGTGCTCGACTCCGTACTGCTCCGGCCAGAAAGACTATGTTAGAGTTGGTAAAAGGGGAGCGGTGCTATGGCATCAGAATTGTGCATAACTTAGGTAGCCTTACGGAACCCGATACCTCGTGATACCTTTACCGTAGTAAGTGAGGAAGCTCTTCTTCTAAACCTACGTCAGATGGTTATTTATTTACAAATATTTGTTTATTAGTATTATTATTATTATTGCCTGTCTTCACTCAGCTCGAGGGGACGAAGCGCACGCTGTAGCAAATCAATCAGCAGATTGGTGAGTGGGGAATACAAAATATGAACGACAGAAAGCCGTGCCAACTCATATGCATTATTCCTCTTTTGAAAGCGCGATTTTGATAAGGTCCTGATAATTGATTAGCTGATGGGCGAGTGGTGAAACAACATTACAATACTTTACTGAGCGTATTGTTGACAACTCATTATTGCCCCGAGGCGAAACATCGAGTTGCCAGTCTTCTGTAAATCATCGACTGTGATTGATCGCTTGATTTGTGAATGAGGAGCTAGCTATCGCAAACTTATTGAAAGTCTTGCTCAGCTCACTCTATTATTTCAGTGGTGAAGCATCGAAGTCGTGGAGGGTTGGAGCTGATGAATTATTTTTTTGCAAATGGAAAGGAAGGATACATCAAGCGCCCTGACCTTTCCTATCTTATATGATAGTTGTGAAACGTAAAATTCGGGTGACAGCAGAAAGACGACTCTTGGAGGAAAGGAAGAATAAACTGCTTTGCTTTGGTGCCTTTGGTGTGATAAGAAATATTTCACCTTCACTTTGGCGCTTCAAACATCTGATAACTTTCTTACCTAGTCTTCATGCACTAATTGCTTTCTCGAAGATGCTTTTCCAAACAACTCAATTTTACTCCTTCGAAGTTGGCGTATCACTATTGTATTATTCATCCCTCAAATTTTATTTTCTAATTAATTAAAGCGATATCACAACAATACTTTGGTGATCGCAACAACGAGCAGTGTTGACATGCTCGATCCCGCTCTGCTCCGATCCAGACAGGCAAGACTATTTATTGTATTGTTATTATTCCAGGTCCTCGCTCAGCTCGAGGAGACGAAGAGCACGCTGCAGCAGGTTCATCAACTGATTGGTGAGTGGGAGACCGTTCGAGTGATTACTGAAAACGATATCTCTCTCTTTTATCCCAATGCTGAAACAGCGAACTCGTGATGTCGTGTTGATTTAATCGCTGCCTGGAAAGTAAATTGGAAGAGGGGAGGAGGCGATTGGAGTCTTGTATTTTGAAAACTTTTATCGGAAACGTATCGAATATCATGCGCTTCCTTCTCATATGTGCTAGTTTTTTTTAAACTTAAATTTTTTAAACTTAAAGTTTTTTTTAAACTTAAAATTCAAATGACACCTCGAATGCGATCGAAGTTGAAAACTCGATAGCTCGTGGTGTGTCACTTTCAGGTGAGATCTATGTCACGAACAGAGTGGACGAGCTAGATCGAGCGCTACTCCGAGCAGCCTTCTCGAATTACTGAAAGCTAATGTCCCCATTCACGTTGATGTTTCAATCATAATATATTACTGTGACTCCTCTGACATTGCGGTCTATTGGAACAGCCTCGACAAATTAGATACCTGCTCTGTAAGATTCGACCATTTCGGTCACCCCGCGGACACGTTTGAACTAGCAACGGGAACCGGCGGCCCTTACTGTGATGGGAAGGAGTGCCTTGGGCAGTTATTATGAAATTTGTTTATTATTATATGTTACATCCATTGGGCAAGGAAAAAAATATTAATATAGGGGGAAATGGACAAAAAATCATGTTTTCTTTAGGATGCGAAATTGACTCAAAAGTCAAAAAGCGTTTTACTCGAGGTGTCCCAAAGTTGTTAAAAACGTGTTTAGGTCAATATCCCATTGATTCTTAACATAACTTTTCAAGCTAAAAATTTACCTTTTTCTGCATATCTAGTCCATTTCGAGCCGAATCTCTTAGCTTTTTCAATCACGTAATACTGTGAGGTATGTTGCTTCATAAATGCATTGCAGCGAATCTCGAGAGGAGCGCCATTTTCGTGAAATAATTTTTGAATGTGTCCGTGTCCCAAACTTGAAACTTCAAAAATTCGTTCTAGCCAGCACATTGTGAGCAATGATTAGGTGTTAGCACTTACATATATTACTTGCCCATATGTGTTTGAAAGCACTGAAAAATATCACTATTTCGCTTGTTTCATAAATTCACTTTTCACAACTTCGAAACTATCAATATTTGGGAGTTATTTGCTCACACAGTATAGCCGCAATACCACCAATTCTGTATACAAGTTGTAGAATGGACCGACGCAATTAACCAAATCACATCATGGGTCCCACCAGTGGGCGCCAAATTTCACATTAATTGTTCAAATCAGCCGGAAATCGAAATTTTGAATAATTATTTTTTTTCGATTTCTCAAAAACTGTCACTCAATTATGAGAGCCATATTTTTTAAACAATGCAATATCATGAGAAAAGTTATGTGAAAGTGAAAGAACATCTGTTTTGAATGATTTTAAAAATCGAAAATTTTCACTTTTTCCATTATTTCTGTTGCATTAACTAGCAATCAGCGAGTCCAATCCATTAGATTTTTTAATAACGATAAACTATGGGCAGCACTGTTTCAAAATAACTTTGTAGAGAATCTTGACAGCTTGGCCATTTTTCAGAAATCACTGCCGAACATCCAATGATATTATCATGATGTGATCGTTCATAACAAGGCCATGTTCGGCAATGATTACTGAAAAATGGCCAGGCTGTCAAGATTTCCTACAATGTTATTTTGAAATAGTGTTGCCCATAGTTTATCGTTATTTCAAAATCTAAGGGATTGGACTCGCTGATTGCTAGTTAATTCAGCAGAAATAATGGAAAAAGTGAAAATTTCCGATTTTTGTAATCATTCAAAACAGATGTTCTTTCACTTTCACTTTTCTCATGATATTGCATTGTTTAAAAAATACAGCTCTCATAATTGAGTGACTGTTTTTGAGAAATCGAAAAAAAAATATATTCAAAATTTCGATTTCCGGCTGATTTGAACAATTAATGTGAAATTTGGCGCCCACTGGTGGGACCCATGATGTGATTTTGTTAATTAAGTCGGGCCATTCTACAACTTGTATACAGAATTGGTGGGATTGGGGCTACACTGTGTGAGCAAATAACTCCCAAATATTGCCTCACAGTATTACGTGATTGAAAAAAGCTAAGGGATTCGGCTCGAAATGGACTAGATATGCATAAACAGCTAAATTTTTAGCTTGAAAAGTTATGTTAAGAATCAATGGGATATTGACCTAAACACGTTTTTAACAACTTTGGGACACCTCGAGGGGGGACACGCTTTTCGACTTTTTGAGTCAATTTCGCATCCTAAAGAAAACATGATTTGTTGTCCATTTCCCCCTATATTGATATTTTTTCCTTGCCCAATAACATATAATAATACGTAACATATAATAATAAACTAATTTCATAATAACGGCCCAAGGCACTCCTTCCCATCACAGTAAGGGCCTCCAGTTCCCGCTGCTAGTTCAAACGTGTCCGCGGGGTGGTCGATTCTTACGGAGCGGATCTCTTAAATACAGTGAGCTTGGGCGCACGTCGCCGGAATATTTGCATTTAAATCGATTGATATTTGATCTCTCTCATGATGGCAAGACGACGAGGAAGCATGCGCAAACGAAGTCGACCTACCTCATACTGGCCGGCCCGCAACTCCGCAACTCGTTCAGATATTCATCGGAGATGGAGCGAAATTGGTGAGTAATGTCAGAGTGATTCCCTGACTCTCTTACTTGTTCACGCTCTCGCTAACACATATGGATGTGCTGCGATTGCGGATGCGGAGACTACTGTTGAGTACTCATCACTTTATCTGCGGATGCCTCTCACAGGCGACCAGCCCCTGTGAGAGGAGGACTAAGAGAATGTGGGAAAAGGGTTGCGACTCCTTCCCTCGGAGAGGGGCGGAGTCGAAACACTAAAGGGATGGATGGGAGAGGGGAGAGTGCACTCTGACGTGCTATCGACTAGACGAGATGGAACTGGGGGGAGAGGGGATTATCGGACGAGTGGCGAAATAGACTAGAAGTTTGGAATGGGAAAGGAATGGAATGGCAGGGTACAACAACGCTCTTTAACCGCTAGACAGAGCTAGCGAGAATGCGAAAAAATCGAGAGAGTCGTAAAAAATGATTTGCTTGAAATTTTGTGCGGAAGCAGAAATTCGGTTGAATTATAACAGTGAAAAATCGCAAAGTATCTTCTGATTCTCCTGATTCTATCTTCTGATCCTCCAACTAAATACCGCTGGTTGAAATCGAGATAGGGCCTCCCGTTTGCAATTTCTGATCTGGATTGATTGGCGAACGTAACCCATTACAGTACACCACAGGATCGGAGCCGCTGTCTTACCGTTAGGGCTTCGCCAACCTCGACATTCGTCCAACTTATGAGTACCAATGTAAGGACCTCTTGCTGAGTCAAGAGCACGGTAAACGTATAGTCATAGTGACGATGGAATACCTATCATAGGATTTTATATGCTGAAACACTGAAATGGTCGTTTAAATCGAATTGGCTTTTACAATAGCCTCCAACTTCATGCATTGTTGAACCCATCACCATGAAGAGAGACAAAATTTTCATCTTTGTGAAGATGAAGCTTAGATTATAACGCGAGGTTTTTGGTATGAAGTGTGGTAGGTGAGCTTAAAATTTACACATACTTCGTTGGTAAATGCTGAGCTTGGAACTAATTTTTCCTTCCACCTTGATTTTTCAATCGTAGTATATCTCCTGCTCTTTGTCTGTCATTGCAATCTTTTCGCAATTTCCTCCTTTAAAAAAACAAAATGCATTTTTTTACCTCATTACTAATTAATTTGTTTCGTCGATTGATCTTTGATCTCTTAGGAACTAGCAAGTCTCCTGTGATTGTGACACAGACGAAATCGATCTTCCTCAAGCTGGCCGGCCTGCCACTCGTACAAATATTTATCGGATACGGAGCCAAACTTATTAGAGACTTCCATGTAAGTGATGTATATATGATGCAAACGGGATGCAGTTAGAAATAGTTAGGAGGAACTTCGTTCCTTGTGAGCTGTGCTTTTGCACCCGAAAACGATTTTGACAAGAAAAAAAGAAGAAGAAATGAGTAGTAAAAAAACAACTATGAGATCATTTTTGAGTGTCACCATTCACGTTGCTGTTTCAATCGCATTATATCACAGAAATCATTCCCGGCATCGCAATTATTTCTTGATATAGCTTCGAAAAAAAAATACGATGCATTTATTCCAGATGCTATCTTAGCTCGACGAGTTGTAACGAACTAGTGAACTCGGTTATTCAGCTGATTGGTGAGTAGGAATTGGTTCCATATACCACTTTTTTATCCACTTCATTGCTCGTATTGTTTTGTTTTTTAGAGAGAAATGATTGTTTCGTGGTTCTCGATTATTTTGTATCATTCTCTATTCTTGTTTGGATATGGAGTGCGTAGTCTGAGTGCGTGTTGCATAGAAAACAAAAAAATACATTTCTGAATATCGGATGTGTGGGGACGATTCAATCATGTCTGCGGCAAGCAGATCAAGGTGAGAGAATGTTAATGTATTTGATTTTTTTCTTACCAGCGAGATTCAGGTTCGGGCAGTATCATGTAAACCTATGTATGACCTCTTCATTGGTAAAATACGTGAACCAGAATAAAATTATTTATATCGTTGAAGTTTATTGAGGGAGGATATTAAGAATTCTGAATAATAAAGTATTCATATACATATTTCAGGATTTGATAGATGAACTGGAGCTTCCCATGAAGCACAAGGACAGATTCTTCAACCTCATTCTGATGGAATATCTCCCACTGCAACGATTTGGATGCAAATGTGGTGCTAGACAGTTAGTTCAGCCAAATATAACGACTGTGCACCTATAAAAATTAAAATTTGCTGATTATGACCTCGTAATATATGTTTTGAATGTCAGTTCAGATTGTTCTCATTTACCTTTATGTTTCATTCCCGGTATACATACTGGTGTTTTCCTATCATTTCAATTTTAGGCAACTATTCATTAAATTCAAAGTAAAATGAATTATTGAATACTTTTCACTGCTGATTTATTTTGTAGATTGATCGCCCTCAGACACTGACAAGACGACGATTACGGTGCAAACGACGTTCATGTTTAGGTGTTCATCGGAGTCGGAGCAACATTGGTGAATAATGTGAGCATGATCCTCTGATTCTCTTTATTCTGCACGCTCTCTCCGAGCAGACACAGCTAGAGAGCATGCGATGTCTAGAGAGTCAAAAGTTCGGATTATTAAAGGGCATTTTTTTGTCTTGGAATTTTGTGCCGATTTTCAACTTCTGAATCTCACTGTCATATTTAGCCGATTGATGGAGACTCGCTGGGGAGGAGTGGGGATGCCGAGGTAGTTGATTTGAGAAGTTGATTTGGTAGTTGATTTGGCAAATGAGTTTGAACGGTTTTCCTGCTCTCAGCTCACCTATGTTCCAGTTGTGAAGCGTGAAATTGCGGGGGTCACGGGATTAGACAAAATGGATCGCGCTGGTTGCAAAATTGCAAAATTGCTAATGGTGACTGGTATGAGAACATTATGAATTTATTGAAAGTCAGATTCACCCAGGGTATTATCTCAGTGGTTTAACAACAGCGAGCTCACATTGGCCTGATGAGAGCGGCGCAATGAGAGTTGTTGTATTGGACCGCGATTGTCAAAATCACCGTACACATTGCTTCTTACTTTCATATTTAGCAGCTGTGAAACGCAAATTCAAGTGAAATTTAAAATGCGATCAAAGTTAGAATCTTCTAAGAATGCGTGTGCGATACTCTCGTTGGGTGAGAAAATACCAATCAACTGATTGCGAGATGAGCAAGAAGTGCTTATTGAAAGCCTGGATGAAACTTCATTATTATCGCAATGATGAAACTTCGAATTCATAATGGTGTTGGTTTTAGTTTAGAAAATCAATACATCACCGTTTTGGAAAAAAACGAGACCAGATTGAAAAGTTTGGTCGATTAGCGAGATTGGCCCTTCACAAATTCGGGTATGGTATCCCATTTGCTCCTTCTGATGATGCCCAGATTTCTCTGCAATAAAACATTTTGTATAATTTTCTATGCCCTGGACACACTCATCGTTCTCTCTGAAGTATTGCAATTATATGAATACGCACTGCTCCCGTCCAATCGGCACTCCACAAATCTGATACCTCTCTTGCCAAATTTGTGTGCACAAATAAAACTCTTGGAGTGTTTCCAATTTTTGTTTGATTCATTCGCTGTCTAAAAAGTAATGCAGGTAAAGTGAAGATTGCTATTGGAATGTTGTTAGCTGAATTATGTAGGCAGAATTCATCGAATGACCTGCGCTTTCTTCTCCTAAGTCACAGTTGTGAAACTTAAAATTCAAGTGACACCTGGAATCCGATAGAAGTATAAATCTCGAGAACTCGTGGAGACTCAATTGGTCGAAAAAACTTAACATGAAAATTTCTAAGTGGATGAATGAGCACTATGGAAATTGAAATCCTATGTTGCATCCCTTCTATCTTCCAGTTGTGAAACGTTTATTTAGAGGGGAGTGTGTTTCAATACCGAATCCGCAAATGTTGGTTGTTAAGCTAATGACATTTTCCACTCGAATTCTCTCACCTCTCTTATTTTTTTAAAGGATAATCAATTGAATTATATTGATCAATGGTTTCCAATTCGCACTTAGCTTCCTTAAAACATGGAATCTCCGTTCGAATCTGACCTGTCGATTACAGCTGCCCTCTCTCCTCGTCCTCGCAGACGAATCACTCCGCCTGCCGTCTGATGTACCGTACTCCTTCAGCTACCGTTCTTCTGGCCTAAAGTTCGAATGACGATGTATTGATTGACACATGAAATCTTACCGTAGAATGTGTGTATTTCTTCATTTTACGATCTCATATTTTTCATCTGCATTCACTCGGTTGTTAGTTGCGTCGTTCTGCAGTTAATTGATTCAACGAATATTTTGTCCCATATTTCGTAGTCAGAGGGATGTAAGACTTAGCGAAGCTTCGTATAGAGTTCGTATTATAGCGGGGGAGGGTGTGAAAATAATATGGTAATTTTTTGTGAAGAGTGGCGCAGAGAATGCAAACGAACACCATTTTAGTGTATTGTTACTACGGTCATTTATCTGATATTACCAAAGAGCGATATTGACCTTATTGTATACTGTGACACGCGAATCGTTCGGGTCTCTCAAGAAAAAATTCAATGGTATATCTGGTTGTGAGACTAGCAAGAATATACATTCTTTCAAACATTGCTTTAGATTTACATTGCTCTGTAGATGGCCATTTTTTTATCGCTTTTCTCGAATTGCCGAAAACTAGTGAAACCATTCACCTTGATGTTTCAATCGTAATACACCCTCTTCGGCTTGCACCTCATTTCGATCTCTCTGTCCTCGTTCTTTTATAAAAAAAAATATTTGAAGGTGTCCACTATTCTTTTCATTCATCTATGGTTTAAATATTTAAGCGTTTTATCTGTGATCTTTTTAGACACTTTCAAGACGATGATTGTTCGTGCAATTTCATCGCAGATGAACTCGACCTTTCTCAAGCCTGCCGGCCACCAGCTGATGCAGATGATCATGAAGATGACGGAGCGATAATGGTGATGATAGTGATGGAATATTACTTGTTAGCGACATTTGCTATTTCTAATCCACCTAATTTCAAAAACCAGTTCTGCATGTTCAGCGATCATGTCAGAATTTAGCCTAGAAAAAGCTGAAATATTCGTGAATATTGAAATTTGTTGACTTATCGTTTGAAATGTTGGTTCCCTAACCATGGTGACTATTTAAACTGTGTTGTAGATGAATAGCTCAGCTTGGTAGGTGAGTAGGAACTTGCTATTTTGATGGTGAATTTAGAACGAGTGTCTATGAGTGACTATCTGAGAGGACCGAGCAATATAACCTATAGGCCGTACAGCGAAAAATAAAGTGTTGATTTTAAGATGCCTCTACGGGTAACCTTTCACGTAACGTTCGAAAATCGACCTTAGGAAGCCGTATCTCTGACCCCTGATTTTCTGTGGCGCGCCTCAACGCTGAGGTCGGTTTTTGTAAATCGAGAACGGCTGATCCAAACCCCATAAATGCATAGTCATTTTGAAAGAGCTCGACGAGAAAAGCATTTTCACTGTTAGAAGTGAAACGCTACCTCATCTGGGAAAAAAAACTTATCGTCATTTCAAATATCAAATTGGTCGTTCTAAAAATGTTATATGTGAAGCGTACTTTTAAGTACGAAGGAACTTGGGAGTTGCTGCATTGTTACCAGAATACGCTCTACTACATCTACATATACAATTATTGTTACCAGGCGATCTTGAGTTTCACTCCAAATCTACGACCCGGGGTTAATGGTATAACGATTTCCATGAACCCTTATACGTTAAAACTCAATATCGCCTTGTAACAAGAATTGTATATGTAAATGTAGTAGAGCGCATAGTGGTAACAATGCGACAGCTACCAAGTCCCTAGCACGAATCTCGTTGAATCTGTGAATTGTTTCCGTTTTGTCGTTTTTTGTTTTGTCACCCCCCCCCCAAATTTCGGCGCAAAATAAAGTGCAGACGAGGGGTTTCCAAAATAGTGGAAAAGGGCACAATTGTTAGGAATTTCAGGGTTTTCGTTTGTATCGTCTCCATTTTCACTATTTCGAAGCAGAGTTGACAAAAAAATAAGTTTCAAGATTGGGGAATGTGAATTATCATCGAAAAATCCGCGATTGAATCGTTCGAAAAATATCGGTTTCCGAATTCTCTCAAATTTGCTCAAATTTGGGCACCTGAAAGTGTGGATTTTCGAACATGTGAAGATGCGCATTCTGTATGAAGTAAAGAATACTTCCATGTAAAAAAAGAAAATGTACATATAAGCTTCTGTGCGCACTTCTAGGCTCGGGTTTTTGACATTGAACATTGCAAAAGTGGTACTCTCGACCAAAATTTTCGATTGAAATCGACTGAAATCATGTTGATTTGGCGATTTCACACAAAAATGTAATTTATAATGCAAAAACAAAGCAGAAAATTCGGCTCATTAGTATGGAAATACGCAATAAATTATTATGACAAATCTAGATTTTGAATAAATTGGATCCAAAGTATCTTTGACAGTGGAGCAGCTGTCGAGCTTATTTTTATTTAATGTTACTAATCTACTACTCTCAAATAGCTCACTATAAATTGCGATATGTTTCAGTGCGAAATCGCCAAAATTTCAGTGGGTAAACAAGGGGAAAATCGAGAATTTTAGTAATTGTTTTTTCCGAAATAAGATATCCGTCAATGTTGTTGCTTTTTTTGCATTATAAATTACATTGTGGTGTGAAATCCCTAAATTAATTTGATTTCAGTCGATTTCAATCTTAAAATTTTGGTCGATAGTACCACTTTTGCAAAGTTCAATGCCAAAAACCGGAACCTAGAAGTGCGCACAGAGGATTATATGTACATTTTCTTATTTACATGGAAGTATTCTTTACTTCATACAGAATGCGCATCTTCGCATGTTCGAAAATCCACACTTTCAGGTGCCCAAATTTGAGCAAATTTGAGAGAATTCGGAAACCGATATTTTTCGAACGATTCAATCGCGGATTTTTCGATGATAATTCACATTCCCCAATCTTGAAACTTATTTTTTTGTCAACTCTGCTTCGAAATAGTGAAAATGGAGACGATACAAACGAAAACCCTGAAATTCCTAACAATTGTGCCCTTTTCCACTATTTTGGAAACCCCTCGTCTGCACCTTATTTTGCGCCCAAATTTGCATCTAGGTGTAACTTTACACGAGGAATTTAATGAACATACTTAAAAGTACGCCTCACATATAACATTTTTAGAACGACCAATTTGTTATTTGAAATGACGATAAGTTTTTTCCCAGATGAGGTAGCGTTTCACTTCTAACAGTGAAAATGCTTATCTCGTCGAGCTCTTTCAAAATGACTATGCATTTATGGGCTTTGGATCGGCCGTTCACGATTTACAAAAACCGACCTCAGCGTTGAGGCGCGCCCCAGAAAATCAGGGGTCAGATATACGGCTTCCTAAGGTCGATTTTCGAACTATGCGTGAAAAGTTACCCCTAGAGGCATCTTAAAATCAGCACTTTATTTTTCGCTGTACGGCCTATGCTCAGTTCTCTCAGATAGTCACTCCTATTCTCAGTGCTGTTTCAATAATTGTATACCCCCTGACCGCTGCCTTCTATTCCAATCCTTCCCACTTGCACGTGATTAACACACCTTGTTTACCCCTATGGGCGAGAGAGTTCAGAGCGTAAACAGGTCGTTTCCCGCAGGAGTATCTCTCCGCAAAACGGTTGCCGCGGGCAGGAATGTTATCCAATCGCGCTAAAAAGGTGGGAATAAGATCTACAATACATGTCGAATATTCCTATGCAAAAACCAAATTTTTACATGCATTTCCCGAGAAGTTATGATTGGCCAAAAAATAAAAGTCATCCAAAAAAGTGATTTTTTCATGCCCTGAGGGCAGATTTCTAAATATTGTTGTCATAATCTCAGAATCATCTGGATTCATGATGGCGATCATTTTGATGCCTTGAACGAGTCTCTAGCTTGACTAGGAGCCGAGATCTGAATTTTCGAACTCGATTTTGCAGCAAGGCTGCAGAAAATGTGCGGTCGCGCAGCACCTTCAATTTTTTTCTGGGTAGGGCTCGGTCACATCTCCAATCTCAGAAAGTATGACGAGCAGGAAAAAATCTATGTAAGAATAATGCCGTTTTGAAAAAGTGTTGTTTGATTACGTCATCACTACGCAATAATTAGGTAATTTCGTCATACCCCAATGTCATGATCATAACCTTCGATGAATTTGGTACATGAAACCTTAGCACTAGAATCATCTCTTTTCTGGGTAATAAGCAACAAAAGATTCAAAAAGTGTCCAATGACTTTTGGACGGTACTGTATATATTGTCTATCACGAGTCTTCTGAGAGAATGCACGACCCCGAGGAACTAGGAGCCGAAAGTTTAAGCAATATCCAAGATATATTTATGTTAGCGTATATTGGGGACGAAAAAACTTTTGACGTTGGCAGTTTTTCTCAGAACCGGCTTTTAGGGATTTTCCTGTTTTTTTTAGGGATTTTCCTGTTTTTGTCTCTGACGTATTTCAGCTCAAAGTTGCGCTAGAAGGATAGCATGGTGCTCAAGAAATCCGGAAAAAATATTTGCAGAAATTTTTATGTTCAGCAGGAACACCGTTGAAATTGTTATAATGCTTAAAAACGTGACAAGTGATTTCAAAAGTACAAATAAATTCCTTCTGGCTCTGGGACCTCCTTCACTTAGCACATTTTGAGCACAGGTTCTGAATCTACGGTATCTAATTAGTCTAGCAAAATTCAGAGCAGAGCTCGGTAGGAGTGGGAATGTGCTGTAAATTCAAAGCCTAGAAAATCGATCATTTAGGGGTCGAAAGTAAACATGGTGGGCTTCTATTGCCTCATCGTTATTCAGAAATTTTCGACGAAAATATTTTCGACGAAAATACTCATTTTTATCCGAAAATATAAAAAAAAACATGATCTTGGACTTTTCATAAAGCGGTATGACCTTGAATCTTGACATATAAAGTAGCGAGCATGTCAGAATTTAGCTCTAATTTAGCTCTGATCTCAACGTGTGCATCATTTGTAAACACTCGGTTGTTTCTTACAACATCTAATTCCAACAAACATCTATTGTGTCTTCCTTCTGATGAATGGTTCTTGAAAGGAAAACAGTCGAGAACAAAACAGATGATAATTACTATACTTTATCAGCCGTGGTTCTAATTGTTTTTTTTTCCGGCGATGCTCGTTGACAATGAGAGAGTGCGCTAGACAGTCTCTCTCGTTGTCCATGCACTTGACCAGCTACATCAATGTGACCATGGTTTCATTAAAACTTGCATTGACACGTTATATATTTGAATAATGCGTGAGTGGAAAATATTCAGTGGCACTGTGGCCAAAGCAGATCAATCTGAGAAAGTGCTGATTTATTCAATTTTTTCTTACCAGCGGGATTTGGGTTGAACAATATTATGTAAACCTATGGTTCACATCCTTCTTGATGGTATTGGGAAAAACTGCATATTACTGCGAGAACGTTAGCTAAATCATGCAAACTACTATTATGTCGATAGCTATTGAAATTTGATGATTATGAGCTCGTATTGTTGTATTTTGCACCCCTGATCATGACGAGTTGAACTGTGGTGAAGATAAATTGCTCAGTTCAACTTGCGTTTCGAAAAGCTGAACTTGTACGATTCTCCTCATTCACCTTTATGTGTCAATTGCAGTAAACCTCCCGTTGGCTTCCTGCCTTTCCAATTTGATGTTCGGAGCATTTAAAATATAATTATTTATTGAATGTTTTTTCTACCTACTGCTGATTTATTATATAGATTTAACTCTGATCTCTCTCGGAGACAAGGCGATAATTGCGGCACGAACGAATTCGGCTTTCCTCAAGATGGCTGACCCGCAACAACACCTGATGGTCATCGGAGACGGAGCGAAAGTGGTGAGTAATGAGAAAGTGATCCACTGAGTTTCCTGAATGTGCACGCTCTTAATCGCCGGGAGATAGAGCTAGAGAGCACGCGAAAGTGAGAGAGTGAGATGATTGCTCGAGTTTGTTGGGGATAAGTTGAATATATTTTGCTAGGTCATTTGTGCGGGCGTACAAATTCTACAGGTCGCAGTGAAATTGAACTGATAAGTGAATAATGGTTGTAGTGGAGGGCTGTTGAGGTGCGTCTTTTATATCAAGTAACAAGGGCACATCGAATGCCCTACTGCTGATTATCTTTTGTTTCAGTTGTGAAACCTAAAAAGCGTTGGAGGCGGAATTAGACAATTCGAATGCCGCGGTTGCAGTATTCAACTCAATTCATTTATAACGCAGATGTCGAAATAAGTGATGAGAGAGAGAGAAGTAAGATGAAATAAGACTACATGAAATGTGATGCATCATCTAGGATGCAAAGAGAATAGTATGATATATTACAGATTGACTAATGTCGATCAGCTGCCACCATACTAATTGGAGTTCATAGTAATATGAGAGAGTGTGGGAATGAAAGATGGACCCTCATCATTCTCCATTGCTCTCTCATTTTACTATGAACTCCAATGTGGGAATGAAAGATGGACCCTCATCATTCTCCATTGCTCTCTCATTTTACTATGAACTCCAATCGGTACAGCGGCTGATGGTGACTGGAATGAGTACATCAATCTTATCGAAAATTACCACTCTGTATTATCCCAGCGGTGAAACATCGTGTTCGCAATGTAATGGGTATCATCGGTGGTGATTGTTCGGTTGATTGGCTAGCAGCAAGGTGAATGGAGACACTCGTACCAAAGTCAACGCAACATATCCAGCAGCAATTTTCTACTCACATATGAGCTATTCCTCGCATTTCATAATTTAGTATGTTATTAACCACAACCTCCGTACAGAACAGTGCCGTGTCATTCAAAGATCAGGATGAATACCAAGATTGAAACAGCAAGGTGAATGGAGATTTTCGTTTAAAGTTCAAATCCAATGTAGCGATTAGCTATTTTCGGCTCACCTATGAGTTATTCCTCGAAACACCAATTGAAATAGTCGTCATGGTTAGGGAAATTTTCAAACGGTAGAAGGTCAACAAGCTTCAATATTTTCGGCTATGGCAACAGGCTTGTTCAATGTAAAATCGAGTGCTCATTGAATGCCTGGATCACACATCTTTATTATCCTAATGGTGAAACTGCGAATTCGCAATTGGTTTGGAGAGTTGGTATTCTGGAGCGAAACTTCATTGTATTCTCTGCGATTTATCTCCTAAATCCCATTCATTTCGTGTTGAGAGTGTAGGTGTGGTTACAGATGAGTGGCATATTGCGGCTTCTCAATATGGAGCTGGAATTTCCATTCGCCGTCATGTTTCGATCGCTGTATAACAGAGGAATTCTGAGAGAATTGAGATATTTCCTGTAGTGTCCGTACAGCAAAAACCTAACCTGTGCTGAAAATGTGTACCTAGGGGTACTTTTTCACGTAGATCACGAAAATCGACCTTAGGAAGCGGTATCTCTGACCCCTCATTTCCTGTAGCGCGCCTCATCGGCGAGGTCGGTTTTTGTAAATCGTGAACGGCTGCTCCAAACCCCATACATAGCTAGTAATTCTTAAAGAACTCGACGAGATAAGCATTTTTTATGTTGGGAGTGAAGGGCTAGCTCATCAGCGAAAAAAAGTTACGTTCATTTGAATTTTAAAAATCGATGCCATTATAAGATGGTGCTCTATAACAAACCAGTTTTACTTTCATTCGATTCCGCATGCATTTTTACCCCTAACACCAAATTTATAGGAAAATCGATGGGGTGGAAGATACCTACATGCTCAAAGGATTATTGCGAAGTCGTGTTTTTTTGGCCAAAACTTGTGATTTTTTACGCCTACAAATTTTAGTTCACGTTTTGGAGAGGAGATATGTGCAAATTCGTTTTCCACGGGTCGAAATACGTCAGAAAAAATTTAACCCGACTTATTCTGAGATTTTCGATTTTTGGCCTCAAAAACAAGGATTTTTCAGTGTTTTCAGTGATTTTTCATTCAATTGAATCTTTCGATTCGTAGATTCATTGAAAGATTCGTTTTGCCAACCCTACAGTCGCGCCGGAAAGTGAGTAGACGATTTTTATTTTTGATATAACTTTTGTTGTAGCTGATTTTGCAATTTGGATGTTGTGTCACTATATACCAAATCCATCGAGGAATACGATGCGTGCATTGCGTCATCAATTTCATCATCGCTGATTGCATAGTGATGACGCAATCGAACAACACTTTTTCAAACATCCATTATTCTTACATAGATTTTTTCATACTCGCCAAACTTTCTGAGGTTGGAGATATGCTCGAGACCTACTTAGAAAAAAATTTAGAAGCTGCTGCGGGTTCGCACCTTTGCTGCAGACTTTCTGAGGTTGGAGATATGCTCGAGACCTACCTAGAAAAAAAAATTTAGAAGCTGCTGCGGGTTTGCACCTTTGCTGCAGACTTGCTGCAAAAACAGGGTCTCAAATTCATAACTCAGCTTCCAGGCAAGCTAGAGACCTATTCAAACCGTCAAAATGATCGGCATGATGAGTAAAGTTCATCACGAAAATATGAAAACAAAATCTCTTAATTTACCCTCAGGGCATGAAAGAATCACTTTTTTGCATGACCATTTGTTGGACATTCATAACTTTTCGGAAAATCTGATTTTTGCATAGGAATGTTCAAAATGTATGGAAGATCTGATTCCCAACTTTTTAGAGCGATTGGGTGCCTTTCATGCCCGCTCCATGCGTTTTTCGGAGGCATACTAGGGCCGGGAATCACCGTGTTTACGCGCTCTGCACACTCTCGCCCATAGGGGTAAACAAGATGTTTCCCGACACGAGTACGCCTCGACAAAAAACATGCCACGGGCAGGAAAGATATCCAATCGCTCTAAAAAGTGGGAACCATATCTTTAATACATTGGGAACATGCCTAAGCAAAAACAAGATTTTAAAATACATTTTCCGAAAAGTTATGAATGTCCAACAAATGGTCATGCAAAAAAAGTGATTCTTTCATGCCCTGAGGGTAAATTAAGAGATTTTGTTTTCATATTTTCGTGATGAACTTTACTCATCATGCCGATCATTTTGACGGTTTGAATAGGTCTCTAGCTTGCCTGGAAGCTGAGTTATGAATTTGCGACCCTGTTTTTGCAGCAAGTCTGCAGCAAAGGTGCGAACCCGCAGCAACTTCATTTTTTTTATATGTAGGTCTCGAGCATATCTCCAACCTCAGAAAGTTTGGCGAGTATGAAAAAATCTATGTAAGAATAATGGATGTTTGAAAAAGTGTTGTTCGATTGCGTCATCACTATGCAATCAGCGATGATGAAATTGATGACGCAATGCACGCATCGTATTCCTCGATGGATTTGGTATATAGTGACACAACATCCAAATTGCAAAATCAGCTACAACAAAAGTTATATCAAAAATAAAAATCGTCTACTCACTTTCCGGCGCGACTGTAGGTGAATCGTATTTGTTCGTAAAGGTGGGTTTTAAAAACAAGATTGAAGGAGCATTGAAAGACCGGCACACCTCTCTCCCATATCCAAGTTGTGAAACGTAAAATTTACAACTTTATTCCTCTAGGTAATACTTTCTTTAGAAATTTGAATGCGCATAAGCTGAATGCATCCAGTAATCTTACCTATTGCCTTTTTTGACCGCTAATCAGGGCTATTTTAACTGTTATAAGGAACAATACATCGATAGTTTATTGGAAAGTGTATGCTTCATGAAATCTGATCTTGGAGCTCATACCACCATTCACTATGATGTTTCACTTGCAGAATATCCTAGTTTGGTTTATGTCATAGCAAAGGTATGTGTGCACCAGAATTTTACAGAATATAAGTAATTTTGAAGTTTATTATTGTTTTTCCAGGTGCTCGCTCAGCTGTAGGAGACAGAGTGCACGCTGCAGCAGGTCAATAGTAAGCTAGTAAGTGCTGAACACGGATCTCTAACATTAAGGCCCATTTAAAGCTTGGTTCTACCTCTCTATTATTATGATTGTGAAACATCGAGTTTGTAAAGTTCTGGTGTATCATCGTTGGTAATTGTTCGCTTGATTGTTGAGCTTGAACATGTCCCTCAAGTATTGATCGAAAGCGTTGTTCACCTCTCTACATTACTCAATTGGAGAAACATCGAATTCGTAGTGGATGGAAAGGTGAAGAGTTGTTTTGGATCGGGTAATCTGATCCCCATTGTCTGTTTTGCAATTTTTATCCTTTGCCTTCGATGTGAAACTTAAAATTCGGGTGTCAGTACGAGCGCGATCGATGTAGAAATCATGGTAGGAAATTCGTGAATACGTGTTACCTACTATCTATTATTGGGTGAATAATGCCGTTGTTATTGATTTCCTGGTTTACAATCCTCCTGTACTTGCTCAGCTGAGTGGTGGCGGGCTGATTCGCGGGGGGAGAGTGGTATCAGGTTGGTGCAAAAGTTTCGTTACAAGGCATTTTGCATAGTTACTTCTGAATACTTCTTCTGAATTAAATACCACTTGGGTATTATTTGAGGCAGTGTTATGCCATAACGATGGTTGGTTTCTACCGGATCGGTCCAATGCCATTCCGTAGAAAAATAGTGATAAGTGACAATTTGCAAAATTACCATGTTTTTGGGTATTCGACACAAATAATCGCTAAAACTAAACGAATTCCATACAGTTCCCATACTTCAAAGAAAACGATGAGTATGGGTGAAAATGCTTTCATTAAACACGTTAAATGGGAGTTTCGGACTTCCACGGATTACTAATGAGGCGAAAAATACCGATTTCGACGTTAAAGAAGGGGTAACACGAATGAATGTTAGGGATTCCCACCACGAAGATATTGCGCTCGCAATGGGAAACTGTTGGGAATTTAACCCAAAAGAGGGGCGACAATTAAGTAAGCGAGTGAAACATAAACGAACTAACCCCAACCCTGCGCTGTCAAGGAACTTTGCGCGTACGTAGATAGCCTCAGAACCTGTGAAACCTGTGAAAAAAAAATCTGTGAAACTTCGGATAAATTAAATCATGACCGGGCTGCCGGCTTCTATTACACCCGTATAGTGGTTAACTAAACTATTTTTTCGTGTTACGCCTTTTTTTTAATTTGAGGTTCAAAACCATAATTGCGAAATCTCTCGAATGGGAAGATGAATCTTTATGAACTTGCTATGGTAACACCCTCATGGCATGTACTTCTGATAATTTTTCATGTGAGACTCGAAGCTCCTCCATCAAAATCTCTTTGTGGAAATATTCGAAATCTGACAGACTGCCCACAATTCCGGAATACGAGCCTATTTTCTCAGATTTTTTTTGGCTGATGCAGATCACTCAGCACAGTAGAATAGCTAGTCATCATACTTCACGAAAATGGTGTTGAAGCGGCGCAATTATTACGGAGTACGGGGAAAGTTATTAAGAAATTGCAATCCTCAAACTTTGGAATGCTGTCTCATAAGTATTACTGATTTATAAGGTGAGATGTCAAGTGCGCTATGTAGAGCACACATGTACTAACATCATACAAAAAAACCACATGAGAATTGTTCAAGATCGAAGCAAGATAGTGCACGAAAACATTAATCGTGATTTTGTAACGAAACTTTTGCACCAACCTAATAGTTAGTGAGTTGTTGTTTGCAATGGTCAAAGTCATTGAAAAAGTTTTACGGCTGCTCTTTCTACTCACCTCGAAGACGAGGCCTTCAGCCATCTTCGCTCTTCTTCTTCCTAACGCAACTCCAGTGGCAAAGTATCAACATAATTTCGATCCGCATCCTTGCGGGCGCGGTCGCGAATTTTGACGTCGAATGCCTCGAAGTAGCCTACAATTTTTTAATCGATTCCTATCACTGCCGCGGTATCACTGCTGCGGCTGGGGCGCTGCATTCCTTGACAAATTTTAAGACTTTTTTAAATTTTTCGGGGAGTCTTTCGATCATATTACAACGCTTTTTAACGCTTCTTTTTTTAACGCCCACAGTTAAAGGAGGAGCAAATGCAAACTCGCGACCGGTTGAAATATGTTCCATCTAGGGACGCACTCTCTTCAAGTCGCGTGCTATTTCGCCCCTTCCCTGAGATTTCCCTGATCTGGCTCCCAGCCAACTAGCTATAACTCTGTTCGGAATGGAGATATAAATGTGAAAATTTCGGAGCTTCTTATCGTTGTGGAGCTCAAGGCAGTGCATATGATATTTTCAAAAATTGAATTTTGAGTTCACTCCTCCTTTAACGATTCTAACCCTGGAATTCGATAATTTCACATTCACTTTCATAGGTGCCCGGCGAGGGGTGCTGCGCACTGCCCCAAATTTGGGGCACTGCGATTTTTGGGTTACTGTAGGTAAGTGAACAAGTTGGACCAAGTCCAACTTGTTCACTTACCTACAGTAACCCAAAAATCCACAGCCCAACTTGTTCACCCACCTAAAGTAACAAAAAATTGCACATAATGCATTCATGTTTCATTTTGACTTTCTTAAGCCAAATCAGACAAAGATAGTTCACTAATGTCTCATCGTTCGCGTTATCGTCATCCACTCCATGGTCTATAGAAGTGAGAGAAATGCTGAGGAACGTCGATGGTGAGGAGAGAGAGATTGGGATATATTATGGCCCTTTGAGAATTGGAGTTTAGGGAAATATGCATTCCGAGGTTGATGTACAGCTGTGCGTTTTGTGATTCCTAGTTCATTCTAGTTTCGGTAGCTACTAATGCGCTGTTTGATTTTCGTGTTTAGTTGCCCTCATAATTAGATATATACTTGCAACACCAGTATGATAAGCGCTCTACAATCTTCTTATCTCTCTGCCCTTTCTGTCAGCGTCGATAAATACGTTTCTCCGTGTGAAATACGCAACCCTCTTAATAAAACAATACTATTCCTCGCAGGTGATCACCGCGGAGACGAGAATGGACGCACTCGACATCGCACTGCTCCAATCGGAAATACCCTATTGCATGGCGGGATGGGTTCTACGGTAGCTAGACCTTAGATTACGGTAGCAGCCTCATGGCCCGGATATTTTATGGGATCCCTGACGGAGCAGATGAAGAATGTCTTCTTCTACACCAGGCCCATCCCAAAACATCCCCCCTCCCCCCTGGCAGTACCCGCCCCTCCCCTCAAATTGTGGAATTTAAATTAGATAGCTCATTTAGTTTTGGTTAAAAAGTTTTGGTTTTGATAGTTAAAGAGCTCGAGCTGTGCTATCTTTTGTGATGCCTAAGAGCCCCCCCTCCCCCCCTACACCTTTACCTCTTTGGTGGTAGTTTAATTATGAATTTGTTTGTTAATGTTGATTATTGTTTATTAATATTATTCGTTTATTATTGTTATTATTCCATGTTTTCGCTCAGTTCGCGAGACGAAGCGCGCGCAGCTGCAAGACAAATAGCTGATTGGTAAGTGGTTGCGTACACTGTTGAGGACGTATTGAAGCCTCCTTCACTGTTCGCTAGCATCATGATGATGAAATATAAAATAAATAATCTTCTGGCGAGTAAGCAGCCAATTTGTAGGTGGCTGGTAGTGAATTAAAATATAGCGGCAGTTAAAGGGGTGCTCCAGGGAATGAATGTTAGGGAGTCCCACCACGAAAATTCTGCGCTCTCAATGGGAAACTGTTGCGAAATTACCCCGAGAAAGAGGCGAGAAATAAGAAGAGTGAGTGAAACATAAATGAACAAGCCACTTCCCTGCGCTTTCAATGAACTTTGCGAGTATGTAAATAGCCTCAGAGTTGTCTGTGGAACTTCGTACATAGTGATTTCGGATCGGGTGAGTGGCCTCGTCAATATCCACACTATCACTATGGGTGGCTGAACATTCCCCGGAGCACTCCTTTAATGGTGGAAGCTTCGTGAATGCTGACCGTGGAGCTTATACCACCATTTCCTTTGATGTTTCAATTGTAAAAGATCCCAATTTGGTTTTTGTCTCAGAAATGTTGTCTGCGTATCATGTCTTACATCTTACAGATTAATGCTATCATTTTATAATTGATACGTGTGTTGGATATTTGTTATTTTAGATCGGGCAACTGAGAAAGATCGTTTTCGTTATTGACGGTGTTATTGACGGTGAAGAGACGTGGTGGCGAAATGTAACGTTCCCTAGAAGCACTTTGGACGGCAGGGGTACGTAGTCCAAACAGTAGTCGGCCTCACCGCACTACACCATCAAGCGTAATCGTCCCTTGACGACTGTAAAATCGCTTGATGTGGCTGCAAAAAAATTGACGGTGAACTTGGCGTTCTGAAAGATCATCCAAAAGTCCAACACTAGTGAATAGAGTAAACATATCACAATCACACAAGCCATGGAATTTCCATCAGCTGCTCTAGCCGGTTTTTAAGAAACGTTTAGGTAAGGGATACCGCAATACCCAAATTAGCCGTTTTCCTCAATTTTTGTTTTATTTTCTACGACTTCTTCTTTAAGAAATCATCTTAGTTTTATCTCAGTTTTATCGAGCATTTATTGATCAATATATATGCAAATTGTGCATGAAATCGTTCCGCTCCTGTATCAGCAGCAATAAAAAAAAATCTATAAAATTCTGAATCATAATTGCCACAATTTCGATGTCATTTCACTATTCCATAAATTATTGTCATTATTGTTCCCACCAAGGTCACCAGATCTTCCGCGCACAATGTAATATGGAGTACCACTAAGCATCTCCAATTAGCGCATAATCAAATTAGGATTCGATTTGAAGGGGGCAGACGATTAACCCTTTATATCCACAACAACTACTTCGACAGCACTCCAGCAAATATTCACTACTCAGCTTAATTTCACATCGATTTGCATAATTTGCACGTCGGCAGTAAAGACCAAGCGAAATATATTTTCCCTATCATAACCCACCATTCATTCGAGTGCTCGTTCGACTATCTCGATATGGCGCGCTTTCAAGCGATGTTTGTCCTGCTAGAGCTTACCGAGCAAACAGAGTTAGAGAATCACACTCACATTACTCACCAGCTTCGCACAGTCGCCGATGAATATCACGCCTCTCAAGTACCTTGCGACCGACGCCTGGCATTGAGCCAAAATTCGAAATTGAGATTAGTGCATTTTCTAGGGCCACCTAACTCTATTAAGACCCCCTTAAGTTAATTTGTGTCTGTGAACATTCCTTGCGGTGTTGCAAGGAGTGTTTTTTTAGGAATGTTTAGAGTCGATTCTTAGGTTAGAGGCGTGATATCATCACGAGTTACATGCCGGCCAGATTTAGGAAGGTCGAGTCTGCTCGAGATGTCACATAGCGAAATAAGTGCATGAGCGAGATCAACGATAACAATTCAGCGATTAAGGAAAATGATTAGTTTAGTTTTGAGGCGGTGATGGGCACATGCCAGATTGTAGGGACAGGCAGACACGATGAGATATAGAGATATTTAAACATCAAAATTAAGGGGATACTCATTCCAAGTTCAGTCATAATGAAGAAAGTATTCGTATTTCATAACTCTACCCTCACACGTATCGTAAATTGGCATATTTATCTTCCCCACAGAAAAGTGTCATGGTGAATGGTCACGGTTAACAGTTGAAACAATTATGCAGTAGTAGACCACGACAAGCTCTGACCAATTGCTGCGGCATAATTAATTGTATTCGATTCTGTTCGCAGATCAATGTTGATAAGATCAGATAATGCAAACTAGATGCCCTTTCCCCAATCCGTGAAGCACCAATCTCGCTAATCTACTTTTCTCCAAACTTGCCAATCAGCCTATGTTTTTTTTCAAAAACATGGTTCACTCCTTTTCTACCTGATACGAAACCCGCTTCTTGATTATCAATTCTTGAAACAGATCTTGATGTGTTCATCACAGTTACCATCAGCTGAACGGACGGGTAACCAACATGATTCGGTTTGTTATGTTTCACAGCTGACACATAGGAGAGTCAGGATCAGAGCATACGATTGTACTATAGCCTTCGTTTCAAAACAATCCATACATCAATAGCCTCCACTCCTGTAATTATTCACTAATCGGCTGAATTTCACATCGACATGCAGGGGGGGGGGGGGGGTGACAAAAGCACAACGGATCACCATTCTCTGGATATTCGAGCTAGCAACTTGGGAGTTGTTTCATTGTTATCAATGTGTGGTACACTACATCACCCTGATTAGATATTCAAACTACGCGATTGTCAGTTTCACTCCTCCTCTATGTATAGGGGTTCGTGGTCCAAATTTGAGAAAATGAGTGGAAAATCGCGGTTAGATAATCACCAAATACCCTAACTAATCGATGTCAATGTTAATGGGATCCATTAGTTACTGGAGTTCTAGAATATCGATTTTTAACGGCATTTGGTGTTTATCGATCCACGATTTTCCACTCATTTTCTCAAATTTGTTCCATGAACACCTATACATAGAGGATGAGTGAAACTCACAATCGCATAGGTTGAATATCTAATCAGGATGATGTAGTGCACCACACACTGATAACAATGAAACAACTCCCAAGTTGCTAGCTCGAATATCCAGAGAATGGTGATCCGTTGTGCTTTTGTCGGTTGTGCTTTTGTCACCCTCCCACATGCAGAATTTCCACGTCGGTACAAATTATCAATGGGAAATTATTTGCCCTGATGATAACCCTTCGAGAAATCGTCTGACTCTATAGATTTCGCGGACTCTCTAGCTTTGTCCACCCGGCGAGAGCATGCTAAATAAATAGAGACAGAGTGATACTCCCATTACACACCAGTTTCGCTCCGTATCCGATGAAAATCTGACGAATGAAGGGCTCAGCGTCCAAACCGCGCGAACCAACATCTTACCAGTGTCTGATAGAGATCAAGGTTCAATAAAAATATTAATCAATTAGTGAGTCAAAAACTCCATTACGTGATTAATTTTGTTTTGAATGTTTGAGCCAAGTTATGACCCAAAATGTGGGTGAATTGATCATAACGTGAAAGGCCCAAAACGCGAGACGAGAGAAAGAGGGGCGGAGCCTATTTCTCCATTGCCTTTTCAATCCTGGAAAAGATCGGGCAGGGCTTCGCCGAAATCTGCGGAGGAAGGAAGAGGGACTTTCTCGTATTTAAGGTGCTCTCTAGTCACTCCGGGTAAGAGACGAGGGAGGGAGTGGAGGGAGATGGATGAGAGGAAGCGGGGAGTGTCACGAGCCATGCGCATTTAGAAATCAAAGAGACACATTATGAGTTCGCTACCAAATCACTAGTTCAAAAATGAATTTGGAAGCCCTTTTCATCCTCTATCGAATGAGCATCCGTGACCCTGGAAAATCCTTTTCTGAGTAGGTCAGCATACGAGTTTTATAGTTTTCGCTCTGTAAAACTTGTATGCTGACCTACTTAGAGCTGGCTTTTCCAGGGGGAGGCTCATTCGATAGAGGATGAAAAGAGCATCCAAATTCATTTTTGAACTAGTGATTTGGTTGCGAACATAGCTGTCCAGCACTGGCGGCGATCCTCAGGGGGGGGGGGGGGGGGGGGTGCGCAAGCATGAACCCCGGGTCATGGCTTTTCGAGGGGGACCTGCGCAAGCATGAACCCCGGTCATGGATTTTCGAGGGGGACCTGCGCAAGCATGAACCCCGGGTCATGGTCAAAATCGATTGGTAGGTCATGACTAGGCACCGTACCCAATCGATAGTAAAGTACTTCCTGATACCGTATATAGCTACCGTAACCCCGATTACCACACAAATACCGTATCCCACTACCGTAACCCCGACTATCACGAACTAAATTTATTTTTAAGATGTATTGATAACGTGCACAATCGGTCTGGTGTCGTGAACGATCGATTGTACTGTACCCAACTGACTACCGTAACCCAGTTCCTTGGGTCAGATCTAGTTCCTTGGGTCAAACATTTTTCTAAAAATCCAAAATCATTTTATAAAAATCATAAATAGATCATAAATTGGTTCTACACTAATTAGAGTTACGGTAGGATACTTCAAAATAATTTTATTATCGATTTAGGATTTTTAGAAAAATGTTTGACCCAAGGAACTAGATCTGACCCAAGGAACTGGGTTACGGTAGTCGGTTGGGTACAATCGATCGTTCACAACACCAGACCGATTCTGTACGTAACCAGGACATCTTAAAAATAAAGTTAGTTCGTGATTGTCGGGGTTACGATAGTGGGATACGGTATATGGTGGTACTGTACTATCGATTGGATGCGGTACTTTGACTTTTTAATTAGGGTGCGGTATTTTCAATTTTTGAAAAAAAATCAGTTTGCGGTAATCGGGGTTACGGTAGCTATATACGGTATCAGGAAGTACTGTACTGTCGATTGGCACAGTACTTAGTCTTGACCTACCCATGACCTACCATCGATTTTTGACCATGACCCGGGGTTCATGCTTGCTTCAGGGGGGGGGGGGGGCGCAAGCATGAATAGGGGTTCATGGGGGTCGCCGGCGGCGTGGACACCTATGGTTGCGAATGAAGCCTGTGTCCCCCCGATCTCGCTTTCGCGGAGGAAAGTGTCAGTGCCGAGTGGGCGGAGCTTGTGGTTCCTAAGTATGCCTTACTTTCTAATATGTTCCCCTCACTCACCGGGGGTCCGAGTACTCGCTTGGGCTGGTACGCAACGTGAACTTGTTCTGCTACCGTTTCACTACACCCACTCCGTACAGCGTGTCAAAGCGTTGATTTCCTTTGTTTGTCGCGGCGCTGGGTCGATCTTGAAACATAACATTTTTGGCCGAAATGAACGATGATTATTTGAATCAAAGTATGTGAAAGATATAGCAATGCTTAGCAACAAAAAATAAATAATTATTTCTAATGCAATGCATCCCTCAGGATTGCAACAAAGATGCCTTCCTATCATTTTTGATAATTTTCATAAACTTTAAAATGTGCTACATGAATTTTTGAAATTTTTACGCATAAATCGAAAAAGTTGAGAATGCACAGCAATAGGGAATCCCACAGAACTTTTTGATATCTACGTGAAGAGCGCTACAATTTGTAGCAGCCCGATTTTTTCAAAAATGTTGAAATATTTTGAGAAATTCTCGATTTAAGCCTTATTTTCAAAATTTCTCAAAATATTTCAACATTTTAAAAAAAATCGGGCTGCTACAAATTGTAGAGCTTTTTACGTAGATATGAAAAAGTTCTGCATATGTGGGATTCCCTATTGCTGTGCATTCTCAACTTTTTCGATTTATACGTAAAAATTTAAAAAATTCATGTAGCACATTTTAAAGTTTATGAAAATTATCAAAAATGATAAGGAGGCACCTTGGTTACAATCCTGAGGGATGCATTGCATTAGATATATTTATTTATTCTTTGTTTCTAACCATTGCTATATCTTTCAAATAATTTGATTCAAATTATCATCGTTCATTTCGGCCAAAAATGCTATGTTTCAAGATCGACCCAGCGCCGCGACAAATATACTTTTACACGCTGTGCTCTGCGATATCCATATCCAGTGTGAAAGAACGAGTCCACAATGAATAGGACGAGGGAGTTAAATTGATGCTGTTGTTTGAGGCTTCCGACAGGTAATCGACTTTCATTGGCTTTCTCCTCCTATAAACGAAAAGCTGAAACGAAAAGCGCGCTGGGCTCTCAAGATTAGGCAAAAGGATCTGAATGAGTGGTCTCGCGCAACTACAGTCTGGACGCCGTACAACAGGAATCGTCCTCCTGGGAAGCCCCGGGTACGCTGGAGAGACGACCTATCCCGAGCTATTGGCAGACACTGGTGGAGTGCACCCTATGAAGAATATCGGCCCATCTTCATCTGAGCATCTAATGCCTGATTTGATAAATGATTGATTGATTGATTGATCTCCTCCTATGACCCAATAGTGAAACAGAAATTCAATCGACATCCGGAACTCTTAATTAAGAAACATGGTAATAAATGTATTAATACTAGAGGACACTTCTCTTGTTGGGGCAGACCTTTTCGATGCACTGATTGATTTTTTTGAGTGTAGGACGTGTAACGTGGGGAGGCGGAGAAGCGTTTGGAGCATTGTTATTTTTGGATGCTGCACAAGGGAACAATCGCTTCATCAGCGCTTTCTTATCATATACACCAGTGGTGAAACTTAAAATTCATGCGTGGTTTTCCACTTATCCGAGTCCATTTCGAGGGCACCGCCTGCTAGAATAGATGAAAAAAATCATTTTCGTGACGGACGAGGTCGTTCTTTATTCGCTCACTTAATCCATTCCTGATCTTTTCTCTCTCTCAGTTCCCCCCGAAAGGTCAGGCGAATAATGTACCAGTCGCTTACAATTATATTCTCATGCATAAATCTGGTACCAAACGTGATTGACTGACATTCCCTGCGGAATTTATTCAAAAATGCTTCCCAACCTGCTCTCACTCCCCGCAGCGTGAGCGTTGTGAAAGGCTCGTGAGGCCGAGGGCGATCCGAAAAAGTTGGAATGGGGCGAAGCCCCATTCCAACTTTTTCGGATCGCCCGAGGCTTCACGAACCTTTTACAACGTTTTAAGCAGGCTCTCACCAGTTGTGGACAACATTTATCCTTATCACACAACCCCGCGAACCACGCTAGTTATGTTATCGATCTAAATTACGCTTCATACTGGCCAGTTTATTAGAATAGGAGATGATTCAATGAAATGATGCTAGAAGCATATCAAGGTGAGATAATATACCCTTATTCCATTTGTGTTCTCACCAGTGAGATTCGGGTTAGGATAATATCATGTAAGCCTATGCTTCACCTCTTTCTTGATGTCTTTGGCGAGCAGAATGGAATATAATTAGTTATACCTCAGAAGTCAATCGGAACTGTTAGCATAGAGCATAGAGGCAATCACCCATTTAGATCGAAAAATTAATATATCCGCTTGTTCGTGCTTTGATGGAGCTCTGACACAGGTCACCTGGCAAACTAGAGCCATGTTTTATAGGATAGATACAAATTTTAAAAAGAAATTGAATAACACCAATGTCCTTTTCAGGTCGACAAGAGACCCACGCAGCAGTACTCGGATATTGACGGCTGCGACAAGCATAATCAGGTGAGGAAATATTGATTTATTGATTTGTTCTGACCATCGAGATTCGGGTTGCACTCAAATATTTTAAAGCGGTGTATCCGCTTCTTATTGATTTATTGTGGCCTATTGTAAAAAAGTGAATTCTAAATTGCAACATACCAGCGAGATTCGTGTTAGAACAATGTCTTACAATTTACGCTTCCATTCTCCCATGGTTCACTCCTAACACTCCTGGAATAAAATATAACACTCCTGGAATCCAAATATTTTAAAGTTCGGTAAGATCCTGGTTAGTTTAACAGTGTCTTTAGAATTAATGCTATTTGCAGCTGATTGAGGCGGTAGTGCTTCCGATGAACACAAGGATTGCTTCCTCAATCATTTTTTCCTCCACCAAAGTGAATACCCATGTACGGAGCTCCTGATGAATAAATCAATCGAATTGCAAAGGTACGGTTGCTTATTTCGTTGTTCTTTTACCAGGTGCTCGCTGGTCTCGATGAGACGAATCGCAAGCTGCAGTAGGTCTATCAAGCGAGTGGTCGAGTGGTATGACAAGTACAAATTGATAGCCTAGCGCGCTCCGTTGTTGTATTCCAATAGTGAACATCGAATTCGTAATGAGCGAGCTAGGCGATGAAGATTGTTGTACAGAGGCTATCGCAATATGAACGAATGCCTTGCTGTTTGCCCTCTTATGACCCAGTTGTGAAACATAGAAATTGCAAGGCGTTGGTTATTGATTTGATAATTGTTAAGTGGGTGGAAGAGGATCTGAAGTAGGCATTGTGAGGTTGTTTCTCCCCTCTCTACTACGTAAACCCCGTGAGTATGTGCGTAGTAGCGTTGTCAATAGCGAGCTCGCAACACTTCCCTTACCCAAATTTCGTATTCAGAGCAGAGGAAGGTAGGGCGTAGCGAGGCCTCTTATTGATCTCGCATTCGCAAATTGCGAATCGCAATCCAATAAAGGGGGTTGATTTGAATAAAAGTACGGTAGTGGCTGTGAAATGCTCGGCGCAGTGAGTGTAGCCGAAAGCGATTTTTAGTGTTTTTCCCTTTTACATCATCCTGATATTACCAAAAGTGCGGGATTGGTTGCCTTGTAGAATATGTGATACGCGAATTCTCCGGATCTTTCACCAACACAGTCCAAATTAGGTAATTCTCTGGTGGTCATTTTTTTATTTGCGCGTTATAGCTTCATATCTATTTATAGAATTAGAAAAAAATGCCCACCACTCACGTTGATGTGTCAGTCGTAGTTTATCAATTCGATGATTCGTGCAGTTGCGGCGCAGACTAATTCACAATTTTTCAAACTGGTCGGGCCACATCTCGTGCAGACGTTCATCAGAGACGAAGTGAAGATAAGAAGAGTGGTAGAAAATAATAATCGAAAACTCATGAAAGCTCATTATATAACGCCACTCACGTAAGAATCGACTCGGAATGGCACTGTCTTGGCAATGAGCGAAAATTCGACATTGAGATGAATACATTTTCAGGGTCCACTTGACCCAACATATATCCCCCTGCACTGAATAGTGCCTGGGATCATTCTTCGCCGAGTTGCTGCACCGGTCGGACCGATCACTCCAACTTTGAGGCTTATTTTCTACCCTTCAATGAAATAATACTGAAAATTTTTATTTTAGTGGTCTGGCTACTTTCTGATCACCCTATCTAGGCCGTTTTTCGATTTTTGATCTTTGAAACGCTCCACATCCAACGACCAATAACTTGAAAACTGCTATAATATCACCGGATTGTCTTGCATCATCAGATAGCGCTTGATAAGACGATTCGAAAAGAAAAGTGTCCAGTATTTTGTCAATGAAGGGTAGCAAATAAGCTTCAACGTTGGAGTGTTCGGTCCGACCGGTGCAGCAACTCGGCAAAGAATGATCCCAGGCACTATTTAGTGCAGGAGGGTCTTAGTTGGGTCAAGTGAACCCTGAAAATGTATTTATCTCAATGTCGAATTTTCGCTCAATGCCAAGCTTTTCTCGATTCTTAGGTGAGAGGCGTGATATAACGTCTTTATCCACCTCATTACTTCTAAGTTTTAATATTCGTCCAAAAGTCATACGTTTCACTAATTCAGTAATTATATCACAGAAGGCGGGCTTATGCTGAATGAGCTAACTCGTTCATGATTGAAAAATGGTGGCATAGTAAGAGGTGAGTAAGAAATTACTGGTTAGATTTGGAACTAACGCACCCACTCACTTTGTTGTTTCAAAAATAGTATACCGCCTGTGTTTAGCGTGCCATTGCAACCATTTTTTCCTTCTTTCTTTAAAAGAACACGTTTACAGTTTCATTTTCTCTCGTAATTAATTTTCTTCGTTGATAAGCAACCTTTATAAATATATACGATAATTACAATTTGATATTCGCTTGATGAAGGTTAATCTTGGAGCTAGTGGAGCTACTCGCTAAACTTGGAGCTACCTTGATCTGTCAATCGTATTATGTCTCCAGAATTTAATTGTTATTGCGATCTGTAGCCATAGTTGCCTTCGCCGGTGCTCAATACACGGGGAGGGAATAAAAAAGTATGACCCGGGTTTCAGTTCATAAGAAATACTCCCTCTTTTGCCCTCCAGTCTTCTAAAATTAAAATGTAACGCAGAACTGCCACATATCCCCACCCCCACAAGCTCGCACGAGTCAAAATACCACCTTAACTCCTCATCACGCCATTCCCGTCCTATGAAGTGTTGGTGAATAAAGAATAAGAATAAGAATAACCACAAAGTGGTATCATCACTCTGGACAGCGCTATTTCGGTTTGCCCATTTGGCGTTTGCGCATTTTTACTTTAAATAGACATCTTGGTTTGTAATGATGCGAAAAACCATAAGGGGCAAAATAAGTAACGCAATGGTAATTTAGCATCTACTGGTGTGATACATTGAAATAGTGTTGGTCTATCACTTGTTGCGTGGCAGTTGGCGAGTTGGCAGTTGGCGAGTTTTGTTTGAAACGCCGAACGAGACAGAATCGGCTATTTTGCGCATTACCCTCCTAAGTCTCAGTTGTGAAACTTAAAATTCGAGTTTTACCGAATGCGATCGAAATTTTAGACTTTGTAGAAAACCCAAGTGTATAGGTGTGCTACATTCGTAACATGGGGAATCTTTCATACATCCCTTCAATCATTTTCTGACACTTACAATTTGATTTTTGTGAAGTGATCTATCTCAAGGGACCATTGAACAATGGTTTGCAAATTGCAATCCTAATTTTTTTACAAATGTTCTGCTTTCATCGCATTCCGAGAGACGCTCGGATTTTTCGTTTCACAACAGTCACATAAGATGCGTGGCATACGTTGACAAGTGAATTTTCGTTCTAAATAAGACAACTCACCCACTGCCTCATCCACACCCCCGAGCCACTCGCCCATCAGATGGAACCTTTCACTGTACAAAAGGTATACATTTTAATGAGGACTATCCGAAACATGAACCATCTTGCAAGGTGCAACCAAACAACGCAAGGAATTCCATCGTGAAGCAACTAAAAAATCTAGATTCCCCAACTATATATTATATATAATATCTGTACCATCTGTACCACACCATAAATAGTAATCATTACCATCGAAAAAAATCGAATCATTCTATTTAATGGAGGAGCAAAGGCAAAATTCAATTTTTGAAGCTTTCATATGCACGACCTACATATCCCCAACAATCTCCATTACGAACAGAGCTATCGGTAGTTGGCGGGGAGCCAAATCAGGGAAAGCTCAGGGAAGGGGCGAGATAGCACGCGACTTGAAGAGAGTTCTGTTCCAATTGAAACATTTCAACTGAGCGAACGTTTGCCTTTACTCCTCCTTTAAAGGAGGAGCAAAGGAAAAATTCATTTTGTGAAGCTTTCATATGTTCGGCCTAGATCTCCCCAACGATAAGAAGCTCACGCGACTTGAAGAGAGTTATCCTCTAGTTGAAACATATTTCAATCGGGCGCGCATTGGCCTTTACACCTCCTTTAAAATGGTGTATGAACGCAAAATCTTTAGTTTCCATCGTTAAAATAGACGTAACGTTCTCATCCGTACTCTTCACTCACCGTGAGGTCCACACGCGAATACTCTCTAGGGAAGCGGAATGCCGGGATTGATGAGGAGCCTTTTCCTGAGTCCTGAGAGAAGTTGAATTATATTTGCCATCAACCGCTCAACTGGAATTAAGTTGGGGGTGAAGCATAAGTTTACATGATACTGTTTCAACTCGAATGTCACAGGTCACAAACAATGCAATACGTCCATATTGCTCGGAGTTTGGCGGGTGCCACAGAATATTTCTCCATCACCCGTTATTCAAATCATTGAGAAAAATATACTGAATTACCTGCATCAATAAAATACCGAAATTATTTACGAGCCTCGTCTGCGAGGATCAGGTGTGAGCTCTGGGGAGTGAGCAACTGCATTTCTACAATTGGATGTGAATAAGAACTGCAACAATGAATACAACTACCCTCATATCAAGAAACAGAGTCAGAAGCTTGAGAAAATACAAGAGAAATTCACTCGTATTCTATACTATAGATGCTTTCCATCTCCATCATATCCTCTTGGTCTTCCCTCCTACTCTCAACGTCTGTCCTTCCTCGGTCTTCAAGCGCTTTTTGAGAGGAGAGTCACTTATGATCTAGTCCTGGCCCGTAGGATCATGTATGGAGACACCATACTCGATAGAAGTAAATTTTTCCTGTTTGCTCCCCTAAGAGAAAGGACCAACAACTTTGGAATCTATATTGAGAAAACCAAATCCACACCTCGATATCATTGTTTTTCTCGTAGAGTTGCTAGGATTTTAAACGCTCTCCCCACCCATGTATTGTCATCCCCCAGCATCCCTGTCTTCAAGAAGAGATTGATAACTCTAGAATTTGATTTTCGGAAATATATTTTCCAATAGTATTCCCTCCTTCCACTACCTTACCACATTCCTTCATTCTCACCCCCTCCCCCCTTTAGAGATCCCCTGACGCTGGATCTCGGAGCAGAGTCTACCTGGTCTACCTCGAGTGCCTCCTCCTCGATAAAACTCCCCATCAGAACAGACGAAGACAGATGAGACCAGCCGATTGGATCTTCGCATTGTACGATTGCACCTCCTTCCCCCTCATTCCCCCCTTCCTATCGTATTCGACCTCAGTGTGAGGAGAGTCAACTCTCTTGTATCATAACACATAAGTAATTATTCGTCTTTCGTTGCGCCGCCGAGCGTAGATAAAATATATATATAACTAATTCTACCGTAAGCTTTCAATCATCGATCGCTACCTCACCACTTGGAATACGGGAGGTCAGGTGTACGACAGTTTTATGCGCACGGTAGATCAGGTGGTAGCGGAGGATCTTGTTTGCGAGGAGAATGAGGAAGAGCAACTGTAGTCGATAGTGTCAGATTCGAACGGAATTTCAGTGTTTCAAGGAAGCTATACGTGTACATTGCAAATAGTGTTGCGAAATCGGACAAAACCGGTTTTCGTCGAGAGAATTGTGAAATTAATTGGAAAATGTCCGTTATTGTCCGAGTCCGGACGGACTACGGATTGTCCGAAATTGTCCGGAATTGAACAAAGGAATCAATTTAATTAAATTTTGTAGACCATTTGTGTTGAGAAATTAATAATTTTTCGATATGTTTCAAGATATTTTTTAACATAACTCGAGTCAGAGATAAGATGTCGACAAACGGTAAGAACTATGACCTTATTTAGCCTCACAGAGATACATTAGACCCAATATATCCCAGCCAAAGCAATTAGGTCAACTACCTTGCGGTCCCTACCTTTGCCGGTCAGACTAATATGAGATCGCTCATCAATATGTGAGGCTCGTCTTGAGAAGCCACAGACAGGGGTATCCTTCCACGAAAGGTTGAGACAACGGACCCGAATTGATGTGTGCACCATTTTATTTTATAATATTTTACAAAGTTATCCGTACTCTTACCATAATAACAGGCAAACTAGGGTTGCGAAAACGGACTGACAATCCGGATAAATTTCGGACAAAATGATCGGACGAAGTAATTTTAATCAATTCCGAGTTTCTTTGTCTGTCCGGACGGACGACGGTTGTCCGGAATTGTCCGAAATTGAACAAAGGATTCAATTTAATTTAATTTCTTTGCAGGGAATTTGATCTATATGATACGTTTCATTGATATTTTTTAAAACTTTTTTTAGAGAACAACAAGAAAGAGATGTGCCTGATCTTAAATAATAACAATTCCCACATTGTGTCGATTTTTAGACTATTATGGCGCAACGCACTCTCCGGTGCACACATCAATTCGGGTCCGTTGTCTCAACCTTTCGTGGAAGGATACCCCTGTCTGTGGCTTCTCAAGACGAGCCTCACATATTGATGAGCGATCTCATATTAGTCTGACCGGCAAAGGTAGGGACCGCAAGGTGGTTGACCTAATTGCTTTGGCTGGGATATATTGGGTCTAATGTATCTCTGTGAGGCTAAATAAGGTCATAGTTTTTACCATTTGTCGACATCTTATCTCTGACTCGAGTTATGTTAAAAAATATCTTGAAACATATCGAAAAATTATTAATTTCTCAACACAAATGGTCTACAAAATTTAATTATATGAGGCCGGTTGCCGACGAGTCGAACAAGGGCTGGCACATCAAAATTTCGAAAATTTGTAGAAAGGGGTTTTCGAGGGCGCTGATCATCATGGTATACTTTATTTCGCATCAATCCGACTGGTACAACCGGGCTGCACAGTGCTTTGTTTTCGATTTTTCTAAATAACTCAAAAACGAATTATCCGATTGACTTGCAATTTTGAGAGGTGGTAAAACGAATGATTAACATTTTAATAAAATATATAGTGTGAAAATATGTTTATGCAAATTCATAGAAAAATCAGTTCTCGAATACGTCATGACGATCATTTTTCGAACTATATGTATGGGGTTTGCAGAAACCACTTTATTGCTATGACCCATTTTCTGCGTCATTCTTAACATTTCGCAGCTCGCCGATGCGTGGGTGATTGAGCATTGAAATATGTTTCATTTTCCATTAACTAGTTATTGACAAAACAGTCTCATCATGTTGCATTCGTCGTGAAACATATATCAATCCTCAATTACCCACGCATCGGCTAGCTGCGAAATGTTAAGAATGACGCAGAAAATTGGTCATAGCAAAAAAATGGTCTCTGAAAACCCCCTACATATAGTTCGAAAAATGATCGTCATGACGTATTCGAGAACTGATTTTTCTATGAATTTGCATAAACATATTTTCACTCTATATATTTTGTTATAATGTTAATCATTAGTTTTACCACCTCTCAAAATTGCAAGTCAATCGGATAATTCGTTTTTTAGTTATTTAGGAAAATCGAAAAGAGAGCAATGTGCAGCCCGGCTTCACCGGTCGGATTGGTGAAAAACGAAGCATTTCATGATGATCAGCGCCCTCGAAAACCCCTGTCTACAAATTTTCTAAATTTTGATGTGCCAGCCCTTGTTCGACTCGTCGGCAACCGGCCTCATATTGATTCCTTTGTTCAATTCCGGACAATTTCGGACAATCCGTAGTCCGTCCGGACTCAGACAATAACGGACATTTTCCAATTAATTTCACAATTCTCTCGACGAAAACCGGTTTTGTCCGATTTCGCAACATTAAGGCAAACATCAGGGCATATATTGAGACTGAAACATCAGAGTGAACGGATACATTTGAACCAAGTTCAGTCTCCATGAATTTTCATTTGTGTGTGACTGTGTGTTCTACACTCTCTTTCTGATGGAAGATAAATGCTGGAGAGCACGCGATTTCGAGAGGTGGATTATTGTTCCCCCAATCTTTTTCTCTATTAAAATTATGCAAACGAGTTAAGTTTATAAGATCGAGGCGACTCGCTAAGATCGAGGAGACGAAGCGTACTGGCCCAACCTATCGAGATGGTGCAAAATGAAGTTCACGACGATGATGAGCACTCTCGAGAACCCTTTTCCCCAGTTTTCAAAAATTTGCTGTGTCAGACATTGTTCTACTCTTATGCAACGGGTCTCATATGGAGGGGTTGCAAGCTAAAGCTACACTATTTGTGTGCTGAAAAAAGAGAAACAATGAGAAATTGCAGTGCTGATCTAAATAGTAATATTATTTCGTATTTTTTTAAAAAAATTCCTCGCTCAGCTCGAGGATATGACGCGAACGCTGCAGCAAGTAAATCAGTTGATTGGTGAGTGGGAGAGACCGATCGAGGGAAGGTTGAAATGACATGATCGATACTCGAATTTTGAAGTACTGGTAAGCGAATAAGGTGAAATAAGGATGAATCCTAGGCAAGCACGCTCACACTCTTTCGTTGCGGAAATTGAGGAATTAAATGTAAACTTGATGTGCGGAACGACATATAGGGGGTCATGGTCAAAAATCGATTGGTAGATCAATGGAAGGTCAAGACTAGTTACCGTACCCAATCGAAAGTACAGTACCCCAGATACCGTATACCACTACCGTAATCCCCGATTATCGCAAACTAACTTTTTTTTTTAAAAAGTCCTGGTACCATATCCAATCGGTTATACAGTACCCAAGTAACTACCGTAACCCAGTTCCTTGGGTCAGATCCAGTTCCTTGGGTCAAACATTTTTCTAAAAATTCAAATTTGAGCAGACAATTATTTTAAAGTATTCTACCGTACTTCTAATTAGTCGAGAATCATGGCATTATTGTTTTAGGATTTTTAGAAAAATGTTTGACATTTTTAGAAAAATGTTTGACCCAAGGAACTGGATCTGACCCAAGGAACTGGGTTACGGTAGTTACTTGGGTACTGTATAACCGATTGGATATGATACCAGGACTTTTTAAAAATAAAGTTAGTTTGCGATATTCGGGGATTACGGTAGTGGTGTACGGTAGTGGTATACGGTACTGTACTCTCGATTGGGTACGGTAACTAGTTTTGACCTTCCATTGATCTACCAATCGATTTTTGACCATGACCCCCTATACGTCGTTCCGCACTGCGCCCCACTATTTGTGGGGCGCAGTGCGGAACCATGAGTAGGGGGTCATGGGTGTCGCCGCCGGCGTGGGCAACTATGGTTATATCACGAGCTAGAGAACATGCAAATGCGATTTATTCGTTTCTTTTCATTTCCATACTCAGTGATTTCGTGCTGATCCTATGTGTCAAATTCATCCCGAATATTTTCTGGATATTGCATCGATTATTTGTTTCGCAAAAACAAAACAACTTGTTGATAACAACAAAAAGATAAGCGCCATTGTTTCCTTGAAACGTAATCCATATATATACGCTGTTTTTAGGGCTTTAGGGGTTGCACTTAATGAAATGTGCTGCAACAACGCGATCCACACCACGGACTACGCTTTCTGTTCTCACAGTAATGCAATAGTGATGTGGTTACGGTAAGTGAGTTGGAAATTGAAACTGTCTGGATTTGATGAAGGCCGAGCTGTAATTAAAATTTCCATTTAGCTTTATGTTTCAATCACATTATCACTCCTCCTAATGTATTGTCTTTTCAATGAACTTCCGTTACCTCCGATTTCGAAAACATTATTTATTTTTCAAAATAATTCTTAGAAAGCCTGGTTCACCCCTCTCCATTGAGTTCCTAATTTTCTGATAATTGGACATGCGATGGATGAGTAGCTGAAGCAGCGAACGAGGTTTAATCGTATGTCTTGTGCGTTTTTCTCGTATGTTCCAATTATGAAACGTGAAAATAGAGTGGTTGATGGAAAGCAATCAAAGTTTGCACCATTGTAGTTACCCAATGACACTCTTTTACTAGTGTAAATTGAGGTGATGTGCTACGTTCGTTACAGGAATCTTTCATTCATTCGTTAAGTCTTTTTCACTATTATAATTCATTACTGTTACAATCTTACTCAAATTCAATTTTAGAAATGTTATTGTTTACTATCCTGGCTTTAATGTTTCAAGTACAGCACATACATGTGAGTTTAGTGAATTTTCAAAAGCTCATCGTTCCGCCCTCAAAATGATCTATTCGGTTATCACTTGTCAGATCGGCGTTCCACAAATTTGTCACCTTTCTGACGTGTCTGCCTGCACCGATATGTGCGATAACGATTAGAAATATCAAAATATATACCCCAGCAAAACCAACAAGATGATTGATGTAATAAATTTTACCGATTGATCTTTTATCTCTCCCGGCACTAACAAGACGATGATTATTCGTGCTGTAGCTAGATTGACGAATTAGTCCTTCCTCAAGTTGGCCGATCCTCAACTCGTGCAGATGTTCATCGGAGATGGAGAGAAGTTGGCAATACAATTCTAGAATCAATTCCACGACGATCGCTTCACTGTGCACACACTCGCTTGGCGCGCGTAGCTAGATAGAGAGTCAGACCATTGCTCGAGGAGGGAGGGGGTCATCATAGATCACATATGCCTCGGTTGGCTATTTATGCCAACCTGCAAATGCTGAATGTCGAAGTTAGGCCGATTAGTTGTTTAGGAACGGGCAACAGACATAAATCGCATTGTCTGCTCCTGACCCTCCTATGTTCCAGTTGTGAAGCTTAAATTCGTGGGCCACGGATTTTGACAATTTGAATCGCGCTGGTTGCGAAAATGTCATTTTGCTGATGGTGACTAGAATGAGAACATTATTATTTTTTATGGAGCCACTTCAAGCGATTTTACAGTCGTCGATAGACGACTACGCTAGGTGGTGTAGTGCGGTGAGGCCGACTACTGTTTGGACTACGTATCCCTGCTGTCCAAGGTGCTTCTAGGGAACGATACATTTCGCGACCTGGGTCACTGCCAATTTACCGACCCCGGAGGGATAGAGGGCTTGGTCTGCCTCGGCGGGGGATCAAACTCAGGTCCCTTGTATGACTAGAATGAGAACATTTTGAACTTATTCAAAGTCTGATTCGACCATGGTTTTTATCTCAGTGATGCAACAGCGAGTTTCACTAATGGGAGGGCCGCAAGGTTGCTGGGCAGCTGTTTTTATTCACGTGAACATTGCTTCTTAATTTCCTATTTATCAGCTGTGAAACGCAAATTTTAGAGAAAAAAAATCACAGCAGTTGGAAAGTTGTTGGAAAATTTATGAGACCGTGTGCGATAAGCGTTATTTATGATTGCGTCTCACTATCGTTGGGTGAGAAATTTCAATCAGCTGTGATATGACCAAGAAGTACTTTATTGAAAGCATGAGTCAAACTTCTCTATCATCACATTGGTGAAGATGCGAATTGGTTGACTTCTAGCAAGTGTATGAATGCATTCTACTCCCGCCAGATTAGCGCTGCACAAATAGGATACATATCTGACCGATTGTTCCAACACCAATAACATCTTGAATCTTTCTTTGTAAACAACCAAACAATCGAATTATACTTCATCGAAATGGGTTTCTCAGTAGTGCAATATTCCTCGCTCACATTTCATTTCTCTAATATAATAAAGCGATAAGTACAACTTTACAATTCCCAAAAACCAAGTGTACAAGTTCGACTCCGTGCTGCTACGATTCCAAAAGATATACGGTAGGAAGGAAGAGGTGCTACGGCAATAGAACTATAGATTACTGTACGACACAAAGTGTACAAGTTCGACTCCGTGCTGCTACGATTCCAAAAGATATACGGTAGGAAGGAAGAGGTGCTACGGCAATAGAACTATAGATTACTGTACCAACCTCTGAGCTTATGGAGCCAGCTAATTCGTGGGATGCGGAACGAAGTAGGTTATTGATGCATTAAGCACAAGAACAGATTCGTCAACCTCTAAATTCATCAGTCCATGGAACTATTCGTGTACGGAAGTGCAGAACTAATTGTAAGATGAGAAAGTATAGCCATTCTGACGATGGAATATCTCCCACTACAAAGATTTGGAAGCAAATGTGGTGCTAGAAAGATAGTTCAGCCAAATATATCGACTGTGCCCCTATACAAATTGAAATTTGCTGATTGTGACCTCGTAATATTTTATGTTTTGAATTTCAGCTCAGATTGTTCCCATTTCCCTTTATGTTTCATTCCCGGTATGCATCCTGGTGGCTTCCTATCATTTCGATTTTAGGCTATTAATTGGATTTAAAATAAAATTAATTCTTGAATGCTTTTTTTCGCCATTGCTGATTTATTTTGTCGATTGATCGCCCTCAGACACTGAAAAGACGACGATTACGGTGCAAACGACGTTCATGTTTCGATGTTCATGGGAGACGGAGCGAAATTGGTGAATAATGTGAGCGTGATACTCCGATTGATGAAGACTCGCTCTTTGGGGTGGGGATGTCGAGGTAATTGATTTGAAAGTGACAAAAAGATGATGATCGTTTTTCCTGCTCTCAGTTCTCATATGTTCCAGTTGTGAAGCGCGAACTTGCGTGGGTCACTGAATTTGACAATATGAATCTCGCCGGTTGCAAACATTTCGATGATTGGGATGAGAACATTAAGAATTTATTGAAAATCAGATTCAACCATGGTATTATCTCAGTTGTTTAAAAACAGCAAGGTCACAATGGCCTGATGGGAGCGGCACAAGGAGGTGTGTTATAATGGAGCGGAATTCTCGATATCACCGTGAATATTACTTCTTACTTTCCTAATTCTCAGTTATGATACTACTCAAATTCAAGTGAAATCTAAAATGCGATCAAAGTTAGAAAGTTCGTGTAAGATTTAAGAAATCGTTTGCGATACTCTCGTTGGGTGAGAAATTTGTCAATCAACTGATGAAAGCTGCGAATTGGATGACTTCTTGCAAGTGCATGATTGCATTCTACTCATGTCAGATTAGCGCTGTACAAATATAATACATATCTGATCAATTGTTCCCACATTAATGACGCTCCGAATCGTTTGCTTCAAACAAACCAATTATACTCCTTCGAAATGGTGGGCTTCTCAGTAGTGCATGAGTCCTCATTCAAATTTCATTGCTCTAATTTAGTACAGCTGAGTGCAACAATGCTATTCACAGTTGATCGCCGCCACGAACTTCGTGGACGTTCTGGACCCCGTGCTGCTCCGATCTGCTCCGATCTATTATCTGTTTTATTATTATTATTCCAGGCTTTCGATCAGAATTAGAAATCGAAGCACACGCTACAGAAGGCCAGTCAGGATATATTGGGGAGTGTTTTGTCGCGTACATGTTGATTTTCTGTTTCAACACTCTCTATTGCCACGGTTGTGAAACAGCAAATTAGTAATAAATTGTTGTTTGGGCGACTGGTTTGTGAGTGATTAGTGATTAGTCATTTATGAATTCCAAGTCACTATTTTTTTTTGTCTTTAGAGATTCGGGTTAGGACAGTATCTTGTAAATCTAGATTTATGTCGTTTCATGATTGTAGTGGCGTGGCTCTTTTAAGAGACCGGATCGGTAAGAATGGATTACCTCCCGGACACGATTCCTTAGGAATGGGATTCAGGCGCCCACACTGTATGTGCATGGACCCCTTAGCCTCAAGTATTACATAGTACCTTCAAATACCTGCTTGGGTCTCTGATGCGTCAATTATAGGGTCGGAAATTTGAAAAATCGAAAAATCATATTTCCTATACGCGATAAGATAGACTCAGAATCTCTTCAGAATTACGCTAGTTATCACCAATAACGAAAATTAAATCATTGAAATCGATTCCAGCTTGACTGTAAAATAGATTTCGTACCCACAATTTTCAGTTTTTCGGCTCTAATTTTTGAATATAACAGAACGGTAGCATGTGACTATGCCTATAATGTAGCTAATTGAATTCTACATCACACGGTACCAACGTGAATTCAAACGGACTTTCCCGTCATTGTCTCCCAGAGCTGAAAATGCTCAGGAATTCTTCCGAAATTCAGTTATTGACACAAAATGAAGGTTCCGATACATGAATATTGTGGGAAATGAAGTTACAAGAACTTAAACGTATAATTAGGTACATAACGCGAGGGTTTGCTTTATTTTGAAATAGTCGATTTTCACACCCTCGATTGGTGCTCAATTTGGGCATCCAAAACTCAGAAATTTCATTTTAAATGAGGCTTCAACTACATGTAAGTTCAAAGGGGCTTGTCATAGTTCAACATTATCCAAACAAAACATCTATAGATTTTTGTTTGCCCAAAATATTTTCGTCCGAAAATTGAGAAATCGATGGTGGTGACGAAAATTGTGATCAGATTTTCAAGTACTTGGACAATATTTGAACATGTTACATCCAACTTGTTCCAATCGTGCATACAAGTCATAAAAAAAGCTTTGCAAAAAAAATTCAAAAAAAGGGAGTTCACGTCTTCGATTTTGTCGTTTTTGCATGGTGAAAAAATTCCAAATAATACATTCCCTTTCTAGCATAACTGAATAAAGCGAAAGAATACTTTATTGTGAGCTATTTTATCTAAAATAATATTCAGGGTTTGACTAAATTCCGCTGCTTCGTTCTTTTGAATTGTGGAGAAATCGAGATTGGTCAGAAATAGAAGCATGAGAATCTTAGAGATTTACATGCAAATCAAACTGGTTTCATTACGAATTTGTGAGCGTAAATATGTTAAACTTTTTTAATGCAGAAAGGTAGCATATAATCTTCTTCACATTCAAAATTGTAATCGCGTAAATCCTCGAATAAACAAATTTGCTAATAATCAAATTGTAATGATAGGTGATTGTTATAGGAGTCTCATGAAGCAGGACTGAGAGAAGATTTTCATTGGTTTTGATTTTCCAGTTATTGCCAGACTCGGCATTTTCGAGCTTTGCAAACCGCGTGGCACTCGAATCATGAGGGTGTTGCAAAATGAAGATTTATATATAAAATCAGACATTCGTGCGTACCGGGGGTGATTGATGAACTTGAAATCAATGTCCCACTCAGCTTGATGTTGCAATCGCAGTATGCCTCATGCTCTGTGAGCAATTGCAATCTGATTCATCATCACATGATACAAAATTAATTCTGCTGTGCAAATTCCCTTCATCACCGATTGATTGGTTTATTGATTAACCTTTGACCTTTCACTGGAAACTGGCAAGACGAGGAAGGCTCTCGCACTGTTGCGATTCAGTAAAAGTTGATTTTGCATGAAAATTGCAAAATATTTGATGGAAAGCAGGTGATTTCAGCTATTAATTAGAATGGCGGATGTGGGGAGAAGTTTCATTGGTGCATGCGACGTGCATCTCAAGGTGAGAGAATGTTCATTTATTTGTTTCTGGCCAGCGATATTCGTGTTTGCACAATATCTAGTAAACCTATGATCCAACCCCTTCTTGATGGCATGTAGAGTGCAACTGAAAAACAATTTAGAAACATGGAAAAATTATTACACAAGCTCCTCGATGATGTCAACACCGAGGAGCTTTCAAGCACTGACAACTTCAACAGTGCGAGGCGACCAGTTTAGAGACCGTGAGGGTGTACGGTAGGGAAACCGAGCGATGGTGCAATGAGTGGTGCTGAGAGTGCAGGCCAGGAGTGGTGTGATTATAGTATGTAATTGGAACCTTGGGCTGGATGTGGCTGGATGTTCATGAAGGCTGAACTTGGTTCAATTGTCACTATTAACTTTGATGTTTCAGTTTTAATATACCTCCTGCTGTCGGCCTCTAATTACAATTGGTCTAGGAAGTACTCGTTGAATAACTTAAAGGAGTGCTCCGGGGAATGTTCGACCACCAATAGTGATAATACGTATATTGTAGAGGCTACTAACCCGATCAGAAATCACTTTGTACGAAGTTCCACAGACGACTCTGAGGCTATTTACATACCCGCAAAGTTCATTGACAGCGCAGGGTTGGCGCTTGTTCGTTTATGATTCAATAGCTCTTCTTATTTATCACCATTTTCTTTGGGTGAATTCGCTACAGTTTCCCACCGAGAGCGCAGAATTTTCATTGTGGGACTCCCTAGCATTCATTCCCCGGAGCACCCCTTTAAAACAAAATCAATTCGTAAAGGAGAGCAAATACAACGCTACGGAATCGACTCTTTTATTTTTGCGAAAGAGCGAGAGAGCGCGCGAGTGAGAGAGATTGATCCTCTCGTTTCTCTAACCGCGCGCGGTTGCCCTGACTCCTCCTTTAAATGCGTTATTTCGTCGCTTATTTTTTATTATTTATCGATTGATCTTTAATCTTTCTTAGGCTCTCGCTTGCTATTGCAGCGCAGACCTTGTCGACCCTCCTCAAGCTTCCTGGCCCATAAATTGTGCAGTTCATCGGAGACGGAGAGAAAATGGTGAGAAGAGAGATGAATTATTTAGGCCAAATTCATCATCTTCCCCTTTCGCTTCGCACACTCTCTCGTCTTTCTGATCGGCAAAATAATGTGTAGAAAGTGACAATTGGTTCGGTAACGGATAATTTATTGTGAAGTGACGAAATGCCTTACGTATTGGAAAGGGTTACCGATATTCAGACGTGTCGTCTCTGGCCAATTTATCTGAGCCATCCATTAATGTAACAAAACTTCCTGAAATTCAATTGTAGAAATGCTGTTGCTCACTGCTCACGGCTCGTTAGGATAATGAAGGCACAGACTTGAAAGACACGCGATGAATGGCTGTTTCCCGGGCTCTCGATTTATTCAAACCAACAACTTTTTTTCAATTAAATCAAAACTTTTATCGCTTGCGAGATGGGCGCTCCACATTTCTGTTACCTCTCTGACATGTCTGCCTGCATCGATTTTATCGACAAAATAAATCAATTACGAAAAAAAGAAGAAAAAAAATTATATTTCATTGAAATTTCATATATTGGTCCATCTGTGCTAATTTCACTCATCGGATAATGAGGTGCAAGAAGAATACTATTAATCGCAGGTGATTGCCGCCACGAGGAGAGTGGACATGCTTGACCCCCGCGCTGCTCCGATCGGGAAGACTCCACAAGTGCAGTGGGATTGGAAGTGGATGTGCTACGGCAGCTTTATTACCAATTTCAATAGCAGTATCTGTGCTTACGGAACCTAATAACTGGTGGTATCGGGGGCGTAGTATTAAGAAGGGCTTCATATTGGGATGCACCTCCGTATCGTAATTTGTATCACCATTATTGTTTATTGTATTTATATTATTTCATTCGCTCACGCAGCTCGAGAAGACCACTCGCACGACTCGTCAGGTGAATCAGCCATTTGGTGAGTCGTTGAACTTGGATCTCACGAGACTATTGAAATTATGGCCCAGTCGAGCTGCTATATTCCAGTAGTGAAACATAGATCTCGAGTTGGAAATGCGGACAATAGGAGTGGTTGGACAGATAATGTTTTACAATTAATGTCGAAATCGAGGTTACCTCTGTCTTCCGCTATACTATCCCTCTCCCAGTTGGGAAACGCATATTCGAGTGCTCAATGTGACCAAATTAGCCTGGGGTCAATGTTCGGTGAAATTGTGGGCCTTTGACTTTATATTTTACTGAGAATATTGGTACAAGTGAATTACTACGTAACAGTCTTTTACACTAGTCAGTTTGGCGCCCCATAAAAGTGATATCCCTCTGGTCTGTCAAACAAATTCGATGTTGCAAACAGAGCTATTAAAAAAAACAAAAAAATATGCCAGGGAAATTATCTCGTTATTGCACTTCCCAGTTTTTGATTTCGTACAGAGGAAAATTGGAATAGAAGTATCAAAGAAGGGGGTAACACGAATGGTTGTTAGGGAGTCCCACCACGAAGATATTGCGCTCGCAATGGGAAACTGTAGCTAATTTACCCCTAAAACGAGGCATAAATTTTGTATAGCGAGTGAAACATAAACGAACTAGCCACAACCATGCGCTGTCAATGAACTTTGCGAGTATGCAAATAGCTTCAGAGCTAACTGTGAAACTTCGGATAAAGTTATTCATGATCGGGCTACTGGCTTCTATTACATACACATAGCGGCAAATTGAACTAATTTTTCGTGTTACTCCTTCTTTAATACAATATTTCTTCATCTGATGTATTCATTGGCCAAATTGTTCCTGCCGATTTCACACAGTGAATGCCAAATACAATGCCATTTATCACAGAATTTCGAGGTCACGAACAGAGTGGACGTGCTCGGCCCCGCTGCTCCGATCCTGAAGTACTGCGGGATGAGATGGGGTTCTACGGTAGCTGAACCATCGAATACGGTAGCAGCATCTGAGCTAACGATGCCGGAAAATTCGTGGTATTCGAGTCGGAGTAGATTAACCAGCTAGATGGTATACAATCCGTAAAAGTCGATAATTGAAAGATTGGCGTGTTTTCGCGTAAGTTTGTACTCGTTTCTCAAGGGATGGTTTGAGTTACTTCTCTCTACTAGCTTTGCACAAGATCTTTTCGAAAACGGTCGTGTGCTACACGGCCATCACCGAATGGTAAATTCGGGAATTTCGCAATGTAGAAAAAAGGATGGGGCTAAAATTATTCGGTGTCAGTGGACCAGTTATATCAATACTTTGTCGCTTGTGAGATCGGTGCTCCATAATTTTGTTACCACTTTGGTGTGTCTGTACGCACCGTAAAAATAATCAAATTTATATTGCTGTGAAATTGGCACGTTATCAATGTATTATTATTTTTAATCACAACGATTTCTCTCAGTGAGTGATGAACAAACAATAATATCATTCAGCACAGGTGATCACCGTTACGAACAGAGCGGACGAGCTCTGATCTGATTCCTATGTTCATCAACAGCTACACAAATAATGTAGAATCGTTTCCCATACTCGATACATTGTGTTTTTTTTGTAGAGAGCACTGGATTAGAGGAGAGTATATTTCACTGTACGCGCCACTAGTTTAATCAACCAGCACACTAATAGTGGCACTATAGATAGTATGGGAAACGAGGAAAGTTACTATTAGTGGCATTATTAGATCCACTATTAGTGTAGCTGTTGAAGCACAAATTTGGGAAGCAATTCAATTCAATTCAATTCAATTCTTTATCCGCCAGGTTAAGTATATGGGAAATGCGATAGTCTTCGGCTGCTTGTGGTGGATGTGGTTGTACGCAGGGGCCACCTCGAATTTAACACCCCCTGGGTCGCTAGCGGCGTTGATTCGAGGGATAAAATATATGGAGGATCTTGAGAATATCTTGAAGATTGAGGGATTGAAGGGGGCTTTGGTGGGGGCAGCAGGTTGGGTTAAACTCGCAAGAGTGAATCGGAAGTTAAAGATATGGATGGTAATGAGAGAAGGTGGGAACGGAAATGTTTAGGCGAGCTTGTTACGATTTCATTAGAGAACACGTTCCATCTGTCGATCGTCCTAGTCACGAAACTTGAGTGAGACTTAGGACACGCGAAAGGCAAGGAAACATGCAAAGAATGTGCTCTACGCAGATTACGAGTGAGCAGGGAGATATAGAGAAGAGTGATCGTAAGAGTAAAAACCATGAATAGACTTGTGAAGAAACAGGAGATCAGCGAGGAACCTTCTGTGCTCAAGAGTTTGCAATGAAAGAAGGGAAATTCGCTGTAAGTAACACGTGTATGGAATATTACAACGAGCAAAGAGACGACGAGTGAAGTTACGTTGAACACTTTCTATCGAATTTGCAAGGGTAACGGTAGTTGGAGACCATACTACTCAGCAGTATTCTAGTAATGGTCGGACGAAAGTTACAAAAGCGCGGTTATACAAGCAATGATCTGTGGAATAGAAGCAATTAAACATAATGTTTACTTGTGCTCTAGCCTTTGAAATAATTTTTGTGACATGATCATTAAACTTTAGTGATGGCTGCATAAGTACACCGAGGTCTTTCATAGAAGGGGAAACGGAAAGGGGCATTCCATTGATGAAATATTGGGTACGAGGGGACAGGGAACCATAGTTAACAACAATACATTTAGTTTCGTTAAGGGATAGATTCCATTCAAGAGACCAAGCAAAAACTAAGTCAATTGCAGATTGAAGGTGATGAGAGTGAAGAGGCACCCTAGCATAGATCTTAAGATCATCTGCATAAACACCATATTTAATTTCGGGAGGAAGTCTTTGGCAAGGTCATTAATAAATAGAATAAATAGAAGGGGTCCAATGCATGAACCTTGAGGCACGCCCGAAGTGATCATTGTTGGAGTGGATATGCAATTATCGATAATAACGCATTGAGATCTGTTCGATAGATAGTTTTCTATCCATGAAACTACATGTGCAGAGAAGCCAAGATTGGTAAGTTTAAATAGCAAAAGGCGGTGATCAATGCTATCAAACGCTTTTCTGAAGTCAAAATAAATAGTATCGAATGACGATTTTTGAGAAAGAAAATGAAGATAATGTGAATGAGTCTGAACAAGCTGGGTACACGTAGAGCGATTTAGGCGGAAGCCGGCTTGGTGAGGGTCAAGGATATTATTCGCTTCTAGATATTCGGTAATTCTAGATATTCGGTTTTTTGCAAGTACGCTATTCGGCGCAAGGGAAGTGGCTCTATCAGACTTGAAATGGAGATTACGTAGGTATGGGGGATAAGCAGAGATGGGAGAGGGGGAAGATTTAGGAACGAAGTTGTCAAGAGTGTAATTCATGAAATCTGACAAATAAGTATAGGCTTGATCAGCATCAAGAGCAGAAAGGGCAATGGTCCAATCGTGAGAAGAAATGAGATGGTTAATTGAATCCCAGTCGGCTAAATGTTATTTTCTGGAAGGAGTGAATTATTCACGAGTAGGGGGATGAGGGACGCCCAGTGAGAAAGAAATGCTCGTATGATCGGGAAAGGGAAGGGCAGGGTTCACATTGAACACAATGTTATGGTTACATAGAACCAAATCTAAAATATTTTCTCCACGCGTTTTGAAATTTACAAATTGAGTCATGCGGAAGTCGGAAGCAAAAGAAAGGAAGTCGTTTTGAGATGGAGCAGACAAATTTACCCAATCGATAGTGGGTATGTTGAGATCACCGCACATAAGGAAGGGAGTATCGATGATGAGGGGTGTGATAAAAGAGAGAAATGATTCAAGAGAGGTAGAGGCGCAAGAGGGGGAACGGTAGACCATGCAAATACGCACTGATTTGAATGGAGTGTTAATGCAATTAGAGGTATGATGAATATCAATAATTACAGATTCAATACCTTCACAGGAGAAAGTGTTAACAAGAAAAGGGTTTAAGAGAGGGGAAGAAAGGATAGCTACTCCACCGCCTCGAGATTTCTCAGCAGTGGATGAACGATCTTTACGGAAAACTACATAATCATCGTTAGAACACAAAAGATACGCATCACTCTCGTCCTCACGCAGCCATGTCTCACTCAAAAGAATAATATTGTAGCCTAATGATTTAATATACGACAATAGATGCGACTTTCGACGAATGGAACGGGAATTACTCAGTAAAAGCTCAATAGAATTAGGAAAAGAAGGAAGAGGGGAGGGAATAAGCGAAAGTACCTTCCTGCTGCGCACGTCCTTGGCCTGAACCTTCGTTCCGTTGGGGTTTGCAATTCCGGTTGAGGGCATTGGGGGGATTCCGGAGAGGATTGATTTGTTCGTTGAGGTGTTTTCGTTGGTCTTGAAATTGATTGCTAGATTGGCTTCGTTCGTCTTTTCATTCTGAGAGGGTCCGTATCCACGAGGCTGTCTGTTCTTGTATCCGTCAGGCAAGGGGCGAGGGTTGCCACCAAACTTGTACAATTTTCATCACGAACTCCATAGTGAAGTCCATCCTTTTCACAGTTCAGTTTGTACGCCTCAATTCTCGCCTTTTTCCCTAACTCGAGCTCATAGGGGCACAAGTCTCGTCTAATATAATTTCCAGAGATCTTGGTTACGCCATTAGGGCGTGCGGAACGGACAGCTGAGAGGAAAGCGTCACGCACCTTCTGGGAAGGCATCGAGATCTTCATAATTCGGTTATTTCTGTCTCCTTTGACTTGGGGATGTCGGTGATGTTTGATATCTCCACTTGCCAGCGCCTGCGTCAGTTCAGGGATATTGAGCTCGAAGACGAGCTCCTCCACAGCTTTCTGATCCGCTTCTGCAGTTTCTGTAGGAGAGGCGCCCTCCTTGCGTCCGACCCATACGGCACGAGAGGCCTTGTCAGCGTACGTAGCAGCATCATTGAGAGCTTGCTTCACAGCCGTGTAGGTGGAGGAGGAGGGAGGAGGAGGAGCTTGATGGTTGAGGGCTTTCGCAAGCATCCCCTTCAGATCACTGACTTCCTGTCTCAGAGCATTACACTCACATTTGGGCATTCCATCAAGCTTGACATGCAGCGATTCGAGGAGCGAGATGACCTTGTTGGCCGCGTCTTCACTCTTGTTTCCCTTCGTAGGCTCCGTCATCGTAGAGAGGGCGAGAGGGGAGAGAGGGAGAGGAGAGAAATGGGCGAGCGACAGTTCGTGACGAGAGACAGAGAACGGAATGACGAAATTCTCCAAAGATATATTTTATGATTATGAACAAGTTGGCAGATAATTGACAAAGGATCAGCTCACTGCTGCTCATCCATGATCTGTAGGCTTGGATCAGAATGAATCTCAAAAACAAAAGATCAAAGATCAGTACTCACCACGACTCTCTCCAATGACTTCAATGCGGCCTCCTGACCTCCTTGTCCAAGCAATTTAACCCTAGCAATAAAGGTTTCGGTGCGAACAAGGGCTTCCTGAGGGGATAATGGATGGAAATTATTACGGTAGAATCTTCATCCGAGTGCATAATGTTGAAACCTGTTCAGCTCATCATACCGATTTCTCCCTATTATATGCATACGTAATAATCGATACTTCTCATCGTGCTACCGTATCCCTACTGTACCCTAAAGAATCGAATACGTATTGGAAGCATGATACACTCCTCTCTATTCCAGCAATGGTGAAACAGCGAGATTGCATTGATAATGTGGTTGATACCCTGGTGGCCCTGATGGAGGAGGGTTGTAGTTGAAGAATTGTTACTTTGTAGTGAAAAGCGAGGAGTACTGCTTGATTTGCGCTTTTCTCTCCTATGAACACGTTGTGAAACGCAAATTTCGAGTGTCATCCGGAATGGGATAAGAATGGAAAAGAGGGTAGGAAATTTAAGAATATGTGAGGAGCGGCTCTCATTGGGTGCAAACATCTTGACTAGTTGATTGGTGAATTGAATAGTTGAAGTATTGCACAGCCAGATTCTTTACCGCAATGGTGAAAAGCCGAAGTCGTAATGCCTTTGAGATTCATCTGCTGATTCATGAGTATTGGACAGTTTTTTTTGCAGAACTAAAGAAAACATAGCGTTTGCCCACGCTGCTTGAAGCGAAGTACTTATTCATTCCACTGTTTTATATTTATAATAATTTATCACGTGTATCACGAGTCAGTGGAGGTAGCCAGGAACAATTTGCAAAAAGTTTGCATGATTACATCTTTATATAGGGTAAGTGAATGTCCTAGAGAAAAGATTTTGAAAAATATAGGTCGTTGTTCCCAGAGCCGGCTTTTAGGAAATTCCCGGTTTTGCATCTGGATATACTGTATTACAGCTCCCAAAAGAGCTACTGAGATGATGTTGGGCTCAAAATGAGCAGAAAAATATTTCCAACAACTTTTATGTTGAAAAGATCTCGCTAGGAGGTAAATAAAACGTTATCGTCGAAAAACTGCAAATTTTATCAGAAAAAAATGGTTTTCGACATCACCCAGGAAGAAAACACTGGAACTTCTTTTCATAAATTAGAAGTAGAAGTCCATATATGTTGTAAAAAAATATAATTGAAACATTTGACCAGGCGCATTTTTCTATATTTTAGGTTAAATGTGGACAAGTGCAGAAGCACCATTACTAATTATTTCCTATTCGCCTTCATTTCACGATTGCGTGAGCGCAATCAGTAATTCTACAAGTTTTATGCTTTGGAAATTCTATTGGTACAGAAAAAATAAGAAAATTGCTTATTCTCCAAAATCGATTTTTCACCGCCTCTTTTGAGGCGAATTTTGACCTCTACAAACCAGGAATTCGAAAACTTCGCACGTCCGCTCAATATTTGACTTATAATATGCGACAAAGTGTGCAAAAATATAACAATACCAGACAAGTCACTATTTCGAAAACACTGCAATTTTGCCTCAAGTATAGGTCCACGACAACACCCAAAATGAGCTCAATTAAATTTGAGCTATGTTTTACCAACAAATACAATACTTTTAATAGATTTTAAAATAGTGGGACCACAGAAGTTAATATCCACAGTGAAACTTATAACATGACTTGATTGTGAAATTTCACAAATTTCGAAATCTTATAATTTTCATTTTGATAGAATTTAAATGAAAAAAATGTTATTTCGATGAAAATATGCTCAGTTGGTTGGAAAATGAAAAATCAGATTTAAACGGCTATGCCTATAACGTATTATAAGAAAAAAATGAATTTAGATATTTTTAGATGTTGTCGTGGTCCTATACTTGAGGCAAAATTTCAGTATTTTCGAAATAGTGACTTGTCTGGTATTGTTATATTTTTGCACACTTTGTCGCATATTATAAGTCAAATATTGAGCGGACGTGCGAAGTTTTCGAATTCCTGGTTTGTAGAGGTCAAAATTCGCCTCAAAAGAGGCGGTGAAAAATCGATTTTGGAGAATAAGCTATTTTCTTATTTTTTCTGTATCAATAGAATTTCCCAAGCATAAAACTTGTAGAATTACTGATTGCGCTCACGCAATCGTGAAATGAAGGCGAATAGGAAATAATTAGTAACGGTGCTTCTGCACTTGTTCACATTTAACCTAAAATATAGAAAAATGTGCCTGGTCAAATGTTTCAATTATATTTTTTTACAACATACATGGACTTCTACTTCTAATTTATGAAAAGAAGTTCCACTGTTTTCTTCCTGGGTGATGTCGAAAACCATTTTTTTCTGATAAAATTTGCAGCTTTTTCGACGATAACATTTTTCATTTACCTCCTAGCGATATCTTTTCAACATAAAAGTTGTTGGAAATATTTTTCTGCTCATTTTGAGCCCAACGACATCTCGGTAGCTATTTTGGGAGCTGTAATACAGTATATCCAGATGCAAAACCGGGAATTTCCTAAAAGCCGGCTCTGGGAACAACGACCTATATTTTTCAAAATCTTTTATCTAGGACATTCAGTTACCGTATATAAGGATGTAATCATTCAAACTTTTTGCAAATTGTTCCTGAAGAGGTTAGTTTTTTTTCTCAAATGCAGATACTACATGGAAGTGAACAATGCCATTGATATCTCGCACATGTGCCATCTGTGAAACACCGAATCTCCTCTCGAATGATGCCTTTCGAGTGCGGCTGCCCTCGCTCCTCCTTCTCGCAGACGAAGTCCGTAAATAATTTAGGTATTTCATTGATGTAGAAATGCATAATATTTTAGACAATAATTAGAATAATGTAACAATTCTTAATACTGAAATGTTATTCTAAAAACGTTGTCGTTTACTATTCTGAGCGCATTTTTCGTTTCATGTTTGGTATATAGTATTAGATTGTTTTGAGTCTTCGATAGTTAGATTAGTATTTTTATGCTTTGTCAGATCGATGTTCCATATTTTTGTTATATCTCTGAAGCGTTTACCTCCATCGTTTGTTTTCTATGAACGGTAAAAATAACGAAATTTATATGCCGTCGAAGTTGTATCGCATCTAATGTATTATTCCTCTGTACATTCTGATTTCAAACCGCGAATGATGAAATGCAATAATTTTAATGGCAGTTGATCGCCACCACAGAGAGATTGGACGTGATCAACCCTTCGCTACTCCCATAGTTACGGGTATTTATTTAATTGTTATTATGCAGGTTCTCGCTTACATTCAGATCGAGTACTTATTGAACAAGGGGTCCACCTCGATCTATTATCCCAATGCTGAAACATTGAACTCGTGAAGGCGTGTTGATTTCATCGCTATCTGGGAAGTAATGTAGGGAGGAGAGGGGGGGGGATATTCGAGTATTGTTGTTTTGAAAATGATTCAATAATCTATCGATGTCCTTCGCCTCCTAAAAAGGTGACTCTCGCTACCTAAATTTGCTTCCTGTGAGGTTGAACTTAATTCAAGCGTCACCATTCACTTTGGTGTTTCACTTATATTTTATACCTTTCTCTTTAATGCAATTGCGATCGGTAGATGCAATCGAATCCACAACAAAATTACTTCTACAATGTTACTCCTTCTGTGGCAATTTACTTTATATTATATCAGTTCTTCCACTGGTCAGGCCGACGCTCCGCATATGCATTATCTCTCTGGTGCATTACTTTCAGAACACTTACATCAACACATTTGGAAAGCATTTATTCTTCCAGGAAAATTGGCACACCACTATTAAATTATTGCTCAACCCACTTGGAGACGATTCGCTTGTTTTTGAATGACCTTAATGCCACACCCCAACGAGGAAGCTGCGCTCACGTTGTTCTGATCGTCTAAAATGAAAGTACTTTGTGTTTATGGATCGTATCCTCATTGGATTATTGATTTACTGTGAGAGCATAATCCCACACATAGTGCTGAGCTGTAGCATGTTGGTATAATAGATTAACACATCCTCAGACTCCTAGCAAATTCTAGTTTCTGGTGCTATTAAAGAATCGGTTGATTTTTGATGAAGCAATACTTTCCAGTTGGGTTATGGGATACACTTTACAATTTTTTTTTAAATATCACTGTCTTTTTTGACATTTTGCGAGTCTTGATCCATTGAGTGTGTTATCATCTCGAGATCACTTTTCTGTTTTTTTTTGCCTTAAAGACATAAAAATCGAGGAGCTCTCAAGCTGCACTGACGACTACAACGACGCCCCAAGAGTACTGTAGGGATACGGTGATAATGATGATCATGCTGATAATGGGGTAGCGTGGTGCGGGTATGGTGATTGAGTGGGTAATTGATAGCTTGATGGTCGTGGAGGCTGAACTTGGTTCCAATGTCACTTTTCATTTTGATGCTTCACTCTAAATATACATCATGTTGTTTGCCTGTAATTACAATTTGATCAGGTTGAACAACTTTAAAACATAATCAGTAATTAAACGTACTTAGTGTAATGTTACATCGTCGCTGATTGGTTTAAAAAAAAATATTATCGATCTCTATCTATCGGCTTTGATCTCTATCGGCTGTCGCCCGCGGTTGTGGTGCACACGAAGTCGACCTACCCCTAGTTGGCCGGCCAAGTTCATCGGAAGTCTGAGTGATCCTGGTGAGTAAAGTTAGAACATTGATGTGTATTACATATACATTGATGTGTATTTCAAATAATTTTTACTTGATGTTTCTTGAACCGTTTTCCGTTTTATTGTGGTTGACGAGAAGTATATATGAGGCCGGTTGCCGAAGAGTCGAACAACCGTGTGCGGGGGCTGGCACATCAAAATTTCGAAAATTTGTGGAAAGTGGTTTTCGAGGGTGCTGATCATCATGGTATGTTTCATTTTTCACCAATCCGACCGGTGCAGCCGGGCTGCACATTGCTCCGTTTTAGATTTTCCTTAATAATTCAAAAACTAAATAACCGATTGACTTGCAATTTTTAGAGGTGGTAAATCTGCTAAATATTAATCTAATAAAATATAAAAAGCAAAAATAATTTTATGCAAATTCGTCGAAAAATCAGATCTCGAATACTAGGGAGAAGCGGAGGCTGAATTTTAGATAGAAAGATGCGCCTTGTCGAGGCGATCATTTTCGAACCCTATGTATGGGGTTTGCATCATCCACTTTTTTGCTACGCTCCTGGTTCCGCGGGGGGTCCGTTTTCATGCAATCTCTCAGAAGACGCGTGATATTGTGTGTCCGGTTCCCGATGTTGTTCTATTATCCCAGGGGTGAAACAGCGAATTCGTGGTCTGTTGATTGATTCTCTAGTTGGAACCTAATCTGCGGAGAAGAGAGAGGACGATATGAGTGGCGTTGTATTGAAATGAGTAGAGAAGAAATATCATATGTCCGGTTCTTTATTATTTATGTCCCAGTTGTGAAACTTAAAACTCAACTATCATCCCAAGTTGAAATCCAGAGAATCATGGTGTGCTACTCTTACTGGGTCGTAAAAATGTTAACCAGCAGAGTTCTAAGCGGATTATTGAGTGATATAAAAAAGCAACCCTATGTCTTTCAGTTATGAAAAGTTAGCATATAGAGGAATAACTCTGGAAAGTATCTATTTATTCCTTTCATAAACAATGATTTTTTAAAAAACTTTCTCTACCTGCATAGGATTCAGAATATTCTAGCATGAAGTATACATTTTTTAGAAAAAAAACATATCAAGCCCGATGAGGCACAAAGACCGCTTCATCAACCTCTGCATCCATCCGCCCAAGGGAGTACTAAGGTACGGACCCCGAAAAACTGCTATTTCACTTATTAAGCACGCGCTATCGATATGTTGCGATCGCTATCAAAATTTATAAAGTTGTTTTGTCGTTCTTTTCATATTTCTTACTAGTATGCTAACGTGAAAACACTACAAATTAGACACTAGCGATGCTGATTAGATGAAGCAGCAAAAATTTTAACATTGCTAGAAAATCCATTCTATCAACCCGGCTGCCTCGTTATTACATAATCTGCAGGACGTTTTAAACACAATGTACCCGAGTATTGTTCATTTCGTAATTTACAATGTCATTTGTTCGAAGGAGTATAATTTACACGGCACATCGTTTTATTTCTCCGAAGTCATAGCAGGTGATTTCATGGTTCCCTGGTAATTCATATTCATATCGTATCTCATAAGAACGTTGTGATCGAGGGGTTGGGTGCCAAAACAACAACTAATTTTGTTTGTGAAATCTTTGCTATCATTTTACGTATTAATCGAAAATGTTAAATATTTTATTGGGAGTGCAACGCGTTCTCCCTCGCGAATGAGAAATCGTCTGTAATCTTCTTCATCGACGAGTTGGACGCTCACAGGTTGGTGAGTGACTGTTGTCCTCGGGGTTACTGTAGATGGTTGTGATTTATCGGTTTCCAATTATTTTAAAGCGGGACTATCAGCAAAATTTACCAGGACAAACTGATTGCGCAATTTCGAGACAATCGTAAACCGTAGTTCATTTTCGAAATTACGATGTTGAAATCTCTATTCTGAATTGAGTTATGGTCCCATTAAAGCATCAAAAGTTGACCCTGACGCACAGGCAACGAGTGAGAGAGCACGCGAGGTGAAGAGAGTGCTCTCCCTATTTGAAACATATTCCAACCAGGCGCCTTTTGACTAAGAATCCTGCTTTAAGTCAACAATGTATGAGAAATTTATATTGCCACACTTTGGTTTTTTAATCAAAATTCTTCGTTCGAGCTCCACGAATTGTGTCTCGCGAATAAAATCTCTCCGAAACTGGTCCAAACTGGTGAGTAATGGTGACATTCGCGCATGCGCTTCATTGGGGGGGGGGGGGCGGGTTGACAAGCATACTCACACTCTTTCGATGTAGAGAGAAAAAAAAACTAGAAATCGAGGAGCTGATCTAAATATTATTAAAATAGTAATCCGAATATCATTATTCCTGGTTTTAGCTCACAGTTTTTAGCTCTGCTTTTGTCAGCTCAGCTCAAGTGGACGAAGCGCAATGAATCAAGCGATTGGTGAGTGAGGAGGGATGGGGACAAGGATGCTGAGGATGCATTGAAAGCTTACCGTGCCCTATCCATAACCTATTAGTGAACCATCTAATTCGTAATTTAACAGATAATTTAATAGATCAATGCGAGAGTTGTTGTTTTAGAAAGAAGATTTTACCGTTATCGTATGTCCCTTGTTTTTCTTTCTAAGATCCAAGCTGTGAAACGCAAAAATCAAGTGATCCACGAAAATTCATGGAAGTACAAAGCCTCCTTACTTCCTTAGCTTACGTGATCTGTTGCATAAACACAAAAATAAACACTTATTACCGTTTCTAAATTTCTGAGATTTTCGCGATTTGAAAATTTTGGATTTTTGAAAAATTGTTCAAAAGGTCACTTTTTCATATGTATTTGATTCATCATTTTAGGAAAACATTATTTACAACCATTTCCAATCAGAATTCTCAAAATTTCACTTAAAAAATGAATTTAAATATTACCGACACGGTCTACGGAGCCTTTTTGGATGCCAAAAAACTAGAGACCCGATACATTGGAGGGGACCTGCTCCAACAATTTTCATTCAAGTTGAGGAGTCAAGTAATCTCTAAATGTTGAGTTTAAATCGTTCAAATTTGAGAAATTGTGGTGCTAAAAATATATTTTGTTTCAAAAATATGGATATCCTCGGTTTTTTCACCTGAATTTGATTGCATATATAAGTAATTATAATGAAACAGTAAAAATGAAATAAATGGACTTTGTATCGTGAAAAATAACAATTATGAATATTGAAATTATCGACTTTACGATGATTTTTGCCTTTTTTGGGCAAATTCCCAGGCAGAATTGGCTCGGCACAATTTTTTCCTAATAGAGTAATGCACGTAGATTCTGAAAATGATCTCGGTTTACACGAAATTGGGGTCCCCGAGCCGCTACAATTTATTTTCTCATTTTGAAATCACTCAACCACATTTTTTTGATATGATATTGTTGTCGTAAGTAGAATGGGCAGCTCACATTTCACCATCCTTATATGGGCATATACCGTAACCCTCTGGGACCCACCTACCGTAACCCACCCTTAGTGAGATAGCAAGCAATTTGGACAATTACACCCCTTTAACCTAGAAAAAAAATATTTGATTTATATGGACAAATTGCTTGGCAACTGATCATTGATTTCTACAGTACCATACAGTAAAATACAGTACCATACAGTACCATACAGTACCACACAGTACCATACAGTACCACACAGTACAATACAGTACCATACAGTACCATACAGTACTGTACAGTACCGTAACCTGCAGTACCCTACACTTTGACAAGTAACTATTTTCGCGCCATTTGAATATTTGCATAATTGATCAGTCAACTCTTGTCAAAGTAACGGTGGCAAATAGTATAAAATTGTCACAATAATGAGCAAATGACTACAGTAACCACGGAGAAATAGACATACAACCACATTTCAGCATTAGTTAACACTCAAATGAAGTTCATCTACTCCATGAATGACTCATACCCAAGAGTTGTTCATGTGGTTAGCTCTTTCAAACAAACAGCTGACGCCCACTAGCCCCGGGGATATCCCCCATCAATCGATAGTGACAGCTCACGCTGCTATGCGCCTGCGAGATATCCTCACACTCTCGCGTATTGCTTTCCGTGCTATTAGCGCGCGTTTCTGGTTATTTCTCTAAAGACCCCAACTATCAGTGTTTCTTCTCAAATTTCTTTATCTCAACAAAGTACATTTACAGTTCATACTCATCAGTATTAATTGGCATGAATTCGGGGTCACTATTAAAGGGGTGCTCCGGGGAAAGAATGTTAGGGAGTCCCTCCACGAAAATTCTGCGCTCTCAATGGGGAAACTGTAACGAAATTCCCCCGAGAAAAAGGCGAGCAATAAGACGAGCAATTGAAACATAAATGAACAAGCCACTACCCTGCGCTGTCAATGAACTTTGCGAGTATGTAAATAGCCTCAGAGTCGTCTGTGGAACTTCGTACAAAGTGATTTCTGATCGGGTGAGTGACCTCGTCAATATCCACACTATCACTATGGGTGGATGAACATTCCCCGGAGCACTCCTTTAAAAAGGATATGAGTCGAGAACCTATCATTATAGTTCACATCCCGTCCACTCTGATTGATGTAGTAAATGGTGTGTGCCACTTGAACTCCAACATTTGTTCGCCGATCAGCCCTGCTGACGAACATACCATTGTCATCGTCTGGGTCAAATGTGGTGTGAAGGATCATAATTGAGTAATAGGTTTCAGGGTGAAAAGTTGGGTAATAGTATCCACGAATCTTTGAAGGGTTATTTCAAATGTATTACGCGGTTCACCGTTCAGCAACGGGTCGACAATTCGGAAACCTTCAAATACTATCGCCCCGTAATAACGACGTTCTCTTTCATCTTCAGGTACCCCGACTCGAACCATATCAAATGAGTAATTCTGCCCTTAAATTGATTATTGATTTGCACAATTTCGTTTTAGTACCTTGCTCCAAACGATTACGCAGGCGGTCATATATTTCTGATTGAGATGGCATGAGGCAACAGTACACAGTCGCTGTTTCTGTGAAAATGACCACAAAATAACACCGAAGGGCGGGGCAATCCCATTATATCCAATGTCCTTACAACACTCTCGGTATAATGATTTATCGAAATTATGATTACAACACAAATCAAGTAGACAATAAGGGTTACATGAATCAAATGTAATGCTTTCTTTGAACTTGTCCGACAGCTCTCTTTCGTTTTCTCTTTCCGAGTCCAGTCAAATTACGCACTTGACTTCTGCTGTGTGTTTTCGCTGCCTCTTTGAGTGGGACGCCCTGCTTGACGTCAGAAACAATTCCCGTTAGCCCGCCCAGCACTGCTTTACCAATTGGACTATCCAAAAACTTTGGAATCGATCGCCAGATTTTTTAAACAATACTACCCAGCGATCCACCCCTTTGATACCTTTTCCTCTGATAAAATGCAATTTCCCCACCCCCATTCTGTGATCCCATTAGTTTCAACCAATCTTCTTTATCTGGCTCAAAATACGTATACTTCATGGTAATACAACCGCTCAACAGTAATGGAAAATAACAGAATGACTAGGATTTTCTGCGGAGATGTAGCATTGCAACGGCTGTGCCGTAGTGAAATTCTACTTTTTCACCATATTCATTGCAGATATCGATTTGAATGCTGGAGATTATACCGGTGCGGCATTTGTAATATCTAATCGGGTTAAACACAGCATCACAAATACTGCCATATGGTATTTGTGATGTTAGCAGGATGGACGAAGACTGCTCACTGCTAGAGTACACAGATGCAAGACTAATATATCTGCCAAAGAGTGGAAATGTGTTTGTGGATGGACGCGTGCTCTACGGCAACATGACCACTATCCCTCTTATTCCTAAAAGACACAATGTACCATTTCTAGTGCTAGTACTTCTTCTTCTCCGGTGTTCTGTGTTGTGTTTCTTTAAAAGATCTTTGGTTCAGCAAGTTATCTGAGCTCATTCTTAACATTTGCAGTGACAGAGAGTGGTCATGTTTAAAAATGCCGATAATACCAATAAATCGATTCCCCAAGAAATTGATGTTTTCACAGCTCCCATTACCTCGGTGGGTATTGAGAATAGTCGGTGTACAGACGGTTCCATACGAATTCCGTATCAACAACACAAAAAATTTCATTGATCTCCAGCGCAGTTATCTACTTGTGAGATGCGCTATTTGTGATGAAAATGGGAAAAAGATTACCGACGCCACTGTGGACGACTATGCCCCCATCAACCTGTTTGGACAAACAATGTTCCGTCAGGTTCAAGTGTTCATATCGGGTACTCAAGAGAAGATCGAAGACATGGCGTTAACCTCGCTCATATACCCTTCCTGAAACACCGAATCTCCGCTCGAATCAAACCGTGTCGATTGCAACTGCCCTTTATTTTCCTCTTCAGAGACGTGCATATCAGTGCGTTCGCCTAAGCCCGCCCACAATATTCGGTAAATCCGGCACATCAAAAAGAGGCACTTTGAATTTTTTGAGTTTCTGATAGCCACAGGCACCCTCTATCGATTTCTGTACTTGTCATGTTTCAGAAGGACTAATTTGCATAATTAATTACGCTTGAAGTTGTGCACTTTTTTAACTTCTTTGATTCGCAACTAGGCTTAAAAATTTCCTAAAATTCTGAAAACATAGCTATAGAGCTATTTTGATGCGATCTATACGAATATGTTGTTTATTCATGCAAAATCAGAAGTTTTAATTTTCATAAGTTTTTCGAAGATTTTTTTCTCGAAAACAAAGCCAAACACATAGCTGGATTTTACATATGTTTTCCTCCTTGATGAGATCCACCTGCTAAAAATTTTGGAAGCGATTTAATGGTTGTAATGATAGTCTTTCATGTGACTGAAAACTTTCACCCCGGCCTACTCGTTGATCAAATGCGAATGTGTTTCAATGCCACATAATATGGACGGCTGAGGATCTCCTTCAATGAAGGAGCGACATTATCAAATAATCCTGAAACACATTCGAATTCGGCGAAGGATACGGCTGTGATAAAAGTTTTCAGCCACATGAAAAACTATCATTACAACCATTAAATCGCGTCCAAAATATTTTGCAGTTGGATCTCATCAAGGTTGAAAACATATGTAAAATCCAGCTATGTGTTCGGCTTTGTTTTCGAGAAAAAAATCTTCGAAAAATTGATGAAAATGTAAAATTCCGATTTTGCATGAATAAACGACATAGGCGGATAGAGCGCATCAAAAAGGCCTAGTACCAAGTTTTCAGAATTTTAGACAAATTAAGCGGCAAGTGGCGAAATTTTAGGAATTTTGGGACATATCTTTGAGCATGGGTAATTATGCAAATTATTGATTTGAACCCTTGACAAGTATAAAAATTGAAAGAGCGGATCATCAGGTATCAGAAACTGTTAAAATCTCAAATTGCCTATTTTGTTGTACCTGTGGGTATGCGATTCTTACGCGAACGCACTGATATGTCCATCGGAGATGGAGTGAAAGTGGTGAGTTGTTGGTGAGTTTATTACTGTTTACACTCTCTCTAGGATGAAAAACAGTGTCTAGAGAGCACACGATATCGAGAGAGTTAGACTATCAATCGAGAGCAGTGTCATAGGACAAATATGTTTCGCAGTTCCGTTTTAGCTCGGGATCAAAATGTACATCTCAGAGTGAAATTTCTCGCTCAGATAGAGGATAAGAAACTCTCGCTGTAGAAGGTCAATCGACTGGGGGAAACAATATGGACGGGATTCATCGAAAGTTTAACTTACTCCACTGCTATATCACTGTGGTGAAGCAGCCGAGTTTCGTAATGGTCTAATAATTAGTTAGGCGATTTGTGAGTGGGCACCACAAACTTGAGGACTCATTGACCACGTAGTTCACCATCTCTGCTGTGCTAGCGGTGAAACAGCGAGTTCACAACGGATGGGAAGAGGCGTGAGATTGTTGTTGTTTTCAACCGGCGAACGACAATTAATTGCTTATCACTAGATTTACCCTCCTATTTCCCAGGAGTGAAACGCAAATCCAATCGACATCCGGAACTCTATCGAGTTAAGAGACATGGTAGGAAATTTAATATTACAGAGGGGTGCTATTTTTTTCGAAGAACCGTAAAAATTAATAAAAGACGTGCTCGACCCTTCGCTGCTCCGATAGGTACGGCTATTATGCAGATTCTCGCTCACATTCCGATCGAGTACTTACACGTGGTTCACCTCTCTCTATTATCCCAATGCTGAAACATCGAACTCTTGATGGCATGCTGATGTAATCGCTACCTGAAAACTAATGTAAGGAGGAGAGAGGGGGCTGTTCGATTATTGTTGTTTTGAAGATGAATCAAGAACCTATCGAATGTCCGGTGCTTCCTTCTCAAATGTGGTAGTTCTGAAACTTAAAATTCAAATGACACCCGGAATGCGATCGAAGTTGAAAACTCAATAGCTAATGATGTGCCACTTTCAGGGGATCTCTGTCACGAACATAGTGGACGAGCTAGATGATCTAGCCTAGATCCAGCGCTGATCCGAGCACCCTCCTCGAATTAGTGAAATCATTTGTCACCATTCACGTTGATGTTTCAATCGTAGTATATCACTGTGTCTTCTCTGGCATTGCAATTGATCCTTGATACACCTTGGAAAAGTAAAATACAATGTATTTGAGCTCAGGCGCATGGAGATGAATTATTTGCCTGACATCGATTGGTCTTTAATCTGTTCCAGACACTCGAAAGACTATGATGGCCCGTGATTTCGGTCCAACGAAGTAGACCTTCCTTCAGATGGCCGATCCGCAACTAGAATTGATGTTCATGGAAAATGGTAAGTCAAAGGGATTTTGGACGATCGTGGCATGCCAAATTAGCGTGGTCAGAGGCCTACCCGAGAAAGGCTTCCAATCTAAGAAGGGGTTGAGAAATGTAAGATAAATTCAAGTGTCGCATTCACCTTGAGTCTAAGGTGAGAGGCGTTATATCAACAGGAAAGGATCAGCTCACTACTGCTCATCCCTGATCTGTGAATGCGAATCACTCCGTGGACTTGGATCAACATGAAGGAAAAGAACGAAAGATCAAAGATCACTACTCATCACGACTCTCTCCAATGCTTTCAGTGCAGCTTCCTGATCTAACTGCGCCAGGATGAGTTTATCTTATACATATATCACGCCCCTCATGAGAGAATCGACTCAAAATGGCAGATCTTCGGAAAGGGGGCATTTTTGGATATCGAGTTTTCGATGGTTTTTAGCTTCCCTAGACTCAACTAAGACCCCCTTAACCAGAATAGTCCATACGTCTTCGTCATACGACCCTTCCTCTTCGAGTTGCTGCACTCACCTCTCACTTAGCCGATCACTTAGAACACTTTGGAATTACGTTAGCACGCTCATTTCTCGTTTCCTCAGCTATCTTTCGATGTTCTGTCGACCAGTATAGTTCATTTGCCCAAGGTTGCATTTTTGAAGGCACTACATTCAACGAGGTGTAATTTGAAAACTGTTCGAAAATGGTATTAAATTTGTATAGGGTGGATGCGTTTTTTCGATACGATTCGATTAAGGGGCTTATGCTCCTATATCTCGGGAGGTAACTTAGTTCCGCATGCAAAAAACATTTTCAAATAATTTGAACTTATTGTTGCCAGTGGATTTTAATTAAATTTCCTTTCATTCTGGGTTGCCACACGGATTTTCAGATGAGTTTCACGGGAAGGATTGGGTCAGAAACTAAAATTCACAATTCACGCCCAGTCATTACGTGAAACTTATTTGAAAATCCGTGCGACAACCCAGAATTAAGGGAAATTTAATTAAAATCCACTGTCAAAAATAAGTTCAAATCATTTGAAAATGTTTTGTGCATGCGGAACTAAGTTACCTCCCGAGATATAGGAGCATAAGCCCCTTTATCGAAGCGTCTCGGAAAAACGCATCCACCCTATACAAATTTAAGACCATTTTCGAACAGCTTTCAAATTACACCTCGTTGAATGTAGTGCCTTCAAAAATAAAACCTTGGACAAATGAACTATACTGGTCGATAGAGCATCGAAAGATAGCTGGGGAAACGAGAAATGAGCGTTCTAACTTAATTCCGAAGTGTTCTAAGTGATCGGCTAAGTGAGAGGTGAGTGAGCGACCGGTGCAGCAACTCGAAGAGGAAGGGTCGTATGGACTATTCTGGTTAGGGGGGTCTTAGTTGAGTCTAGAGAAGTTCAAAACCATCGAAAACCCGACAGCCAAAAATGCCCCTTTCCCAAGATCAGATCGATTCTCTCGTGAGGGGCATGATATGTATATATATATATTTTTTAAATTTATCGTGTTTACGCTCGGTGCCCCAACACGATTGAATGCGAATCACTCCGTGAGATATTAAGCAGCGTGTGAAACTCAAGTTAGCTGTTGGAATGCATTGATTTTCTCTGCTAGAGAGAACAGCTGTTTATTTTCACGAGGGAAAATTGTGCTATTTTTCGAACTCTCAATCGCCTGCTATCGCTCGTCGTTGAGTATCGGTGCTACCGATTGTATTATATGAGCCCGGTTGCGTAAGAATCAAACAAGGTCTGGCACAGCGATTTTTCTAAAACTTGAGGAAAGGGGTTCTTGAAGGTGCTGATCATCGTGGTCAACTTCATTTTGCACCATCTCGACCGGATGAGCCAGGCTGCTTGTAGGCTGCACCTACGTTTTCGTCGATAACTCTGCAACCGATTGAGGAATCAACTTCGAATTTGTACAGTAGGGAAGTCTCACTACCATTAATCAGATTTTGCTAATTATTTAATTTTCTTAATTGTAAAACATGTGAAAAATTGGATCTCGAATATAAAACTTGGGTAAGGTTAGTGAAATACATAGACAAATGCGCAATTTTCCAAGGATCATTTTTCGTACGCACAGTTGGGGAAACAAGCTTATCGGTTTTTTGCTACGTTTAGTTTTATAATGCATTTTCGACTCTTCACCGGACTGATTGAGCAGAGAGTGAGAAATGAGAATGAGTTTCACTACCAACTATACTCTCAGATCCAATTATCTCGAGGCGAGTGATAACGAGGGTATAGTTGGCAGTGAAACTCATTCTCATTTCTCACTCTCCGCTCAATCAGTCCGGTGAAAAGTCGAAAATGCATTATAAAACTAAACGTAGCAAAAAACCGATAAGCTTGTTTCCCCAACTATACACACGAAAAATGATCCTTGGAAAATTGCGCATTTTTCTATGTATTTCCCTAACCTTACCCACGTTTTATATTCGAGATCCAAATTTTCCCATGTTTTACAATTAAGAGACCCTCCACGAGAGTAACGTAACAGGTCCACGGGTGGCGAAAAATTCGATAATTTCCAAACTTTTTTTCTGAAGTGTAGGTACCGAGTGCTGATTGACGGCTGCTATGGCTAAGGTCTGAGGTCGATTTTGAAAAAGTTTCAGATACCCCCAGTTTTGGGGGTCGAAAAAGTTGATATCCCAGAATGATACGGCACATACATATCCTGATGTATTTCCACTCGTAGAAAACGAATTTGACAGCTAAAACTCGAAAAATTGCAAAACAAAAAAATTATTCCCCAAAAACTGATTTTTCGACAACATTTTGGAAGATCGAAAAAAATGAAACATTTCGGAGTATTCTCACTATGATTTTCGAAATCTACGCGAAAAACTATACTGGGCATGATTTTTTCAGATTTAAAAAAAAAAGTGTACTTTTTGGGAAAGTTGACCGAAATTGTGCAAAAGTGGCCCAAATGCAGTACAGTGTGTAACGTAATTCTGAATATTGTGTCACTGTAAGCATCCAATGGCTGAAAAACAATCTAAATTAGTAATAATAATATTTGTATTATAATTGAACCTCGAAACACCGAAAAATAACTAAAATTTAAAAATTCATTTTTCGGTCCCTGGATCTGAGGCCAAAAACTAAACATCCCCAGAACAAACCGGGTTAAAGTTTTTCTTGGGTATTTCGACCCGTAGAATACGAATTTGCATATAACTTTCCACCAAACCGAGAATGAAAGTTTTTGGGCCTAACAATTCGTGATTTTTGGCCAAAGTTCCTGCTTTTCTGAGGCATTGACAATTGAAAGTGTATTGAGAAGCGGTATTTGGAATACTTTCTGATACTAGTGATCGATATTAACTTGACAATCTTTGATTTTGAAGTGTTTATTCATCAAAACTCTGAAGAAAAAAAAATCCAAAAATTCGTTCCAAAGGGTTAGGCATGAAATTTCAGGATTTTCAGAAATCAGTTTTCAAACGTTCCCCGTCCCTAAAAAGACGAAACATGATATGTTAATATACATAAATCGTTTTTGGGCCAATTGTTACTTACAGTGGCACAATATTCAGAATTACGTTTTTTTTACACTTTTTTAAAATCTGAAAAAATCATGCCCAGTATAGTTTTTCGCGTAGATTTCGAAAATCATAGTGAGAATACTCCGAAATTTTTCATTTTTTTCGATCTTCCAAAATGTTGTCGAAAAATCAGTTTTTGGGGGATAATTTTTTTGTTTTGCAATTTTTCGAGTTTTAGCTGTCAAATTCGTTTTCTACGAGTGGAAATACATCAGGATATGTATGTGCCGTATCATTCTGGGATATCAACTTTTTCGACCCCCAAAACTGGGGGTATCTGAAACTTTTTCAAAATCGACCTCAGACCTTAGCCACCGCGGCCGTCAATCAGCACTCGGTACCTACACTTCAGAAAAAAAGTTTGGAAATTGTCGAATTTTTCGCCATCCGCGGACCCCTGTGCAGTTGTTACGTTCTCTCGTGGAGGGTCTCTTAAGAAAATTAAATAATTAGCAAAATCTGATTAATGGTATTGAGACTTACCTACTTTACAAATTCGAAGTTGATTCCTCAATGGGTTGCAGAGTTATCGACGAAAACGTAGGTGCAGCCTACAAGCAGCCTGGCTCATCCGGTCGAGATGGTGTAAAATGAAGTTGACCACGATGATCAGCACCCTCGAGAACCCCTTTCCTCAAGTTTTCGAAAAATCGCTGTGCCAGACCCTTTAGGGCTTTGTTCGATTCTTAGGCAACCAGCCTCATATATGAGCAGCACCTGACCATCCAGCAGCAGCAGGCTGTGGCTGCAGCACTGGCATAGGCTCCGCTTTGAGCTGCTGGTACTGAAGAGTGTGTTCTAGAGAGTCGAGTGCCTTCCCATCTAAAAAAACTGTATTTATTATTAAAATTTCATGTTTTTGCATAGAGACACTCGTCAGTCTATTCCAATTTTTGGTGCTTCTTTAAAACGCCAATCGGAAAACACCCACCCTCTAGCTTTCATATATTTACTGAAACAAAAGCGCTGCTGAAGGCGATTTTCAAATAAATTTTGCAAAAACGCGATGGCAAATCATGATGCACCAAATATGGATCTCATGATGAGATTATGCCCATTAGACTGGCAAGCAGTAATTATCAAGATTAACCGCTACTTTTTACATTGTTATTCTTAATGATAATTATTATTTTTATTTTGTTTGGATGGAGACTTTAATTATTCTATTCTGATTTTTGTTGATTGTACTACTCTCTTTCCTGTCGAAAATGCATTGCACTTTTAAATACCCTCCACTTTTCATAAAATTCCTGAAACACAAGCGCACCTCTTGACGTATTTCATAATTTTAGAAAGTTTTAGAAAAAAAAACACAATGCAGATTCGTGCAGTCTCAAAAATACAGATTCAACGGCGCATTATTACTCCCGTCCATACTCTTCGAAGACATGCAACATAAAGATCTATTGCAGAGTGCCGCAATCACTAACAGAGGATTTTCTACATAACCTTGTCCTTCGAGAAGTATTGCTAACTGACATCGGCAGCTCCAACAATCTCCATGGCAATGGCCAAGAGTCGCTGCGAGAGCGGAAGTCGCAGCAGGTGAGAGTGTTGTGATGATGAGGAGGAGGAAGGAATCGCTTCGGGACGAGGGAATACTGAAACATGGATTGGTAGTGTAGCTTACTGTCGTGGTGGCTATAGTGCCCATGACTCGGCTGTGTAGGCTGCGCTAATCGGGAAACGTCGCCGGTCTAAACTTCGACACATTTTCTGCTTTCACGTCGACTATATCACCGGTCGGTTGCTACACAAAAATACGATATTTCGGACCGGAATTGGTTACACTGAGTTATCGTGAGACGGCTCGGATGAAATGCAGTTTCTTTTTTCAAAATTGTATATAACAACCTAACAGAGGAATTCTAAGAGAATTGAGATATTCCTTGCAGTGTCCGTACAAGGAAAACTTAACCTATGCTGAAAAAGTGTCCATACAATCCAGTTTCATTTTCAATCGATTCCTCGTGCAATTTTACCCCTGGGTGCAAATTTAAATGAAAGTCGAAGGTCTGGTATTCGACGAAATTTTCGAAAGAATATGGCGAAGTCGACATTTTTTTGCCGAAAATTTCGATTTTTTTCGCCTACAAATTTTCTTTCACGTTTTGGTGAGGAGATATGTACAAATTTGTTTTCCTCAGGTCAAAACACTCCAGAAAAAAATTAACTCGGCTTATTCTGAGATTTTCGATTTTAGGCTCAAAAACAGTGATTTTTCGATGATCGAAAATCTCAGAAAAAGCCAAAAATCGACAATCTCAGAATAAGCCGAGTTAATTTTTTTCTGGAGTGTTTTGACCCGATGAAAACGAATTTGTACATATCTCCTCACCAAAACGTGAAAGAAAATTTGTAGGCGAAAAAAATCGAAATTTTCGGCCAAAAATCTCGACTTCGCCATATTCTTTCGAAAATTTCGTCGAATACCAGACCTTCGATTTTCAGTTAAATTTGCACCCAGGGGTAAAATTGCACGAGGAATCGATTGAAAATGAAACTAGATTGTTATCGAGCACTTGTTTTTCATGTCATCAATTTTCTAATTTCAAATGATCGTACCTTTTTTCACAGATGAGCTAGCTCTTCACTTCCAACAGAAAAAATACTTATCTCGAAGAGATCTTTCTGAATTACTATATATGTACGGGGTTTGGATGAGCCCTTCACGATTTACAAAAACCGACCTCCGCGTTGAGGCGCGCTACAGGAAATGAGGGGTCAGAGATACGGCTTCCTAAGGTCGATTTTCGTGATCTACCTGAAAAAGTACCCCTAGGGACACTTTTTCAGCATAGGTTAAGTTTTCCTTGTACGGACGTATCTCGGTTCTCTCAGATAATACCTCGGACTAGACAGATAGTTTGGTGTAGGTGGTCAGATAGTGAGATCGTTATCATGACACTAGAGGCTGTATTCTTGGTATTGTGCTAGCAGCATTCACTGCGTAAGCGAAAAAAAGAGCATACAAGAAGGGAATTGTTCGAAAATACGCTGGGCACAATAATGATCAAATTTTGGAAAATGTGAAATTCAACACCTTGCAAGGTACCACACGGTAGTGGATGCACTGCTCTGCATCGCCATTCTAATGATTATCTATTCGTGTAAGCGACTACACTCGCTAAAGGTAAATTATTTTTTCGAAATTTGGGAATTAAAATGTAGTACATTTTCATTCAATGAGAAATACAACAAATGATAATATAGATTTAGTCAAATTTCTGAAAATTTCAGACAAATTTCGGAATTGTTATTGCGATGAAATTGCTGGAGGTCAGCTCGCTGCTCTGCTACCGTCTCGACTACATGCTGTATTGCCTAGTGAGTCGTTCCCTGTACTTGTCATCACTTGCGTCAGTTAGGTTAAAGAATTAGTAATACGAATAAGTTGAATATCGATCATTTCATCCGAAGTGACACAACTATATACTACTAGTCTGTTTACGTATGCATTAAGTTCAATACAGGCGCAGTTTCGTTGCTAGCTCGTTTATGTTTCGCTCCGTCTACTTACTTATCGCTTCGTCGTCCTACCAATTGTCATCGGGAATGCTGCAATTAAAAATACTATTTCTTTGCAGAAAGAAGTGCCAGTTATACTCATTTTGAGCGCACGCCTGTACAAACTGGCCAATACTTGCATCCAGCCCACGATCTCGGTATCTTTCTAATTCGAAACTGAAAATCTTGTGAATTTCAGGCAATTATTTTGTACAATTTGCGTGAGAAAGTGAGCAGTGAGCGACGTACCCACTTCCTCGTCGGGGTAACCGAATACTTCTAGTGATTATTTTAGGGGTAAACGTGCCAGAGAACTCGTGCAGTTGACCGTAAGGCAAATTTTGGATACAAACCAATCTTTTCCGTACTCTAGGTCACTATCAGCTGCGCAATCGCCGCTCTTCTAGCCTCCGTCTCTGAGTTGGCCTATTCTGATGGCATACCTGACGATAACGCAAATTGGGTAAGAGATTGTATACATTCAAGAATTGGGTGGTTTCACAATAAATGTCTTATTGCATTGGGCGTTCTCTCGTCGATGGATGACGAGAGAGAACATAGTATACCAAGTGTAATTCCGTGCGACGCCATACACAATTTGCGTTTTTTCAGAACGAAAGAGAGTTAAACTCAAGAAAAAAATAGTCGAAATTTATAATAATTTCATTTCTTCAGGTAGCGCACATTATAATAAACACGAATGGCTGGTTTAACCTCACGTGTTGTGCGTATATTTACATGAAGCGTGTCGGTAAGCCTCATTTTTAGAGTGTCAATAGCGATTCTGTGTACAGAATCATCGCTACCATACGGGGCCGTTCCTTTGATTTTCGGATACCTCATCACGTTTGTACCCTCTGATTCAGCGTGTTCGATTCTCTATGGTAAGTGATCAAACTTATTCCGACGAAGGTGACTTCAAATTAAAAAAAGGTGTTTTAGTATTATTCCTTTTGTGGTTTTCTCCCAAAACTTTTAAAATTGTGAAAATATTTGGTTATATTTGTAGGCGCTTTCGGACCTATGGATGCAGGGTCATACCATGGCCTGGTTGCCTATTACAGAATCCAGGCAGCGGATGATTTCGCATTTTGGATTTCGGGAGTGTTCTCGATTTTCTACCTCGTTTATCTGAACAAGAATGCTGATAAGACCATTGATAATTTCCCTACCGATGCCATTCAGATCGACGATGTTTGAAGATTCTTTTAAATGTTTTTGTCTGTCATTGTGTGAGCATTTTGTAAATGTGGAAATATTACCTGAATCCAACGGCGTATTTATGATGTAATTATGTGATTTAAACTATTTAAATATTTAGTTTCGGATGGTATTGGCAAGCAATTGGATAATGCAGCCGCTAATATTTTGTTGAAAGGCACACAGCGTGTCAGATAGAAAAAATTACGGTGCTCGAACAAACTCATTCTTGGCCACTTGTTCTAGTGGAGCTGTGAGATGAGGAAAAATATGGTTTATAATAATAATGATGAAACACATAATAAAACTTTGTTTGAATTATGAAATATGGAAATTTAAAAAAAAACTTAAATCTCTTATGCTATGAGTAAGAATGCATATCTACCGTTCTGAACCTAGTTAGAATATTTTTTGAAATTTTTTTGACTGTATTATAATTCTATAAATTGACCCACTAAAATTCGAACTCCTGAATAATGTGAGACCCCACTACCGGGGCATTTTCTGAATCCTCATGAGCAGCTCTACAATTGCAACGACGGATTTTTGATATTTTATTTAGTATTCGAGTAATCATGAAAAATGTGCTTTTTGTTGCACGTTTTTCGAATACTAAATAAAATATCAAAAATCCGACGGTTGCAATTATAAAGCTGCTCATGAGGATTCAGAAAATACCCCAGGAGTGGGGTCTCCCATTATTCCCCTCTGAGGAGTTCGAATTTGAAGATGTAAATTTAAAGAATTTTGAAAAATACACAAAAAAATTTCAAAAATATTCTAAATTGTTGAGAACGGTGGACATGATTCTTTACTCATAGCATAAGAGATTTATGTTTTTTTTTTAATTTGCGAAGTTCTACTAAGATATGTTATGTGTTTTACCGTTATTATAAAGCCAATTTGTCCTCCTCTCCACTCCAGCAGGTCGCCCGGAATGGGATTGAACGAGCGCCGCGACGAACAAAGGAATTGTTCTTTCTGACACGTTGTGAGGCATCTATGAGTGAACCATAAATGTACCAATATCCATAACCATCTATTCTAGTACTCAACCGTGTTCATTCCATCCCGCATTCTATTCGTATCGATAGCTCTATTTCTCTCAGTATTACGCAACATTCAAAGATAGGGAGGAGCGAGAGAGAGAGAGAGAGAGAGAGAGAGAGAGAGAGAGAGAGAGAGAGAGAGAGAGAGAATCCGCGAGTCCTTCTGCTATCGCTCCATCGATCTCTCCCCTCTCCGACCTCCGCAGGTCAGTCCTGGGTCAGGTCGGGACCTACTAAAGTGAGTCCATGGCATAGGAACGCGCGGGAACTGCTCTGGGTCATCATCATCCCTCTGGTGAGGTTTGCAGATACTCACAAGAACCGAAAACAGAACTATGATAAGCATTCATCAAGGATGTGCGCTACAGTGTATACACTAAAATTGGACAGACAAAACCACGATACAAATTATTTCCTTAGAACCAGATATCTGAATTTTTTACCTCTATTTTGCAGCTCGGCTGCAGCCAATGTGCGACCGAGCAGCACGTTCAAAAAATTATTCTGGCTACGCCTCGTTCACATTTCCAATCTCAGAAAGTTTGACGAGAAGGGAAAAATGTATTTAAGAATAATGCCATTTTGAAAAAGTGTCTTTTGATTGCGTCATCACTACGCAATAACTATGGGATTTCGTAATACCCCAATATCATTATCATAATCTACAATGCATTTGGTGCAATATGCCATACTATTAGAATGATGCCTTTCCTGGGCAAAAAGTTATAAAATATTTAAAAAGTGTCCACTGACTTTCCGACGGCACTGTATATCTTTTGTTTTTAAAAATGATCAATGTGTGGTGTTAATATCCCTATCCAAGTTAAGTATTGAATCTAGTTTCATTCGACGTGATTATTCTTCCATAAATTAATGGTGAAAATGTGAATGCCGAATTTTGCACATTTGGCTAGTTTATGTCCCTCGCACAACTAGAATGTATGACCTATTGTGGTAATCTGAACCAGCAACCCATATTCTACAATCACTTTTGTGAAAACTATTTGAAAAAAAACTACATTCATCGCTGAATGGAGATTTAATCTTCAAAGTATCTGAAATGACGAATTGTGTTACATTTGTCTGAAATTTAGTTTTCGAAATTTTTCAGTTTTCTGATATAGACGAGCAACTATTCTCGAATTGTATTGTTATTTGTACAGCCCCTTTAGCGATGGTTAAAACCGACTTCCACTGAATTCAGTATCTCTTGTACTGGAGAATTCATCAACTGGAAAGCATTTCAGAGTCTATATTCACATTCACAGGGTTCTCATTTTGAATGCGCTGAATAAGCAAGCCCATACAACCTAGTTTTAGAAAGTGTATTATCTATACTTCTAATTTAGCTGGGTGAGGAAGTAACGCTCTCTGTTCCCATCAACTAGCACCGTGTCAAAGAAAAAGTGTGAAGATATGAGATAGTCTGAACATTTCAAGCTTCGTTTTCTCGTAATGCAGACATTTATGATTTAGATAAATATCACTGTTGGAATGTACAAGCATATGCCTCTGTTATGCCATGAGGCCAGATAATGGCAAAAACAAACAAGCAAGATTGACCAAATAACTTAGAGGCTTCCAAATCGGACAGGACTTATGCAACAACCTAATAATTAAAGAAATTGAACATTGGAAGAAAGGTGTGGTAATAATGCGATATTGTTTTTTTTTCAAAATTTGTTCATCTATGTTAGCGTAATGCGAGATTTCAATTCATCATATTTTCATGAGTTCAAAATTTGAGTTATCGTTGCTTTGTATCCCCCATTCCCTTTGCAGACACAGGAATGTAAAAGAGAGTGTATAGAATGAAGTCTTGGCATTAGAGATATCTCATTGGAAAGTTTTTGCTGTGTTGTTGGGTATGCTTCAGTGGATATAACCCATGAGAGTTTGTTTATCTAGTACATCTGCAAGTTTGTTTCTATAAAAAAATTGCTAACAAGCGAACTCTACATGGTATCATTTCTCTAACTCTAACACTGTCTGACTATTATTCAGTAGATTCTCCCCATTCCGTGTTTACTTGAATTCGTCTGATAGCTTGCTTTCGAAAAGAAAACCATCGGGAAACGGCGAGAGTGAGAGGGGAGAATAGTTTACGTTGCCACCTTCAATTCACGCCCGCTTCGCATCTTCCGCTGCCAATCGCAGCAAAACACACTCACACACACGCACACACGCCCCACCAACTCGCCCGATCCCCACCACCTCATCTGACTCGTTCCGAGAACGAATAGGTAAAGGCAAAGGTTCACCAACCTCGCGGGCACAGGGTCGGATGAGAACTATGACGTCATGCCGCTTTTGATATATCACAGGGCGGCATGACGTCATCGTCCTCATCCGACGTAGTGCCCACGTCGAGCGATTTCACACTCGTCTTGAAACGACTGCGACATGTGGTGCAGTTCGGTAAGACTGTTCTAGGACAACGCATCACTGCTGTGCACAGTGAACCTAGTGAGCATTACCTTTCCGAGGTCACTACCAATTTACCTCTCAGAGGATAATTTATAAAAATTAAATTCAATGAATCATTTTCTAAGCAGTAACTTATCGCATGAATCATTTTAATCAAAGTGGCTCAGATACCTCGTGCTGCATCTTATGTGATTAGTTGAAAGTATATCAACTACTCGGCACTAGATCGGATGAGCTCTTGATTTGTAAAGGCGGCATCACGTCAAAGTTCTCATCCGACCAACTGCTCATTCAGCTATCGTCATGATTGATCCCTGGCTCGACTGCGATGGGCAGAAGTACGACTGCGTTTGCTCGACTTTCATCGCTCCCCATCTGCACGAACGGACGACCAGGTATTAGCCTAAGCTTAATGATGAAGGGGGTTTCCATTTTTAGATAGAAAATGTATTAAGCCTAAGTGTAAACCTAAGATAGTACGGTTTCCCTTTTTTGGATATGTTTTTATTATTACCTGCGCCACTTTCATCGCTCCATCTATACGAACGGACGACAAGGTACCGGCACTGGGTTGGATGGAAACTATGAAGAGACGCCTTTGATATATCAAAGGAGGTAATGCACAATGTACCTCGGACTAGACAGATAGTTTGGTGTAAGTGGTCAGATAGTGAGATCGTTATCATGACACTAGAGGCTGTATTCTTGGTATTGTGCTAGCAGCATTCACTGCGTAAGCGAAAAAAGAGCATACAAGAAGGGAATTGTTCGAAAATACGCTGGGCACAATAATGATCAAATTTTGGAAAATGTGAAATTCAACACCTTGCAAGGTACCACACGGTAGTGGATGCACTGCTCTGCATCGCCATTCTAATGATTATCTATTCGTGTAAGCGACTACACTCGCTAAAGGTAAATTATTTTTTCGAAATTTGGGAATTAAAATGTAGTACATTTTCATTCAATGAGAAATACAACAAATGATAATATAGATTTAGTCAAATTTCTGAAAATTTCAGACAAATTTCGGAATTGTTATTGCGATGAAATTGCTGGAGGTCAGCTCGCTGCTCTGCTACCGTCTCGACTACATGCTGTATTGCCTAGTGAGTCGTTCCCTGTACTTGTCATCACTTGCTTCAGTTAGGTTAAAGAATTAGTAATACGAATAAATAGTTGAATATCGATCATTTTATCCGAAGTGACACAACTGTATACTACTAGTATATTTACGTATGCATAAAGTTTGCTAGCTTGTTTATGTTTCGCTCCGCCTACTTACTTAGCGCGTCGTCGTCCTACCAATTGTCATCGGGAATGCTGCAATTAAAAATACTATTTCTTTGCAGAAAGAAGTGCCAGTTATACTCATTTTGAGCGCACGCCTGTACAAACTGGCCAATACCTGCATCCAGCCTACGATTTCAGTATTTATCAAATTCGAAATTATAAAAGTTATGTGAATTCCAGGCAATTATTTTGTACAATTTGCGTGAGAAAGTGAGCAGTGAACGACGCACCCGCTACCTCGTCGGGGTAAGCAAATACTACTAGTGATTTTTAGTTATTAAAGTCTTAGAGAACTCGTGCGGTTTACTGTAAGGATTAATGCCAAATTTGCATGCAACATTAAATTTTCCGTACTCTATCTAGGTCAGTATTGGCAGTGCCATCGCCGCTCTTCTAGCATCCGTCTCTGAGTTGGCCTATTCTGATGGTATACCCGACGATAACGCTAATTGGGTAAGAGATTGTATACACTCAAGACTTTGGTGGCTTCACAATAAATGTATTTTTTCATTGGGCGTTCTCTCGCCGATGGGTGACGAGAGAGAACGCAGAATTAAGAATGTAATTTCGTGCGACACCATCCGTAGTTTGCACCTTTTTCAGCTTCCAGAACAAATGAAATTTCAACCCAGAAAAATGAGCATAAATTTAAAACAAAAAAGCACTACTTTAGGTAGCGCACATTATAATAAACACGAATGGCTGGTTTAACCTCACGTGTTGTGCGTATATTTACATGAAGCGTGTCGGTAAGCTCCCTTTTTAGAGTGTCGATTCTGTTTGACAGATTCATCATTGCCATACGGGGCCGTTCCTTTGATTTTCGGATACCTCATCACTTTTGTCCCCCCAGATTCTGTATGCTCGATTCTCTATGGTGAGTTACCAAACTTGTGCCGACGTAGATGACTTCAAATTTAAAAAAAAAGGTGTTTTAGTATTATTTCGTTTGTTGGTTTCTCCTAAAAACTTTTAAAATTGTGAAAATATTTAATTATATTTGTAGGCGCTTTCGGTTCGAGACCTATGGATGCCGGATCATACCATGGTCTAGTTGCCTATTACAGAATCCAGGCAGCGGATGATTTCGCATTTTGGATTTCGGGAATTTTCTCAATTTTCTACCTCGTTTATCTGAACAAGAATACTGACAAGGCATCTGATAATTCCGCTACAAATGAAATTCAAATCGAAGATGTTTGATATTTTTTTATTGTATGTTTTAATTCAGTAATTGTGTGAGCAACTAGAAAATGTGGAAATATTAGTCTAGCTGAATCGAACTGCATCTTTGTGCGGTAATTATGTGATATGAATTATGTGATTTAAATCATTCATTTTTGAATACAACCACGAATATTTTGTTCAAATGAATTTCCATGTGTCAACTTCCGAACCAGTTACTATCATTCATTCTAATCATTACACTCGTTACCTCCCGCATTCTATCGAGAGAGAGAGAGAGAGAGAGAGAGAATCCGCGAGTTCTTCTGCTATCGCTCCATCGATCTCTCCCCTCTCCGACCTCCGCAGGTCAGTCCTGGGTCAGGTCGGGTCCCTGGCACCTACTAAAGTGAGTCCATCGCATAGGAACGCGCGAGAACTGCTCTAGGTCACCATCATCCCCCTGGAGAGGTTTGACGATACTCACAAGAACCGAAAATGGAACTATGACAAAAATCCATCCAGCATGTGAGCTCTAGTGTTCATACAATCTCGTTAGACAGAGAAGGACACGGAAAATAGCTATTGGTTCTTTCCTTCTTTTCGACGCTTAGAAATCAGCGAATCTTCTTGCAATCTTGCTGTTTGCTGCTCCATTTCACAAATGCATCCTTCTGGTGGAGAATACAGAAAGCAAATGCTCTCATAATTCCACTTGTTCCCTTCTCACCAGCTCAAGCCTTTCATAGAGGAGAATTGGACATACAACGTTTTGGAACGCGTGGCCTCCTCTCCGATTCTTTACGCTTACAGACTCTGCTCAGGGGATTAGTTGGTGGTGAGGCATAGGGAAAATGTCATCTGTCATAATTTCGACAGTGGAGCGAGTAAGTGGGAAACGTCGATGTGACCTCTCGCCCTCTTTTTTTCACCTCCATCGAACGCATTGCATCATCACTTACTAATCGGGCACGGAAATAGACTGGGTCAGACGAGGAAGAAATTGACACTTTTTCTCCCCGCACTAGAGAGTGAGCTTTTGGTAAGGATTTTTAATAGGCACCAGTAAGAAATAGACCATTTTTTCATTATTCTGAAATGGTAATGTTAATTTTATTTTTTTTGCTCAGGAGGCGCTTCACCATTGAAATGGAAAAATCGCATGATATTCAAGGGACTTGTGAATCATATTTGAATGAGAATCGTTTTCTGTTAGTATGTTCGAGTAGCACAGATAATCGCCCAATCTCGATCCCGTGATTGATAATATCAACGATCACTCTCTCCATTCTCCACGATCTCTCGCTGGTCAGACGAAGCGAGAGAACAGGTAGATTGGAGAGAGTCAGAGATGCCATGACCCAGCCTTGTTTACTCCAGCGGGCAAAGGCCACACGGGGGTCATCCAGAGATAAGGAGCTGTTGCGTCGGCCGTGATGGTGTGCCCGCGGGGAAAACGTCGCCTGTCGCAAATTCGACGGCGAACCTTTTTTTGGGAAAATGCACCTTCTCAAAAGCACTTTTGCTGCTGCTGATTTGACCAGAAAATATTAAATTGTTGTTTGAAGTCAGGGAACTGCTGACCAATCAATCGCAAACGGAAACTCGATATTGTGGTAGATCAAGAAGATTACGGTAATTGTAGCTAGGCTTTTCCCCCGGTTGCGCCTCCAATTGCGCAACAATGCATACACACTGGGGCGCGCGGCAGATGGGGACGGATCAAAGATCAAAGGGATCGGGCGGACAGGTCAAACTTCCAATCGTGGTCAGAGAGAGCGAGAGAACATGGAAAATGAAGAGAGTGGGCTGATCCGGGGGTGTCAAATGACTGATCCGGGTCCTGGATCGGTTACAGGTCATCGGGCTCGTTAGTGCGGTCGACGTTTCCAACTCTAGCATTGCTGTTGAAAATTTGACAGGCGACGTTTGCCAGTGGCACACCATAATGTGTTGAGACCTCTCCTGACTGTGCATCATGGTACCAATACTCAGTATGTAATCTAATCTGAGCACACTTAGAGATACTGTAATGAGGAAACTTGCTTTAGTCATAAGGTGTGTAGGTTACTGTAGGTCTGTTGAGAACCAAAACGAGCGTCCTTCTTCGATATTTTCTTATTCTGGGCAGCGTTCGAACCCACTGTGAAAACGCTGAATGCGAGTGCAGTTTCGGTTATTATTCTTTCTTAAAACGGGCGTGCTCTCCCTCAGGCTTACTCATGAGAGAAGGTGCAAATTGAGGAGATGCAGACTTGCCAGAAATATCTGCTCATGCCATTCGATTTTTGTTTCAAGTGGATGACCAAGGGAAATCAGTAAAATCAATTTCATCGTAGAACCTAGTGCAAAACTTCAAAATCTCAGTCCAATACCTAAGGCAGTCACGCAACTTCCGTGAAATGATCTTTAGTCTCTCGATTCGAACTCTAGTGCCAGAGTACTGCACTGGCCTCTTACATTGCGTCGTCTCGACCTCTTGTCACTCCTGTCCTCTAATCCCGTGATCTTTCGTCTTTCTCTAGCCTCCCTCTCTTCTCTAGACTCTCTCCGAATCGCGTACTATCTCGTTGCCAGGACGCCCGCCCCCTTTGCGCAATGCCTGGAAGTTCGGCGGGGGTCAGTGGAGGAAGGGAAGGGGGGTCGAGGCAGGTCGAGAATAGATCAGCCTCTCTATCGCCTTTCTCCCAGTTTCCTGCTGATTTCGCATTCATAGCTAAAGTTCGCCAGTACCTCATTTTTCATGTTCTTACCATATCTTCCCATGTTTCCCGATTCATTGGAATTCACAGCAAGTCAACTCAGAAAAAAGGTTCATTTGCGTGGCAGAACGATTTTTGGATCGAACTCGCCCTTTCACTATGACCAATTATCGCCCCCAGAGTCGGTAGGTAGAGATTCCTCCCAAATGTCGAAAAAGAGAGCTGTTGAAGTTATCCACATTGCGAAGCATATCTAAATTCGTTGCTGTCAGAGTCAATCCGGAAATGAGATCTTCAGCGATCCCTGAAACGTAATTAAAATCTGAGAAAATTTCGTCGAAATCGATGTTGCTTACTTCAGAGCTCCGAGGGGATTGAAGATACAGATACGGCGTTTGTTCAGGAAATTCCCTAAACACCTTCCGCACAATCTGACTAAGCCCGATTTTTGGATTTCGATCTTATTCGCTTAGGGCATTGCCAAAAGCATGTTCTTGGGAGCTTTTTCGAATGCTACAACCGAATATGATCGAAATCTAAAAATCGGGCGTAGTCAGATTGTGCGGAAGGTGTTTAGGGAATTTTCTGCACAAACGCCGTATCTGTATCTTCATCCCCCTCGGAGAAGATAGCTCTGAAGTAAGCAACATCGATTTCGACTAAATTTTCTCAGATTTTAATTACGTTTCAGGGATCGATGAAGATCTCATTTCCGGATTGACTCGGAAAGCAACGAATTTAGATATGCTTCGCAATGTGGATAACTTCAACAGCTCTCTTTTTCGACATTTGGGAGGAATCTCCACCTACCGACTCTGGGGGCGATAATTGGTCATAGTGAAAGGGCGAGTTCAATCCAAAAATGATTCTGCCACGCAAATGAACCTTTTTTCTGAGTTGGCTTGCTGTGGAATTGTCTCAGTCGCAAATAGCTTATCAAGCGTGAGGAGATGTCGACCGACGCTGTACGATTTTTTATGTGATTTATTTGGAAAATTGAAGAATTCCCGAAAGTTCCGGTGGCTCGTATCTCGCACCATGTTGACTCTATCAATCAAGCAATCTTTATGTCATCAATTACAGATTTCATTTTGAAAACAGTATGAAATGAGTTAAATTTGAATGACAATAAGGGATTGCTTCACCCGCATACAGTTGAGTGTTGTCAGACCTTTCTTTGATATTAGTAAACGTGTCCATTTATTTCTTGCCCTATTTCCTCTCAAACGCAGCCCACTTCTCCTCCCTCACTTATCCAGCATCATTTGTGTTTCACCTCTTCTTCAATTTATCAGTATCTTGCGTAACTTCGATTTTGATGCCTTATTCTTTTTTCCAAAAAAAAAATCATAAATCGATCTCTACCCCACCTGTGGGCATTTCATGACCTATTGCATCCTTCTCACCTCCCCTCTGTCTGAGGCCCACCTTTCCCGCCAAGTCTCTCCTCCCATCCTCCCCCTCGCAGACCCCCCACAGCCTCCTCCGCCTCTCTCACTCAATCAGTCCACAGTCCGATGCACCTGGCCTTCACTATCTCTATTTCCTGTGCTCTCTCGTCTCTTTCTGATCGTATGTCTCTCTCCGTTTCCCTCACTCTCTCCTCGGAAGGGGGAGGAGAGGCATTGACCTGCCCTGTCCTCCCAGCTGTTGATCCCCGCATCATTTCGATTAGCGCATGCTGTTAATTGTCGCTCCATGATGCAATTCGGGGCATACGGTAACGTACCTTTAATGGTTTTAGCCTTTTACCACACTCTTATCGTTCTCAGTCGCATCATTATTTCTTGATTCATCCGGATATATTTATATTTATCGTGACATGCCTTTGACTTCGTACTCGCCTTTCTCTTTGAACCATATTAACACTATTATGACTGCAGGGTAGAACCATGGACGATAAATCGGTAAGGCCGTCCACTTCAGCAGCAAACGATGCTGCAGCCACAGCGGCTGCAGCGCAAGTGCTGCTGCAACTGCGGCAAAGTCTGCAGCAACAGCAGATACAGCAGCGGCAGCAGCAACAGCAGCAAGCATCAGCCTTCGCGCGCGTCCCACCCGCATCCGCAACCTCAATTGCGCCCAAGACCCTACCAGGGTAAGTTTGCGAGAATTAAGTCATTCCTCGATAGGCCCTCATGTTGAATTGCTCCATTAAGATACGGTATCGTGCGCGAGCTCCCGCCTACCGTGCCCACGTCCGCTGCAGCCGCCGTCCCGCCCTACTCCTTCCAGCCCTTCAACGACGGGCGATTTCCGAAACCCGAACCACTGTGAGTTGCGAATCTGACCTGGAGTCTGACTCGCCGAATTACCGTACTCACAAACTTAGATTTGCGCTTTCAGCATGGACTACATCTCCGGCTTCGACATGGCGCCACAGCCGGCCAGCCTTCTGCAGCAGATGCAGCTGCAGAATGTCCAGCAGCAACAAACGCCTGCAGCAGTCGCAGCTCCTCCCCAGGCCCCGCCCACTTCCTCCTCATCGGCTGCAGCCATATCACAGGAGACGCAGAACACATTGAACAGTGAGTGCAAGAACTTTTATCCTTCGTCTTTGATATGTGATCTTTCATTGCTTTGCTTACTCCAACCCTTTCAGTGTTGCGCGCCATCCTGATGCAGAGCGGTCAGCTATCGCAGCCCCCTCCTCCTCCTCCACCCCAGCCTCAGCCTCATCATCAGCACCCTCACCAGCAGCAGCTGCACCACCTGCAGCAACCGCAGCTGCACGCTGCTGCCATAGCCAAGTTGTTGTCGGAGACGCGTGGAGGAGAGGACTCCGGCACGGAAAGCATGAGTCCGCCGAGTGCGGGCAGCCCGGCCAGCAGATCACGGTGGGTGGTCTTTGATCTTTGATCTTTGATCTTTGAATTTTTCTTAAATCTCTAAAGTAGGAACGGCGAACTCAAACGAGTGAACGATCACGCACTGAAAAGTGTCATTTTTTCGTAACCATCCCAAAAGTACGGGCGCGCGCATTTCGGGAAAAATTCACCAGGTTAACTTGAGTTTCACATAGCCGTGTTATTTGATTGTACTTCCCGCATTTGATGTTCCCTTGATGCGCACTTTGATAAAAATGCTAAACAAACCTAAATATGAAGTAGGCGACCAATGTACCGGTGATATTTCGCTTTTTTCAGTGCCAACTCCTTCACTGTCTCTTCTCTGCTAATGGCGCGCAATCTCGCTGCGGCCCAGCTCACGCCCTCCTCCTCCTACGGATCCCTGTCCGCCTCCACCGGCAGCTTGTCGTCCGCGGGAGCGGACGCGCCAGGCACACCGACGGGGCGCGTAGCCGCGGCCCAGCCGCGCTTCGCGCCCTACGACTCGCCCAAGCCGCAGCCCGTCTTCAATCCCTACGCGGCGCAGCAGCTCAAGGCTGAGTCGATGCCTGTGCTGCAGCCGCAGCAATCGCAGCTGCAGCAACTGCAGCAACCATCTGCAGCTGGATGGCCAGGCAGTGCCTGGCCTGCTGCTGCAGCCGTGCAGCACCATCAGCAGCAACAGCAGCAGCAGATGTTGCAAGCAGCTATTGCTGCGATGAACAACCCGGTGGGCTACCCGGCAGGCCTGCCCTTCCAGATGCTGCAGAGGTGCGTAGTGGTATTTCATAATTGCTCTTTGTGTTTTGATCTGATCACTGTAGTTTGATCTTTAACCTCTAAAACACACTATCTGAAATAATCGGAATAGACTTGGCACTGGCCGAAAATTCGAATTCCTGCTAACTTCACCAGTAGGTCGGCCTCCACGAGGGAAACCGACGATCATCGGCAGAATGTCGATCCGCATCCGCGCGGGCGGGGCGCGGAATTTGAAAAATTAACTACGGTAGCTTCGAAATTTTAAAAGCGACTCCTATGACTGCGGCGGTAGGGGCGCTGCATCCCTTGACAAATTCTAAGACTTTTTTACTCCGCAGAGTTTTTCGATCAGATTCCATCTAACGCCGGAAATCGATAATTCCTCTTTTAGTTCGTACATGAAAGCAGTTCCCCAGAAATTTTTCAAGAACTCTCCTAAATATTATTGGTGATCTAGCTTCTGCTTGACTCGATACATTCTCCCGTAGAACAGCGCGATTCAACAAGACGCCTAAGTTGGTCAACATGAATTTTGAATGAATTATGGTGTAATTTTTAGGTTACGGTATGCGAGTGCGAAGTTAGGGCGACATTTCCCAACAGGTGTTAAATGGTCTGAAAATCAATTTGAAGCTATCCTACACCAATTGGGAAAAGTCGTCCAACTTTGTGCACTCACCTACAGTAACCCAAAAATTACACCATAATTCATTTTGACCAACTTACGCGCCTAGTTGAATCGCGCTGTTCTACGGGAGTAGGTGTCGATTCAAGCAGAAGCTAGATCACCAATAATATTTAGGGGAGTTCTTGAAAAATTTCTGGGGAACTGCTTTCATGTACGAAACAAAAGTGGAATTATCGATTTCCGGCCTTAGATGGAATCTGATCGAAAAACTCTCCGAAGTAAAAAAGTCTTAGAATTTGTCAAGGAATGCAGCGCCCCTACCCCCGCAGTGATTGGAGTCGATATAAAAATTTCGAAGCTACCGTAGTTAATTTGTCGATATCCGCGCCCGCGACCGCGCGGATGCGGATCGCAAATCTGGCGATGCTCGTCGATTTCCCTCGTGGAGGCCGACCAATTGGCGACGTCAGTAGGAATTATAATTATCGGCCAGTGCCAAGTCGCTGAAGAAATATGTTGATTCTCTCAGATAGTCTGTTATAATCTCTTCCAGGGAAGTCTGTGTTGTGTGCGAGGATCGCGCCTCCGGCTACCACTACGGAGTGCTGTCCTGCGAGGGATGCAAGGTACGGTAGCTCACTATTTTGTTTTATCGATTACTGTTTCTTACCGTACCTTCAGGGTTTCTTCCGCCGATCGATCAGCAGCAACGCAGATTATCAGTGCATGCGACAGGGCATGTGCATCATCCGAAAGGTACGGTATTTCACGCCGGTTTCCATTCGAAAACTATTTTTCTTACCTTAACCCAACTACTCGTAGGAATCTCGCAATCGGTGTCAGGCATGCCGGCTTCAGAAGTGCAAAACAGAAGGCATGAGCAAGGCGAGTAGTTTATTGAATTATCGATCACATTTGATTAGCTGCCAGATTGTGGTAGTTGACTGAAATAGTAATCCGATTCAATTACGTTTCACGTACCCAACAAAGACCACCTATTTTGTCATAACCAATACGATGTTGCAATCGGAGAAAAACAATCCAGAACTGTCAACTAGATCTCGGAGTTTTGCCAGCTACCGTAACCCGAACAATCGTTGCAGGATTGCGTGCGTGCCGATCGACGGAGCAACAAGAGGAAGGTTGAGGCAGAGGAGAAAAGAGATACGCAGCAAAAGGTAAGGGAAATTTGTCGATTTTCACGCGCTCTCCTCGATTCGCGTGCTCTCTCATCACTGAATATAAGCCCGTCAAGGATGGTGCAACATGAAAATACACTCAGCAAAGATAGAGTGTAGCGAATGAGGAGAGTGCGGGAAATTTTGATTTTCGTAGCAGGAAGAGTTGAGTTTCACGCTCTGCTCAATATCTAACAATGTGGTATTTTTCGATCCTGTCTCAGCTTCCAGGGAAGTAATAAAAATGAAAAAAAACGAGAAATTCGGCAACGCTGATGCACTTCGATTGCATATCACGCCGAAGTACAAATCGATAATGTATTGTAGACCTTCGCGGAAATGGTGCACTACACTGTGCTGGTGGAGGAGTGCAGCGCAGCGTATGCCGAGGCATTCCCTGAGGGGACCTACCTGACGAGCAGAGAGGTACGGTAGGGACAGCACGATGTGAAGTGTTGATACGTATGCATATAATAGAGAGCCTGATCTGTAGAAGCTGCGAAATTATGCCTTCTGATGCAGCTGCAACCGTAGCCGATACCGTAATTATTCATTTTCCTCTCAGGAAGCCCTGGCTCGCACCGAAGCATTCATCTCTGGGGTAAAACTGCTGGCGCAGGGAGGCCAGGATGCTGCACTCAGAGCACTGGAGAGAGTTGTGGTGAGTAGTTATCTTAGATAATTCATATTATCATCACATTACCGTTCCACCTACTTTGTCATGAGGTGTGGAGAGCTGGCTTTTGCAAATTTCGCGCGCGATCTCGCACTTGTTTTCAACCACGAATCACAAGAAAAAGTACATAGGTGCCGTTGGGTTTCACTCTCAGGTTGTAACGATGACTACAAACCTGGCGATAATCGCTGATCCATTTTTCGTTCGGTTTACATTGCAAAAACAAATTTTGTCTTTTACCTTTCATTTTTGACATTTATTGCCATTACTTGCCCCCCTTCTGGGTCATGAACCTGACGGCATTTTATTGGAAATCCGCGTGTGATCTCAAATTTGCTTAGAACCTCATCACAGTGAAAAAAAGGTGTCAAGGTGTCGTTGTGTTCCACTCTCTACTCGTAAGGCTGCAGGAAACTCGAAAGATAATCGCACTGCCTTCCTTCTGTTTACTTCACAAAAAATGAATGAAACCATTAAATGAGAACACATTTCCTAGGTATGATATCAGCAATTTTCTAATGATGACGTAATATCAGACTCCATTCCAGGTCGTCCGAGCAGCCTACACAGCAGACAGCTGCATCTCATTGCGACCCGATGACAATGCCATCCGGAGATTGCAGCAAAGTACGGTAGATTGGATTACGGTATCAGGGAAATGAAATGCAGACTGCGGATACAGGAACCACCGCAGAGTTGTTTAGGTTGATGTAGGCACTGTGGCTACCACTGTACCTGTGACACTGCCTACCGTACTCAATCAATCGATATTGCAGTATTCCCGCGTCCCGAAGCGATTCCTTCCTCCTCCTCCTCATCCTCATCACAGCACCCTCACCTGCTGCGACTTCCGCTCTCGCAGCGACTCGTCTCCATAACCACTGCCATGGAGATTGTTGGAGCTGCAGATATCAGGGTAAGCATTACCTCTCAGATGAAAAGTTTATATAGAACATTAGCTATTAGTCGATGCGGCACTCTGCAAGAGATTTCTCCTTTGGTCGGAGCTGCTGATATCAACTTGAAAATCATTCAATTTATCTCCTAACTTCACTATTTGAATATTTTAGACATTATGTATGGACTAAAGCAGTTTTCGGAACGTAAAAGTCTACTTGCCACGCTTGTGTTTTAGGAAATATATGAAAGCAATTGGATCGGTGAGAGTGCAGTGTAGAAAACTTCTCAAAGCGAATAATTAAAAAAAACAATCACTTGAACACAATGATTAAGATCTTTATGTTTTTTTAAAATCACAATGACAATCATTAATTATAATAACAAATAATTATTCTTCTCCTTTCTCAGATCAGTAATGCACTCGAATCCTTGGAGCACACCCTTCAATATCAGCTGACTCTAGAGAAGGCCGAAGCTCTCTACCCCCTGATGTCCAAACTTCTGGGACGATAAGTCACGCCCACTGACTCCTCCCAATTTTAGACCCGTATCTTTCTAAATATTTCCCCTTTTTTACATTCCGTTAATCCCGGTTGTACCATGTCAGTGATAACCGTGTAGCATGACTTATTGTTTTCAAAAAAATGTATACTTGAATTAGTAATTATAATTGTGTGAATTAGTACAAAGCTAGTTGTGAGAAGTAACTCAAACCATTCGAGAAACGAGTCCAAACTTACGCGAAAAAAACGCCAATTCTAATCTTTCAATTATCGATTCTACGGATTGTGTCCCATCTAGCTGGTCTACCGACTACGTTGTACAGTAATCTCCCTCCCATATCGAATTTTCTCCGTTTTGTGATAACTCGTCTCCAGGCCCATTATTGTAATCTACGGGTGGGTGCAATGTAATGCAAAATCTAAATCGATAAAATAAGTGAAATACATAATCAACTGTTTTCCATTTAATTACCGTTCATCACACGGGCACAATAATTTACTAATACAATCAAACGTAACAAAAAAATAATTTGAATGCAAAAGGCAAAAACGATAAGATTATAAAAATAATGAATACACCCGTTTTCAAAATGAAATTTCTTTTTTGATCTTTATTCTTTGCCCTTTGTCTTCTTTACATCAATATTTGGTGGTTTGCGCTCCAGAGCGGTTAGCTCTCGCAGTTTCTCCTCCCTCTTCCTCCTCTATCTTCTCAACCCCATCATCAGCAGCTGCGCTGCATCTTGAGCACTGTTTGAAAATACGAGTCAACCTCTCTTTTGAGTTTCACATGCACTTATTATTCGAATCTCCATCCCAGAATAGATAGTGCCGCTACTAGCGAGAAACTGTTCCGCTATGAATAACATTGAAAGCAATTCTTCACAATAACAGTCAGTCATCGAGGATTATGTTGAAATTGCCTATGGCGGATGGCAAGTGTGCGTGAAATGAAGATGGCAGTGCTAAACACGTTAACTATTTCAGTCTCACCACACTTCGTTGTGCGGAGAAATAACTGATTGTACGTGCTCTCTCAGTCATCTGACTGGCGAGAGAGAAATCCCTCTTTGATGTGTTTACTGACGTAGATGGAGTCAAACAATCATATAAACCGCGCAATGGCGAAAAAATAAAGGTGAGTTACTTTGCTATATAGTAGGAAGTACAATTATCAAGCATAGCTTTGGCGATGTTGGAAAAATTGAAATTTTTATTTAACAACATTATTTACATTTTAATACTGAAAACTACAATTTGGAATGTTTCATGATTTTTCCCAGTGGGCGCACAAGGAAGCTCACCACGTCGTACCTATACCAAGTCTTACTGATTGTGCTCCATCAGACGACTTTTTGTCTGCGTTTGCTACGGCTACCGTTTAAGTTCTGATCTGAGACCAGTCAATTGGTTGTGCCAAGATAGTGTTCGAGGAACCAGCAGAGATGCGCAATCCGATATCGGAATGGGTTCAAAATAAATGTTTGTCTTCATTCTTTGTGTTTCACATGTCCTACAAATGCAGCAGCTATTTTCTATTACAATATCTTTCGAGTCCAAAAAATAATGAGAAAAAATTTGGAACGCTTCACGAATTTGCGTGTCATCCTTGCGCAGGGGCCATGCTAATCTTCTCTGTATTGTTTCAATTTTAGTATATGTTCGGAATGAACGAGAGTGGGGGAGTGGTCCGCGGTTATGTAGGCTCGTGCTAGTCAGCACTCTACTTCCGCCGGGTGAGAATCCAGTGCTCAAGGAGGGGAGAGGAGGGAGAGGGAGGGAGGGAGGGAGAGGGGGAGATTTTCGAAAATGCTCGAAAATCAAAGCGCTGACTTTCGAAAATCGGCGGAGGAAGGCGCGTAAAGGGAGAGGAGAGCGAGAGACAACCGCACGCATTTCTCTGCTCGGGCGAGAGAGAAAGATGACCCTCCTTGTATTATTTCTTCCCTCTATCTAGTGATTGCTTAGCAAGCACCTAGTCTCTTCTAGTTCTGCCAGAGCAACATTCACTCGTCAAAGGTGAATACTCAATGATCCTTGCCATGGCTTGGGAATACTGCTGCGTTCCCCCCTTATGATTTTCCCCGGCTTGACGAAGATCACAACTGTATTTACACTCTTCTAATGTGCTGTCTCGCCGGCCAGACAGAGCGAGAGAGCGCGTGAAACGAGGAGGGCACGCGCCGATTCCCATGACTACTCTCCTCCTTTTGCGCACTCTCTCACCGTTCTTATTGGAAAAACAGAATGTAGGGACAAGACATTATTTCCAACTGATTCCTATTTCAATTGCACTAATTGTAGCAAGGCTAATAACGTAGATGTTGCAGTCGCTCGTTCAAGTAGCAATCATGTAATGTATGTCTGAAGGCTCAATTACCCAAGTTATAGAAGCCTCGTTCTATTCGACGACGCCCGATTTCGAATTCGACGACGTGGACATGGAGGAGATCTCTGTCAAACGGAAGGGTCGTGGAATCGGACGGACCCGTGCACTCAATGAAGCCATCGTTTACGATATCGTCGATGATAAGGAAAAGAGTGCAAGCGGGGCCCAGAGATCCGTAGAGGTACGCTTGAGTTCGATCCCCGTCGTGGCAGATCAAGCCCGCTTTCCGCCCTCGCGGTCGTAAAATTTTCATTGACATCGGTAGCTGCCGGCCTGACCGGCCTGCCCCACCCTAGTCGTTTTGAAAATCATACATTCGCTTGACGTGAGAGCACAATTACCTTTGGACTTATTAGCTGTAATGTGTGAGGGATGGGTGGAGATGAGTGAGAGGTGGCATGGTGAGTAGATATCTGTTATGAGCCCGATTCTCTAAAAGTAGAACAAATTGTGGCACAGCGTTTTCACGGAAATTGGTGAAAAGGGGTTCTCGATGGTGCTGAACACAATGATCTACTTCATTTTGAACCAACTCAACCGGTTAAGCCAGGCTGCATGTAGGCACCACCCACAATTCTCCCAATAACTCAGGTACCAACTTATCAATCTTATTCAAACTTTCACAGAGGCTGAAATTGATGACCACCAATCCACCAATATCAAATTTGCATATCTCGTGATTTGAAAATGCATGAAAATCAGTTCTCGAATATAAGTCAAAAACTGAAAATACGAACTACACCGGCAGATGCCCCTCGCTCTGGCGATCATTTTTCGTATACAGGGTATGGTGTTAAAGTTCCGCTCCCTGGAGTTACAATTATTTTACATGCAATTCTTGTGCCTTGGCCTCGCAATTTTGCGCGGAGAGTGAGAAATGAAATGAGTTTCACTCTCTCCTCCGTGATTTTTTGTTATTGTAGTCTTGGACTATTGTAGGAGAGGGTGAAACTCATTTCATTTTTCACTCTCCGCGCAAAATTGCGCGGCCAAGGTACAAGAATTGCATGGAAAAATAATTGTCCAGGGAGCGGAACTTTAACACCATACCCTGTATACGAAAAATGATCGCCAGAGCTAGGGGCATCCGCCGGTGTAGTTCGTATTTTCAGTTTTTGACTTATATTCGAGAACTGATTTTTCATGCATTTTTCAATTCGCGAGATATGCAAATTTGATATTGGTGGATTGGTGGTCATCAATTTCAGCCTCTGCGAAAGTTTGAACTAGATTGATAAATTGGTACCTTAGTTATTGGGAGAATTGTGGGTGGTGCCTACATGCAGCCTGGCTTAACCGGTGGAGTTGGTTCAAAATGAAGTAGACCATTGTGTTCAGCACCTTCGAGAACCCCTTTTCACAAATTTCCGTAAAAACACTGTGCCAGACCCTGCTGGAGATTGCTCTACTATCAGAGAATCGGGCTCTTATCTGAAAATATTGGAAAATTTTTGATGCATTTTCGCATCGGTTTCAGGTGCGCTAAATACACAAACACTCGTCTACTATTTATTTCAACGCCAATGTTCTCGAGATACAACAAAAATTCAATATTTTCAAATACGATCACTATACTGTTGAGGGAAGGATTGCAACCTCATCCACACGGAATGAAAGAATGATTATGGGAGGATGGATGAGTGGATATGAGTGAGATGTGGTCTGTTGAGGGCTGGATCGTCTTCGTGCGTAACATCCACGAGGAGGCCACTGAGGAGGAGGTGCAGGATGCATTCGCCGAGTTTGGAGAGATCAAGAATGTCAGTCTGAATCTGGACAGACGGACGGGATACCTAAAGGTAATTCAATGCAATTATTTATCACATCAGGCAATATTAGTGAGGATTTGGGCATCTTTTAGGCTGTATTTCACCAATAGGGACGACGGCTTTCCTAAGATAATTTTGTTATCGATTTTTGGGGGTGCGATTTTTTGTAATGGTATACCAGTTACGTGCCGTACACTAAATAGCTCAACATGTTTCTATCTTTATGGTACATCCGAAACATCTCGAAATGCACCATTTTTTCCAATAAGAGTGCTTTACCCGAATTGTAATTATCTTATTGGAGAGCCGACGGGCCACATTGATGGAATGCAACACATATCACGCCTCTCACGAGAGAATCGAGTTTTAATCGCTATTATACGGATTGGAGGGAAAATTGGAAAATGACTTCTTACCGGTTTTGATCATCTCAAGGCATGCATGACTGACCCCCAAAGTCACAATTTACATACTTCATTTTGGAGTTCCCTACACCGGGTCGGCTGCAGGCTGCTCCCACTTTGACCACAATTTTGGCGATTCTAGTGATAGATAGACGAAAATACTCCTCTGAGTGACCCCCACTCATTTTTCGCGGTCTATCGATCCTTGTAAACCATATCACATAATAATCAATTTTAACGGTGCTACATTCAATGCCAATTTTCTAAAAAAATTAGGTAAAGGCGCAAACCAAATCTTCACAGTAAATGCAGCTCATCAAGAGCTTTAGAATAAGTGGTTTATGGAAAAAAAATTCGAATTCTTAATCTCTTTCAAACTTATCTTTTCCTTATCATTTGAACTTTATTTTCAACAGAAAATTTCCCTCTCACGCCGCTCTCTTCACAGAGCAAGATCAAAAATGATTGATCTCTCTCATTTTTCCTGTTGAAAATGAAGTTCAAATGATAAGGAAAAGATACGTATGACAAAGATGGTGTTTAAGAAATCGCATTTTTTCCATAAATCACTTATTCGAAAGCTGAGCTGCATTTACCGTGAAAATTTGGTTTGCGCCTTTACCTAAATGTGTGAGAAAATTGGCATTGAATGTAGCAGAATTAAAATTGATTTTTATGGGATATGGTTTATAAGGATAGACCGCGAAAAATGAGTGGGGGTCACTCAGAGGAGTATTTTCGTCTATCTATCACTGGAATCGCCAAAATTGTGGTCAATGTGGGAGCAGCCTGCAGCCGACCCGGTGTAGGGAGCTCCAAAATGAAGTATGCAAATTGGGACTTTGGGGGACAGTCAGTCATACCTTCGGATGATCAAAACCGGTAAGAAGTAATTTGCCGATTTTCCCTCCAATCCCCGGACTAGCTCGATTCTCTCCTGAGAGGCGTGATATGAAGATTATTGCCCCATCATCACATAACCATTTCCTAATAATGCGGCGCAGAATTGAATTGACATTGAAGGGCTACGCCCTAATCGAGTACGAGACTCAGAAGGAGGCGGTTGCCGCCATCGAGGGAATGAACGGGAAGGAACTGCTCGGAAGCGTCGTAAAGGTGAGCAGACTAAAAACGACATCAATTATTTTCAGTGATATATTCATAGGGAAATCAAAAGCAGACCAGGTTGAAAAACATCGACTTCTTGTATTATTAGGGATTACTACAAACAGTGATAGTCATACTAGTCCGTTCAGGTCGACTGGGCCTTCGTCAAGCCTGCTACCAAGAAGAGGCGTTGAATGTGCAAAGGCACTTGATCGGATGATCACCTAAGGATGATCACCGTCCGGATGATAACCAAAAATAGTTGCATTCTGTAGTCTTTCATAATATGTTCCTAGCATGTCAAGAAGCCTTCTTCAGCGATAAACCGACGTAGTGCTTGGGCAACTAATCTAAATCGATTCCCCCAAAAATTAATCTATCAATATCTCATTTGTCGATATTCTAGGGCCTATTTACGATTGTTCCATTGTTCCATTGTTCCCTTTTTCTATTTGACATCACAATATTTGTTTCTTATTTTAATTGATACGAGACTTCGGATAAATACGATATATCTCGATCTGTCGTGAAGCAACTATATTAGAAACCACATAATTCACTCTTTCTAGCATTATGTTGAAGAACCATCTCTTATTCATGCCGGACATGAAATTGTTTCGAGCTTTTCACATGCCTAATTCTGACATTGCGACGCGTAGTAATCGCTTTCATCTCACCCTAATGTTTAATTGAGCTAATTGTCTCACAATTTGAGAATTTTTATTCAGACACTCCCTCGAATATTGGCTAAAATGTTGCATAACGAATGCACTCACAATTCCTTGAAAAATCACGCTTCTAAAAACTCTGTAAAGGCGAAAAATATATTTTATTTATTTTATAATTTTGAATTAAAAACCGCAAAAAAATTGGAACGCTTCACGAATTTGAGTGCTAATCTTCTCTGTATTGTTCCAATTTTAGTATATGTTCGGAATGAACGAGGGTGAGGGAGTGCTCCTCGGTTATATAGGCATGTGTGAGTGCGCACTCTAATCCCACCGGGTGAGAGTCCAGTGCTCGAGGAGGGGAGAGGGGGGAGAGAGGGAGAGAGAGAGAGGGAGAGAAAGGGGAAATCTCTTATTTATTTTCTTATTTTCGAAAATGTTCGAAATCGGAGCAGGGGAGCGCGCTTTTTAGCGCTCGAGCGATTTTCGAAAACCAGGGGAGGAGAGAGTGTAAATAGAGGCGGGGAGAGCAGACAGAGAAAGAAAGAAGCGCGCCTCCCGTCTATCTCTGCTCGGGCGGGAAAGATAGATGACTCACACTGTTCGCGTGCTCACGTGTTCTTGCTTGTTTGCTTGTTGTTGTTGTTGTTATTGTTCCTTCCCTTGTTCTTGCCTTGGGATAGCTTCGCAAGATATGGCTCTCTACGATTTTCGTACTTTACTTCCATTCTAATCCCGAAATCTCGCCAGCCCATTACTTTTAATACCAATAAAATCCCCTCTCTCGCGTCATTCTAAGAAGTCTTATTCTTACCCTTCCGTTCTAGGCAGTTCCCTTAATTCTTTCATTATTGATTGCCTTCTTAATTTAAATGCCACATTTCAGATGTCTGTATTACTAGAGACATCGTTGGGCGACATCGTAATCGATGTATTTTTCAAGGAGAGGCCGAACTGTACGCATTCCATCTTTTTTTTTCGAAAGTTCTTTGGCACATTGCATATGAATTAATATAATGTGATTTATATAATATTTTCAAAATTATGATCCTGACAAGAAGATTAGTGGAATGGATACGCGTATGCATCTTTATTTTAAAGGTTCGCGAAACTTCCTGAAGCTGTGCAAGATGAAGTACTACAATATGTGCCAATTTCACTTCATCCAAAAGGACTACGTGGCCCAGACTGGCGATCCAACTGGCACTGGAAGAGGCGGGGAGAGTATCTTCGGGATGATGTATGGAGAGCAGGTATGTTATCATTTACAGTACGTGCTAATCGCCTTGACCATGTGCGTGCACCGCGCTGCGCGGCGGCGTGCGGCTTGATTTTGCGGGATGAATATTATTTTTCACGATTCGAACCTATTACTTTCGAATTCTCCGTAAAATTTCCCATCGAAAGGAGTATTCATTCATATTTTTAAAGATATATTTATATTTATAAATCAATATTTTGAATGCGGAATTTCTGCACCCTACCGTAATCTCACTTTACGATAGCGACAGTATCGCAAACTGGGATTACGGTAGGTTGCAGCATTACAGAATTCAAAATATTGATTTCTTTTTCTAAAAATATGAATGAATAGTCCTTCCGATGCGAAATTTTACGGAGAATTCGAAAATAATAGGTTCGAATCGTGAAAAGCAATATTCTTTACGCAAAATCAATCCGCGCAAGCCGCGCTCCGCCGCGCAGCGCCGCGCACGCACATGACCAAGGCGATTAGCACGTACTGTATACTTTAAAATTATAATTGGTTCGTCGCGCTTTTCTGACTAGAGTTATCTCGTTGGAATTGATTCCGGAATTCAAAGTGCATGAAGGGCATGTGGGTTATCATTTAAATTTAAATATAATATTGGGTTAGTCACGCTATCGTGAACTGCACGCGAAATTATATGGCAAATTTCCAGAAAGCATTCGCCTCGAACCCAATAGCGATATAGCATGCGAATTCGCGAGTGATTGCTCTCCTTCTCTGTGCTCTGTCATATCTCTCACACTCCCTGTACAACGTCGTGTTGCAGGCCCGATACTTCGAGAAGGAATCAATTCCCAAGCTCCGACACAATCGTCGTGGTCTCGTTTCCTTCGTGGATAGCGGGAATGGCATGCTCGGCAGTCAATTCTTCATTACACTATCCAATGAAGGAATCGACTTCCTGGATGATCAACATACGATTTTTGGACAGGTAAGCTTATTGAAGTTCCCCGCATTTTTCTGTGTTCCATGTTTCTTTAGTATTAGGATAAATTTCGAGCTAAGATGCTACTAAAATGGGTATATCACGTGTCTTCTGAGAGATTGCATGACCATGAGGAACTAGCTGCAAAAGTTTAAGCAATATATCCAAGAAAATTGTATTAGAGTCCGTTGGGGACGAGGAAACTTATTTACACGCGATTTGGGCTGGAGCCGGCTTTTAGGCATTTTACGGTCTTCAATCCGGCTCTGTCATATTTCATTTCGTTTTTGAGCTACACATATGGCAAAGAGCTCAAAATGTCGGACAATTATTCTTAGAAACTTTCATGTTGAGACCTAATCTGTACGAAGTAGCCGTCATGCAAAAAATATCGAAAAACTATCAGTAGATTCATTAAAAAAATCATACTCGGCTTAGGACCCCAATTTCACCACTTTCTGAACACAGATTCGGAAACTACATAATCATATTAGTCTAGGAAAAATTGTTTCCTGAATCTGTAGGGGTGTAAATACTTCGAAGCAAGCTAAAGTATGTGTAATGTTCGCTAGATCGGAAATTTCAATCTCAAAATGTTGAGTCGTAATCACTCAGGAACATTTCTTTTTTCATAGCTTTCATATATAGTGTCAATTTATTGAAAATGCTGTTGAAAAAACTGAAGTTATCTAACTTTCAAAAAAATAATATTGTTCACCTCTGAAATCTCAAAGTTTTGATGTTGCTATCTCATCATTTCGAGATCATTACATGTGCTGGCTATAGAGAAGTTATAGTACGCTTAGCCATGAGTGAAAATTTGTGGTACTGAGCACCTCCACTATTTCGATGCTCGAACTTCTGATACTCGAATATCGAAGATCGACAACGTCGGTGATATAAAAAATACGTGTTTGTAATGGATATTGTAAATTCAGATGATTTCTTCCTTTGAAAAATGTTTTTGTATGAAGATTAATAAGAAATAAATATAAAATCCGTGAATTCTCTCTTTTCAAAATTTGCGAAATTTTCGGTATTCAAAAAATTTCATTTTCGAAAAACTCAAAATGTTTCGTTTCTTTTGTTAAGTTTTAATTTATTTTCATATAAAAACATTTTTCAAATGTATAAATCATCTGAATTTACAATATCCATTTCAAAAATGTATTTTTTACTTCACCGACGTTGTCGATCTTCGATATTCGAGGATCAGAAGTTCGAGCATCGAAATAATGGAGGTGCTCAGTGCCACAAGTTTTCACGCATGGCTAACCATACTATAACTTTTATATAGCCAACACTTGCAATGATCTCGAAAGCAACATCAGATAGCAACATCAAAACTTTGAGATTTCAGAGGTGAAACATATTATTTTTTTGAAAGTTAGATATCTTCAATTTTTTCAACAGCATTTTCAATAAATTTACACTATATATGAAAGCTATGAAAAAAGAAATGTTCCTGAGTGATTACGACTCAACATTTTGAGATTGAAATTTCCGATCTAGCGAACATTACACATACTTTAGCTTGCTTCGAAGTATTTACACCCCTACAGATTCAGGAAACAATTTTTCCTAGACTAATATGATTATGTAGTTTCCGAATCTGTGTTCAGAAAGTGGTGAAATGGGGGTCCTAAGCCGAGTATGATTTTTTAAATGAATCTACTGATAGTTTTTCGATATTTTTTTGCATGACGGCTACTTCGTACAGATTAGGTCTCAACATGAAAGTTTCTTAGAATAATTTTCCGCACATTTTGAGCTCATTGCCATATTTGTAGCTCAAAAACGAAATGAAATATGACAGAGCCGGATTGAAGACCGTAAAATGCCTAAAAGCCGGCTCCAGCCCAAATCGCGTGTAAATAAGTTTCCTCGTCCCCAACGGACTCTAATATAATTTTCTTGGGAATATTGCTTAAACTTTTGCAGCTAGTTCCTCATGGTCATGCAATCTCTCAGAAGACACGTGATATATATTAGGTTGGAACAAAAGTTTTGCACGATTTCGACCATGAAGCTTGAAATCTCTTAAAAGGCTTCACTTCAATCGGGCCGATCTAACCAGATAGCATATATTTAGGGACCATTTGTAAACTATATCCGCTACTTCGAATCGAATCCTGCTCTGAGGGTTTGCGAGAAAATGCAGGTTTCGTTAAATGTGAAATTTTTGAGTTACATGGACATTTGTTTGTCACGCTCCTATTCTGACAGAACAAATCATGGTATAATCTCACATGGTGGAGTGAAAAGCCCGTAGGTAGTTCTTTCTAAAGCTATGTAGGATCTGGTGGTTACTTCAATTTAGCAAGGATTACAAGCCATTAAATTCCAACATTCGCGAAGTAACGTTGCTCACTCAATCGCTTTTCTTGTCTCGACAATCGATCATACTGGCTTGATCTTAAGTGATTTTAAACATGCTACCGTGGGGTTTATAACATAGAGGAATGCTGGATCATACTCTTTTCCAGTCCAAGAAAATTTAGATTTTCTGGAATTTTGAATCATGTTCATCACAGCCAAAATATTGAAATGCGGTGTACATAGTTCAAGTCGATCTCCTCAAAAGGAAGCTATCGCCTGACTCGGCCAAGCCAATAAGTGATAGAGTAAGAGTTGCTTGTTCAGTTAACCATATAAAGTCTGAGCTCCCTTTTCTGCTGGAAACATGACATTCATGGAAACATCAATTTGGACACTAAAATATCAGTATCTGAGTATGCAATATTGTATTTTTTAAATTGAAGCATTGTATGTCCACGCAAAAATAATTGTGAGTTTATCATGGAAGGTACTTAAAGTTTAAATGCATTTGGGATCGATGGACTTACGGCTACGGCTATGCGGTGAAGGCAACTAATTCAGACCAAGCCCCTTTTGGCGTGAGATCCAACATGACATAAGTTTCTGGAACACCATTTGTGATAATCCCCATTTTCATAGTATTTTATGATGCCTGTTCATCATACTTTCGAAATACACCTTGATTTTTGCATTAGCATCTATGCCCCTAGAGTGCAGACCCTAAAATTATGTAGATCAGTCAGTTCTCAAATGTAGTAACTTTGACGTTAAAATGTCGCCACAATATGAAATGGTATGGGTAATACTAATGTGTGATAGAAAGAGTATCCAAGCCCTCAATGAATACATGCAACAATATTAAATAATTTTGTAAATATATGTCAGGGTATGCAGGAAAAGAAAATTTGAAAATCGTGCAAAACTTTTGTTCCAACCTGATACTTAGGGGTCCATAACCTCCCCCAACCCAGGCATTTATGGCATTTATGGACTCGGAATTAATATGGCATTTATGGACTCGGGATTAATATGCAGACTCACATCCATTTCGTCAATCAGCAGGCGGCATTTTAGGCACATATGTTCCTCTTTATAGGTAACAGAAAATGATGGTGGAATGCAACTACCAAAGAGTACCGAACCCTCCTTGTATTGTGATAACGCATGACGTGATACATATTGATTGATTGATTGATTACAGGTGACAGAAGGGGACGATACACTGGATGCCCTCAACTCACAGATCTGCGATGAAGCACACTCGCCTTTCAAAGATATCAGGTGTTGTCCTCATAGTTGCTCATGCCGGCGGCGACCCCCATGATCCCTATTCATGGTTGGGCACTTCCCCCTCAAATTAAGGGGGTCATGGTCTGAAAATAGCTCGCCGCTATTGTTGGGCAACTATGATAGTGATCCATTATATTTCCACATTATAAAACATACTTTTAAACAGGATCAACCACACTACTGTTATCTATGATCCTTTCGACGATGCGAAATCGTTTCCTTATCCAAGCCGATCTCCCTCTCCTACCATGGAACAACTTTTCGTGATCAACAAGATAGCCTTGGATGAGAAAGAGGAGGAGAATGATGGGAAAACTGCGGCAGAGATAGAAGAAGAGATGAGGGAGAAGGAGGCAAAGGCGCAAGCGCAAATCCTTGAGATGGTCAGATATTTATTTATGCAAATGACACATATTCTTCAATGCTTTAACTTTCACTTATTGCTAGCGGAATTATCAGAAATAAATGAAGTTGGGAATTTCTTCGATATTTGGCTCACCCCCTCCCGCTCATTTCTACGCATCTCTCCCTGATTCTCGGCCACATACCTCGCTACGATAGAGAGGGATACAAATAATAGGGGGACGTGGGGTGGTCCAAATGTCGAAGAAATGCCTATAGTTTAAAGGAGTGCTCCGGGGAATGTTCAGCCACCCATATTGATAATGAGTATATTGTAGAGGCCACTCACCCGATCATAAATCACTTTGTACGAAGTTCCGCAGACGGCTCTCAGGCTATTTACATACGCGCAAAGTTCATTGACAGCGCAGGGTAGCTGCTTGTTCGTTTATGTTTCACTCGCTCTTCTTATTTCTGGCCTCTTTCTCGGGGTAATTTCGCTACAGTTTTCCATTGAGAGCGCAGAATTTTCGTGGTGGGACTCCCTAGCATTCATTCCCCGGAGCACCCCTTTAATATCAGGTGGGAGACCTTCGTCATGCGGATGAAAAACCCATGGACAACGTTCTTTTTGTGTGCAAACTCAACGAAGTCACAACGGATGAGGATCTGGTATGCATTATTTTGTATTTTTTGTGTTAAAAAATGTCTATTATTAGATAATATATTAAAGTTATCCAACAAGTACAACGACATGATCCCAAGACGTGGCGCATTGTGCGCAGCATCGCATGTATGAGAGAGCAAAAGTAATGTAAAAGTGAGAGAGCGCAGGATCAGGCAACTGTAAACATAGCAACTATCATACAAGATGTTCCTGGATGTAATAAAACCTAGTGTTTTAACAAATTAACATCCTGTGTAATCTCTTTCAAGTTTGACATGAGACCTGATCTATTACGCTATACTATATTTCAATTACGATCGGTGGTGCGACGAGACACGAGTAATTTATCATGAGTTCTGGCACAAGTGTGATGACTCTTCTCACATTGAGGAAGAAAATCAATAGTGAATGTGGGAGCGGGGTGCAATGAAAAATGTGAAGTTCTAATATAATCGCTGTTCAGGAGATCATATTTTCCCGTTTCGGAAAGATCAAGTGCTGTGAGGTAATCAAGGATCGAAGGACAAGCAAGTCACTACAATATGCATTCATCGAGTTTGAAACGGTCAGTATTATTGAGTAAGGAATACATTTTCAAAATACTTACAATTTGGTTCAGAATTGAAATAGACAGTCCTATTCATGGCCGTGTGGGCACTTGCATTTTTGAAACATGGTAGGAAACGTATCTACCGCACTTGAAACACATCCGATCAAGACCTGTGACCTGAAAATTGAAACCCTAATTTTATCTCTGATTTTGTTGTAGAATGAAGCGTGCGAGCAAGCATTCTTCAAAATGGATAACGTCCTAATCGATGATCGACGAATCCACGTTGACTTTTCTCAGTCGGTCGCCAAGAATTACAAGTGGGACAAGAAAGGAGGTACGGCTAGAGAATCAATGGCACTAGGTTGGATGAGAACTGTGATGTCATGCCGATTCTGAACTATCACATATAAAAGGCGGCATGACGCCATAGTACTCATCCGACATAATGTTGAATATATTATCGAACATTTTAGTTTTGGGTGACGATAGTTATCATATTATAGGGCACTTGGCCGGATGATTACCTTCGGATGGTAACCAAAAAAATTGACCCTTCGGTTGAACTTTCTCATAGGCATTTTGGCATTTAGGGAGCCCACAGTGAAAATATTGGGAATGATATCATTTTTGGTTATCAGCCTGACGGTCACGTTGATCATCCGACCATTTTATAGGAAACGATGAAGCCGGAGGTCGATATCGGAAGAATGACATGCGTGTGCATCAAGAAAGAAAAGGAGGCAGATCACCTAGAAGACGGGATCGATCGAGGGAGAGGAGAGATGACAATAGAAAGAGGCGAGTTACCGAGAATGTGAAATTTACTGTGTGAATAGAATTCATCGCGTGTGCACTGGTGCACGTGTAAGCACTGGTGCAAGGAATCTGCAGAACGGAACGTTAAAATGATACGGTACCTGTTTGTCGCGCTGTGCAATGGCCCCATACAGGGTGTCCAAAAAGTATTGTTACACTTTTGAAACGCGAATTTTTTTAACATGTAGGTCGAGTTGTCAAAACCTGTAATAACACGTTTGAGCCCACCCTTCGGTGCGTTGAGGGAACCTACTAATTAGTTTCCCATAGTCATGGTTCGTCCAAATCGCTATCGTCAAACTATTATCAACCTTTGGACCCTCGGCGACCCCCCAGATTCCATCAGGAGGAAGCTTCATATTTCCCGAATGACAGTCTATCGCACCATCTCCCGTTTCAAGCAGTTGGGCACTGCGAAGGACCGTCCAAGATCAGGAAGACCCAAGACCGCTCTCACTCAGAAGAACAGGAGAATCGTGGAGAAGAGAGTGAATCGCAATGCCAAACGATCCATCAGGAAGATGGCTAAGGATCTCAAGATCTCCAAAGGATCCGTGTGTGCCATCGTTCATTCTCTTCTCAAGTCCTACCCCTACAAGATGAGAAAGGGCCATGGCCTCACTGATGTCCACAAGCAGAAGCGCCTGGAGAGATGCAAGCTGCTCCTTCAGCGGGCCGATCGTGGGGAGCACTTGACTACCGTTTACTCTGACGAGAAGCTGTTCTCAGTCGAGGAGGTCTACAACAGTCATAACACCAGGATCATCGCCAAGTCTCCTCAGCAAGCTGACGCCAGAGGTAGAACCATCTCTCGCATTGCCCACCCCCAGGCACTGATGGTTTGGGCTGGTGTGTGCTCGACGGGCAAGACTCCTCTCGTGTTCGTGGATCCCGGGGTCAAGATCAACAAGGAGTACTACACCAGGGCAATTCTCCAGAAGGCCCTTCTCCCCTGGTCCCGCTCCCACTTCAAAGGGGCTCGCTGGACCTTCCAACAGGATTCAGCGCCTGCTCACTCGGCAAAAGTGACGCAGGCATGGTGTCGCGCCCATCTGCCCGACTTCATCTCGAGTGAGGAATGGCCCTCGAACTCCCCCGATCTCAACCCTCTGGACTTCAGCATTTGGTCAGTGTTGGAGAAGGAGGCCTGCTCTACTCGCCACAAGAACCGCGATTCCCTCAAGGCAGCCCTTCTTAAGGCATGGGAGAAGATCGACGTCCCTTACCTGCGGGCCGTCATCGACTCGGTCCCTCGTCGTCTCAGAGAGGTCATCGCGGCCAATGGAGGCCAGATCGAGTGATCGTGCATTGTTATGTTCATATGGTCACTGATAAATACTGTGCCCCGTTTGAGTTGTCTATGTTGCTTTTAAAGAAAGATACATGGTTTTATCCGTGTAACAATACTTTTTGGACACCCTGTATGAGGCACATCGCGACAAACAGATCATTTTAACGTTCCGTTCCGTTCTGCTGATTATCACGTGCACCAGTGCACACCAACATCCTACGCACTCTCTCAGTGAGAATGAAATAACTGTTTAGTTTTAGATCCCGATCTCGTGAGCATGGGCGGCATGGAGAGAAGCGGAGGAGGGAAAGATCTAGAGACAAATCGAGAAGATGAGAGAATTCGAAAATAGATTCGTAACTATTGCAATTTATTGAACGAGCAATACACTTGTTTGTGATATAAAACATTTTGGTGCGATTACGGTATTTAGGAAAGCTCACCGAACTTGGTGAGCTTTCCAAAATACCGTAATCGCACCATAATTGTTTGCTTTCGATTAATCGATTTCTAGCCATAATTGACCGAGCATGTCCGGGTCGATTCCGGGAAATCGACCATGATAAAAAATATGAGCACAACCAGGACTTTTAAAATTGTGTATTCGCAGAGAGCCAGAAATCGAAAATTTCTCGTTCCTCTCGGTGGCCGTTCTGATTTCGCTGACATGTGCGATACGAATACCATGCTATACAATGATGGCATGATAGTAGTCACATGCTAGATTTCCGTTGAGCTCATATCGAAACAAAAAGTAACTCTATTTTCACGCTTCGGAGCATTTGGCTTTTCCTTGTGCTAGCAATACTGGCAATATAAGCTTGACCCCATATGCGCTAAAGAGAGTGTCGATGCGCTCACTGAATGCATCAAACTATATGAGAATCGGTTGAAAGTAAGGGCTAGTAATTCCAAAAATATGTAATTGTGGAAAAGGGAAAAGACTTATGAACCAACCTGATAGATGAAGAGGTGTGCCTTTTGAGATTTTTGTTAATAACTCTGTAACTAATGAAGCAATTATACCTTGAAATTTTGTAAAGTTCCGTGGTCCACGATTTAATGATTCACAAGTGGGGGGATATGAGTGCTAGGGTCAGGGAATGCGATAAGACTTCGAAAGCCGACTAAAACAATTAATACCTCAATATCCCCTTCTCAGCAAATATTCACTCCGACATTCAGAAATCGCACGTCGGTGCAAAAGTTCAAGCGAACAATATTTGCCTTATGATAACCCCACCATTCATTTGAGCAATCGTCCGACTCTCTCGATATCGCGCGCTTTCAAACTCTGTCTGGGAGAGAGAGCGTGCAGAATAAAGAGAATCAGAGAATCATGCTCGCATTACTCACCAGTTTCGCTCCGTCACCGATGTACATCTTTATGAGCAGGTCCGGTCCGTATGAGGTAGGTCAATTCGTTTGCGCCGCAATTGTCATCTTGTCAGTGTCTGAACCGATAAAATACCTCATCTTTGAGGAAAAACATTCAATAATAAATTTTATTTTGAATACACCGAATATCACTCCAGTCACGAGAGAATCGAGCAATGCGTGGGAATGGAGCCGAAATCGTGAAATGAGTTAACACCGTTTTTGGTCATCTCTTGGCAAGGCCACTGCACTGGTCTGGTATGAAATGGCTAGTAGAATACTAGTTATCTGGCTACTGGACTGCCAACTCTCCTCATTCTCACACTTTCTAGTAGATTTCTACTAGTGCGTCTATTCTACTAGCCATTTCATACCAGAGTCTACTTGAGTCCTTAACTTTGACCGAGTATATCTCGCTCCTGATGCATATTGAAGGGAAAATGTGCCCTGAGGAACCCCGCATGATTTTTTGTGCTCTATCGATCCACAAAAACTAGAATTCATGAAAATGAGTTTGAACCGAGTTATGGTTAAGGCGCCGTAAGTCAAAAGTGTAGGAAAAGATTCTCTTAGTTTTTTTTGGATATAGCTCTCGTCGAGCTCTTTCGAATAAGGTATTTGCCGTTGCTAAAAGTGCTGTATCCAGGGTGTGTTTTGCCCCTTAAAATGTTTGAGTTGATTTGAACTCATTTCATTACAAACGAAACTACATGTCCAAAAAGCTAGAGAATCTATTCCTCCACTTTTGACTTACGGTGCCTTAACCATAACTCGTTTCAAACTCATTTTCATGACTTTTAGTTTGTATAGAACGCTTGAGCTCAAAAAAATCATGCGGGGTACCTCAGGGCACATTTTCCCTTCAGTATGCATCTGGAGCGAGATATACTCGGTAAAAGTAAAGGATTCCAGTACTGCCCAGTGCAGTAACCTTAAGAATGAACTGAGAGCAACGACACTTTGGGGGGGGGGGGATCGAAATATGAAATCAAATTGAAATTTCAGGAAGTCAGCAGTGAGTATACTGCTATTGAAACATAAAGGTAAATGGGAGTACAACTTTAGCATTTAGATGCGCACATTGAAGTGAACAATTTATTTTCACCACAATTCAGCTCGTCATGATCAGGGGTGCAAAATAGTCTTTCTCATTAGTGCTCTTCACTCACATGGAGGTCCTTTTGAGTGTACTCCCTTGGGCGAGTGCCGAGGGTGATGAAGAGATACTTGTGCGTTATCGAAAGAACCAACATCTGTGATCGAATTAATTATATTCAGGACGCTTTTTCCCAATACAATCAAGAGGTAAGTGAATCATAGGTTTACATAATATTATTCCAGCCCGAATCTCGCTGGTAAGCAAAAAATGGAATACAGCATAACTTTTTCACCTTGATCAGCATTGGCCACATCACTGAATATTTTCCACTCACAATCTGCACCATAGTTTCAATATATATCGCATTCTAATATAAAACGTCAATGCGATATATATTGAAACTATGGTGCAGATTGACGCAGCTGGTCAAGAGCAAGGACAACGAGAGGGACTGTCGAGCGCACACACTCAATGTTAACTATCATGCCCGAAGCATCAATTAGAACAACGGCAGATAAATTATAGCAAATATCATCTGTTTTGTTCTCAACTGTTTTCCTATTACGCACCATTCATCAGAGGGATGATAAAAAAAAGAAGAAATGCACACGCTATAAAATATGCTTTCGATTATCAATCGACACCTTGACAACTTGAGGTACGATCGGTCAGGAGTACGGTAGATAAGGAAGCAGACAGGTGTCGGAGTTCGCTTGAGAGAAGGAGGATGAAGAGGAAGGGCAGCTGCGATCGATATGGTACGATGCGAGGTTCGGTGTTTCAGGAAGGGTACATGCGCGAGTAGATTTTCAGCCAAAAGCTCTACGCCTCGGTAATAGTTTAAAAAAAAAAAAAAACAGAATCAACGTTGTGTAGATTCGTGTATTATGTATGCATTGCATCGCACAAAGTCATGCGCACTTATCACAGGTATCTCCAGTCAGTGGAGGTATGTGGGAACAATTTCCAACTTTTATTTTTTGTTTGCCTTCATATTATAGTGGTAGCATACACTAGAGCCAACTTCTCGAAAAATCTAGGCCACAGGTCCCAGTGCCGGCTTTTAGGAATTTTCCGGTTTTGCTCCCGGCTATACTGTATCTCAGCTCCCAGACGAGCTAGAGACATGGCAAGGTGCTCAAAATGATCGGAAAAATATAATAAGAAACTTTCATGTTTTGAAGTAAGCGGTGTAACCAACGCTCGCCAAGTTATGCTCGATCAAGCAGATTTTGATCGAGATAAAAAATCGTAGCTTTTTCGAGAGTATGCGTTTCAAGCAATTTTATTGCCAAATATAGTAGGTCGAGTTCATACACGAATAGAAAAAATACACAAATCGATTTTTGTGATAGGCCTTTTTGGCAATATGCATTTGAATGCTCCAAAGTGACGTTGGCCATAAAAAGATGTTCGTTACCCTGCATTGTTTTGCCCATTATTTAATACCTATTACTATATTTCAACATTTCTGTAATAGGAGACTTCGATAACGTCGAAAAAATAAGAGATTTCACAACTTCTGAAAATTCGATTTTGAGACCTCAGTTTTCATCAAATTTACGGCTATCCAAGTCAGAAATTTAACAACAGCTACCATCAACGCTGGGTGGAACCTGCAGTAGGCTTCGCCGTGAATTGATTTCTATTCAATGAACTTCTATATACGCTCTAAAAGTTATTATATTTTGCTTCGAAAATGCTCGTTCGAAGGGGAATTTTCAGAACAATAATTTTTTTTTGATTTTCAGAATTTGATATTTAGTACGGTTCAAGCATATTTCTCAATTGTTGGTAACAATGTATGGTTAAATCAACATTAGAACTTACTAGCTTTGAGATACGTAAGTTTGGTATAAAATGGGGTCTCGAAATCGAATTTTCAGAAGTTGTGAAATCTCTTATTTTTTCGACGTTATCGAAGTCTCCTATTACAGAAATGTTGAAATATAGTAATATGCATTAAGTAATGGGAAAAACAAAGCAGGGTAACGAACATCTTTTTATGGCCAACGTCACTTTGGAGCATTCAAATGCATATTGCCAAAAAGGCCTATCACAGAATTCGATTTGTGTATTTTTTCTATTCGTGTATGAACTCGACCTACTATATTTGGCAATAAAATTGCTTGAAACGCATACTCTCGAAAAAGCTACGATTTTTTATCTCGATCAAAATCTACTTTATCGAGCATAACTTGGCGAGCGTTGGTTACACCGCTTACATCAAAACATGAAAGTTTCTTATTATATTTTTCCGATCATTTTGAGCACCTTGCCATGTCTCTAGCTCGTCTGGGAGCTGAGATACAGTATAGCCGGGAGCAAAACCGGAAAATTCCTAAAAGCCGGCTCTGGGACCTGTGGCCTAGATTTTTCGAGAAGTTGGCTCTAGTGTATGCTACCACCATAATATGCAAACAAAAAATAAAAGTTGGAAATTGTTCCCGAGGGGTCGTTTTTTCCTCCACTGACTCATGATACACGTGTTATATGTACCAATGCCATCACGATTTGGATGTTTCACCATTGAAATAATAGAGAGAGGCGAACTACGCTTTCCATCAATCCTTGAGAGACAGGTTCAAACTCAACAATCAATCGAACAATTAACAACGATGATACACCAGAACATGAAACTCTTTTTTTATGTTTTAGCCTGATGCACGATGGTTACATTACATTTCTCTCAAAACCAACAATACTCCAACCGCCCCCCTCCTCTTTTCCCACATTAGTTTCTAACTAGAGGAACAATCAACTGGCCATGAATTCGATGTTTCACTACTGGGATAATAGAGAAAGATGAACCGCGTTTTCAACAAGCACTCGATCGGATCTTCTCACTCACCAGCTGATTGTCAGGCTACAGCGTGTCCTGGAACAATAATCGTACCTGTCAGAGCAGCAAATGCCTCCCCGTGATGTACGTGGAAGCGATCATCTGCGAGGAATTATATTGAGGTAATTGTCGTCTAAATTAGAAAATTAAATTTGAGAGATCAATAATGTACAAGTGAGGCGCAAATTTCGATGGAAGCAAAATTAGATTTTTTTTTCGAAATGTTCTAAGAAAGAAATTGGTGCTGACAAGTTTGGAGAAGAATTATTGCATTTGTGGATCGCGGAAAACTGTATCCAAGTATAGTCTTTGTGGAGAAAATGGCTAATTTCCGATAACCGAAAAATTTCTCTTCATTACAGCAAAGATTACTAATTATCAATGGAATAAATTACTAATGAGAGAGAACTACGTTGCAGAATTATTTTTGCTTTATTTAATAAAAAATCACCACAAAATTTCAACGACCGGCAAAGCGCAGGAAATAAACTATTATTAAAACAACAACGTGAGTGGTAGCATTATTTCCAAATTTCAATCAACTTTCCATTCACTTAGACGTTTCGCGAACTGAGTTCTTCGTCATAGTTGAAATTGGTTATTCACCTCAAGTGCAATTGTACTAACGTAACCAAAAGCTTTGACACCGTAACCTCCTGTCACCATGCCTATCCAGAAAGGTCGAGTAAGTCTACGAGTACGTTCGTAGCGGCGATCACTTGTGGCGAATAATATTGTTGCATTCTCATCACTCGCTGTGAGAAATCGTTGTGGATGGAGAAACAATACATTGGTAGCGCGCTAATTTCGTTGCAATATAAATTTGATGTGTTAAAAGTACTTTCCATAGTCATACATCCATAGCCATAGATTGCACTATCTCATCATTGATCTCTCATCACATGGCTTTCAATAAATCTCTGGTTTTCACGTATTCCATTAACCAATCGACTCAAGGGCATTTTTCACCTAGCTAGATTAGTGCCCCACGTATTCGCATTCCGCAATTAGTTTTGTTTTTCGATCAGGCTCAGTGTACAATTGTATGTTTCAGAACTGGAACATAGGGGGGGGGGGGGGGGGGGTAAAGCGTAAGGCAGACGATCATCGATGCAGCGGAATTACACATTACAAAATATTAATTCTTCGACCGCTTCCCCGCTACATCGCGAAAACTAAGTTTCACTACTGGGATATATTGGGGTGTCCGGAAAGTTCGTATAATTTTTTGTTTTTATTTTTTATTCAATGCTTTACAATTCTCAGTGACCAATGTATGCCCCTTCTTTCTCACTACCTCCCTCCAGCGATTGGGCAGGGTCTCGATTCCTCTCTTCCAGAATGCGGGTTTCTTCGAGACCGCCCAGTTCACGAAACCCTCACAACTTCATCTCGATTCTTGAACTTCTTTCCTTTGCAGAAGTCAGAGAGAGAGAGCGGAAGCAGTGGTAGTCGCATGGGGAGAGATCCGGGGAATACGGTGGATGGGGAATCCTCTCGATCTTCAGCTCGTCCATTTTCTTCTGGGTCATCTTCGCTCGATGTGGGCGAGCATTGTCCATCAGAAGAAGAATTTTGCCCTGGTTCAGGAGTCTGGGAGGGACTCTGATCGCGACATCTTCCAGTTGTTCAGAAAAGAGGTCGGCATTGATGCTGGTGCCAGGGGCGAGGATCTCCCAGTAGATGGGACCGAGCACTGAGAAGAAGAAGCAGAGGAGTTCCTTCTTTCCGTGCTCTTCCTTCTTCGGGACGGGCGTGGGCTTCTCATCTGCATCCACCCACTTCAATTCACGCACACTGGCCATGGGCTTGCGCTTCAGTGTGCGGAGAACGAGAGGCTGATCGAGAGAGGGAGGGCGTCCAGAGCGGGGTTGATCATCGAGACCAAGCTCCCCTTTCTTGAAGCGGGAGAACCACTTATAGCAGAAGGGTATGGAGGGGACGTCAGCTCCTTCCGACTGGGCCAGGGCAGAGTGGGCCTCCTTCACGGATCGGCCAAGACGGTAGTAATGAAGTAAAACTGCTCGGAGGTAGAGATGGGAGTCCATCACAAGAATCAATGTAGCAACTAGGAGACTGATTAAATCCTCTCACTACTCAACGTCAGAATGATGCAACACATTGTTGACAAACAGATTGCGCAATCACTGCATTTGATCGCGAACTGACTTTTTTCCGAAGCATTATACGAACTTTCCGGACACCCCAATAGCAACGGAGTGAGCCAGAGTTTCAATGATTTCTTGTCATCCAATATCAACCAATCACCAATCAGCTTACTGCCCTGCTGCAGCGTGCGCTTTTTGTTCTCGTGCTAAGCGAGAACCTGGAATAAAAAGTAATATTGGAGATAAAAATTAAATTTCATCGTTGAGACGAAGGCAAAGAAGAATACATCACTAACCTACTACGCCTCAAATCCCACAAATTTTCCGACTCCGTCAGCTCAGAGGGTACTACCGTAATGTTGTCGTATCACCTCCCTCCATCCACCGAATCGGTTTGCCCTGATCGGAGCAGTGCCGAATCAAGCGAGTACCCACTGTTCAGGGTGTGATCACCTGCGATTAAGGATATTATTGAATTCATCCTTGGTGTGAAATCAGGAGAAATCAATTGGAGCGGAGACAAGTAGTGGGCGTAGACTTCGCTGGAAGAAATATTAGTCGTGTTTGAAAAAAGTCAAGAGCAATGTCGATACAGGCTGACATGTCAGACAGTTATGAAACTAGTGGAGCACAGACCTGGCTGGAATGGTAAATATTCATCAAATCGCAGAAAGCCCGCCATTGGAACATTATTGTATAAAGCGGCTACGAAACGGGCAGTAAAGTCACTCTAGTTACGCTCCGTAATGTTTGCAATATCATTACTTTTTAGAAGATTATTTAGAATTTTGTTTAGATGTTTGTCATTTTTACTCCGTCTTCGAAGAACATCTGCACGAGTTGCGAAATGCCGACTTATTTTGCGCCGAGACCTGGAAAGACATAATCGTCTTGCCAGTATCTGTGAGATACGAAATATCAACCGGAAATATAAATAAATCAGCGATCAGGAAAATCCATATTTCCACATTAAAGCAAAGCGCAGGAGGTAAACTACTATTGAAACAAAAAAATGAGGTGGAGCATTATTTCCAAGACATCAAGCTTTATGAGACAAGTTTCAACATTACCTCACATAACGTAACTCACGTCGCATACCAATATAAGCTCTTCATCATAATTGAAATATTCTCAAGTTTAGGGATCCATCTCAAGCGATATTACTGAAACCGTAGTTCATCAACCGCAACCGTTCTCCAACTTTTGTTATACCAATGGTCGCATACAACTAGTCTACACATCACAAATTCGTGCTATGCCAATCTTGTTTATCGATGTTTTGCGAAATCTGCTTCTAGATGTAAAAATAACAAACGAAAAAAATTGAGTCACTGAGATTGAAACAGCAAGGTGCATGGAGGCACCCGGTCAAACGTCAAAATAGCAAGTTGTAATTTTCGATCCAACTACTAAGAGCCCGTTCGCGTAAGAGTCGAACAAAGTCTTGAAGGACCTGGCACATCAAATTTTCGAACATTTGCATAAAGGGGTTTTCGAGGGTGCTGATCATCATGATCAACATCATTTTGCACGATCTCGATCGGTTGAGCCAGGCTGCATGTAGGCTGCATCTACACTTATGTCCATATCTCGGCAACCGTTTTATGAAACGAAAATTTAATTTTCACATGTTATAAATATGACCCTAACGATGTTTTAGAAATAAATTATTCAAATTTTAACACGCGACAATCTCGTGAAATGGACGTTCTCGAATATAAGGCAAAACTTAAAACCTAGAACTGTATGGTAAGATGCCCCGTGTTCTGGGGATCATTTTTCGTATGCTATGTTGGGTATTTGAGCTAATCACTTTTTTGCTACAAGTGGTTTTCTGGTGACATTTTCATCTCTGCAAAGAGAGCCTCGCGCTTTCGATGTGTTTTCGAGTTAATTTTCAACTTCGATTCATACATTTTTCCCAAACACCTTGCCCCTGAGAAGCAGCATATCATTTGAAGTAGAAACTTAACCGGAAAACAAATCGAAAGTACAAGACTCTCTTGGCAGAGATGAAAATGACACCAGGAAACGACTTGTAAAGAGATTAGCTCAAATACCAATATAGCATACGAAAAATGATCCCCAGAACACGACGCATCTTACCATACAGTTCTCGGTTTTAAGTTTTTCCTTATATTCGAGAACGGCGATTTCATGAAATTGTCGCATATTAAAATATGAATATTTTATTTCTAAAACATCGTTAGGGTCATATCTATCACATGCGAAAATTACAAATCGTTTCATAAAACGGTTGTCGAGATATGGGCATAAGTATAGCTGCAGCCTACATGCAGCCTGGCTCAATCGATCGAGATGGTGCAAAATAAAGTTTATCATGATGATCAGCACCCTCGAAAACCCATTTATGCAAATTTTCGAAAATTCGATGTGCCAAGGTTTGTCCGACTCTTACGTGAACTGGCTCCTAAACAGAGCTATTCCTCTACACCACAATAGTCGTCATGATAATGGGACCAACATTACAAATGGCCAACAAACTCTCTCATTCTCTCACCAACTTCCCTATGTCTCCGACCAACATCTGCACTAGCTGCGGTCAAGTCAACTCGATGAACACAGTGCGCTTTATATATCACGCCTATCACGAGAGAATCGAGCTGACCGCGGGGATGGGAGAAAAAGTCAGAGTTGGGATTATCATGGATTTAGGGTGCTCTAGGGATTTAACTTCGACCCCCAAAGCAGAAAAACCATAACTTCATTCTTGGATCCATGGGACCGGGTCGGTCGTGCTGGTACCTATCTTTGATCGCGTTTATCTCTATTCTGGTGCGTTTTAGAGAAAAATCCTCTGAGGAAGGCCCCCACTTATTTTTCATGCTCTATCGAACTGTCCAAATCAGATCGTATAATTTTGACTCGGAACAGCGCTACATTCAAAGACACTTTTCTAAAAAGTATAGGTAAAGGTTCCGTTAAGCCTTGAACTATGAATAGAGCTCGTCATGCTCTTTAAAATGAGTGGCTTGCCGTAAAAACATCTTACGACTGGGGGAGTTATGCCCCTCAAAGTGTTAGAGATGATTTGAAGTCCGTTTAATACATCGATAGCTCTCGTCGAGATTCTCACATTGATACTGATTGCTCAGTTTTTCTGCCCACGGACTATGGTGTGCGCACCCAAGTTGGAATCAAGTGCTAAAATCAAGCTCCAAAAGGCGACCAAGGTTGGTTGAGAGGCATCTTGGAAATCGCTTTGATCTCTCGATTTCTCTCGCTTCGAATATCAAGCTGAAATCAAACACATTTCAAACTTGTTATCAAGAAGAGACAATGCGGGATAGTATAGAAAAAATGAGAACCGTTTCCAAACATGGCCGCCACTTGGAAACCACTTTTGTACTTTATGCGAACTTGAGTTCGCACACCAGAGGTGGGCAGAAAAAAGTCTTGAACTGCACCTGACCCGCACTTCAACAACTCACCCGCAAGGGAGGGGCAGGGCAATAAGGGAGGGAGGGGCCATAAACGAAGGATGGGAGGATTCGATCATGACACTCATTTGCGGGTGAACAGGCTGACCTTTTCGCCACTCTAGTTGTTGACAGATAGTCGAATTCCCCCTTAATCAATATCACTCTCTCTATCTCTTCCTATCGCTCTCTACCTGAAGTCACCACATCGAATTGTGAGTGAAATGGAAGAAATTTAATTATAATGACGTAATATTAGGTAGTGATGACGAAATCGTTAAATACGAATTTGAAAACGTTCCACATCGCATGACTCCTTTACCGATGATTTTCGTTGAGCTTACGGTGAATTATGTGTAAAATGGGCGAAATTGCATAATGATGACGTCATATTGCATTGTCATGACGAAATCGATAAATGCGATTGATGGAGAGATCGCCCCGAATCAAATGACTTCTTAACCCATAATTTTCATCAATTTTTGACGAGTTTTGTTGGCTTAAAACGTCATATTTCATAAGAATTACATAATATTGCATAATCATGATGTAATAGGTTATTTTAACATTACTCCAATTAGTTCACACCAAACACCCACCCTACGTTGAATACTATGCTCGAAATGGTTCTGTATTCCCTTCCTGGACGCCTTGATCTACCGGCCGGCCGTCTCTTATCGGCGCGCCGACAACTCTCCCGTTGAAAGGTCAACCTTACCGGCAAGGGCGCTTCCCTTCCCCTCCTCAAGCCGGCAAGAGCCAGTTGAAAGGGCGGCCTTGCCGGCAAGGCGTGGAAATCGAGTCTTTTCCGACAAGATGCCGACTTCCGTTTAGTCATCACTAATTCTTTCAGAGCCCTTGGGAATATCAGTAACACACTGGAAAGATAAATCCATGATATGATGATGATATCGCTCTGTTATACAATTCATCATGATGTATTTACCAAAAGTAATGCATGTTTTGAAAGGTATTCCAGGAGTAATCAAAGAAGGTTCGGAACATCGGTTTACAATATGAGGCCGGTTATCGAAGAATCGGGCAACAGTGTGTAGGGGTTGGCACACCAAAATTTCGAAAACTTGTAGAAAGGAGTTATCGAGGGTGCTGATCAACATGGTATGCTTCATTTTGCATCAAATCGATCGGTGCAGCCGGGCTGCATGTAAGCCTAATTTGCATTTTCCTAAATAACACAACAAATTGTTGGCGAATAGTCAAGAAATTTGTAAAGATGGTACAGATGACTATAACGAATAAGATCAAATTGATAGAACACAAAATATTGTATGTAAATTTGTCGAAAATTTAGTTTTCGAATACCAGGGAGAAGCGGAAGCTGATTTTTCTCTAGAAAGATCCGCCGTGCCGAGAGGATCATTTTTCGTATGATATGTGTGGGGTAACGCCGAATCGGTTTTTTGATATGAACCATTTTCTGACTCATTTTTCTAATTACGCCTCGCTTCAATCTGCGAGCAATGAAGAATTCAAATGTGTTTCATCGCTCAATAGCCTCTTGTTGACGAATCGTTCTCATAATTTTGCTTTCAAATTGAAACATATTTCAATTCTTCATTGCCGCGCATTGGAGCGCGGCGGAATGGGGAAATTGTCTCAGATAACGGCCTATAGGAGAAAACCGATTCGGCGTTACCCCACACATAGCATACGAAAATTGATCCTCTCGGAAAGGTGCATCGTTCTAGATACAAATCAGCCTCCGCTTCTCCCTGATATTCGAAAACTAAATTTTCGACAAATTTGCATAAAATATTTTTGGTTCTATCAATTTGATCTTATTCGTTATAGTCATTTGTACCATCTGTACAAATTTCATGATTATTCGTCAACAATTTGCTGAGTTATTTAGGAAAATGTAATATGGGTATACTTGCAGCCCGGCTGCACCGGTCCGTTTGGTGCAAAATGAAGCATACCATGTTGATCAACACCCTCGATAGCCCCTTTCTACAAGTTTTCGAAATTTTGGTGTGCCAACCCATGTTTGATTCTTCGGTAACCGGCCTCATATATATATCAATATATTGTCCTAACCCTAATCTCGCTGGTAAGAAACAAGAGCAACAAAATCACGGCTCTCCGATGTTCAACACTACTACGTCGACCAGCTTCTGGAAAATTCAGTAATTGTATTAGACGGTTCACTTCGAAGCCATCAAGAAAGATGAGAAGCAAAAGCTTATATGATAGTGGTAAAACTTAAATTTTTTGGCCAGAAAAAGGCAATTAATGGAAATTTTCTCACCTGGATCAGCATCTCCCGTTCAACAATAAATATCTTCGCACACCCGTCATTCTAATCAACGGATTCCGTCTAATGCATAACCTAGATCGATGAAATAGAACAAGTAAGATGAATAATAAACGATTCTTTGTCAGTTGATCTGGCGGAGTTCTCCTCTGAGAGAAGGAGAAGGGACGGGAACTGCAATCTATATGACTAGTCCGGCTGCCCCCCGCCTTCGGCGGGGGCCCCGTCCTAGCGGAGTAGGTTTCGCAATCACTCGTTTCGAAACTTGTTGATGCGCGATCTCTCTCCCTCCAGATTTCGTAATCGTTTCGCAATCCGGACAGACGGACAGACGGACACAGCGCTTTATATATAGGTATTGATAGATAAGTATCGAGGAGATTAGATGTTACAAAGTGGATATACGTGCGAGTGGGAAACTGGTGTACGCAACGTTTCACTTATAGCATACTAAAAATAAATAAAAATACCAGATTCCAGTAGAACACAATCGTTCGCCATTGTTTCACGCAACCATTGAATTCTAGACTAATATTTATAACTATTTTGTGCATATACAAACGCTGAAGTAACGCTGGCTATTAAAAAACAATAACTCTCCAACCCTTTCCCTATCCTTCGTGAATTCGATGTTTCACAAATGGGAGATAGCAAACGAGTGAGCTAGACATCCATTATGACCTTGACATACTCGACTCGCACTCACCAATCAGCTGATTGACTTGTTGCAGCGCCTCCTTTTCTCGAGCTGAGCGAGCGCGTGAGATAAACATAGTAACTTATATGATATAATGATCTTGTTTAAATTTAAAGGAGGAGTAAATGCAAACGCGCCGTTATGGAGCTCAATGCAGTGCATATGACATCTAAAAAAATGAATTTTGAGTTTACTCCTCCTTTAAGATGTCAAACCTTTAGGCGCAGGTCTAGAAGGTTACTTTCCTGATATCAAGGTTCCCGCGAATTATCCGTTCGTAAAAATAGCTAATAGTGCTACAGTAATCGATAGTAATGCTGCCGTAGGACATCCCCATTCCGCCGTACCTATCACGAGTTCCGTGTCGGAACAGCGCGCAGTCGAGTACTTCAACTCCGTTCGTGGAGACGATACTTTTTGCTGAATGACCGATCCTAAGCATAGCAAATACGGTGTTTTTAAATGGAAGAACGAAAAATGAGTGCGAAAAATGATCAGGCGTTTTGGATGTACTATCTCGAACTCTTAAAGCGCTAACCTCGCTTATCACCTAAGCTTATCATCAAAAATTTGTCAATATAGTTCAGGCTTTTTTCTCCAAAACAGTGGTGATTTCCCTTTCTAAACAAATACCATCCGGTTGCTAATTCGCAGTTTTACCAATTTAATAATTGAGATCTGTGATTCAGGCTTCCAGTAATTGCTTGATTTCAGGTCATCCACTAATCTGCTGAATGATAAATTTTCACTCATAGAGAGACACACTCAAGAATTCATATTTTTTAAAGATTCCTACTGCACCATGGTCGAATCAGACTTTCAATAAGTTCATAATTTTCTCATCCTAGTCACCATCAGAAAGAACGCATTTTTGCAACCAGCGCGAATCAAATTGTAAAAATTTGTGGCCCACGATTTGTATGCTTCACAACTGGAACATAGGAGAGTCATGAGCGATTTATGTACGTTATCCGTTTCTAAATAACTAATCAGCCTTTGCCTTCGACATTAAGCAATTGCACGTTGGCATAAATAGTCAATCGAGACATATGTGATCTATGATGACCCTTTCCTCGAGCAATGATCTGACTCTCTGGGTTACGCGTGCTCTCTAGCTATGCGCGCCCAGCGAATGTGTGCAAAGTGAGGAGATTGTGGAATTGATTCTAGAATTGTATTGCCAACTTCTCTTCGTCTCCGATGAACGTCTGCACATCTGAGTTGAGGATCGGCCAACTCGAGGATGGACGACTTCGTTCGCACCTCAACCACGAACCATCATCGTTTTGCTAGTGTCTGAGAGAGATCAAAGATCAATCAATCATCTTGAAAAATGTGATTCCTATCAAGTTTTATTTAATTTTGATGTATTCAGGTGCCACTCGAATTTTGTGTTTCACTAATGGGACATATGATGGTAAAGCTCATGAAGTTCGGTGGGTTGTTGAGTGCCGCTTCTAAACAATAACACTATCCCACCACATCCATTGCGAATTTGATGTTTCACCACTGGAATGATCGAGCATTGAATCATACTCTCAATAATTCCTTAACATTCTGGCCCACACACTCCCAATCAGCTGATTGACCTGTAACAGCATTATCTTCATTTCCTCGAGCACGTGGAATAATAACAATAAAAAAAATTTTATCCCACTCTCGCCAGTCTTCTATGAACATCTGCACCAGTTTAGGGCCGGGTGGCTTGGAGCATGTCGACTTCGTCTGCAGTGCCACCTAACGAGACATTACAGTCTTGCTAGTGAGTGAGGGAGAACAAATATAATCAGAGAAGATTAATTCATAAATCGGCGACTGTGGAAACTACATTCACAAGTTAAATTTGTTTTGAACTAGGGATGGCCAAAATTGTCCTCATCCAAAACTCTGTCAATTTCATTCCGACATTTTCCAGTTGTTCGGTGATTCGGATAATGAATTGTCGAAAGATAAGCTTTCATTAATTTACTGAAACACATTTCATTTATTCGATGTTCTCAAATAACATTTAAAAGTTAGCCGAAATTTTAAAATTACGGACCAAGGAAGTCATGACGATGAACCATAGCCAAATTATTTGAAACATATGATTTTTTCCTATTTTTTTCTTATTTTTAAACAATTTTTAACCACCGTTAAAATTGGGGACACTCGAGTGTCCCCGACTATTTAGTGTCCCCATTTGTGGACCATTCATTGTCGGGGACACCGCGCTGTCCCCGAAATGAGGACAACAATAGTCGGGGACAATCGAAATGACTATTTTTGCCATACCTATTTTGAACCCGTTGTGAAAGCTGTTTGAAACTACAGGAACATTACAGCAAGTAAAGTATGGTTGAAACATAAAGACGAATGAAACGAGAATATGCTAGGAATACGAGAAGCAAAAATCAAAACCATTCGCGTGACTTTTTTTTCAGAATTCACATCAGAGTCTCCTCTCTTCAATCTACCATTCTTTCCAACGATGACCAGCGCTGATTGAGGAGGTCGAGCACCGTTCGTTGCACCTCTCTACCGTAATATTTGGATGGCAAATATCTTACCATGACTCCCCTGCTGATGCAATGTGTATTACTGTACCTTCCCAGGCTTCTACTGAATTTGTCAGCATCGCTGGTTCTCCCCTGATTCCCTTTCTAGGTTCTACGTTTCTCTTCTTTATTTCGCTAACGATAAACTGCTACAACGACTCGACGTCCATATGCACGTCAAGGGCACGGAGATACTCAACAAAATAAAACATTGCATTGTCAAAAAAATGCTATATGTTAAATTTCGGTAGCAATGCTCTGCACATTGGAGCACAGGAATCTTGCAGATTTTGGACAATCTAAGCAGCTCTGGATCACCGGGTAGTTTCAGTTTTTTAGAAAGTATTAGCAAACAGCTTGATTTATCGCTCCGTCTAATAGGTATCACTCTATTAAGCACAGCGTGTCAGACCAGACAATCTGGCGGCGTAGAGCAAGTTTTGCACTCTCAATTGGACTATATCAAAGTGAATTCACAGAGTAAATATATTCAGTGAAACTTATTCCAATTTGTGGGATCTAGAGCAAAATATAGGGACATAATTTATTGTTCCTGTGAAGCTCATTTCAACACTACTATTTCGAAATTCACCACATGATGATTTTCAAATGATAACTAGTCTGACCACAACAACGGCAGATCCCACTTGTGGGTACTTTTCTGAATCCTCATGAGCAGCTCTACAGTTTGTATGAAGAGATTTTTGCAAATTATTTTTAGTATTCGAGAAAACATTGAAAGTTCACTTATTTATGAATATTTATTGCTTGCTCTCGAATACTAAAAATAATTTGCAAAAATCTCTTCATACAAACTGTAGAGCTGCTCATGAGGATTCAGAAAAGTACCCACAAGTGGGGTCTGCCGATATTGTGCTCGGACAAGTTCTAATTTGAAGCAGAAAATGCATGAATAATAGTAATTGTGGTATCATGAAGCCAGGAAACGAGATAAAAATCTCAAAATTTAACAGTAGGTTGATGCCTAATTGTTAGAGACACTGGCTTAACCGCATTATTAATATTCAATTTATTAATTAAATTATGGTGTATGTTTCAACCACTTCCTCCATCACTTCACCGCTCAGCGGCAATGAATGGAGAGGAATGGCCCGCCGCGAGAACAAAGGAAATTATCTGATCTGACACGCTGTGTTAAGTAATGTGTTTTCAAGGTACTATGCTAACAAAAAATAGAGAAAGTGATTTTTTGGCGTATGATCACCTCCACTTCCTCAGGGTAGTACCCCATTTTAGAAAAACAATTTGAGAAAAATGGCTTAAGAAATTCATTTATTAGAAATTACGAATAAGAAAATTTTTTTCAAGAAAATTTAAAATGAGAAGAACCAACATTAGAAAGACGAAATGCGAAAAACCGAATTAGAAAAACATTTTTCAGAAATTCAAATTTCAGAAATATTTTGCCGGAACCGGGTTTTCGGAATTTTCGCGCATACTGTAACCAATTTTCGAATTTTTAAAAATATTTTTGTTTCCTTATTTTCATTATTTATTGAATTTGTGCTATTCATTGTGCTTTTATTTTCGTGAAATACTATAAAACATATTTAAAAATGGAAACAAAGTAAAAATACAACGTGGAAACTGAAGAACTTGCAGAGCCAGCTTTTCAGAGCCGCTTTTTCGTTCCCGATTTGCTGTTTCGAAAAATCAATTTCCGGCTTCGTATTTTACGGCAAAAAATTTCTGAAATTTGACTTTCTGAAAAATGCATTTATGAACTGATTTTTATTAATTTAAATCTCTGAAATATTTTCTAATTTTTATTTTCTGAAATTTTTTTCTGGAAAATGAATTTCTCAAAAAAAAATTACACAATGGACCCCATCTACCCTCCTCAGACTCGGTCGATATCGCTTCTCCACGGCTCGTTAGCGCAATGAAGACACAGACTTGAAAGACTCGCGGCACATGGCTGCTTCGCGGGTTCTCGATTTATTCAAACCACCAAGATTTATCCCATTTTTCAGTGGGAGGATTACTTAATTGTGGGATCGCGTGGCTAAAGAGGGGGAGGAGCCCGTGTTTCGCAACCGGAGGGCGAGCTCGCATAAATAGGCTGGGGAGAGAGCGCGCGCTAACTTCACCGGGTTTGAGATAGGGAGGAGTGGCGCGTTGCGTGCGTTCAAGGGCTACCTTAACGAGCCGTGTTCTCATCAGCTCTATCTTTTTATGAGTAACTATCTGAGAGAACTGACCATAGGCCGTACAGCGAAAAATAAAGTGCTGATTTTAAGATGCCCCTGGGGGTAACTTTTCACGTAGAGTTCGAAAATGGACCTTAGGAAGCCGTATCTCTGACCCCTCATTTTCTGTGGCGCGCCTCAACGCTGAGGTCGTTTTTTTGTAAATCGTGAACGGCTGATCCAAACCCCATAAATGTATAGTAATTCTGAAAGATTTCGACGAGATAAGCATTTTTACTGTTAGAAGTGAAACGCTAGCTCATCTGGGAAAAAACTTATCGTCATATAAATTATCAAATTGGTCGTCCTAAAAAAGTTATATGCGAGGCGTACTTTTAAGTATGTTCATTAAATGTCTCGTGTAAAGTTACTCTTATATGCAAATTTCCGCGCAAAATAAGGCGCATGCGAGGGGTTTCCCAAATAGCGGAACAGGGATCAATTGTTACGAATTTCAGGTTTTTCGTTTCTATCGTCTCCATTTTCACTATTTCGAAGCAGAGTTGACAAAAAAATAAGTTTCAAGATTGGGGAATGTGAATTATCATCGAAAAATCCGTGTTTGAATCGTTCGAAAAATATCGGTTTTCGAATTCTCGATTTTGCTCAAATTTGGGCACCTGAAAGTGTGGATTTTCGAACATGTGAAAATGCGAATTCCGCATGAAGTAAAGAATACTTCCACATAAATAAGAAAATGTACATATAAACTTCTGTTCGCACTTCTATGTTCGGGTTTTTGACATTGAACATTGCAAAAGTGGTACAATCGACCAACATTTTAAGATTGAAATCGACTGAAATCAAATTAATTTAGGGATTTAACACCACAATGCAATTTATAATGCAAAAACAAAGCAGCAAAAATGACGGATATCTTATTTCCGAAAAATAATTAAGCAAATTCTCTAGTTTCCTCATGTTTATCCACTGAAATTTCAGCGAATTTGCTCTGAAACATATCTCAATTTATAGTGAGCTATATGAGAGTAGTAGATTTGTAACATTAAATAAAAATAATATCGACAGCTACTCCACTTTCAAAGATATTTTGGATCCAATTTATTCAAAATCTAGATTTGTCATAATAATTGATTGCGTATTTCCGTACTAACGAGCCGAATTTGCTGCTTTGTTTTGGCATTATAAATTACATTGTGGTTCACCAAATTGACTTGGTTTCATTCGATTTCAATCTTAAAATGTTGGTCGATTGTACCAATTTTGCAATGTTCAATGTCAAAAACCCGAACATAGAAGTGCGAACAGAAGTTTATATGTACATTTTCTTATTTATGTGGAAGTATTCTTTACTTCATGCGGAATTCGCATTTTCACATGTTCGAAAATCCACACTTTCAGGTGCCCAAATTTGAGCAAAATCGAGAATTCGAAAACCGATATTTTTCGAACGATTCAAACACGGATTTTTCGATGATAATTCACATTCCCCAATCTTGAAACTTATTTTTTTGTTAACTCTGCTTCGAAATAGTGAAAATGGAGACGATAGAAACGAAAAACCTGAAATTCGTAACAATTGAGCCCTTTTCCGCTATTTGGGAAACCCCTCGCATGCGCCTTACTTTGCGCGGAAATTTGCATATAGGGTAACTTTACACGAGGAATTTTTTGAACATACTTAAAAGTACGCCTCGCATATAACATTTTTAGGACGTCCAATTTGATAATTTATATGACGATAATGTTTTTCCCAGATGAGCTAGCGTTTCACTTCTAACAGTAAAAATGCTTATCTCGAAATCTTTCAGAATTACTATACATTTATGGGGTTTGGATCAGCCGTTCACGATTTACAAAAAAACTACCTCAGCGTTGAGGCGCGCCACAGAAAATGAGGGGTCAGAGACGGCTTCCTAAGGTCGATTTTCGAACTCTACGTGAAAAGTTACCCATAGGGACATCTTAAAATCAGCACTTTATTTTTCGCTGTACGGCCTATAGGTGATATTGCTCGGTTCTCTCAGATAGTCACTCTTATGCGAATGTTTAGCATACATAACAGTCGATGACATCACCACTCGTTTCAACGTATTTCCATCTCCGATGAATCTCTGCATGAGTTGCGGGCTGCCAGCTTGAGAAATGTCGATTTTTTCTGCGCCGCAATCGCATGTGCCATTATTTTTCTACAAGTGCTTGAGATAGATCAACGATCAATTTATAAATTCAATACGTAAATCAATTTTTGGTACATACAATATAGTTTTATTATATGGATATGAGCTCTTCAGGGCCTCCCTCAAGGAGTTAGACCTACCCAAATCTCGAAAAACATCAGACACCATGTTTTGGCCCAAACCGAAAAAATTGAAAATCAAGTATATTCTTAGGTGAGAGGCGTGTTATGAATTTTCAAATTTTTGAATTATCCAGAGCCGGTATTTAGGAACGTTTCAATTTCCGGCACCAGAGAGAGAAATGGAAGTTTCTTGACCTTATATGTTAGGTACATCTACCACTAAAGTGGGGATGAGATTGAAACACTGTTTGTAAATGCGCACCTGCGATCTCTCAGAAGACCTCTGATAAATTTGAGTACTGCGCCATTTAGAATAAACCCTATAGCAGTAGGTTGTAGCGCCTCTATATAATTTCCACCTCTCTCTGAAATGCGCAGTTGGGAATCGTATTAAATCGGGAATTGGAGAAAACCTTTCGCACCAGCCTAGCTCCTGTAACGGATAATGTTGATGATCTCCAATATTTCTGAAGAGCGTATCATGTGGTAATCCTGACTCCCATTTTTTAGGAACGAATTCGCTGCCAACCGAAGGCGATGCGAGCCCAATGTGCAACATGGAGAGGGATCAGCTTACTGTTGTAATGGTTCCGAAGATCTCACTTGTAAGATTAAGAGACCCGCTCTGTAAGAATCGATCATTATCAACATCATGCGGACACGTTCCTCTAGGACCGGGAACCATAGGCCGTTACTGTGATGGGGAGGAGTGCCTTGGGACCTTGTTTTGAAATTTGTCTATTATTATAGGTTACGACCATTGGGCAGAAAGAAAATATCAATGAAGGTAAAAAAAGGACACAAAATCATTTTTTCTTACCGATGCGAAATCTACTCAAATAACAAATTGCATATTAATCACGATGCCCGGAAGTTGTTAAAAAGGCATTTAGAGCAGAAATCGATCGATTGTTAAACTCATTTTTGGTGTTGAAATTTCACATTTTATTGATTGCCTGGCTCATTTCGAGCCCAATCCCTTAGGTTTTTCAACCCCAATAAACCGTGGGTCATGCTGCTTCATAATTCTTTTGCAGCTAATCTCGGCAACGTGTTCCCTTTCGAGAAATAATTTAATAGTACTTTTCTTACAGTAACTCGACAATTCAAAAATTCATTTTTGCCTATTCATTGAGAAGGATGATTTGATTTTAACGGTTACTTATACTTCTTGCTTAGATAGATGTGATGGCACTAAAAACAGCTCGATTTCAAACATTTCAAAAAATTCGCTTTTCGCATATTCGATTACATCCTATTTTGAGCACATTTTTCTCATCACCAGAAATCCCAATCCCTTAACTTTTTGTACCACAATATACACTGGAGCATGTTGCCTCACAATTGCTTCGCAGTACATCATGGTAGCGATTTCCCTTTCGGTGAATAACATTCGAATTTGGCCCAAGAACAGTTACCGAAAATTGGAAAATTCATTTTAGCTGAATTATTGAGAACAGTGATTTGATTTTAACAGTTCCTGACAATACTTGAAACGATTTGTTTAATGGCACTGCAATTATCCCGATCTCAAGCATTTCAGTAAATTCACTTTTCACATCTTCGATTACACACATATTTGAGCACTTTTACCTCATCCCCAGAAATCCCAATCCCTATGCTTTTATAAGCACATTTTACACTGGAGTATGCTGCTTTGCAATCACCATCCAGCCAATCTAGCTACCGTCTTCCTGTTCGAGAAATTGCTCAGAAATGATACAAAAATGAATAAGGACGATTTACTTAGCATTGATCACTTTTTAAAGTTATTTCTCAAAAGGGAAGACGTTAGCTAAACTAGCTTGATGGTAATTGCAAAGCAGCATACTCCAGTGTAAAATGTGCTTATAAAAGTTTTGGGATTGGGATTTCTGGGGATGAGGTAAAAGTGATCAAAAAAGTGTGTAATCGAAGATGTGAAAAGTGAAATTCATGAAATGCGTGAAATTGGAATAATTTCAGTGTCATTAAACACATCTTAACAAGTATTGTCAGGAACTGTTAAAATCAAATCACTGTTCTCAATAATTTGGCTAAAATGAATTTTGCAATTTTCGGTAACTGTTCTTGGGCCAATTTCGAAATGTATCCATCAAAAGGGAATACGCTAACAAGAGTCGTTGTAGGGCAATTGTGAAACAACATACTCCGGGCTATGTTTATGTTTGAATATCTAAGGGATTGGGACTACTGGTGATGATATAAATGTGTTGAAATATGCATGTAATCGAGCTTGTAAAAAGTGATTTTTTGAAATGCGCGAGATCGGGATAATTTCAGTGTCATTAAACAAATCTTAACAAGTATTGTCAGGAACTGTTCAAAACAGATCTCTGTTCTCAATAATTCAGCTAAAATGAATTTTTAAATTTTCGGTGACTGTTCTTGGGCCAAATTCGAATGTTATTCACCGAAAGGGAACACGCAACCATGATGTACTGCGAAGCAATTGTGAGACAACATACTCCAGTGTATATTGTGGTACAAAAAGCTAAGGGATTGGGATTTCTGGGGATGAGATAAATGTGCTCAAAATAGGATGTAATCGAATATGCGAAAAGCGAATTTTTTGAAATGTTTGAAATCGAGCTGTTTTTAGTGCCATCACATCTATCTAAGCAAGAAGTATAAGTAACCGTTAAAATCAAATCATCCTTCTCAATGAATAGGCAAAAATTAATTTTTGAATTTTCGAGTTATTGTAAGAAAAGTACTATTAAATTATTTCTCGAAAGGGAACACGCTGCCGAGATTAGCTGCAAAATAATTATGAAGCCGCATGATCCACAGTTTATTGGGGTTGAAAAACCTAAGGGATTGGGCTCGAAATGAGCCAGGCAAGCAGTAAAATGTGAAATTTCAACACCAAAAATGATTTTAAGAATCGATCGATTTCTGCTCTAAATGCCTTTTTAACAACTTCCGGGCATCGTGATTAATATGCATTTTGTTATTTGAGTCGATTTCGCATCGGTAAGAAAAAATGATTTTGAGTCCATTTTTACCTTCATTGATATTTTCTTTCTGCCCAATGGCCGTAACCTATAATAGTAGACAAATTTCATAACAAGGGCCCAAGGCACTCCTCCCTATCACAGTAACGGCCTATGGTTTCCGGTCCTAGAGGAAACATGTCCGCGGGGTGTTCGATTCTTACGAAGCGGGTCTCTTAAGATTTATTGTCTACTTCTATTTTAGTAGTCTTGTGAGACACTATCTGAGTGAATGAAAATATGCTTGGCACTGGCGAAAAATCGAATTCCTCCATAATTGGCATGCATGTAGTACTCGGTGAGTATAACTCAGGTGTGGCTTATTTAGTGTTCTAAATCACGTATAGAGAAATGCGCTGCACATTTGTCCAAAAACGTCAATTTTCGAAATTTCACATTTCGCTATCGATCAGAACGAGTTATATCTCTAAAAATGCGCAATATTCAAGAGATCGAATCTACCAAATTTCATACAATTTCGATAAAAGTACTTGTGAAAAAACGAAAAATTCGAAATATTTTACCTTTGTTCAAAGAAGGAGTGTCAGCAAAGTTAAATTGTTGACGCCCTCATAGCCATGACCTAGACAATCATCCAACGATCAATCGCATAGCTCAGTGGTCGCCGCGTAATCGAAAGGTTGCGTGTTCGAATCCCACCCGTTTTTGAAAATTCTTCTAGATATTTGAATTCCCGCACGTCCCTTCCCTTCAAGCCCTCCTTGGAATTCTGCCAACTAATGATAACTCGGTTCAAAATAGAGATACGCATTTGAAATTTTTGAGAATCTCTTGTGGTTGTACAAAGGTCGGTCATGGTTATGACAACGTCAAAATTTCAACTTTGCTGACAGTCCTTCTTTAATTTTAGCTCCTTCAGATGGGTAGAGGGAAACCATTTTTATTCTTTGCATTTGTAGCTCTGGATACTAACTAACTATTGAAAAATTTAAATTAAAATCAAAAAATAATATTGTGAGAAATCGGCTAACAACGGCCGGCAACTTGAAATAACGCCAGTTTGTGATAAGGACCGGGCATACCGTAATCGAAAACAAAAATGGAGGACAGGTGTTCTAGTGTTACCCTACACGGAGTACTCGATGAGGGAAATTTAATCGAATCAACTGTTATACTATAAGCATCCGCGCGCGCCTGCGCGATGATGTTAAGCAACTACCGTAATTTATTGATAGTTTTTAACATCAGCGCTCTCGCGCGCATCGTACTGCGGTTGATCCGAGTGAATTTCCCTCATCGAGTACTCCGTGCAGGGCAACCCTAGATCACCTGTGATCCATTTCTGTTTTGGATTACGGTAGGCCAGGTCCTTACCACAAACTGGCTTTATTTCAAGTTGCCGGCCGTTATTTGCCGATTTCTCCAAACTTTATTTTTTGATTTTAATTTAAATTTTTTAATAGTTAGTTAGTATCCACAGCTACAAATACAAAGAATAAAAATGGTCCACCCCTACCCATCTGAAGGAGCTAAAATTGAACAAAGCTAAAATATTTCGAATTTTTCGTTTTTTCACAAGTACCTTTATCGAAATTGTATGAAATTTGGCAGGTTCGATCTCTTGAATATTGCGCATTTTTAGATATATAACTCGTTCTGATCGGTAGCGAAATGTGAAATTTCGAAAATTGACGTTTTCGGAAAAAGGTGAAGCGCATTTCTATATACGTGCTTTAGAACAGTAAATAAGCCACACCTGAGGTATACTCACTGAGTACTACATGTTTGCCAATTATGGAGGAATTCGATTTTTCGCTAGTGCCAAGCGTCTACACAAAAATGTTCACCCAGAAACTCTCTCTTATCGTTGATGATCATTTTGTACGTTGATTCAATCTATTGTATTTATGTTAGGCTTGGTTTCTATTTTTGCCACATTATAGTTCCAGATGTATCTGTCCAGATAAAATATCATTTTGCAATCACACTTCTCTCATTGCTACAGTAAGAGATATCCAGACACATTTCCCAGTAGTTTCCTAATTCTCCCACTGGTCCCCCAGGGTTTCCACAATTCCTAGTGGTTTCTCAGGAAAGCTCCCACTGGTTTTCTACCTCACTGCCCACTAGGAAAAGTACTGGGGCCCCACTGAGAAAAAAAAATACCAGAGTAGGTGAACAATTACTACACCATTACGAAATCGATGTTTCAACGCTAGTATAATAGAGAGAGGTGAATCACGCTTTCGATAAGACCTTGAGAGTCCACCAACCAATCAACCGAACAATCTGGCCAAGACTGCGCTTAGGCAGTCTTGTCTTATTAAGGTGTTGAATGAGTAGACACAGATCGATTAGGTTCTGCCGAATATGGGCACCGTTTATCGATACAGTTGGGGCAAAAGGCCCTTACAATAGAAGGCGAACTAGCGGGTTTCCTCGATACCTGCCTTGTGCGCCGACTCTAAGACCTGTGTCGAACAGCGGGAAAGTATCAACCGCAGGCGACCAGGCCAAAGAGTAAGGGCACAAGACAAGAGGGTTCGAGGAAGGATCAAGTGAAGGGTGAATAGAATGAGCTCCTAGAGCCAGGGGTGAATGTGGGCGAAGTCTAGGAGTAGGCTAGTGAAACATGTAAAGAGCGTGGAAACTGAGAGAAGCGAGGGGGAAAGGGGCCCTAGAGAGCAAGGGGAAATGCTAGATCCTATAGAAGTAGAGATACGATTGGCACAATAAAGATCTAGAAGGGTGTAGATAGTGTGCAAATGGTATAGAGATAGGGGTGTAACGAGGAGAAACGGGCAATAAAGGGCAGCAAGCAGGTAGACTCTCGAGAAAGATGCAAATGTGAGTCAGAAGATGGACTTTACTAAATGGAGCAGCATGAAAGGCAACATGATCTTGAAACGCAGCGATAACTACCACAGTGGACTTTGACAGTCCACGACACAATCATCACCGATGATTCCCATAAGACTGCTAACACGATGTTTATCACTGGGATAACACACATGGGTAATGCAGACTTTCAATAAGTTATTGATGTTTTCATCCCAGTCATCATCAGCAGATCGGCGATATTTATTTTGTCTAATTCTGTGGCCCAGGCTTTTTATGTTTCACAACTGGAACATAGGCAAGTATGGAGTAGGGCATGCGATAACAATTCGGTTGCCAACTAAAAACAATTAATATCCCAACAGCCCACACTCGAGCCATTATTCACTAATCAGCTAAATTTTCACTCCTACATTCAGAAATCGCGACCCGGCACAAAATACCAAGCGTAAAATATGTGCCCTATGATGTGCCCCCTACCCCGAGCAATCGTGTGACTCTCTAGGCGTCGCGTGCTCTCTATCTCTGTCTGCCCGGTGATAAAGATCGCGCACAATCAGGAAAGTCAGTGGTTCACTTTCCTATTACTCACCATTTTCACTCCGTCTCCGATGAACATCTTCACGGGTTTCATTTTCAGCATGAGAAACATCGACTAGGATCGTTCCGCAACTGCGCGAGACATCACCTTATTCTCAGTTATAGGCGCCCAAGTTGGAATCAGCCTTGAATACAACTTGTGCTTCCTTGGATCTAACTTGTAAAGTGATATTAGCGTAGGGGAGGCACCCAAGGTTAAAAAAGGGCTCATCTTGTGTACATCCTGCTTAATTGCCAGCGCCTGAGAGAGATCAAAGAATAGTCAAGGAACCAAATTAGTATTCGATGAGGTAATCGCAGGATTCAATGGGATTTTTAAAAAAAGAGGGAACCTAAAGCGACTGCAACGTCAGACAACGAGCAGGGGTATATAACGGTTGAAACACCAAGGTGAGTGGAAACAACATCAAGATTAACCTGGAACAGAGTTCGCGTCGTCTCCTCGATCTGAACGAGGACCTGGAATGAAGAAAAAAAATGTTTTTTTAAAATAAAATTAATACCAATTAGTTCAGCTCGTGATTTTCTTTCACTGTTTCCGTATTGAAAGAGTCAACTCCCCATATAAAACATAACATGTCCCCTACTCACCAGTTTCAGATCCATCTGTAAATCTGAGAGTACTATCAAGTTGCATTTATTTTTATCGCATTCAAGCTGACTCTCAAATTTTGCGTTTCATTAATGGGACAAGGGAGGGAAACGCTCACGAAATTCGATGGATTAATGGCAGCCGCTTGTAAACAATAACACTATCCCGCCACTTCCATTGCGAACTCGCTGTTTCACCACTGGGATAATAGAGAGGGGTGGATTATATTCTCAATTGTAACTGCAGATTTTGATCCACCCCTTCACCATGAAGCTCATTGACCTGCTGCAGCATTGGCTTCGTTTCCTCCCATGTTTTTCATATTTCGGAAGTCCCCCGAATTTTACGTTTCAAAACTAGGGCATAAGATATAAAAGCGCGTGGTATTCGATTGAATCGGTATTTCCCGTTGCAAAAGAATAACACATCAGCACCCCTCAAACCTGCCACGACTTCGATGCTTCACCAATTATAGAGAGAGATGAGCTACACTTTCACTGAGTCCTTGAGGACTAGTCTGTGCTTAAATCCATGAAAAAACATCGGCGAAAGATTTATGGGGTGAAAATGTAAACGATTTTGTGTGGAAAACCAGCGAGGCGGTGACGGGAGTGAGGCGAAGTGCAGGAGAGGGAGATTGGAAGGAGTCACGAGACAACGAGGCAGGGAAGATCAAGGGAAGCAACAATGGAATACCTGACTTTGCACACAAAATCGTTCATATTTTGACCCCATAAATCTTTCAGCGATGTTTTTTCATCGATTTAAGCACATATTTGGGTTCCTCTCGACAAGACAGACAGATTGGTCTAGGTCTCCCCGAGTACTTTCCACACACTAAAAAGTTAATTTTCACTAATTCAGTTAATTAATTAGTGACAAATGAAGTGGACAGGCGTAATCGTCTTGAAATTTGACTCCTGCATGTATGTCCGCTTAGCGATATCCAGGATCCAGATACGTGGAAATGTCAGATTTCGACGTCACGCCATCTGAGGTCAACGGCAAATTTTTGAGCAAAATGAACATGCCTATCTTCATAAGCATGCCAGATATACCCAAAAGGAAAAGTTTCAGCGTTTTCACATTTTTTATCGATGCCATATCTACTCAGATTTGTCCGATTCATACGCAAACGGGCTCTTATGGAAAGTCCCGCAGCACATGACAAGGCGGCGAAACGAGAATCTGCTAGGAATCACGAGAAGCAAAAATCTCAATCAATCGCATGACTTTTCCAGAATTCACATCAGAGTCTCCCCTCTTAAATATACCGTTCTTTTCAATGATGACCAGCGATGATTGAGGAGGTCGAGCATCGTTCGATGCACCTCGCGATCTCCCGCCTGCTCTGAGTTGAAACCCTCTGGCAACATCCCAAAAAGAGAGAAATGCAAGCCACCATTACCATTGGTTCACATAAATAAAACGATGAACATTATCAATGCATTGTCAGAAAAAATTTAAAATTCTGGAATCTCTGCTCAACCGATTGGAGCACAGGAATCTTGCAGATTTTGGACAATCTAAGCAGCTCTGGATAACCGGGTAGTTTCAGTTTTTTTTAGAAAATATTAGCAAAAAGCTTGATTTATCGCTCCGTCTAATATCATTATAACTCTATAAAGTAATGTGTTTTCAAGGTACTATGCTAACAAAAAATAGAGAAAGTGCTTTTTTGGCGTATGATCACTTCCAGCTTCACTCTTCAGACTCGCTCGATATCGCTTGTCCTTCAGCTCTATCTGCCCTTTTTATGTGAGTATTAAGTATAAAAAAACAGTCGATGACATCACTTTTCAACTTATTTCCATCTCCGATGAATCTCTGCCTGAGTTGCGGGCTGCCAGCTTCAGAAATGTCGATTTGTTCTGCGCAGCAATCGCATGCGACATCATTTTTCAACGAGTGATTGAGATAGATCAACGATCAATTGATAAAATCAATAAATAACTCAAACCACGATGAGGGAAATTTTTCGGTACAATTTAGTTTTTTTTCGAAGCAACTGCAATAGATATCTATCGCACTTACAGGAAATTAACAGAGGGTATACCATGATTGAAACATCGAAAAGAATTTAGACATTAGTTCAAAGTTCTCCCATCACGAAGAAATGATCTAATCTCGATGCGCACTGAAATAAGCAACTTATCTTGACCACGCCGTAAACATACATTGTTGCTGGTCCAAAATTCGAATCAAAATTCGAATCCAAAATTCGGTAATTGTCCTTTTTTTCAATTTAAATCCTTTGCTCTGGAGTTATTCCATCACTGGGAATTCACTAGTGACTATGGTTACAGCATCGAATTCGAACTCGAACTTCGCACGCCCCCTGGCACCTCTTGCCCTTTCTCTCCCCGAAGTTCGATCGAGCTTGGTCGATCTGCCAGAGGGTACGAATCTCGCACTCCCATCGAACTTCGCACTCACCCCTCTTCCCCCCTCGACCAGGGAGAAAAGAGGGAGAGAGGTGAGTGCGAAGTTCGATGTGAGTGCGAGATTCGTACCCTCTGGCATAGAGAGTGCGAGATTCGATTAGAGAGAGAGGGTTGACCTCTCGCCAGTGCGAAGTTCGAGGGAGGAGGGGAAGACCCCCCAGAGGGTACGAATCTCGCGAATTCGATCCTGCAACCCTACTAGTGACCCGCTATTTTCGCGAAACATTATAATTATTTTTTTCTCTATGTGCGCAAGCCATCGATGCAGTCATACACATTTGAGAGGTAACATAGTTGCGTAGCACCACTCTGACAAACGATAAACACACAGTACACTGAAAAAAAAAAACAGAGCTCATCATCATCGCTGAAATAGCGTTGTTGTCATGATTCGTCCCAAGCACACTAATGTCGTAATTTACAGTTCATATATTACCGTAACCCCACTCATACCGTACCTGTCGAGTGTTCCCGATAGGAGCAGTGTGGGATCGAACATGTCCACTCTGTTCGTGGCGACGATCACCTGAGATCGATAGTACTGCTATTTTATCATTTTCATCTACAGCGAATTGAAGAACTCAATTTGGGCAGAACAATATGTCACTAGCGGTGCATCAATCTCCCTGGAAGGAAAGATGTTTTGAATTTTGCTGGGTGATCGATGTAGAGGGAGAGGTAAGAAAGGCAAAAAAATGAATGAATGGAGCGATCTGATTATCGCAGTTTAGAGCTAATTGGAAAACATTTCAAAGTACTATTGCAAATTGAATGCCCTCTTATCTTATGGCCTACATTTGAAACTTGAAACATGGCTTCACAACAACATACTTCTTCCGTCCATCTTATCCGCCCATTGCCCACAAATCAGCTGATTATATTGTTAGCAGTCTTCCTAATCACCATTAATTAATCAGCAGATACATCTCAAGAACATTGTCAATTGGATGTTTCACAATTGGAATATGAATAAGGATCCGCTAGACTTTCAATACGAACGTGGTACTTTACCCCCCAATCACAGATGCATGTCATAGTGCTCTTATTGGAAATTATTCCGGAGATTCCAATAGTGCGCACAAAGAATTCCTCCTTTCATTCGATTTCCAATAATTTCCCTTCTAAGTCTGGTCATTTCGAAAAGTTATTGGAAAATCCAATTATGGCAATCTAGAACTGGTCATTTTGAACGAATGATTTAAGCGTGGGGATCACTTCATTAGAGCATTTGATTCAATTAAGTTCCATTGATTAATGTGCCATCAATCTCCTCCTCTCCTTCGTTATATTTCCAATTGTTATTGAACATTCAATAGGAATGATATTTCCAATATGTACAGCCCCATTATCGAGTGGTTTTGGAAAACGAGTGGGAGGGAGGCCACATTCGAATAATATTTCATTCACTGCGCTACTCAAATTTTATGTTTCACAGCAATGGTAAAATACAGTACAGCGCATGACAGACAATGAAGTACAGTCGCGAGCATAAGTCATGGGACACTTTTGGAATGGGCTTGAACTTTTTAACCATGAAAATTGCAATTCCGCTACTAGGACTTTACGCACCAAATTCATCAGAGATTTTTCTTTTTGATATTGGGGTATGACGCAATCGCACAGTCGTTGCGTAGTGATGACGCAATCAAAATGTACTTTTTCAAAACGCCATTATTCTTCGGATTTTCTCCAGCTCGCTAAACTTTCTGAGGCTGAAGTCATGTTCGAGGCCTACCCAGAAAAACAAATTGACGTTGCTGCGCGACTGCACATTTGCTGCAGCCTTGCTGCAAAATCGAGGTCGAAAATTAAGATCTCGGCTCCTAGTCAAGCTAGAGACTGGTTCAAGGCATCAAAATGATCGAAATCATGAGTTCAGATGATCCTGAGAATATACAATATATCGAAATTTGCCCTCAGGGCACGAAAAAATCAATTTTTTGCATGACCACTTTTTGGGCATTCATAACTACATGCGATGTATTAAAGAATGAAATACCCACTTTTTAGGGCTATTGGATATCCTTCCTGCCCGCGGCGTTCGTTTTTCGGAGGGATATTAGGGTCGGGAAGCACACTGTTTACCACTATGAGCGAGAGAGTGCAGACGACGAGAGAGAGTAAACAAGGTGTTTCCCGACACTAGTATTCCTCCGAAAAACGCACACCGCGGGCAGGAAAGATATCCAATAGCCCTAAAAAGTGGGGATTTCATTCTTTAATACATTTTGAACATTCCTACGCAAAAACAAGATTTTTACCTACATTTCCCATGTAGGTATGAATGCCCAAAAAATGGTCATGCAAAAAATTGTTTTTTTCGTGCCCTGAGGGCAAATTTCGATATATTGTTTTCATATTCTCAGGATCATCTTCACTCATGATGTCGACTAGGAGCCGAGATCTTAATTTTCGACCTCGATTTTGCAGCAAGGCTGCAGCAAATGTGCGGTCGCGCAGCAATTTTTTTTCTGGGTAGGCCTCGAACATGACTTCAGCCTCAGAAAGTTTGGCGAGCTGGAAAAAATCCATGTAAGAATAATGGCGTTTTGAAAAAGTACATTTTGATTGCGTCATCACTACGCAACGACTGTGCGATTGCGTCATACCCCAATATCATAAAGAAAAATTTCTGATGAATTTGGTGCGTAAAGTCCTAGCGGAATTGAAATTTTCCTGGTTAAAAAGTTCAAACCCATTCCAAAAGTGTCCCATCACTTATGCTCGCGACTGTACGTATAGATGTGCGTAAACAATAACAATAACTTTTGTCCCACTACCATCGATTCTCACCACCTGGAGATAAGCGGAGTGAGCGAGACGTTCAGTATGTACTTGATGAAAATATAAGACTCATCATTGATGGAGCTGCGCTTAATTCTCCTCGAGCTGATCGAGAATCTTCAATAATAATAAAGAAAATGAATAAGTTAATGAGAAAAAATATCATGCGCTAGAGTTGAATGTCAAGAAGTCCTCTCTATTCTACTAGGCCTCGATCCCATGTGCAACATTCGGCTTCGTGAGATCAGAGGCTGTTACCGTAACCTAGTTTTTCTGCAGCAGCACCTTCACCAATCCTACCGTACTACTTCCCGATCGGAGAAGCGCAGGATCTAGCACGTCCACTCTGTTAGTGGCTGCTACTACTTGCGAATTTTAGTGATTGATACGCATTGCAATTTTAGTGATTGATACGCATTGATACCCTATCCATTTTCACGTTTCACAACTTTAATAATACAACAGAGTGAGCTAGACTTTCAATTCGTACAACTTTTCAATCATCAATCAATATTAGAGTTGGCAATTCGAGAATAACGAGACCGTTATTCCTCTCCCTCTTCCTATCCGAGGTCACGAGACCGGAATAGAGGCGAGCGCGCGTTACGGTCTCGTTATGAGAGAGGGATGGGAAGCGGTATCGCTATTATCGTTATTATCGTTATCTCTCGCTACGGTTGCCGCCAGTTAGGTGGGAAGGGATGTGGGCGAGAGAGCATGGGAAATTGAGAGAGCGCAGAGAAGGGAGTGTATTCGATCGAGGGGGAGAGCGAGATAACGAGAATAACGAGAATAACGAGACCTCTTCCCACCTCGTTATCTCTGACCTGAGGTAACGAGACCGGAATGGAAAAGCGCGCGTCTTACGGTCTCGTTATATCGGTATCGTTTAGGCATCCCTAATCAATATATTGTTATTGGGCAAACCGTATGTCAGGAGTACGGTAGGTTTATGGTCGCGGTAGATCAGGACGAAGACTGACTGAGGGCATGGTAGCATTGAGGGCATTGAGGGCAGTCTGCGATGATGATGAGGGAGAGAGCAGATGCAATTTCAAGGTTTGATTCGATCGGATATTCGATGTTTCCGAGCGGGTATATTTGAGAGTCGATAAATAATCATGCAGCAATCATTAAGTGGGGCTATTAATTACTGCACGCCAAACGAACGTTTAACCACAGGAAGATGGAATGGATGCAACCAAGGATTTTTTTTCAAAGCACACATACTTACAAATTAGAGATAAGTAAATTAACATTTTCTTTCGGACAAATGAGAGTAGCACACCTCGACTTCTCAAGTTTTCAACTTCGATCGCAATCCGGTGTCCCTTTAATTTTACGTAAAAAATATAACATATGATAAGAAAACGAACAACATACGATGGATTCGTGCGCATTGTTTCAAAACAACAGCACTCCCATCCCTTCTCCCCACATTAGTTTCCAACCAGATGATCAATCAACAAGCCACGAATTAGCAGTTTCAGCGTTGGGATAATAGAGAGAGGAGAGCCACACTATCAATAGCATTCGTGTAGACTCCCCCACTCACCAATCAGTTGCTTAGCTTGCTGCAGCGTGCGTTTCGTCTCCTAGTGCTGAGCGGTGACCTGGAACAATAATAAATAATAAAATTAAAAAAATTAAAAAAACAATAATAAAACTTTCTTACTTTATTAGAAAATTAAGCTTGAAATAGTAATCATACATTAACGAGATACCAAATTCGATGAAATAATTTTTTTTGTTTGGAAATAAATATTCGGATAAGTAATTAGTACATGAAGACTTCGTAAGAAGGTTATCAGATGTGTGAAGCGCCAAAGTGAATGTGAGATATGTCTTATCACACCAAAGGCACCAAAGAAAAGCAGTTTATTCTTCCTTTCCTCCAAGATTTGTCGTATTTGTGCTGTCACTCGAATTTTACGTTTCACAACTATCACATAAGATAGGAATGCGCAGGGCATTTGATATGACCATGATTACCTTTTGCAAAAAAATAATTCATCAACTCCAGCCCCCACGACTTCGATGTTTCACCACTGAATAGAGAGCTGAGCCAGGCTCTAAATAAGTTCTTAAGAGTTAGGTCCACCAACCATGAAATGAAAAGGATAGAGAGTGGAGAAAGTGTGCTAGAGAAATTGGTATTGAACAAGAGAGAGAGAGAAAGAGAGAGAGATTCCTTTGACACTTTTCGCAGAATATTTACACTCGTTGATATGGTCCTTTTTTCCTTTACTAATTTTAGCATAAAACACTTTTTTTCTAGGGTCCAATTTCTACGGTTCTTAATACCATTATCACAGAATAACTAATATTTTCATGTTTTCAGTGATAAATTGATGGATTATTTATTTATTATTCAAAAACGGGCCAAAATATAGCCGCCCTAATTGATTGAATGAAAATAATGTCCTCTCAATATTGAATCATGTCTGTGACCCAGCGATCTAGCGTTGACTCACCGGACCGGAGTATGGTAGGAGTGGATACGGTATCTCTATTTGCTCCTCAAAACATGGCAAAAATTTTTCCACTTGCAGGATTCGAACACCCAACCTTCGGTTTCCAAGGCAAGCGCGTTAGCCACTCGACCATGATATTTTCACGGAAAAATATTAATAATGATTCCTTAAAGAGTTGCTCAAAATGGAGCAAAGAATAGATTTTTATGGCTTATTTAAAAAAAAATCAGTTCACGATTGGCCAATGTGCATACGGTAGTAAGCGTTACGGTAGGTAACTGTAGAACATCAATGATATTGATTGATGATTTTCTTAAAAAGTTTGACCCAAGGAACTAAAGTTGCTCCACGGAACGTGGGTTACGGTAACCAGATTACGGTAATTAGGTTTACTGTAGTCTCATACTGTATGTTAGTACGGTAGTTGGGCATGATTGCACCATGACCTACCATCACATTCTGGACCATGACCTATACGTCTATGAAACGGGGTTCCGAAACGGCGGTTACGAAACGGCTGTTCTATTTTCGAAGTTCCCAAACGATCATTTCCCAAAATGACGGTTCCATTTTTGAAGTTCCAATACGGGCCATCACCAACAATGCAACAACTCCCAAGATCCCACGTCGAATTCCCAGCGAACTGTGATCCGTTTACGTTTTGTCCGTTAACGTTTTGTCCGCCCCACATTTTCGTAGGTGTTCGTCGCCACGAACAGAGTGGACGAGCTCGATCCTGCGCTCCTCCGATCGGGAAGAAGTTATTCGAATAATCGTAATTTCGTTTCTAGCTGTCAGATTGATGTTTCAGACAGACTCCATCAGTTTTTTAAAATGATGGTGGAACAATATTGAGGAAACCCAGTGAAGCAAAAAATAATAATCACTGTTTGCAGCAGAAACGCCAGCTTCGAGGAGCTCGCCCATTGCACGGACGATCAACGGTACATGACATTCTGTGTCGAGGCCGTGGGCAAGGGTACCGTAGGAATATGGTATTGGCGCTATTATTGATGGTGCAGAGTAGTGTAGGCGTTTTGATTCTTTGCGACCACCCTCCTTCGAAAATGAAAGAGCGGAATGATTCTTAAAATTCGAGTCCCACCATTTTGCATATAAGCAAATGATTCCGACACATTTCTGCAGGGAATCATTGATTCCCAAAAATGTTTGATTGATTCGAGACCAACAAATACCAAAATGCGTATAGGAAAATTTTGAAACACATTTGGCTTCATTGAATCGTGTATTGAATTTCAGCATTGAATTTCAGAATCATTTATTCCCAGAACCACCGATTCTCAGAATCAAATGGTTCCGAATGAAAGGAATCAAAAGAGTCTGAGAATCGCCAAAGAATCAAAATGCCAACACTAATCCCTACGCGGCGCAGCAGCTGAAGAGGGATGCATGGTACGGTATCTGACTCCTTCGTTTTATCGATTACTCACTAATTACCGTATTCCTGCAGGGATTCTTCTATCAGTGCATGCGACAAAACATGTGTACCATCCAAAAGGTACGGTATCGCACTCCAAGTTCTGATCAGCAACTGATTTATTATTCTCCAGTATTTCAAAAGCACCGTATTTCACGCCGTTTCGATCGATAGCTTTCTACCGTCACTCCATTTCTCACAGGAATCTCTCAATCGGTGTCAGGCATGTCGGCTCCAGAAATGCAAAACAGAAGGCCTGGGCAAGGTGAGTTTATTGTTTTTTGATTTAAAATTGATACTGTATCTGAAGAGTTATCGATTCAATTGCGTTTCACGTATCTACCATATCACACCTATTTCGGTTTACCCAATCCAGCTAGGTTCATTCCGTGCAAAATAAACCACAACAATTTTTATCAAGTCATTCTTGCTACAGTTACCTGATGTAATTTTTAGTGCGCTGCCAACTACCGTAACCCTAACAATCGTTGCAGGATTGTGTGCGTGCCGATCGACGGAGCAATAACAGAAAGGCCGAGCTGAAGGAGAAGAGAGAGACAGCAAAAGGTTTGCAGAAATTTTTAAAATTTTACGCGCTTTCTCGTCGCTGAGTATCATCCTAACAAGGATTGCTTAAGCCGCACAATACCGATCCACAACAAAGGAGGAGTGAGGTGAAAATGAAATTTCAAAGAATGGAAATTTGAGTTTCGCGCTCAGTTTAATAGCTCACAGTGTGGGCCATTTTCAATCTAGCCTTTCCTTCCCTTGAAAAAAAAACAAAATGTAAAATAAACATCACTACTACACAGTGCCGGGAAATAGAGCACGACAATCGAGGAGAGTACTGGAAATATTGATTATTTTAATTGCAGACCTTGATGGAAATGGTGCACTACACGGTTCTGGTGGAGGAGTGCAGCGTGGCTTGCATAGATATGATACAAACACAGAAGCAATTCCAGGCCTACAAAGCCGATAGTTGTATCTAATTGCGGCCCTATGACAATGCCATCCGGAAACTCCAGCACAGTACGGTAGCTTTGGATTACGGTAACAGGGAAATGGAATATGGTGGCTTATGCCGTGGAAAAAGTCGAAGGAGGAAAATGCAGAAAATATTTTCCTCCTTGCTGCCATTTTTTTTCTAATAGAGCTAGAGACTTGAAATTTGGAAGGAAGGTGGGAAAACCATTCAGGAACACTTGGTTTTCGTTAGGATCCATACGGTTGAGTTTGAGCTCCGCTATGAGTTTTCCACTATTTTCCTCCTTCTATATCTCAGGAGGAAAATAGTGGATAACGCATAGAGGAGCTCAAACTCAACCGTATGGCTCCTAACGAAAACCAAGTGTTCCTGAATGGTTTTCCCACCTTCCTTCCAAATTTCAAGTCTCTAGCTCTATTACAACAAAAATGGCAGCAAGGAGGAAAATATTTTCTGAATTTTCCTCCTTCGACTTTTTCCACGGCATTAGACTGATGGTACGTGAACCAACGTAGAGGGTTAGGTTAATGTGGGCACTGTAACTAGCATGCCTATCGTATTCAATCAATCGATATTACAGTATTTCCGCGTTCCGATGCGATTCCGTTCACCTCCTCCTCATCATCATCACAGAACCCTCACCTGCTGCGACTTCCGCTCTCTCAGCGACTCGTCGCCATAGCCATAATAATTATAAATGCATGGGAATTACGCAAATATTACAACCTTTATTACTTTACTAACAGTTTGCTATTTGATAATTATATGCTGGGAATTTGCAACTTACTGGTTCACCTAAGTCAAAAGGGCTCATGAATTTCGTTAGAAACGATAATCTGCCAAGATTCACGGGAAAGCAAATTATCCTCATAAATTACATGCATTATCGTGAATTCATATCCGGGTCTTCTCTCTCAAATCTACCGTTCTTAATAACGCTGGAATCCGTCCAGTTGATTCAGAAGTTGACGATCGTTCGCTGCATCTCATCCTTCCTCCGAGTCGAAACTCTGCAGAGAAAGATTGAATATTTTTCGTCGAAACCGAGGGAGCTATCATCACCTTTCAAATGCCTGAGAGAGATCAAAGATAAATCAAGGAGGTAAAAAAAATCAGAGATAAGTTAAACGTGTATTGTAGAATTTAATGGGCTTTAAAGCTATCGCAATAAATAAATTGCAATGGGCGATAAAGAGCAGGAGCTATGCTGCCAGTGAAACATAAAGGTTGATGGTAACACCAACTCCAAGCTCATCATTCGTAAAGTTGAGAAGCTGCAATATTCCACTCACCTGAAACGGCACCGAACATCGGTTACACGCTCAACATCTTCAATCACATAATCACTGCAATACCCTTCTCCCCTCACTCACTCCATCTACTCAGACTGCCCTTCAGGGCTCCGTTGATGTCGTAGCTGATGAAATCCGAATGAAACATCATCCAGCTCCCTGTTCACGCCAGATTCCACCTCTGATAAACAATATTGTTGTATTTGAACCGAAATCAAAGCTAAATTGTATAAAACAAATTGAACAGTGCGATATTTCACTAGTGGGGCACCAATTTCGCTAGAAGAAAAATAGGGCGCTAGGCGCTAGGCATCACGTCATAGTTCTCATCCGACCTAGTGCTAAAATAGTATTTTTAAAACATTTTTATGGAACAATCGATGTAGACAGAAAAGAAAGCTAATTATTCCTCTACAAAGCACTTGAAATAGACGTCATAGATACTATATCCCCAGGTCTCTACTTCGAATCCCGAGGGAGTTTACGTTTTGTCGGTTTACTTTTGTCACCCCCGCCTGGCTCATCCGGTCGAGATGGTGCAAAATGTTGAACACGATGAGCAGCACCCTCGAGAACCCCAACTCACAAGTAAGTTGATTGATCTGCTTCAGCGCGCGCGTAGTCTCTTCAAGCTGAGGATCTGAAATAATAATAATAATAAAATAAATGAAAGTATCCTAGACACCATCCTAGAAGCGAATGTCAAGAAGAATAGCTCCCTAATCTGCTATGCTCAATTATCAACAAATTATCATACCTATCGATCGTCTAGTATTGCCTGTTTCGCACTCTAAAAAAATACTTTTCCACCACTCTGCTCACTATTTCGCCGATGTTCCCCAACGAGAGCAGTGGACCGGACAGATTGAGGAAGGACGACTGTGCATCATAGTGTTGTCAATGTCTGAGAGAGATCAAAGAGCAATTGGAGAAATACATGCGATGAGGACATTGCAGGTAGGGATGGCAAAAAGAGTCTCAGCTCGCGGCCCCGCGCGCGCGTTTCAGGCACGAATTATTCCGAATGAAATTACTCTCTCTCATTTCGGACACTCAACAAAATCGTAAACTCCCTCGGGATTCGAAGTAGAGAAACAAAATCGTTGGGACACCAGAGTGTCCCAAAGTTTCAACAAGCGGTTTTCCCCTTTACATGTACTTATAAAAATACAACAAATATTGTTATTAATGTATTGTCATTTGGCATCATTAAACCATCTGTTTTTTGCCTTTTTCGACGTTGATTTCTTCGAGGCTACTCTTCCTCTCTTAGAACGAGATGTGACCGAGCTCACGAGATCAGCAGCGATATCTTCTTCAATTTCCTTCTGGGTCAAGCGTGATAACGAGAAAGGAAGAGGAAGACCGAGACATTGTGATAAAAGGAGAGAGCGCAGAGATACGAGGGAGAGAGAACCGCTTCTAACCCGCAATTACGAGTCAACTTCATAAAATCGGGGATCTGACGGAAAGGTAATCAACAAGGTGCACCATGATCCATTGTTGCAGCCCTAATCATCTTCATCGCTTCGAACGTTTTAAAGCGTGCCATCATTAATTGTTTCTCTGATAGACGCGTTCTTTTATATATATAATCACTGAAACATAATTCAATTCAGACAAAATTGTTCCTGTAAATCTTAAATAGGGTAGAAACGTAACACTATAGGTCATGGAAGTTCCGCACATGGTGTACTGCTAATCTACTCGAAACATATCACCAATATTTATGGATGCTAGGGAGTCCCACCACGAAGATATTGCGCTCGCAATGGGAAACTGTAGCCAAATTACCCCAAGGACGAGGCGAAAAATGTAGCGCTAGTGAAACATAAACGAACTAGTCACATCCCTGCGCTGTCAATGAACTTTGCGCGTATGTAAATAGCCTCAGAGCTGTATTGAAACTTCGGATAAAGAGATTCATTATCGGGCTGCCGGCTTCTACTACATATACATAGTAGCTATTTGAACTAATTTATCGTGTTACTCCTTCTTTAAATGTATTTTACTGGACATTTGTTGGCAAAATTCACGAAAACTACCCATAGTGATGTCTGCGAAGTATCATGCATACCCTTTCAGAAAATATGTTTCAGCTGTGTCTCGATTAAGTTTGGACCGAATTACATGCTATTGAAAATATATTGTCGACGCTGGCTACATGAAACTTTTACGGATTTTTTTGCATCGAAGACCAAGCATGCAGGCTTCACTATGAGTGTGCTATATTTTCCCACCAAGAGGCTATATTCTGATAAAAAATATTGGCGCCTGCATCTATCTCGTTTCAGAAAATTTGAATTTCTAATTTTTTTTTAAATATGCAAAATCAAAATACAAAATGCAATATGTAGTCATTTACTGATCAATGCATTCCTCAAAAGGATGTAACTTCCATCATGCATGAGAAAACGTATGCATAGGGTAAAGATGGGAGCTTCATATAACCACCAGGAATTGAGAATTCATGCTTCAGAGGAAACATAATATTGAGAAATGTGTCGTTTTCGATAGTTAAATTTAAGCAAATTTAACTTTGTCGTGCTCTCGCCTCTCCGATTGGGCAATGCTGATAGGGTGCGCGCATGAAAGAGTACACAAGGCCTCATTAGTAATTAATATACGTATTGGGGTGTCCGGAAAGTTCGTATGATGCTTCGGAAAAAAGTCAGTTCGCGATCAAATGCAGTGATTGCGCAATCTGTTTGTCAACAATGTATTGCATCATTCTGACGTTGAGTAGTGAGAGGATTTAATCAGTCTCCTAGTTGCTACATTGATTCTTGTGATGGACTCCCTTCTCTACCTCCTAGCAGTTTTACTTCATTACTACCGTCTTGGCCGATCCGTGAAGGAGGCCCACTCTGCCCTGGCCCAGTCGGAAGGAGCTGACGCCCCCTCCATACCCTTCTGCTATAAGTGGTTCTCCCGCTTCAAGAAAGGGGAGCTTGGTCTCGATGATCAACCCCGCTCTGGACGCCCTCCCTCTCTCGATCAGCCTCTCGTTCTCCGCACACTGAAGCGCAAGCCCATGGCCAGTGTGCGTGAATTGAGGAAGGATACTGGTACTCCCAGATCAACGGTGTCCGATATCCTCCATCGATCTGGGAAGAAGCCGAAACTCCCACAAGTGATTCCCCATGACCTCTCCCCCGAACAGCTGAAAAATCGTGTTCAAGTCTGTCGGGAATTACTCCATCGTAGATCCAATCTTCGATGGGTCAATTCCATCATCGTTACAGATGAGAAGTGGATCACGTACGATAACCCTGTGAGGAGACTGCAATGGGTGGATGCAGATGAGAAGCCCACGCCCGCCCCGAAGAAGGAAGAGCACGGAAAGAAGGAACTCCTCTGCTTCTTCTTCTCAGTGCTCGGTCCCATCTACTGGGAGATTCTCGCCCCTGGCACCAGCATCAATGCCGACCTCTTCTCTGAACAACTGGAAGATGTCGCGATCAGAGTTCCTCCCAGACTCCTGAACCAGGGCAAAATTCTTCTTCTGATGGACAATGCTCGCCCACATCGAGCGAAGATGACCCAGAAGAAAATGGACGAGCTGAAGATCGAGAGGATTTCCCATCCACCGTATTCCCCGGATCTCCCTCCATGCGACTACCACTGCTTCCGCTCTCTCTCTCTCTGACTTCTGCAAAGGAAAGAAGTTCAAGAATCGAGATGACGTTGTGAGGGCTTTCGTGAACTGGGCGGTCTCGAAGAAACCCACATTCTGGAAGAGAGGAATCGAGACCCTGCCCAATCGCTGGAGGGAGGTAGTGAGAAAGAAGGGGGCATACATTGGTCACTGAGAATTGTAAAGCATTGAATAAAAAATAAAAACAAAAAATTATACGAACTTTCCGTACACCCCAATATAATATATGAGGCGAATCGCGAGAGAATCGACCATTTGAGGGGGGGCAGCGGCGGTAGGATTCAAGTTTGTTCGATCCGGCTATAAGTTTGGTTATTATTACTTTGAATGACGCTCTTTAAAACTGCGTCGTCAGAATTTTGATATCTCTCGTCATCTTCGAGATTCAGAAGGCCAAACTTGGCACTATTACTTTTCGACAGTCAAATCGGGACCACTTAAATGGTCATAACTTCAAAATTGAGATAGAACGTCGTTCTTTTTTTCAAAAGAAAGCTACCATCCTGCTCTACAATTCATTGTTGAACTCATCATTCTTGCTCTTCATGCTGGCGCGGGGCGGTCGGGTGCACCAAAAATTGCGTATCTCTGGAAATCGGAAAAACGTATTGGGTTATCATGCTTAAGTTGTAGTACATATGCATTTCTAACTTTTCGCCAAAAAATAGCAAAATCGGAGTATACACAAAAAAAAGAGACGCACTTTTGTGCGGCGACCCCGAAATTTGTTCCGGACAAGAGTATTACCGTATCTTCAATTGCCCTCATTTGGGCTCAAAATCGTTCAAAATCTTTTTAAACAACATTACAAATTGTTTCCACTCATGTTATAGCACTTTCATTGGTCATAAATGGTCACCTGACAGAAAATTTGAAAATCGATATTTTGGCCCCGATCAACTTGCGGCAAGGGTCCAAACGCACTATATGGGTTTGAAATGATGTAAGTACATCCCTAGAAACCGATCAGAAGAAATGAGGGCCTAAAAATGTGAACTTTCGACTCAGGGATCCAAGGAAAGATGTAATACAGTATATGAGGAAGAAAAAGAGATAAAGACCTGAACTATGGCTCAAAATGTAGAGAATGAAAAGCTAAACATTTCATCTGTTGAAAGTGAGTCTCTATCTTGTCGTTCAAGCGTTCTACAGAGCCTAGAAGTTAGCTGACAACGACGGGAAACGCGCCATGGGAGCGCTAAATAGAGGGGAGGGAGAGGGAGGTAAGGGAGGGAGGGAGCGCCAGACGGTTAGAGCACGCGCTCTCGGGGGTATTATCGCATGTTTCTGGCCAACTTCTAGGCTCTGTAGAACGCTTGAACGACAAGATAGAGACTCATTTTAACAGATGAAATGTTTAGCTTTTCATTCTCTACATTTTGAGCCATAGTTCAGGTCTCTATCTCTTTTTCTTCCTGAAATACTGTATTACATTTTTCCTTGGATCCCTGAGTCGAAATTTCACATTTTCAGGATCTCATTTCTTCAGAGCGGTTTCGAAAAGATGTATTTACATCATGCCCATATAGTGCGCTTGGACCCTTGTCGCAAGTTGATCGGGGCCAAAATATCGATTTTCAAATTTTCAGTGAGGTGACCATTTATGACCAATGAAAGTGCTATAGCATGAGTGGAAACAATTTGTAATGTTGTTTTAAAAGATTTTGAACGATTTTGAGCCCAAATGAGGGCAATTGAAGATACGGTAATACTCTTGTCCGGAACAAATTTTGGGGTCGCCGCACAAAAGTGCGTCCCTTTTTTTGTGTATACTCCGATTTTGCTAATTTTTGGCGAAAAGTTATACATGCATATGTACTACAACTTAAGCATGATAACCCAATACGTTTTACCGATTTCCAGAGATACGCAATTTTTGGTGCACCCGACCGCCCCGCGCCAGCATGAAGAGCAAGAATGATGAGTTCAACAATGAATTGTAGAGCAGGATGGTAGCTTTCTTTTAAAAAAAAGAACGACGTTCTATCTCAATTTTGAAGTTATGACCATTTAAGTGGTCCCGATTTGACTGTCGAAAAGTAATAGTGCCAAGTTTGGCCTTCTGAATCTCGAAGATGACGAGAGATATCAAAATTCTGACGACGCAGTTTTAAAGAGCGTCATTCAAAGTAATAATAACCAAACTTATAGCCGGATCGAACAAACTTGAATCCTACCGCCGCGGCGTGGTCGATACTCTCGCGATTCGCCTCATATACAGTATGATGCTCTTTCAAACTGCGTCGTCAGAATTTTGATATCTATCGTCATCGTCGAGATTCAGAAGGCCAAACATGGTACTATCACTTTTCGAAAGTCAAATCGGGCTCACATGAATGATCATAAGTCCGTTTAAAATAAAGATCGAAAGTCGTTCTTTGCTTAGAAAGAAAGCTGGGAACATGCTCTACAACTTTTATGTCGACAAAATCAGTCCTGGTGCTCATCCTGGTGCGGCGCGGTCGGGTGAACCAAAAAATCCACTTTGGAAATCGTGGTATAGCTAATTATATTCCATTCTGCTCGCCAAAGATATCAAGAAAGAGGTGAAGCATAGGCTTACATGATATTATTCTAACCCAAATCTCGCTGGTGAGAACAAAAACGGAATAAGGGTATATTATCTCATCTTGATCTGCTTCTAGCATCATTCATTGAATCATCTCCTATTCTAATAAACTGGCCAGTCTGAAACGTAATCTAGATCGATAACATAACACAATTATGAGCTATACAAGAAACTTTTTTTCGGTCAAGTTTCCCATTTTTAGAGCATGCAGAGAATCACGTAGAACTCTCACTGAGGTATCGGGTAGTAAAATGCATCGTGTTGTATGAGTCGTGTTTGCCCGTCGTTGCAAAAACAATAACTCTCCCACAGCCACACCTCCAAACAAATTCGGAATTGTCATTTCTCGCGATAATAGAGAACGGACAACCAGAATATCAATACGATAATCGCCAATTGTGATTCACCAAAGCATTGTGAAATCAATGTTTCACCACCGTAATATTAGATATTTGTGAACCAAATTTTCAATTCATCATCCATTACATATCCACTCATCAGAAGATTGACCTGCTGCAGCGTGCATTTCGTCTCCTCGAACTGCTCGAAAACCTCAAACAAATAATTTACATGGGCTTGGTCTCTGGACACATATTCCGATCTTCACCAAAATTTGAGCATATACTAAATCGACTATGCTGATTCCAATTCCGTTGTCAAAATCTGCCAAATAGGTCATTGAAAAAATCGATAATTTTCAATTGAGATGTTCGGAAATTCTTCACCTCCTCTTCTAACTCTGCGGTGGTCTAGTGGGATGGATGAGGAGCAACGCCCGGTCGTCGGGGGTTCGACTCCTGCCCATGACCAAATTTTTTTGCTTTTTTGTTTTTGTGTCCACCATCAATGTCGAAGTATGAAAAACAAGCTTTAAAAGTTTTTTTCTGGAACCAGTCACAAAACTACCCCACTCAATCAGCGAATCTCCTTAAGGTCGAGTATATGACCATTCTTATACCTCGGGAGGATTTATCGATTTTTCAATGACCTATTTGGCAGATTTTGACAACGGAATTGAAATCAGCACAGTCTATTTAGTATACCCTCCAATTTTGGTGAAGATCGGGGCATGTGTCGCCAGACCATTCCCATGTTAGATGTAATTAATATTTAATTAATTACATCTAAATTATTACGCCGATTGGAATACGCCGATGACGTAGCTCTTGTTGCGAAGTCTCGCCCGGAAATGGAGAGAATGCTGAAAAAGCTGATGGACTTTGCAGTAGAGTTGGTCTCGAGGCGAATTCAAATAAGACCAACCTACTCACCTCCTGTACAACAACCCGAAATCCAATAATTATCGAAATCTACAGTTCGATTTCGTTGAATCGTCAAGAACGACCCCCCTTACTCGTCGAAAAGATACGAAAGAGCTAGTGAAACAAAGATAAGATGTCTCAGCTGAATGTCGTCGTTGGGTTGAAATCCATTCAGTTGTTTGAGCATTTCGAGAACCGTTCGCTGCACCTCGCAATCTCCCGCCGTCGGCCGTGGCCGTTCTATGCCTTCAAGAAATATTGCTCCCAAAATTCTATAACAAGTTTCGATCCGTCTCCGATGAGCATCCGAACAGCGGGCTGTTCAGTTTGAGGAAGATCTACACTTCGGATCCGCAACAGCGAACCATCCTCTTCTTGCCAGTGCCTGAGAGAGATCAAATATCAATCGAGAAATCAGCGACGAGGTGCATTGCATTGCATACATTTAATATTTTATTGTTAAAACTTTCACCCAGTCATCTATTGTAATGACAGGGAAACAACAGGTGGAAACAACAGAAGGATTAACACGAAACATTAGTTCAATTAGCCACTATGAGTATATAGTGGAAGCCGGCAGCCCGATAATGAATCACTTTATCCGAAGTTTCACAGACAGCTCTGAGGCTATTTACATATGCGCAAAGTTCATTGACAGCGCAGGGATGTGGCTAGTTCGTTTATGCTTCACTCGCTCTACGTAATTGTCTTCTCGTTTTGGGGGTAATTTGGCTACAGTTTCCCATTGCGAGCGCAATATGTTCGTGGTGGGACTCCCTAGCATTCATTCGTGTTACCCCTTCTTTAAGATTGAAACATGAAAGTGAATTGGGAAATTGGAACCAAGTTCAGCCTCCGTGAACATCCAGCCAGTATGTTACCACTTGCATACTATCCACACAACTCCACAACTCCTGCACTCTCAGCGTTACTCATCTCACCATCACTGTTTTTTCCCTGCCGTACTCCCTCTCTCACTATCTCTACGCAGTCTGCCTTGCACTGGGCGCCGTTGAATTCGTCCGTGCAGCTGGCGAACTCCTCGAAGTTGACGTTCTTGTTGTGAGCAGTAGATTTGTATACCCTGATATATATTCAAAGGATGCAATACATGCAAAATATCACTAAAAACGTAAAAAATATGTGCAAAGTGTGATCCATTACCCACCTTGATCATATTGCTCCATGGGAAATCACCCGGCACATGAAAAGGTTCCGAAACCAGAATATGCAAGGAGTCGGGGGGATGTGCCAATCTACTATAACAGCATATTGCAGGCCAGCACAGTGTTGGATTTTTCACTCACGTCAAATCAATAATCCAATAAGGCTACGATTCATAAACACACTGTGTAATCATCATAATATATAAGACAAATGTGAGTGCTGGCTTCTTCGTTGGAGTGTGGCATTACGATTATTCAGAAACACTCCAACCGACACCATAAGATAGGCTATCCGAGTCATTGGACATATAACACGGGCCAAACTAATTTTTCCTAGAGGTAGAGTCAATTTCGTGAAACTCATTCTGTTCGAATCATTAATACTCGAAAAATCGAAAATTCGGTGATTTTATGAAAAACATTGTGACGATGTAATCTAGGGTGATGCACGATTTTTTTTTGTTTTCCTTTGTATGTTCATAAGATACTTGAAATATTCATTACGACATACAATTTTATCTTATTTAGGTGGTAAAGGGAATTGGATAATTTCTTCTTAGTTTCCACTCCAATTTTTCGACCGATTCGTGACTAGCACGATTTGAGTTCAGAGGCACTGCAATGTGATATCATGTTTACAATTGATATAAATAACTCTAACATCGAATGATTCCAAAGGAGACCATGTTTTATCTTCCCTAATTCCGCGCGCCACTCAGGACGGGTTATGTTTCAAATAGAAAATCGAGCTCGTCTCTCTCCCCTTTACACGATTATCAATTTGATTATCGTGTATTTCCCTCTCCCTCTCATTCTGCGCGCCTCTCGAAAGGTTTATGTTTCAAATAGAAAATCGAGCTCGTCTCTCTCTTCATCGCATGATCACGCTTCACAAAAAAATCAGTCTGGCCATTCAAAAATATTAACTCGTCAACCGCTTCCCCATTCATTTCAATGTTTTACTAGTGCAATAATATAGCGGGAGAGGTAGAAGTTCAATACTTTCTTGTCATCGCACTCGCCCACACGCTTTAAAAAATTCAGATCAATGCCCCGATGTGTACTCAAAGATTTATGAATGCAATTTGATATTTCTAAGAATTCATTAATTCCACTTTTCACAACGTGGCAAGTAGAAGCGGGTGAACAAAACGTACAATATACATCATCAGGCCATTGTATCTTCTCTCAGCAATAATCTCAACGACATCTTCCTATTCTATCCCCCCAAGCTTCTAAAATTTCCTACCAAAAATGCCTACGTTTATCGCGCTCCTTGTTTCACTCAAATTTTGTTTCCTACCTGGGGTAAAATAGCACAAGGGCAGAATATTCGATGAATTCCTTCGATGGACGGGTGGAAAAACTATTTTATTTACTTCATCCCATCAATTTGGAATATATGTTTCACCACGTGAATACAGCAGCAGGTGAGTAGATTTTCAAAACGGCATCGACATACTTGTAGAGATCGCAAGCTCCGCCCACTTGGAGGGAGAAAGAGTGCCCTCAAAATCTGGCACTGCAAACGACAGCAGTAATACTTAACCTAAAAATATGGAAAAAATATTTTTGTGTACGTCTGACAAGTGTCTATAAAGCACATGGTGCGCCGTGCATTATCTAATAAGAAATATCAGATAAACAACAAGAGGTATACCACGCCTCACCTAAGAATCGACCTGATTCTCAATTTTCTCGGATTAGGCCAAATTGTTGAGTCTGATGTTTTTCGAGATTTGGGTAGGTCTATCTCCTTATGGGAGACCCTGAAGATCTCATATCCATATCATCATTCCCAATGCCTCGGCGCCATGTCGTTAGTGTTGGTGCCTCACTTTGATCAGTATTTACTCGATTCCTGTGCAATTTTAGACGAAATGTTCCTCTCGGTGACCCCGACTCATTTTTCGAGTTCTATCGATCTATGCAAACTAGACCTCATGAAAGTGAGTTGTATTAGGTTGTAACATAAGTTTTGTCGCATTTCGGAGGTTCACAATATTTCCATGAAGGATACTTCTCAAACATTATCAATGCCTGACCTCCTAGTATATGTTTGGGGTGTTCATGCACATTCAAACCATAGGGTAGAGCTGAACTGCGCACGCTGGCTATGCGAAAAATATTAATATGAACTGATTTAAATTTGGTGCAGATTTTTTTAATTCGTTTGATCAGGTGCTAGTTCGCAGAGATGAATAATGAACCAAACTTCTACAGCATGGTGATATACCCCGTCAATGCTCTTTCAAAATATACGCCAGATATGGTGCTATGTTGAGCGGAATCAAAGATATACTTCACTGAGTGTAAGGTTAGCCGCTGATTCGTAGCCAACTTGACCAACTCTTCTGAATCCAGAATTGCAACAACAGTGACTAACATAAGTGCGTTCCAATTACCACTCATGGAGGTATAATTTATCATTAAACAAGTGAGAGAAAGAACACTCCACTTGTGGGAAATTTGAATTTTTATTAATTCAATTCGCGCACAATTTTACCAAAATATGGAAGTTTAGGTGTTTCGAATTAAAGATTGTCATTCAAAAGCTATTTATTTCCAAACTTATCCCAAGTAGATACTAGTAAGGGAAGGGTTTATGGTTAGGATGGACACAACAAATCAGATATTGAACATGTGTGCGAGGTAGGAATATGAACAAAGTGCCGATTTCATTAGTTTAATTTACATACCATCGTTCTGAATGGAGCCACTTATCTCAACAGAACCCAATCTACCCCAAACTTTGTCTGCATACTGACCACTTTGGGTGAACTATATTCCACCACTATTTGGATCTGGATATCTATTGAGAAGAAAATTCGGCTTGCGAAAGTTTTCGCGACCGTCACCAACCATTCACATTATACAAACTCGTCTACATTTCTAGAACGATTTTCGTTTGTCATTATCCGTGAGTGGTTCAAAATTATGCACATATGTAGTACTTTACGCAAATCACACAAAATCTGCATAATTTATCCTTTTCAAGAAGAGCTGATGCGTGAAAATGATTTGTAATCCTTATCTCAGTACAACTTTGTCTGACTAATGTGCCTCCTCAACTGCCTTGACAGGACTGAAGTAAAGCGCGTAAGAAAGAGTACGAAGGCCCTCACTGATGATGAATAACGCAATTGAGATTAAATTAATTCGAAGAATTTCTGAGGTTAAAATGCATAAGAGATTGGACGCGACAAAACTTATGTTACAACCTGATAACAGCGCTATGATTAAGGACGCGTTTCTCAAAAGTGTAGGCAAAGGCGCAAATTTATTTTTCAGAGCCAAAAGATCTTGACGAGAGCTTTTAAATGAGTGGTTTACGTTTTTTTTACATCCAGGCAAAAATGTGCTATGCCCCTTTCCAGTTCCGAGATGATTTGAAGTCATTTTATTCGACGTAGACCGCCCGAATTTTCAGGCGCAAAGCAAAATGAGGGGAGACATTTCAAATTCAACTGCGTTTCAAAAGTTTAAGAAATATGGTTTATTGTGGGAGCATATAAAATATTTTGTATTATTTCTGAAACACAGATTTTTTTTTAAATGGCTCCCCTCATTTTGCTTTGCGCCTGATAAAGCGGGCGGTCTACGTCGAATAAAATGACTTCAAATCAACTCGGAACTGGGAAGGGGCATAGCACATTTTTGCCTGGATGTAAAAAACCGTAAACCACTCATTTTAAAGCTCTCATCAAGATCTTTTCGCTCTGAAAAATAAATTTGCGCCTTTGCCTACACTTTCGAGAAACGCGTCCGTAATCATATAACTGTTAATACTCACTTTCATGAGGTCGAGTTTGGATAGATCGATAGAACTCGAAAAATGAGTGGGGGTCACCCAGAGGAACATTTCATCTAAAATTTCACAGGAATCGAGTAAACGCTGATCAAAGTGAGGCACCAACACTAACGACATGGTGCCGGGGCCGTATAACTTGAGATGGTTAATTCATAAGTTGTGGATGTGATGCTATGGGATGTCAAAACTGATGGAAACTTGTTTTTGATTTTTCTGCTAATCCGACACGTTGATCGATCCTTACGTGAGTGACGTGATACAACGCTTGAAACGATGAAAGGGGGCATTTGATGTGGGGCTAGTAGAAATTTCTTACTAACATGATGTAACCACACCACCCACCGGTTGTACTATGAGCACCATCCATCATACCACTACAGTAACCCATCTCTACACTTCCTCACTAACGGCTTCGACGGTAAGCATTGCACTGCGCGCCGTTGGAGTCGGCAATACAGGCGAGTTTTCGAATTTGCTGTGAAAAGGGGAGCGAACTCTAAAATTTAATTAATAGAATCCTAGGATCTTTCACAATTTCCACAATTGTAGTTGGAAAGTGAGCATGTTTGTTAATTGATAATGAAAGCGATTGCCTACTAAATACTATATCAAAAGTCTAACAGCTCATGACTTTCGGACGAAAACAGAATATGCTAGGAAAAGAGGAGCGAAGAAGCTGGCCCATTCCATTCCAAAAAAAATTATTACACCACCATCACATAATGGGCCATAAATATGTGAAGGAAATTCATATCAAGTAATGACAGAAAAATCAATAAATATGTGAAGGAAATTCATATCAAGTACTGACATAAAAATCAATAAATGAAACCTCAGTGAGCAATCATCTTTCTCGAGTGGTCTTTGTAAAATCTTTGTACTGAACTTATTATTCGATTATTGCACTTGCATGCGGCGCAATGATTGAGACTGACAGACAGGTAAGATATGTAATAAATTTGCGGAACTCAGATCTTACCGGCGTAGAAAGTACTGATTTGATTGGAAGGGAAATTTCTCGTGACATTTTTAATTCACTACATCCTTCTCCTATGTTCTCAACATGAAGCGGAATATAATGAAGTGTGGATAAATGCTGGAAAATTTGAAGTTACGTTGGTATATGTGAATTTGAGTTAACATTGTTGCAAAAGTCACGATCGAAATATCATTGGAAAGAGACGCGTACATATATATGAGAGGGATCGCGAGAGAATCGACCACCTGTGGGGGGTGAACCAAAATATAAAATCGATATTTTTAAAAAATCTAAAAAAATGGAAAATGGAAAAAAATGGAAAGTACTTTAATCGATGCTCTTTCAAACTGCGATGGCCGAATATTTTTTAAAATTTTATTTTTCGAGTACAGGCGTCTCGAAGTTGACGGTCTGCTCTAAAAATTGTAAACCATACCTTAGAAAAATGATCATAACTTCCTTCAAAATTGACCTAGAAACTGTTTCTTCTTTTAGAAATGATCGGGAGAAGATTCTCTACAGCTTTTCTGCGAAGAGTTTCATTCCATGTCCAATCTCCGAATCGGGGTGGTCGCTTGAGTGAAAACATCGCACAACTTTTGAAATCGGAAAAAGTACTCTGAGCTTTCTACGCCGATTCAAAGGGTTTACCATAGTAGACTTTCACGTCAAAAATCAGATTTTTGTCACCTTGCAGAAAAAATCGGCCCCCGATTTAGTGGGCGGGGCCAAAAATGAATAAAAACCAAATGACGTTTCCGAGCACCGAATTGGATTAGTTCGAACAAATATGACTAGAAACTAACTAAAATTAAGTTTTGCACAATTTCCACGAGTATTCGAAGGCTAGGAACCCATAAAAGGAGAAAAACAATCGATATGTGTAGTTTCATTAAAAAAATTTCTCGGGAGCCCGAAATGGTCTTCGTTTTCACTGAAAAGCATGATTTTTTAACCGAATTGTATCCCCGAAAACACTTTTACTCACTAACTACATGCCAGCCAATTCATCTTTATTTTTAAAAATATGCCTTGTTCGGCAGGTCATCGAGATGAAATTGTTTCCAGCTCTTGTTTATTATGAGATATTATCTTTCATTTCAATGTTTTGAAATTGTTTTTTTTCAAAATCTGTATATTGTCCAACCTCGAAATGAGTTATGTTAATGAAATGTGTACAACTAACGATGTCTTAGACTCGGGAAAAATTATATTCCAGCAGCCATTCTTGGCGTAAGTTCGACCCCTGCCCGGAGCAAATGTTTTGCAGTGTATTGTTCAAGGTTATTCTTTAAATTACGTATCAAATTATAAATCAATTATAATCAAACAATTAAATGCATTGCAAGCTTAAACACGACCCAATTAATTCCTTCTCTGCTATTTCGCAAGAGGCTCGCTATCGGAGTCACTATTTATCATCACAGTGCCATTATAGTCATTATCTTGTCCTTCTTTCTTGAAAATATCTGATGCTTGGACAAGTTCGCATAACTCTTCTTCGTCGTCTTTAGAATTGCCGTCATCTCTTTCATCGTCATCCTTATTTTCTCCAGTGTCTCTGCTCTCCTTCTTGATCACATTTTTGTTGATCTTCATGCTCTTTTCTCAGTATTCCATTAATTAGAGACTTGATCTGATTCAGTCTCAGTCTATTCATCGGCGAAATGAGGAGTGAGCCGTTCCGATTCTTCTGCTTGCGTATTCATGTACAACTCTAATTCTTGAGGAGTGCACTTCTTCCCGTCCTTTCTCAGCGTCAGGAAGTAACTCTTGATGAGGTCTCCCACTGGTTTATCCTTGTTGTTTCTCTTCTGTGTTGTTCTAAGTGCCCTTCTTCCAGCTCTGTCTCCCCATTGTGCACGGAGCTCCGAATAGTGAAATCGAGCTCTTCATTGGTGATTAAAAATTGATCTCGATAGCATTCTCGATAAACTGGGATCAGTGGTCATGCAGAGTCTCACGCTCCGGCATGAAATGATGTTGACCATGCACAATGTGCTTCTCGAGTTCTCGGAAGGAAATCAAGTCGGGAATGCAGTTCTCTTCAGGGCACTGGAGCATTCAAGATACTGATATCTCTGGAGACATTTTAGGGACATCTATTGCTACTTTCTCCACTTTTGTGGAATTCTTCCTCCAAAAATCATCTCCATGCTCCCACGTATACCCTCCACTCTTAGTCATTTACATGTTTCCTTCACATTTCTCCAGCTTCTAAAAGTCTCAATAGGATGTCATCGCAATGGATCGATGTCTTCGAAGACGGATGGACGTTGGCTAAAATACAATAAATGATTTTTTTTTAATATTAAACAAACACTCTTACCTCGAATGTGAAGCTGGAATAGCTGGAATAGACACTGGAGAAAATAAGGATGACGATGAAAGAGATGACGGCAATTCTAAAGACGACGAAGAAGAGTTATGCGAACTTGTCCAAGCATCAGATATTTTCAAGAAAGAAGGACAAGATAATGACTATAATGGCACTGTGATGATAAATAGTGACTCCGATAGCGAGCCTCTTGCGAAATAGCAGAGAAGGAATTAATTGGGTCGTGTTTAAGCTTGCAATGCATTTAATTGTTTGATTATAATTGATTTATAATTTGATACGTAATTTAAAGAATAACCTTGAACAATACACTGCAAAACATTTGCTCCGGGCAGGGGTCGAACTTACGCCAAGAATGGCTGCTGGAATATAATTTTTCCCGAGTCTAAGACATCGTTAGTTGTACACATTTCATTAACATAACTCATTTCGAGGTTGGACAATATACAGATTTTGAAAAAAAACAATTTCAAAACATTGAAATGAAAGATAATATCTCATAATAAACAAGAGCTGGAAACAATTTCATCTCGATGACCTGCCGAACAAGGCATATTTTTAAAAAATGTTTAAAAATAAAGATGAATTGGCTGGCATGTAGTTAGTGAGTAAAAGTGTTTTCGGGGGATACAATTCGGTTAAAAAATCATGCTTTTCAGTGAAAACGAAGACCATTTCGGGCTCCCGAGAAATTTTTTTAATGAAACTACACATATCGATTGTTTTTCTCCTTTTATGGGTTCCTAGCCTTCGAATACTCGTGGAAATTGTGCAAAACTTAATTTTAGTTAGTTTCTAGTCATATTTGTTCGAACTAATCCAATTCGGTGCTCGGAAACGTCATTTGGTTTTTATTCATTTTTGGCCCCGCCCACTAAATCGGGGGCCGATTTTTTCTGCAAGGTGACAAAAATCTGATTTTTGACGTGAAAGTCTACTATGGTAAACCCTTTGAATCGGCGTAGAAAGCTCAGAGTACTTTTTCCGATTTCAAAAGTTGTGCGATGTTTTCACTCAAGCGACCACCCCGATTCGGAGATTGGACATGGAATGAAACTCTTCGCAGAAAAGCTGTAGAGAATCTTCTCCCGATCATTTCTAAAAGAAGAAACAGTTTCTAGGTCAATTTTGAAGGAAGTTATGATCTTTTTTCTAAGGTATGGTTTACAATTTTTAGAGCAGACCGTCAACTTCGAGACGCCTGTACTCGAAAAATAAAATTTTAAAAAATATTCGGCCATCGCAGTTTGAAAGAGCATCGATTAAAGTACTTTCTCCATTTTTTTCAGAATTTTTAAAAATATTGATTTTATATTTTTGTGGTGTGGTCGATTCTCTCGCGATCCCTCTCATATATATATATGAGGCCGGTCGCCTAAGAATTAACAAATGGTTGGTACAGCGATTTTTCGAAAACTTGTGGAAAGGGGTTATCGAAGGTGCTGATCATTGTGGTCAACTTCATTTTACACCAAATCGACCGGTGTAGCCGCGACGCAAGTAGTGCATTTTGAGGTTTTTGTTAATAACTCTGGAACCAATGAAGCAATTAACGTAAAATTTATTCGCGAAGTAAAAGGGATCCGATTTTTTGTCCATCGCCAAGAACATTTTGGTTTTATCACGAAGCGTGTTATACACAATAAATAAAAGCAATCAATTCTAAAGTAATTCGATATTTGCGTCTCTATATCACGAATCTCCTGTAAGAATGCAGGAATCCATTCGACAGAAAAAAAATTTATGATCTTAATTTTCGCCAATACTAGTAAGACTGGCCAAAGTGAGGGCGAAGAGAACAGATATGCACTTCGTTTCTCGAAATTTGCATGTTTACGGGCAATAGTGACCTAAAGCTTGATCCGTAATTTTTGGATGATACTCGATAATCTGTCGGTGCGTTCCATTGAATCGGATTTTTTCGCTGTATCTCTAAAACGGTCAACTTCTGCGTTTGTTACCCCTTAGTCATTGTTATAGATCTGTTCGAGAGCTATCCAAGTGCTCTCAGTTTATAGATACGCTTCAATACATACTTCATTCAAAAACGCACTATGTACGGATTCTCCTTACTGAGAAGCGGCATGTGGAGGCCCGAGATACGGAAAACGTACAAAATAAGTACCTCAATTCGACCATGGGGAATCCGAATCTGCAATAAAATTCGTATCGTTAAGCGAAAAATTTCGAGAAAAATCAAATTTAAAGTGTTTTTTCATGATAACTATAGGAAGATGAAACTTTTCCGCATATCGTAAGCATTCCTACGTATAGACGAGTTCATGACGCTTCGATTGGAAAAAATTCACTCACTCTAGCTCAAAAATTGACCGAGATACGGTCATTTCATGCGGTAGGTCACTATTGCCCGTAAACATGCAAATTTCGAGAAACGAAGTGCATAACTGTTCTCTTCGCCCTCACTTTGGCCAGTCTTACTAGTATTGGCGAAAATTATGATCATCAATTTTTTTCTGTCGCAAGAGGGCCTTCTTTTCCTACATTTTTACAGGAGATCCGTGATATTATAAGAGCTGTAGAATCATGGAAAGATAGAGGAAGATCGTTGAAATGTGAATGGGATATTTAGGAACAGACCTTTGAAATTTCATGAAGATCCTTTCTCGAATTTGTTAATTTTCTTTCAAAACTAGGATTAAATTTTGCGCAAAATTGACAAGTGGGATTGGCGTTACATGTCGTTTTTAATATGCAGACAGGATGAGTCTGACCGATGTATCAGCCAATTCTATCGCAAAACATACAAAAATTATATCGTAGAAACCCTATTGCTCACTAACTATTGCGCTAAATGACTTCACGCATGAGTCTACATCAACACTTCTACTTAATTTTAATCGCTAATCCCTCACTCAGTCGTCCAATTAAAATCCACTAGGAAATCGCTGTTTCACAACCGTGGTGAAAGAGAGCGTTGAACCCTGCTTTCAATAAAAGTCGACACAATTCATGCCCACTAACCAATCAACTAATCAACTTTCAGTACAGTACGAAACTCGCTGTTGAGTAATACAGATGATTGAGCAAGGTTTTCAATCGGTTCTTGGCATATTTGTATTATACCACACCCACCAATGAGTTTATATTTATCTGCAACAGCGTGTGCTTAGTCTCCTCGAGCTGAGGACCGGAATAAAAGATTATACAACTATTTAAAAAAGTAACAAACCCTTCAAATTGTAAACCTATCGAATGCAGCAAACATCTGATTGTGTGTAAAGAGGCAAAAGTTGAGATGAGACGAAGAAATGAATGTGTTCTACAGCAAATTCAATTATAAATCGATACCTCTCCTATTGTGTTACAGTAGGCCAATAGTACGGTAGATCAGGCGGCAGAAGGTGGGCCTCGTTGGTGAAGAAGAGGAAGGAAGGCGGCTGAAATGGATGTATTTGATTCTAGCAGCGAGTTAGGGTTTCAAGGACGATACTTGTGCCTCATAAAGTCAAGTTTTCGTTAAACCGTTTTATGAGGCCATAATGCTTACTTGAGAAAATTTTCTTTGTAATTTTCGACAATGGCGAAATGGAATATTTGACGCGTCATGTCAGGGATGCACAAGTTTTAAAAAAAATATCGATACACGGCAGATCACCGATTTCGTCTGTGCCGAAACAGCTCGAGTCAACATCGTCTTGCGTGTACCTGAGAGTGGTCAAAGATCAATATATGCCAATCAAATAGCGATTAGTGAAAACTAGGCTGTACAATCAGTTTCGTTTTTGATCACAGCGCATCCGTATGTTACTATCATGACAGGCGAGTAGCTGGATATATACTGAAATTTAGGGGGGGGGGGCACAGTATTAAGCCCCGTGCAACTCAAAAGCTCATTTCGCGCTCGTTTTCAAATTCAAAAAGCGACGAATTTGCTCTTACACGGAATTTTAGCTTACTGTATCGAGTTTTAATATGAAGCATTTGTGAAACATATCAACAATTTTTATCTAAATCCGTTTGTATTTCATATTGTACCTGAAACGCAAATGATCCTGATCTGTTTCGGAGCATTCAAGTGAGAACTTCGTATGTGTTTCATTGAAAATTTAAGGACTAGGCACGTTTTTTCCCGTTTTACACGCGCCCTGCCTGGCGCTTAATGCTGTGGGGGGGCGACATTTGCGCAAACGACATTTGCGCAACTAAGCACCTCTCGCTTGGCAGAAGGCATATCAACTTGGGAGTTGTTTCATTGTTACCATTATGCCCTGTACTGCATTATCGTATATAAATTTTGTTACCACGCGATATTGAGTTTCAACTTATAGGGGGTCGTGGAAATCCATATACCATGAACCCCGGGTCGTTGATTTGGGGTAAAACTCAATATCGCCTGGCAACGAAATTTATATATGCAAATGTAGTACAGGGCATACAGGTAACAATGATACAACTCCCAAGTTGGTACGCCTTCTGACAAGCGAGAGGTGCTTAGTAGCGCAAATGTCGTTTGCGCAAATGTCGTCCCCCCGAAATTTAAGCATCAAGGTGAATGGTGGATCTAAGGTAGAATTCGTTTGCGCCCTAAAACAGCCTGTTCAATCTTCCCGATCGTGCATTGTGGGCTCGAGCACGGGTACTGTGTTCGTGGCGGCGATCACCTGCGATAATAATTGGAATTATTATAATTATTATTATAATTGATAATAATTGTTAATTGGATAATAATTGGAATTTTAAGAATTATTGGAGTGAGTACGTAACGCGAATATATCGAAAACTGCAATCAAAGTAGTAATTTTGTTGAATAAAATTGCTACGAGTGAGTACAGATGAAAAATTATAGATCGTAAAATGAAGAAAAATACAGAAAGATTTCAATCATCAATCGATACCTCACCATTTGGGTAAGGGTAGGTCAGGAGTACGGTAGATGGACGGTTAAGGAAGATAAGGATGGATGGTTTATTTGCGAGGAGGAGTAAGGAGAGAGGGAGCTGTGATCGATACGATCAGTTTCGAAATGAGATTCGGTGTTTCAAGGCAATTCCAAATGCGAATTGAAGACCATTGTTCAATCATCGTCCGGGAAAGTCTCTTCAAAAAAATCAAATTGTAACCGTGGAAAAATGACTGAACGAATTAATGAAAGATTAGTCGTGTAACTAATGTAGTGTGCAGTACATCACCTCGAGATTTGGTGTATCTACAAAGTTTTCAGCCTAGATTGCATTCCGGGTATCACGCGAGTTTTACGTTTCGCAACTGGGACTTAGGAGGGTAAAGCGCGAAACAAACAATATCGTTCAATTTACCATTTCATACAGCACAATAACTCACTAAATGTGTGCTCCCTACCAACCCGCCATCAATCAAGTGAAGAAGTGATAGACCAATTATAATTCAATGTATCGCATCAGTATATCACGCCGTTCACGAGAGAATCGAGCTATCACAGGGAATGGAGAGAAAATAGTAAAATTGGTTCTTACCAATTTTAATCATCCCAAGGCATGCTTGAATGACCCCCGAAGTCTCAATATTCATATTTTTCGAGCTCTATCGATCGTTCTAAACCATTTTCCATAAAACTCAATTTTAACAATGCTACATTATATGCCAAATTTCTCAAAAGTGTAGGAAAATGTGCAGACGAAATTCGCACAGCGCATGCAGTTAGACGCCACTTATGACCATTTTACGATGCGCGATCATTTGAAGCCATTTCAATCACGCCGAATCGCTCGCTTTCCAACGCACGAAATGAAATGAAAGAAGAAAGGATTACGATTTTCCCTCCATTCCCTGAAATGGCTATTCTAGCTCGATTCTGTCGTGAGAGGCGTGATATATGCATGATAAATCGCCCGCTCGTTTTTACTTTCATCTCATTCGCTTTTTGCACCATTACAGCCGTAGATTTATATCAAATGTGAAAATTCCGACAACTAAGAAACTCTATCGAAAAAATAAACCACACCATCCACCGGCTACACTCTCTGCACCACTCATCACACCCTCACTCGGTTCTCCCTACCGTATCCCTCCTCCCTCACTCACGGAAACTTGGGGCGCCGTTGAAGTCGTCATTGCAGCTTGAGAGCTCTTCGATGTTTACTTCCTTGCTGTTAATTTAAAGATTCTGATTTAAATTCAAAAGATACAAGGTAAGCAAAAGGTCACTGAAAACCGTAAAAATAAGTGTAAAGTGTATTGGCATACTCATCTGGATCGTATTGGTTTATCGAAAATCAACCGACACATGAATAGCGTCTGAAACCAGAATATGATACGCGCTAATCTTCTACCCCCTTAAACCCCCCCCCCCCTTGAACCTTAAAAAATATACTACCTTCGAATTCCGCAAGAGTGAGCGTTTGCCAGCAATTCTTAGATTATTCGTTCTAATAAGCAAATGAGATACTCAACCCAGACAAAATAAGGTGCAAACTAAGTGTATATGTGACCTCAATATTATCTGTATCTGAAATACCATTTTTTGCCCCAATTACCTTGCATATGATTTATTATGATTCCCAAACACTTCCTTCCAGCACACTACTCATAACAATGTGAGCGCAGGCTTCATTTGTGGGGTGTAACAGTACGATTTTTCAGAAACACGCGAACCGTCACCACAATACCTAATTCATCTACCGCAACCATACCTACTGTACCTGTCCCGTGTTCCCGATCGAAGCGCGGTGTCGAGCACGTCCACTCTGTTCGTGGTGACGATCATGGTACTGTTGTTGTTTCATTTATCGATAGTACTGCTGTTGTGGCTTTTATATCTATATGAAATTGGGGAATTCAAATTGGGCCGAACAATAACTCACTTGTGGCGCACCAATCTCCCTGGAAGGAAAAATTTTTTGAAAGTATTTGCTGAGTGATCGATGTAGAGGGAGAGGTAAGAATGGCAAAAAAAATGAATGTATAGAGCGATCTCATTATCGCAGTTTTGAGCTAATTGGAAAAAAATTCAAAGTACTATTGCAAATTGAATGCACTCTTATCCTATGACCTACACTTCGTAGTGCAGATTGAAAGCTCCTCAATTCTGACGTTCTTTCGTCGAAAATAGAGAAGTGATGGCGAAATACTAATACAATCAATGAAGCAAGAGATGAAAATTGTAAAAAGAGGCAGTATTAAAACAACTATAACCACACCACTCCTCACCTAAACTCTCAGCACCATTCATCGCATCTCGATTCAAAGAGAATATTTCGCAAAAAGTGAACAATTCTCTCTCCCCGGGGTACCCCAAGATGGATCTCCAAATACTTTATATTTTGTTTTCGAACCATACATCATGGATCGACTGCAATGTCAGAATAGAAGCAGTGATTTATTGCGATTGAAACAACAACATGAATGGATAAACCAGATTTCAGCTATCCGAGAAATGTGAAGAAAAGAAATGCTGAGAAAGCAATGCGAACACCGTTGAAGTCGTTCGCGCACACAAGACACAAAATATTGCATCAAACATGAGGAGAAATATTTATGCGGCACATACAGAGAGCATTGGACGCTCACAATCCAAATTTATAATAACGATTACGCGAAACTGAAACAATGCAGGTTGCATACAGGAAGTGAAAAAATATATTCTCATCCCGTTCAGCGCCCACTGCTTGTAGAACGGACGGTCTCTCACTCCAAGCTAAGACGCTCTACTCGCACCCTCAAGCCCGTTTCTCGAATAGTCGATGAAGCACCGAAGAAGAAGTGGGCAGACAAGCATCACACCATCGCCATTACAGTTCGGAATTCGGGTCACTGTCTCTTCAGTTTTCACACTCACACTCTCTCTCGAATGAAGAGACCGTTGTTTCATTTCTCGAATTATAACCGCCATCCCTTGCCAGGCAGTCACGACTCCTGTGCAGTCTATAATTGATGCAAAATAAAATATTACAATTATATGCAAGATCAAACAGAATGAATGCAGATGAAAAAAAGATTAAACCGTTTAGATGTTTTTTTTTCACCGAATGTGAGCGAAGTATCGAAGCTACGTGCTAGAATAAGGTATTGAAGAGAGATGAAACATGAGATGAAACACAAATGAAACTGGAAAAGTTAGCAAGGAGAACGAGCAGCCATAGAATACGGTCCAAATGCCAGAGGTGAAATGAGGAAGAAGTAGCTAACAATTTATTGCACATTTCACTCATCAACATGAGCTTTAACTCGAAAATTATTCCAGACAGATTATTTGATAGATTGGGCAGATGAAATCGTTTCTGAGCTGTAGTAGATGCGGATCCGACCCGTTCCCGCCCACTTCATCCTCTTCGGCTGCAGACCTTTCGTAAGAAATGTAGAACGTTGTCAACAGTTATCTTTTGTCTCTTTGTTTACTCTTACTCTTTCGATGTTGCGCGCCTTTCTGATGCAGGGCGCTCAACTATAGCTCTCCTCCTCCAGCTCCTCCTTGGCCTCATCATCATCAACAACCTCACCAGTAACATGTACAGCATTTACGGCAACCGTAGCTGCACGAACTATTGGCGGATTCGCGAGGATGCGAGGACTCGGGCGGACATTTCCTTAAATATGCGTGTTAAAACCGACTAGCTTGAGTTTCACAAATACCTGTTATTATCAGCGGAAATCTGAGAGAACCGAGATACGTCCGTACAAGGAAAACTTAACCTATGCTGAAAATGTGTCCCTAGGGGTACTTTTTGAGGTAGATCACGAAAATCGACCTTAGGAAGCCGTATCTCTGACCCCTCATTCCCTGTAGCGCGCCTCAACGGCGAGGTTGGTTTTTCTATATTTTGAACGGCTCATCCAAACCCCGTACATAAATAGTAATTCTGAAAGATCTCGTCGAGATAAGCATTTTTTATGTTGTAAGTGAAGGTCTAGCTCATCTGCGAAAAAAGTTACGGTCATTTGAATGCTCAAAATTGATGCCATGAAAAACTGGTGCTCGATAACAATCCAGTTTCATTTTCATTCGATTCCTCGTGTAATTCTACCCCTGTGCGCAAATTTAAATGAAAATCGAAGGTCTGGTATTCGACGAAATTTTCGAAAGAATATGGCGAAGTCGACATTTTTTTGCCGAAAATTTCGATTTTTTGCGCCTACAAATTTTCTTTCACGTTTTAGTGAGGAGATATGTGAAAATTCGTTTTCTACGGGTCGAAATACGCCAGAAAAAAATCAACTCGGCTTATTCTGAGATTTTCGATTTTTGGCTCAAAAACAGTGATTTTTCGATGATCGAAAATCTCAGAAAAAGCCAAAAATCGAAAATCTCAGAATAAGCCGAGATAATTTTTTTCTGGCGTATTTCGACCCGTAGAAAACGAATTTGCATATATCTCCTCACCAAAACGTGAAAGAAAATTTGTAGGCGCAAAAAATCGCAATTTTCTGCCAAAAAATCTCGACTATCTCGACCATATTTTTTCGAAAATTTCGTCGAATACGTCCCCTGCGATTTGCATTTAATTTTGCACCCAGGGGTAAACTTGCACGAGGAATCGAATGAAAATGAGACTGGATTGTTATCGAGCACCAGTTTTTCATGACATCAATTTTTAACATTCAAATGACCGTAACTTTTTTTCGGGATGAGCTAGCTCTTCACTTAAAACATAAAAATGCTTATTTCGACGAGATCTTTCAGAATTACTATTTATGTACGGGGTTTGGATGAGCCGTTCAAAATATAGAAAAACCGACCTCGCCGTTGAGGCGCGCCACAGGGAATGAGGGGTCAGAGATACGGCTTCCTATTGTCGATTTTCGTGATCTACCTGAAAAAGTACCCCTAGGGACACATTCTCAGCATATGTTAAGTTTTCCTTGTACGGACAAGGAATATCTCAATTCTCTCAGAATTCCTCTGTTATACACTGCACGGCATTTGTGATACTTCTGGCGCAAGAAAAGGTTTCCAACAATCAAACTTGTATATTAGATAATAGTTAGCATCTAATGGAAGATGTTGATTTGTTATCTTTGCACTGCCAACACCTTCACTGTATCCTCGTTACTAATGGCGTGAAATGTCGTTGCGGCCCAACCCACGCCCACTTCCACCTACGGATCCCTCTCCGCCTCCACCAGAAGCTTGCCGTCCGCGTCGGGTGTGGACGGGCCCTACGACTCGCCCAAGCCGCAGCATGTCTTCAATCACTATGCGGCGCAGCAGCATAGTGTTGTGTAAAGGCCCTGGCCTTGTACCCCATAGTCAATTAGCATACGTGTAGACTAGACTATCCCCCGTTGTCTCGAGTTGCACTCTCGCCCTCCTCTCCCCTCTCTCCATTAGCATGTCCTTTTTTCCAAAATTTAAAAATTCCAAAATTTAACAGTAGGCCCATGCCTTATTGCTGCTAACACTTTCTTAGTCACATTTTTAAATTTTAATTTCTTAATTAAATTATGGCGTATGTTTCAACCACTTTCTCTATCACTTCTCCGCTCAGAGAAGATGAATGAAGAGAAATGGTTCGCCGCGACAACAAAGGAATTTGTCTGATCTGACACGCTGTGTAGGGATTTCTTGGTCTAAAACTGAATGATCGAAATATATTTCTTGGCAGGAAATTCAACAATGTGTGGAGCGCGGCGTTCGTTGGTTTATGAATGAAGGGATGAATGATTTTATTTTGAATAATTTTTAGTATGATACTATGCTACACTATCGAGTTCAAAACTCGGTTATTTTGAACAATCTTTGTGTAATTTGGTTGCTAGCTAGTTGATGTTTCAGACATCCCTCATCAAGTTTTTGATGTTTGCTGGAACACTGCAGTATAGATTCATTAGATACTTATTCGTGCTAGCAGCAAAGACGTCAACTTTGAGGAGAAGCACGGACAACTTCAAAGACGCCCAGTGCAAGGCAGTCTGCGTATAGGCCGTGAGTGTGAGGTGGATGGATATGGTAGAGACAAAATGAGCTGTGGTGTGATAGTTTAGCCTCGTGGTTGCGTGTTTACGGCAGGGCATATCTTGCAACGGCTGGATGTTGACTAAGACTGAATTGGAACTAGAATTCTTATTAGAATTGTTTCACTCATACTACTCTACTTGCTTGCCATTGAAATCTGAGCCTGATGAGCTAGCATAAAAACACAAGGTTCAAAATGTTATTCAGTGTTGCCTCATCCCTGAATGATTTTATATTAATCGATTGATTTTCATCTCGGTCTGGCACTGGCAAGACGATGAAGGCACGTGCGGTTACGGCGCAGATGAAGTCGAAACAGCGAGATTGGTAATGATCTGATAATTGATTAGCTGATTGGTGAGTGGGGAACCAAACTTATTGTGCATTGTGTGTTGGTTTCACTCCTATCTATTGTCCCAGAGGTGAAGCATGGATTTAGCAGCCTTCTGGAAATCATCAGCGGTGATTGATCGGTTGATTTTTGAGTGAGAGAGCTAGCCAATAAGGATTGATTATAATCGTAGTTCACCTCCCTCTATTATTCCAGTGGTGAAACATAGAATTCGCGATGAGTTGGAGTTGATGAATTACTTTTTTTTGCAAATGGAAAAGAGGGTGATATCAAATGCCCTGCGCTTTCCTATCTTATGTGATAGTTGTGAAACATAACATTTGAGTGATATCAGAGATACGACAAATTTATGTGGATACGAAGATTAAACTGCTTTGCTTTGGTGTGATAATATCTCAGTTTAGTATGAAAGTCGATAATTGATATTTGCTTAATTAAAGCTTAACTTAATGATGTTTCACCGATCACTGTTATGTTTCACTCGTAGTGTATCTTCCCCAATTTCCTCTCATCGCAATCGTAAGGCCATCATGCTCAGCTTCAATAGCAAACTTTTATTATTACATCGCTGATGGAATCATTTTATCGGTTGCTCTTTTATCAATTTCAGGCTTTTGCGAGAGTATGATTGCGGAACAAGCGAAGTCTACCTTCCTCAATTTGACAGGCCCGATGTTCGTGTAGGAATCTTCATGGGAGACTGATCGAAGTTGGTGAGTAATGTGAGCGTTATTCTCTGACTCTCTTTATTCTATACTCTTTCTTGCCGGTCAGTCAGAGCTAACGGAAGGAACCCGAAATCTAGAGAGTGAGATTATTGTCTGATTTGTTTGGGATAAGTTGCATTTATGTTTCAATATATTTTTTTGATCATTTGTGCGGACGTGCAAGTGACCCAGCAATTTATTAATTTGCGTATCTTTCTTTTGAACTAGTCAGTTTGCCGCCCTACAAATTTGTCACCTCTCTGGCGGAACTAGCACTCCCACTCACTTTGTAGTTTCGATATTAGTATACCTCCTGTGATTTGACTGTCTTGCTATAGCATTCTGGTCCTTTCTCCAATAAAATTAAATACATACTTACATAACCGTAAGCTTTTTCGACCCAGAGGTAGGAAGCTGTAACTTTGCAAACGGGAGCACAAACTTTGTATATAACGATAGAAAAACAAAAAAAACCGAGCTTAATTGAAAAAAAATGAGAAAATCGCAAAAAAAAACAGGTGTCGCTCTGTCTGTTCGGAAAGTGGCCATTTTGCTGTGCTCCCTACGGTATCCTCATTTTCGATCATAAAAATTCTTATACATTCGCGTTGTGTTTTTCAAGTTGTTCACTATCTTTGCCACGAGGAGACCGACCGTTCGCATATTTAAAAAATATATTTGAAAGAAAAAGTCGTTTTCCCACTGCACAGCACCCGTTTAACCGTTCGCGATGGGTCAGGTGCGGCACCGCGCATAGGTGATCAGCCAATGTTTTCCGTTTGCATCAAAACGCTGATTTTGCGACGTTTATTTGTTTCAATAATTACTAAACGAGTTATAATTTATTGTTTTTATCATTAAGCGCAAAATCAATTACTAATTAGCTTAAATTATGGATTTTTTTTGCAATTTGTTTTAAATTTCGTATTTAATGGTGTTTCATTCTTGAATTATTAATAACTCGATTAATGATGATTTATAAAATATAAATATACCTATGTTCATGGCCAAGTGGCTAAAGCTGTGGATTTGAAAACCGAAGGTTGGTGGTTCGATTCCCGGCAGCGTCAAAAGTGTTTGCCGTCTTTTGAAGAGTTCCGGATAGTGACTTAGGACATAGTTCCTCCTGAGGGTGGCGTAATTACCCGCTAGTTAATTCTACAATGTAATTTTCCCTCAATAATAATTAGTGATGCAACATCGAATTCCAAATCATTCGAGGTATAGAAACAGGTTCCATTGGAATATATTTTTATATTGTTCGGAGATACATTCATGGAATCGAAAACTCTTCACTCACCTTTCGTTAATACAAGTTATGGAACTGTATGTTCCAGAGATAATTTTGAAATAAATGTAACTTAATTTCGCTTCAGCATCTCTTTGAAATTGGATGTTGTAATTATTACTTTCATCTAGGTGGCATGCCTGAATTCCAATGAACAATAGTATTCAACTCGCACATGTACCTTACCTGAAACACCGATTCTCCGGTCGATTCGGATCGTTTTCACTGCAGATGCTCTCCCTCTTCCCCCTCGAGACGACGCCCTTCCCTATTGCCCAATCTGTCGTATCCATCCATCTGCCGTACTTGGTTGCTATACATTTGCGTTTATTGTCTGCATTTTTAGGTTGGTCTTCTTCGGCTGTTTGTTTTCAGGTTGAACAGTATTGGTGTAGGCCTAGAATTCATCAGAAAATAATTCCTGATTGCAGAAAATAGTTTGCAGCAATTGCCGCAAGGCCGTCAACTTCGAGGAGTTCACCGGTTGCACGGACAACTTCAACAACGGCCAGGTAGTCTGTGTAGAGGACGTTTGTGAGGCGAAAGGTGGGAACAAACGAGTGGTGAAGTGATGGTGCAGAGAGCGTAGCCGAGGTTCGGTGTGCGTAGGAAACTGATACAACAAACGAGTGGTGAAGTGATGGTGCAGAGAGCGTAGCCGAGGTTCGGTGTGCGTAGGAAACTGATACTGGCTTGATGTTGGGGGAGTCTGACCTGGAATTAAGATCACTATTCGCATTGATGTTCCAATCGTTTTATACCTCCTGCTGGTTGATCGTCATCCTATAATGTTGGTTTATTTCTTCACAACAAATTTATTCACGTAGCGTGCTCACAATCATCCTGACACTATTTGCGTGCGGAAAGGGAGAAACAATGAGAAGTCGCGGGGCTGATCTGGGGTAAACGAATAATTCGCGGTATCCGGGGCGTAGCAGATGGAGAATGTATTCTTCTAGACATGCACCTCAAGGATCTTACGTTAATTTTATTCAAGATTGTTTATTTTTTTTCATTCCAGGCGATCAGATAATAAACGAAGCCACTGCTGCAGCAGGCCGTCGGCTCATTGGTGAGTGGGTTCACTAAAATCGGAAGGGACTATTGAAGGTATTATTCACCCTTCTATATTATCCCAATAGTGGAACAGCGAGTTCGCAATGGAAGTGGTGGGATAGTGTTATTGTTTACAGCCGGCTTTTCACAAATTCATCGGATTTTATGAGCACTCTCCTATGCCCCATTAATGAAACAGAAAATTCGAGTGACATCTTGAATGCGATAAAATTAAATACAACTTGATAGTTGTCTCAGATTTGCAGGCGGATCCGAAACTGGTAAGTAGGGGACAAACGATGAAAAAGCTAACGAAAAAGCCGAAAATGTGCATCTCAGAGTTAAATGGCTATCTCAGATCGAGGTGACGAATCGCAAGCTGCAGCAAATCAATAAACTGATTGGTGAGTGGGGAGAAATGTACGGACATCCAATTGCTCATTTTTCTGCTCCGTTTGGTATATCACACTAGTGAAACATAGACTTCGCTATCGATATATGAGGGAGGTAAATGTTTGGAAACATTTTGGGCTTTGGTTTTATATTATGCATGGTATACTGGTATAAGAAATTTGTAATATACCTTTCGTTTGCGCTAGTCAGTTTGCCGCAGTAACATAAAGGAAATATGAGGAGGTTACTGAAGCAGAATTATTTTTCATTATCACGTGTCTTCTGAGAGAAAAGCAAACTGTTCAGCTCGTCGAGACCAACAACTTTCATGTTGATCATTTTTACGAGCGAAAAAGACTAATATCTGAAAATGCGAAAAATCGAAAAAAAAAATTATTTTTGACCTGAAAATTGAATGCCCTGAAAAATAAAGTTCCGCATCCCGCTGAGATCTCTACATATTCGGAATCTACGTACCTTTCTACCCTGCTGAACTTATTTTCAGGAAATTTTATGATGGTATATTTGCTTTTTTATCGCCTCAAACATGCAGAATCTCGTGTTTTCAAGCAAAAACGAAAATTTCACGTTCTTATATTTAAGTGATTATCGCTCGGGAATATCATTTCTTTCAGTTTTCAATGTCTAATGCCCTATTTTTACAAATTTCCATTGAAAAATCCGAAGATTTCAATACTTCACAAAATCACATTTTTCACCAAATTTCTCAAATTTTATGATTTTGTGAATTATTGAAATCTTCGGATTTTTCAATGGAAATTTGTAAAAAATAGGTCAGTAGACATTGAAAACTGAAAGAAATGATATCCCCGAGCGATAATCACTTAAATATAAGAACGTTAAATTTTCGATTTTGCTTGAAAAGACGAGTTTCAGCATGTTTGAGGCGATAAAGAAGCAAATATACCATCATAAAATTTCCTGAAAATAAATTCAGCAGGGTAGAAAGGTACGTAGATTCCGAATATGTAGAGATCTCAACAGGATGTGGAACATTATTTTCCAGGGCATTCAATTTTCAGGTCAAAATACTTATTTTTTTTATTTTTCGCATTTTCATATATTAGTATTTTTCGGTCGTAAAAGGGATCATCATGAAAGTTGTTGGTCTCGACAAGCTGAACATTTTGCTTTTTTGAACGACCTTTTTACTCAACTTTTAAAGAAATTACGAATTTTTCAATTTTCAAAATGGTCGGAGCCGCATTTTAGGCAGTTTTGAGATTTCCGGAATTCCGTCTTCACAAAAAGTTATGTGACCTTAGGGGCATCTACCACCAAATTGGCTTTGAGATTAAAGCATTTTGAACATTTTGTAAAGGTGGTGTCTGGATTTCATGCAATCTCTCAGAAGACACGTGTTATTACAGCAGCAGCAAGGTAACAAAGGCTGAGCATTATGACGTTTCTCCATTTACCTTTGTTTCACTCGTAGTATACCATCCTTATTTTCCTTTCATTCTAATTCTCTGCTTGTTTGCAGCTTCAATAAAAATATTTTTTAAAGATTTATTTAATCGATTAATCTTTGATATATCTCAGGTAAAACGGTAATGACTCGCGTGGTTATGGGGCAGGCTAGGCCTTCCTCAAGCTGATCGACGCGCAACTCGTTCAGATGTTCTTTGGTGATGAATCCAAACTGGTGAGTAACGAGAGGGTAATTCTGTGACCCTTTATCCTATTCGCTCTCTTTCTGACCAGAATAGAGGGGAAAAGGGAGGAAGGCGCAGCCGTGTGAAGGGAATAGATTTTGCAAAATCCGAGACACATTGTACTGTTGTTATCTTCTTTTGAATCATTTCGGTCTGAATAATATTTTTTTTCAGTTCTTTCTGTCAAGTTCTGGGTTGTGCAAAAATTTTACAGTGTCTTCATTTCACATACTCTATCGCCGGTAAGATAGTGCGAGACAGTATGCGCTATGAAGAGACCGTAAATTTTTTGCACAATCCAGGTCAAGTTTAAATTTGACGAAACATTGAACAGTGGAATTGGCGTAGCACACATTCTTCATATTTAGCATATTTGCCTAACACCAGTTTTTGATCGAAATAAACTTTGTAAAAGCTTGAAGGCAGTCAACGATAACAACGGTAAGCGATAACGGGAATAACGAACCCCTACGGTACCTCTCTCCTCGTCAGGTAGGTATCCTCAGGGAATGCCTCGGAATGCCTCTCATTCTTTCACTAGCACCCTGTAGTGAACCATTTCCGTTAAGGTCTGCAAAAAATCATTAATATTTTCCATAATATCATCGAATCGTTTTCTCGTCCATTTGTGTAGAGGACTTTCACCTTTTACTATTTTAATTTTTTCACCTTTGATCGACAGCAAAATTGAAAAAGAACACGCCGTGAGGTATTAAACAGTGCGTGGAACTCAAGTCTTGCGGCTACGAAAATGAAACTCAAGTCTTCCGGCTACTTTTCTGTAATCTCTAATTTTGGATATGAGCGTTATCATGTTTTCATCATCAGTTTCGGATTTATACAGCTACTAGAGAACAAGCGAATCGAGGAAATTTGCACAAATTTGAACAATTTGTGCAGACCTTTTGGTGTGTCTCCCTCTTCTCCTCCGCCTCTACCTTCCTCTTGGTGCACGTAGATCCGCACGCACACAATTCAGCAACGATTGTTTGGGTTGCGGCAGCTGGAAACGCACTAAGGAATGCCGACTGTAGCTGGCAGGACTAGACCATCTATTTTAATAATTCTTTCTCTACCACAACGAGACAAGATTGATAAATGATAAAGGAATCGACTAAACAAGAAATGTGAAACTCAAGTGTATTGTTTGAAACAATTTGTTTCTATATCACTGAAAGCATGTTCAGTCTGGGACTCAAATTGATCTTGTTTTCTGTTTTTAGACTATACGACAACCGCCAATAAATACCTATTGAAATACGGCATCAATTTGAGATCGGCAGAATTTGGGACTTGCAATCAGAAAAGATCTACCTTACTCTTGCCTTCCGTCGTGGACTTCTGGAGCCTGTATATCTGACACCGATTGCGTGATTCCTGCAAAGAATGACATTATGGTAGGGCGTTGGCGATAAAGAACCGGTGTGACATAGTGTACTTTGGAATACGGTAGGCTAATCAGTCAGTTGTCAGCCCAGAAACGTAACGAGATACCATAACTTTCATAATGCATATTTCCTGTCGCATGTGCTGATACTCAGCGTTGCTGTTGATCGATCGCCCGAAAAAAATCACTAATTGACAAAAATAAAAGCAGCTACCGTACCTTCCCATGAGAGCACGCAGTAGTGATATCCGGAAGCGCGATCCTCTCACACAACACTGACTTCCCTATACGAGATCATAGAGCACAGGTCAAATTATAGATCAGAACAGAACGAACAGCTAGAGATGTCGCGAAATCCACCAAGCACCTCTGCAGAATTTGAAAGGGTAGGCCTACCGGGTAGCCCATCGTGTTGGTCATCGCTGTGAAAGCTGCTTGCAGACCCGACGTGGTCGATAGGCCGTAGGAGGAGGCCGTAATGAGTCGGATGCGGCGAGGAGCTTCGAATTACGCGCCATTAGTAGTGAGGAGACAGTGAAGTGATATTTTCCGAACTTTCCTTGATTCGAATGTTCTCAAGCATCGGTGGTTGAGTGGTAGCGAGTCAGGACAGTAATCCTATGGACGTAGGTTCGATATCTCTCCGGGGACAACTTTTTTCACTCTCCTCTCAGCTCTCGTTGCGATAGGCGCGCGCTCTCTTCTCTCTATCTTTTAGCGCTAATTGCAGCTTATTAGCCTCATTTCTTTCAGTTTCAAGCTTCTGACTCCCCCTACTTACTGTACTCTACCCCAATTCATGCATTAATTCCTCATAATTAGCTCATAATTGTGTAACCTCTTATTTCCCGCCTCTTCCTCTCGTTTTCTCTCGCCCCTCTCCATCCCCTATACTCTCTCGCTCTCCCCCCTCTAGTTCACGTGCACTCTCTCGGTACCATGTCCACCCCCACCCCCATCCTCTCCCTCCTCTCCACTCCCACCCCCCCTTTCTCCCTCCCCAACTCCGACGGTCGCAAGCGCCGCGCCACCCAGTCGGAGGAGGATTTCCGTGCTGCAGCCAAGATCCAACTGGAGGCCGTCACCGACAAGCTGAGGGCATACCTCGACACGGAGTCTGAGCGTACCTCTGACCCCCTCTACGTGGCTCTCGAGGCTTGTATTGAGGTGCTGTCGAATACACTCGAGAAGCACCTACAACCCTCCGAGAGTCCTGTGGAGTCGGAGAAGAGGGCACGCTCGATTGTGGTCGAGAACTTGGCTGAGTCGACTCATTCCCTCCTCAGTCAAAGAGTCGAGGCCGACTACGCCCACGTCACTCGCTTCCTCGATCTCACCGGAATCGAAGTCCGTCCGGACACGGTCTTCCGGATGGGAGAGAAGAAGGAGGGACGACCCCGTCCTCTCAAGATCCTCCTTCCCCGCACCTCCTCGCAGAAGCTCCTTCTCACTCGCAGCAAGAAGATCACGGACCAGCGCGAGTACTCCTCACTGCGAATTCGCCCCTCCCTCTCAGAGAAGGAGAGGCATACGCAGTACGAGTTGAGGGAGAAGAAGCGCAAGTTGATTGAGGAAGGTAAGGGCATTTGGGTGATCTACGCTGGAGTTCTCATGAAGAAGGAAGAGGTACAGGCATTCAAGGCGAAGACAGCTATCAAGGAGATGAAGGGAAACTAGGATCCCCATGCAGACCTCCCCCTATCCTCTCCTCGCTTTCTTCAATCACTCCCCTTTCCTCGACCCAAACTGTTTATCCCAGCTTAGTTTCTCAATACGATTCCCCCTCCACTCCTTCCTCTGATATTCTGCCAAAGAGTTATTGTCTCTATTACAACGCCCGATCATTAGTCAATAAGCTACCATCTTTTCACTCTATTCTAAAGGTAGAACAACCAGACATTGTGTTTATCACCGAATCATGGCTGACCTCTCGTATTCCTACCTCATAATCGCTGATCTACCATATCATGCTATTAGACGTGATCGTTCCAATGGCCGTGGAGGCGGTACACTTATTGTACTTCGTGACCATTTTCACTACTCTATCCTCGGTTCCATACATAGTAGTCTTGAATCCCTCTCCATTGATTTGCTCGCTTCCTCGTCCTCTTTCATTCGTCTTTGTGTTGTGTACCGACCTCCTAGCTACAGTACGACCCAGACGGAAAACCTCGTTGATGGTCTCTCAGACCTTCTTACCACCAGTCCCCACCCAATCATATTCATAGGAGATTTCAATAGCGACATCATTTCCAGTACCATTCCAGCCACAGAACAATCACTTCACTCCTTCGTTTCTACTTCCGATCTCAGCCATCTAATCCGTAGTCCCACTAGGATAGATCGATGCATTGATTGGCTACTTGCTAGTGATTCATCCATAGTACACAACCCCTCTGTAATTCCCTCCTTTCCTACATCCGATCATTTTGGTATATCATTTTCAATTGATTCAAGATGCCTCCCTCCCGCTCAATCGTTAGTTAGAGATTTCGCTCGCGCCAACTATGACCACCTCTCGTCCTTCCTTCTCACCTTCGACTGGTTTACAACATTTTCACAAGCTCCTGACCCTGAGAACATGTATTCTAACTTTGTCTCTGTAATCCACCACGCAATTGATCTTTTCGTACCGTATCACTGCCCTATGCCTGCTACCCATTCTTATCCCCCTCATATCCGAAAGCTAATTAAACACCGAAATTCTCTGTTCACAAAGTATAATTTACTCTCAATTCGCCCTCAATACGAGAAGTGCAGTAGAGATCTATTATTCCAAATTAAAAAATGGAACCAATTTTGCGAACATAAAAAACTAAAAAACACTAAAGATCTCTACCGTCACATCCGTACCCTTACCCAACCGAAGCCATCCATCCCCAAACAACTTATTGATTCCTCTGGAAATATCGCAACTAGTACCTTACATATAGCAAATACTCTCGCATCCCGTTTTGCTTCTCACTTCACACTTGATGATGGATTAGTACCCTCCATTCCATCTCACCCCTCTCATTCATATCTAAGAAATGTATCTTTCTTCCCCCATGACGTGCATAAGGCTTTAAAGCAGCTCTCCCCATCATGTTCTACGGGTCATGATAACATTCCTCAGATTGTATTTCGTAAACGTGCACGTGCCCTCTCCCTCCCCCTATGTGATATCTTCAATATTAGTATGGAAACTGGCACTGTCCCATCATTATGGAAATTCTCACTCATTACCCCAATTCCCAAACCAAATAAGAATCCCCAGTCACCCGATACTTATCGCCCTATTGCCATACTGTCACCCGCCTCAAAAACAATGGAACGCCTTGTCAAGCATAAGCTTGCCCCTTACCTTTACCGCTCCAATATCATTCCTAATTACCAACATGGTTTTCGATCCGGTGCCTCTGTTCTTACCAACCTCGTAGACTGTGAAATGACTGGACCTTCGCTCATTCCCGTAAAGAGCAAACTGATGTTATTTACCTCGATTTCTCTCGTGCATTTGACACCGTCCCCTTTCCCAAGCTTATCTCTAAATGTTTGCATTATGGTATTGCTGGTAATCTTCTAAATTGGATCTCTGATTTTGTAACGGATAGGCATTTATATGGATAGGCCCGTATCTAAGTCCTTCCCTGTTCTCTCCGGCGTACCACAAGGATCTGTACTAGGGCCTATTCTATTCTCTCTTTATATATCTGATATTACTTATGTCATTGCTCCCTTCCCCGATGTGTTTGTGAAAGCATATGCAGATGACATTAAGATTTATGTTTCCTATTCCAGTAAAAATAAAGCCTCTCGCACTGCCCAATTATAGTATGCCCTAGATGCTATCTATTCATGGACTGTATCCAATCAATTATCTCTCTCCGAATCTAAATGCACCCATCTCCACATAGGTTCTTCTCTTGCTCCTCATTATCTCATTAATAATGTTATCCTCGAGCAAGTCCCTCAACAACGCGATCTCGGCGTCCAAGTACTGCCCACCCTAAATAACTCTGCTAGTATTGATGATCGTGTAAAAAAAGCCACCACTGTCATGCATATTATGCTTCGTGCTGTATCCGTTAATGATCCCACTATCCTTATCAAATGCTTTAAAACATATGTTCTCTTTCACATTGAATTCGCTTGCCCCTTCTGGAACCCTCATATCAAGAAACAGAGTCAGAAGCTTGAGAAAATACAAGAGAAATTCACTCGTATTCTATACTATAGATGCTTTCCATCTCCATCATATCCTCTTGGTCTTCCCTCCTACTCTCAACGTCTGTCCTTCCTCGGTCTTCAAGCGCTTTTTGAGAGGAGAGTCACTTATGATCTAGTCCTGGCCCGTAGGATCATGTATGGAGACACCATACTCGATAGAAGTAAATTTTTCCTGTTTGCTCCTGGTCTACCTCGAGTGCCTCCTCCTCGATAAAACTCCCCATCAGACCAGACGAAGACAGATGAGACCAGCCGATTGGATCTTCGCATTTTACGATTGCACCTCCTTCCCCCTCATTCCCCCCTTCCTATCGTATTCGACCTCAGTGTGAGGAGAGTCAACTCTCTTGTATCATAGCACATAAGTAATTATTCGTCTTTCGTTGCGCCGCCGAGCGTAGATAAAATATAAATATATTGTCGCCAAGCATCAGCGCAACTATTTTTTTTCATTTTTTTAAAGATTTATTTTGTTACACAGCCAGTACAACTATATTGAATTCAAGCCATACTGTGGGATTTTGGTCAGAGCGTGAAACTCAACTCTTCCTTCAACGAAAATCAACATTTCGCACAATCTCCTAATTTTTTGTATTCTTTCGCAGCAGAGTGCCGGTGCTGCCAGACGTTCAACTTTGTTGCGCTGATACTCAGCTACGAGATAGTACGCGATTCGAGGAGAGTGCGCAAAATTTCAAAAGTTTTGCCTACCTTTTGCTGCGTCTCCCTCAGCTCCTCCGTCTACACCTTCCTCTTGTTTCTGCGTCGATCGGCACGCACATAATCCTGCAATGATTGTTCCATTTATTCCGTTTAATGACCAGCGATAGTTGGGTTATAACAGAATCATGTAAACCTATTTGTTATCACGTTTTATTAATTTGAAATATGATTTTGGAAATGAACTCATATCATTCCCAGGAGTTGATCGAGTTGGTTGCTCTGCGGTCAAGGATCTCTTAGTGAGTACTTTTGAACGGGCCTCCAGGCCTTATATTTTGATGACGCGCACGCTGAATCAGCTCAAACAACTGATTGGTTGATGGGGAGTAGCATGACAAGAAATATGAACATCGTTATTAGTACATCGGTGAAACATGTAAATGGGTAGGGGATCGGAAAACGGTTTGATACTTGTGAATGACAAAGATAATTATTGTGTGAAGTCCCATGATCATGCGAATCGGAGAAAGTTAGCAATGAAATGTATTTTCGAGGTTTACAGAAAATCAGTTTATGTTTCCACGATGACGATACTGTCTACACCAACAAATCAGCGTTCCATAAATTAGTCTTCTTCTCTATGCCCCAATCGAATCTGCTGTTGTTGTAGAATCACCGATATGAGAAATGTGCATTACATTCTGCACGAAAAAATTATTTTGCTTAGGCCATATTCGAGCCTCACTACTAATGCTATTCAGCTATTCATCCAGCTTGCAATCTTCGATAGGGAGAGTGTATAGCAATATTAAAACGTTCCGAAATTTTAGAATTGACGAATTAGACACGGCGCGCAGAAATATGGGCGGAGCCTAGTAATTCAACCGCGCATCAAACGCGTAAAATAATAAAGTTTGCTTAATTCTTTTGCTATTTGAATTAAGTTAGTGTGCATACGCCTTGTTTTAACATTAAAAATTTGAAAAACGAAATAATAACTTAGGAAATTGGTTTGAAATTATGAGTTGTGACGCGTAATTTATTGTTCCGGGGCGTGGTGTAGGACATACATTTCTAATCCAATATTAGCTGAATATGGTTTTTGATGGCACTACACTTTTCCTGTTATTGCCTAACAGCGATATTTGTAGTATTGTAGATTATGTGGCGCGCGAATGGTTCGGGTCTTTCACCGACAAATTTGGTGGTAAACACTGTTAGTAATTTTCTAATTAGCACGAACTTATTTTAATTTGATCACTCCCATTTAGTGTGCCTGTATTATTATATTTCGTCTTTGCCATAAACTAATCGGACAGTGAATGTACGATGGATTCTTCGCAATTATCATACATATTCATCATTCTATTAGCAGGAAGGTCGTCAACTTCGGTTCCTCCCCACGGCATTCTATGGCATATTTCTAGAAAAGAAGAGCATGTAAATTCGCGAGAGACTATCTCTCTTTCTCTGTGCTCGCTCATCGCTCGCCCACCCACTGTAACACGCCGTGCTCTCTGCAAGGACGACTTCAACGGAGTCGTGTGCAAGGCAGGCTGCGGAAAACCCATGAGTGGGGAGTATCGTTGTCAATAGCGCACGCCTACCCTCCCCAAATTTCGTATTTAAATGACGTAGTCAAATTGTTGATATTCGCTACTGTTGTCTGTGAATTTTGGCATATGTTATGCTAAATCATAGTTTTGATGTATAAGAGAGGCTTTTTGACTCAGTAAACATATTTGTGAAGACCCTTGGCATTAGGCCAAAAATCGAATTCCTCCTAAATGTGCCCACATGTAGTACTCGGTGAGTGTAGCGCAGTGGTGGCATATTTAGTGATCTAGGTCAAGCGCTGAGAAATTCACCAAACTTTCTCTGAAGGATTACGGTATTCATTTTTTTCTCTTTCGCTCTCGCTTAGAACGGCACATATATAGAAAGACTCGCCGTACTCTGCTCATTATCTGACCCAAGTTTCATCTCAATTGGATTGAAATCCATCGACGGCAAAAAATTAAATTTTAAATTTTAATTTTAGCTCGTTCAGATGGGTGGGTAGATACGTTTTTTATTCCTTTGGTTTGTACTACGGGCTGATAGCTATCTATTAAAGATTTTCAAGAAAAATAAAAAAAATACACTTTTTGAGAAAAGGGCAAAAATGTAGAAAAAGTCAGTTCATGATACGGTCAGTGGCCTACCGTACCCCAATCGAATGGTAGGAAAATCGTTCTAGAATTGTCCTACACGAAATACTCGACAAGGGTAATCTACCACCACCAGTAAAATTTTGATACACATCTGCGCGCTCCAGCGCGTGAATGATGAATATTATCGAAAAATACGGTAGGTTTTTAGCATCATCGCTCTCGCGCGCGCGGATGCCTATCGAAATTCCATTGATGCTGCAGGTATTCCCACATCGAGTACTGCTTGTAGGATACCTCGAGAACAATTTTCCTCGGGTTCGCTTGGGGTACGGTAGGCCAGTGACATGATCATGAATTGACTTTTTTCTACATTTTTGCCCTTTTCTCAAAAAGTGTATTTTTTTTTCTTGAAAATTTTTAATAGATAGCTATCAGCCCGTAGTACAAACCAAAGGAATAAAAAACGTATCTACCCACCCATCTGAACGAGCTAAAATTAAAATTCAAAATTTTATTTTTTGCCGTCGATGGATTTCAATCCAATTGAGATGAAACTTGGGTCAGATAATGAGCAGAGTACGGCGAGTCTTTCTTTATATGCGCCGTTCTAAGCGAGAGCGAAAGAGAAAAATGAATACCGTAATCCTTCAGAGAAAGTTTGGTGAATTTCTCAGCGCTTGACCTAGATCACTAAATATGCCACCACTGCGCTACACTCACCGAGTACTACATGTAGGCACATTTAGGAGGAATTCGATTTTTGGCCTAATGCCAAGCATATGTTCACTGACTGAAAAAGTCTCTCATAATAGCGAGTTTGCAATAGAAGTTTAATGGTTATTGTTTTTTTATCATATCGAGCCGAATTCAATCGTATAACTTGCTCTTTATTCTCAGTTGTTCCAGTGTGGAAACGTCGAATTCGTAAGGCGTTGACTGTCGATCGCTGGTGGCGAGTGGCTTGGGGGTAGTAAACGAGACGGTTGGTGAGTTGTTGTTGTTTCATTCTCTGTACTTCCGTTTCCATACTTCATGGCTTAGAATACTTGCATTTTCCCAAAAATAAAGGATTTAATTCTGATCCGAATGAAATCACCTCATCACAAGTTCATTTCTGTGATGAGATATAAACCAGATAATCGACTCCTGTGAGTTGGTAGTTCACAATAAGCAAAATGTGCATCATCCTGGTGTCTCAAATTGCATTGCAGAATCACAATGAAAGTGGTGATTTTCCACGCATTATTTTTAAAAGTTGCGAATTTTATTCCAAACATGGTAATAAACGATTTCTAATAACTTAAAACTAAGAACGATTATTTTTCGAGAGAATTTCGCATTGATGCAAGATTATAAAATGGACTTCGAAACATACATGGAAGTTGAAAGTTTTGCTCTATTTCAGCTAAAACTAAAGATAGTTGCTGACTAAATATTTAAAAATAACCGTATACCCAGCACCTTATATGGTTTCAATATGGATCTCCTGGAGCAGTCTCAATTTGAGTTAGAAAATATTTTAGAACGGGTCCGAAAATCAACTTTTCAGCGTATATCATCCTAATGCATCAGTATTTAAAATATTTTATAGCGGAATAAAATAATTTACGTGGGCATGCAATATGTATCAACAAGTATGGCGTATGACGCATTGTGGTTCGAAAGAGAAAAAAATGGAACGAACTTTTGGGACACCTCAATAACACAAATGAATGTCCTCAAATTTGCAGCTTCACTTGCGAATTGTTTCAATGTCCAGATTGCGCCTTTTGATTTCCTACAGACGAAATTGGGACTATGATACAACTACTAAAACAATTTAGTTTACAGGTGATCGCCGCGACGGACAGAGGTAATATTGCAATGAGAGAATGGAAAACAGGAGGGCCCTTCTTCACACATTCTCGTTACCATGGTACCATGCGGACCACCCGCGGCAGAGTATTGGCGGTCGACTCCGTGTTACTTCGGTCGGGATGACTCGACAAAGTACAGTGTGAGAGGGATTACAATAGCAGCTCTGAAGATTTTGGAATCTTCACTTATCATTTCTAGAAAGATCGAGCTGCCGCTTCAAAACGAGGAGGCGCGCTCGTGTTATGAAGATCCCTTCGAGGAAGATGATTATCTGATGAGTTTTGAGTTATTGATTTTCTCTGGCTGACATTATGTGACTTGAGATTCGGGCATTTTGCACTTGCATGCAATGCTACTATTTTTCATGCAAAGTAAGGTCCTTCGATAAATACTAATATAATTTGGTTGCTAGCTGGTTGATATTTCAGAAAGATTTAATCAGATGTTTGATTTTTGCTGTAAGATATTAATGCATGTGTGCTCATAGCGCAATTATGGGCATACATGATCAATCAGTCATTTACAGGAATCTAACTGTAGAATTTTGGAGGGCGAATTCGGAAGTATTGACCCATGACTTTTCTGATAGACACTAGCGATCTATTTCAAAGGGTTTTATGGAAGCATACACCAGCACACACTGTCTACACAAAATGGCGGAAATTGCAACCCATCTGTTTTGTTTTAATGGACGATTGTTCAGAGTACCAGAAATACCGAAAATTTACCAATTTTTAGAAAATAATTGTTTCTGGTGAACCAATTGAGATCGGTTCAATTTGAAACTAGCATTGTAGTGCATCAATAGTGCCTCAAATAATGCCAACGTATCATCGAAGACAGGCAAACCATTCTCAAGAAAATATCAAAAATACCTTGTATCGAAACTTTTGCATCAACCTAATATAAAGCGATTGAAACAACAACGTGAATGGTGACACTCAAAATGATCTCATAGTTGTGTTTTACTACTCATTTCTACTTCTTCTTTTCTTGTCAAAATCGTTTTCGGGGCAAAAGCACAACTCACAAGGAACGAAGTTCCTCCTATCTATTTCTAACTGCATCCCGTTTGCATCATATATACCTCACTTACATGGAAGTCTCCAATAAGTTTCGCTCCGTATCCGATAAATATTTGTACGAGTGGCAGGCCGGTCAGCTTGAAGAAGAGCGATTTCATCTGTGTCACAACCGCAGGAGACTTGCTAGTTCCTAAGAGATCAAAGATCAATCGACGAAACAAATTAATTAGTAATGAGATAAAACTACATTGCACGATGCATTTTGCTTTTTTTTTTGAAAGGAGGAAAACGCGAAAGATTGCAATGACAGACAAACAGTAGGATACGATTTAAACATCAAGGTGAAAGGAAACATTAGTTCCAAACTCAGCCTTTACCAATGATGTATGTTCCAATTTTAAGCTCACCTACCACCCATCATGCCAAAAACCTCGTGTTGCAATCTAAGCTTCATATTCACAAAGATGAAAATTTTGTCTCTCTTCATGGTGATGGGATCAACAATGCATGAAGTAGGAGGCTATTGTAAAATCCAATTCGATTTATACGACAATTTCAGTGTTTCAGCATATAAAATCCCATGATAGGTATTCCATCGTCACTATGACTATACGTTTACCGTGCTCTTGACTCAGCAAGAGGTCCTTACATTGGCACTCATTTGGACGAATGTCGAGGTTGGCGAAGCGGCCCTTGTGCGTCAACGATAGAACAGCGGCTCCGATCAACTACTGCTGTATAGATAATTGTTTGATTCTGTTCGCCAATCAATCCAGATTAGATCATAAATTTCAAACGGGAGGCCCTATCTCGATTTCAACCTGCGGGATTTAGTTGGAGAATTAGAAGATAGAATCAGGAGAATCAGAAGATACTTTGCGAATTTTCTCTGTTATAATTCGACCTCAACAACCACTTAAATATCCCACTACTCAAGTCATTAATCACTAATCATCTAAATTTCACTTCTTCGTGCAGAATTTGTGCTTCCGCACAAAATGTCAAGCGAATCATTTTTTACGACTCTCTCGATTTTTTTCGCATTCTAGCTAGCCCTGTCTAGCGGTGAAAGAGCGTGAAGAATTAAAAGAGACAGAGAATTACTCTGACACCAATTTCGCTCCGTCTCTGATGAATATCTGAACGAGTTGCGGAGTTGCGGGCCGGCCAGTATGAGGTAGGTCGACTTTGTTTGCGCATGCTTCCTCGTCGTCTTGCCATCCTGAGAGAGATCAAACATCAATCTATTTAAATGCAAATATTCCGGCGACGTGCGCCCAAGCTCATTGTATTTAATTTGTCGAGGCTGTGCCAATAGATCGCAATGTCAAAGGAGTCGCATTAATATATTATGATTGAAACACCAACGTGAATGGGGACATTAGCTTTCAGTAATTCGAGAAGGCTGCTCGGAGCAGCGCTGGATCTAGCTCATCCACTCTGTTCGCGAGAGTGGCACACCACGAGCTCTCGAGTTTTCAATTTTTTTTCAATTTTACGTTTCACAACTAGGACATATGAGAAGGAAGAGCAAGCCATTCGATGGATTCTTGATAAATCGTCTTCAAAACAAATAGCAGTGAGTTCGCGTAAGAATCGCATACACACAAGCACAGTACAACAGGCAGTCTGAGATTTTAACAGTTTCTGAGAGCTGTTGATCTCTTCTTTCGATTTTTATCAATATGTATCTGGCCAATGTGTATTCATCAGCTAGGACACTATCAAAAGTTATTCAAATTTCATTTATAAATGATATTACACACTCACTGAAGCGTATCAGAATTTGCATTGCTCGGTACACAGTAGATAAATTTAGTGATTTTTCAATGACATTTGGTTCTGCTTTCAGGCAACTCTTTATGAGTTGTCAGATCGGCGCTCCATAAATGTGTTATCTCGTATTTGCTTGAATCGATATTGCGAGCGAAGATTATCAAAAATAACCAAATTTCTAATCAACGAATATTGTCCGGTTACTAATGTATTGCTGCTCTTCCAACTCTGATCTCACAATGCGAATGATGTGAATACGACAATAATATTCTTCATAGTTAATCGCAGACACGACCTTTTTACCTTTTACGAACAGAGTGGAAATGCGTCATCCCGCTCCTCCGATCCTGATAGGTACGATGATGTGTGAAAGTGAGGTATAACGATATCAGAAATATCGAATAGGGTCACAGCCTCTGATGATAATATGCCGGATAATTCGTCGTTGAATTCGAGACGGAGTAGATTAATGATCTATTCTTAGGATTCTATCTTAATTTTATTCGCGAATATCATTTATTTTGATATTACTATTATTCCAGGTCTACGATTTAACTTTGTTGATGTACACGATAGGGGGGGGGGGGGGTCAGAAGAAGGTCAATCCACTCAGTTCCGTAAAATCTGCACATTATCGATTTTTTTGATCTACCGCTTCAAATTGATGTATATCAGTTCATTTTCATCGTAGAGATAACTTTTTTCTCTCATTTTGCTCGTAATGACGAGCTCTACAAAAGTGTACGCAACGTCCAAAAGGATGGAGCCTGTTTTCATACTCATTTCTCCTGAAAACAGATTTTCCAATCGAGAAATCGATCATATAGCGACAGGTAACCTAACTTCCAATGAGTTTTATTGCTCGGAGTTTTACGTCGCTCTGAGCAAGTCAGTCTGTGTAGAGGCTGTGAAAAAGTGAGGGTAGCGTTGTCAATAGCACATTTAGGGCGAATTCCATTTTTTTCCAACTTTGCCAAGCCTTTTCACAAAAATGTTCATTCACTCAGATAGTCTATTTTAAGTGAATAATCATGGTTAACTGAACACGAAATACTATAATCAATCGATATTCTAAGACCCCAGTTTGTACTCTAGTCTTGTAACATAGGCATAGATTGGTTACGGCATTTAGTGTTTATCTAAGCATGCTTTTCTACTTAAATTCCAAACTTTATACCATGAACCCCTATACGTCGGTCGTGAGCAGTCTTCGATAAATGATGAAACATAACAAACCGGGTACCCGAGAAATTGTTTGGCATAATTGATTTTGAGTTCTCTCACTTTAATAAAGTGTTTTCGCGGGTAGTTGCGAAACAGAAGTGGTCTGCGCTCCACGAGTCAATTGAAATTGAAAATAATAGATATGTTTCAAGAAGAGATGAAGAGGATGGGATCGCATCGCGGGTAGCCGCGGAATTTGGCGGGTGGAAAATGATGCGGAATTGAACGGGTAGTTGTTTATTTAACGAAGCCTACTCGTGAGTAAAACTCAAGTTCACATAGTTAGAGAATCTTATCAGGGTGGTGTGGTGGAGGGAATACTGATAACAATGCAACAACTCCCAACTCTCTACTTCGAATCCCGAGGGAGCTGCGATTTGTTTACGTTTTGTCACCCCCCTAGCCAGGCTTCATGTAGGGTGCACCAACGTTTTCGTCGAAAACTCTGCAACCGATTGAGGAGTCAACTTCAAATTTGCACAGTAGGTAAAACTCACTACCATTATTCAGATTTTGATAATTATAAAGACTCGAACGTTCGTCGGATTTTACGGATTTCACAATTGGGACAACTAATCGCAATGACAACAAACCGAAAGGGGTATATAATACGATTGAAACACGAAGGTAAATGGTGACACTTGAATTAAGTAAGCAAAAGTAGATAGAGAGAGAAGCTCCCAACCCATTCTTAGATTGGAAGCCTTTCTCAGGTAGGCCTCTGACCACGCTAATTTGACATGGTTCGACCATCCACAGCAGTGGAAGTTCCTTAACTTGACTTACATTTTTCTATGATCATCAGCACTAGTTGCGGGCAGGTCAGCTGAAGGAAGATCGACTTCGTCTGGACCACAATCGAAGACCATCATCATGTTGCGAGTGTCTGAAAGAGATCAAAGTTCAATCGATGACAGGAGAATAATTAAGCGCCATGCACCCGAGCTCAAGTGTATTGTATTTTGTTTTCTGACCATATGCCAAGAACGCATTACAATGTCAGGAAATAAATAGTCATCTATTGCTATTGAAACATCAACGAGGAAGGTGGCACCAACTTTCAGCAATTCCAGAAAAGCGAGGCAAATACATTTCGAGAAAGCAATGTGAAGCTAAAACAATGTTTAAACCAAAGAATATACATGACAGCGAAACAATGACCAACATCTGTATCATCTAATTAACTTTTTTGCTGAGAGACCCGAACAATTCACGCATCACATAGTCCAATACGACTTTAGGTAACTGACAACGTAAATAAATCAACAAGAGGCGATTGGAAAACTACACTGAAGTGTTAATTTTATTTTTGAGGTCGACGGAAGGAACAAATTGAAATGGACGGCAGAGGACAGGAGTTATACAGCTATTGAAACAAGAAAGGGATAGGAACATTAATTCCACAATCAGACTCTATCAAACTTAAATTATTATTTCATATAGAATACGTCACGCCGTATCGCAAATATAGCTACTCATCATTGTTTCAATAGTTTCATATCAAGTACCCACCCATACGTGGACGATGTGTGCTTCTGAGTTTCAAAATGAGGGAGGGTGTGATTATAACTTGGAACCCACGAGAGAGAGCGAGACAAAGATATAAAAAATAGAGAGTACAGAACATAGAGAAATCAGAGAGGTTTCCAAGTCGCGATCAGACTTGGGCAACTTAGAGTCACTTGATCCAAGTTGGACGCGCTTACCAGTGTTGTGATAACAGCTCCAAGCTCATTCGTTAAGTTAGTAGCAGGTTTTCATTCACATATCGAGTTTCTTTTCACATTATTAACGTAAACAATTCGAACGAGAAAAATCTGAGCGGCTTTTTGACCAAATTGTGTTTTGTGTTTCAGTAACTTCATAAATTCATGAACTCCCGCTTCAGAGCAATTCTTCCTCGTTTTTTTTGAAAATAAAAATAAAAATAAATCCACTCTGATCAAGCTGTCGGCAAGGGCGCATCAGTTCCGGGAGAAAGCAAACGACGATTTTTCTTTCAGTAACTCCGGGGGTGAGCGAATGGACCTAGTCATCCGCCTAATGGAGGACTAGTCCGGATACAACTATGCGAATGACTAGTCCGATTAGTAGTAATCTCAGACCAGTATATAGCTGAAAACGGAAAATGTATTTATAGGTCGCAGAAATAGCGCTGACATTGTTCAGTCAAAAATGAAATAGCAGACGAAGACTGTAAATTGAATCGATGTATCAGATATTATTCAAAAACCAAAACTGTCAACAAAATTCGAAGATAGCCATTTTGTAGAGCTGCTCTTGCGGATTCAGAAAAGTGTCGGGTCATTATTGTGTTCGGAGAAGATAACTTTTGAATGCGATATAATAACAACAATCTAAATCGAATATACAGAAGCTCTTATTGCTCTACATATCTCTACGTATATTTGAGCCTCTTTGTCCGAACTATCACCGTGGGCAGACACGTCAGAGAGGTAACAACATTGTGTAGCATCAATCTGAGAGCGATAAGAGTATTGATCTAACTAAGCCAAGAACCAAGTTCTATTGAGAACTCACTAAAGTCTTATACTATATACTAAACATGAAACGTAAAACCCATTGTGCTCAATTAGAGTGTCCGGAAAGTTTTTAGAATTTTTTTTCGGAGGAACATATACTATACAGTAACGATTGTCCATACCAAATGCCAATACTATTGAATGGAGTAACCATTGCCCAATCACACATACCATGGAATTTCCATCAGCTGTTCTCCCCTGTTTTTAACAAACGTTTATGTAACGGATACTGTAGTCACCAAAAATCTCGTTTTCGACAATTTTTATCTTTTTGCGATAGGCGTATTCTTAACGAAATCATCCTAGTTTCTTCACAGTTTTATAATGCATGAATTTATAAATATAAGTATACAATTTGGAAGGAATCGGTCAACTGTTCTATCTGCAATAATAAAATATTTCAAAAATTCTGAATAATAATTTCCACATTTTCGATGAAATATCATGATCAAACAAATAATCGATATTATATTTCCTTCCAAGCTCGCCAAATGTTCAATATACATCGTAATATGGAGCACCACAAAATATCTCCAATTAGCGGATATTCAAATTAGGGTTAGAATTGATCGAACAAAGAAAGAATCTGTGATTTTATTTGTAAGTATGATCAGTACTGAGTGCTAGCGATCAATAATTACAAATGACTGGCACAAGTGAAGCTCAATAAAAGAATTGTGGGATCTTGTACTTTAAAATTAGTAAATAGAAGGTATCAAACCCATGCGTTCCTATGCATCAAAAATATTATAGACTAAAACGCTACGGAGGGTCACTGAAGTAACAATAACATAAAATTTTGTTAAAAACAAGGGAAAGCAACTGATGCAAATCTAATGGTTTATGTGATTGGGCAATGGTTGCTCTATTCAATAGTGTTGGCATTTGTGATGGACAATCGTTACCGCGGAGTACACGTTCCTCCGAAAAAAAATTCTAAAAACTTTCCGGACACCCCAATAGGGAGTGAACAATACCAATTCTACAATTGAGTTTAAGTATGGGGGTCTATTCCTAGGCATCCACTTCGCAGGATAACGCTCGTCCTCTCTTTCTTTGTTCGTGCACTGCAGTCATAATTATATAGAAATATTTCTCAAGCGCTTTCAATCCTTGAGGAGAAGCTTTCTCCAATCATCCGAACAACCACCGCCGATGATTTCCAGAAGACTGTCAATTCGATGTTTCGCCTCAGGGACAATACATAAGGGTGAGCCACTCCTTCAATGAACTATCGACGTATTGGTTCGCAACTCATAAATCAGCGAATCAATTATACCAAACTTACCAAACTCGCTGTTTCAAGAGCGGAATAATAAATATATTTATAAGTGAGCAAGGCTTTCAATAAGGTTTGCACATATTTGTATTATACCTCACCAATCAGTTGAATAACCTGCTGCAGCGTGCGCTTCATCCACTCGAGCTGCGTGAAGACCGGGAATAATGACAATAATACTACAAAACAAATATTTGTAATTAAACGACCATCCTAGAGGGGGTGCAGGTTTAAAAGAATACCTTTTCCCACATCTATAACGCCAAAGGTTCCACGAATTATCGGGGTCTGTTAGCTTAGAGGCTGCCACACTTATCTACAATTCTGACGCGGTAGCACCTCTCCTTCCTTCCCACCTTATCCAGCGGGTCTTTTCTGTCGAAGTAGCACGGAGTCGATCACGTCCACTCTATTCGTGGCAGTGATGCCCTGCGATATTTTATTAATCTCACCAGTTTCGCTCCATCTCCTTTAAGGATATGCATCATCTGGGGGCTAGCCAGACTGAGGGAGATCAAAGATGAATCTATTATTTAATTATTAGGCGAGATACGCACGAGCTGTCATACATTGTATTTAATATTCGAAAGCATTATCAGGGAAATATTGAAACGTCAGAAATGGCTCAGTTATATATTGCGCTTGAAACATAAATGTAAATGGTGCCGCTAGATTTGTTACGAAAAATAAGTAGATTTGTTACGAAAAATAAGTAGAAATTTCGCGAAAGCAATGCGATGCTAAAAGAACGGAAATCAAAAGATGTTCGTGCCACTTACAAAAATTAACAACAGCGCCACTAAATTTGAAATTTGTTGGTGAAATTCCCCAACGATTCGCGTATCACATATTCTATAAGGTTATCAATATTTCTCTTTGGTAATAATTGGATGCTGCCTATTTGAAAAAAGAGAATGAAAATCGTCTCCGACTGCACTCTCTGCACCACCATTAGTGTATCCTTGTCACCCTCCTCCCACAATATCGCTATGCGACACCACGCTACGCCTTCAAAACCAAAGAGTTGATGAAGACCGTCTGAAACTTCGTTCAGCTAGTAACCAAATTAGGGAAGGATTGTTCAAATTGTATGCAATATAGCAGCGTTGTATGCAAGAACAATATTCCCGAATACCATATAAAGTCAGCCTCATAAAGAGAGAACTTAAAATATATATATATTCATATTTCTGGAACGGATCTGCCTATTACGTTCGCGAGCATTCTGTTTTAAGAGCGGCAGCTTCCATCTTTCTAGAAATGATAAGTGAAGGTGCCCGAAACCTTCAGAGCTGCTACCGCAAGCCATCGTACACTGTACCTCACGGGTCTTCCCCGACCGAAGTAGCACTGGGTCGAGCACGTATGCTCTGCCGCGGGTGGAGTTCAAACTACACAGTACTGTAATTGACAAGTGATAAGGCAATTTCAGTTGCATAAATTTTAATCATTTTGGTTGCTGTTCCGCTCTGTTCACGTGGAATGAGGTCAGAATGAGTCTGAACGAAAATGATCCCTCGCTTTTGGGACTATTGATAGTCCGAGCAAAATGAAACATAAATGGTTGGGACTATTTATAGTCCCAACGAAATCTTCTTACATTAGTTCGTGAAACATATGTTGCAAAATTCAATTGAACAAAGGAAAACAAAGCTCAGTTCAAAGCAAAATTGATCGGATCAAAATGTATGTTTTAATTTTGGGACTATTTCGAGTTTCGGACTATTAATAGTACCAAAGTTTCGGACTATAAATAGTCTCAGACTATTTATAGTCCGAAAATTTTGGACTATGAAGAGCCTGGACTATCCTTTCGTCGGGGAAAAGTGAGAAATCGAAATGTACTTAAATTTGACCTGGCAAGATGCCAGATTTTCTCTCGACGGAAAAATCAGGGGAAAATGCGCTTCGATATTTGAAACGGTTCTGAAACCTATCGCAATACTCAAATTCGATCATAATTAAAAATTTGCGTTTCATACTATGAAATTCATAGTCAGTCTGAAACACAAATTATTAAGCATCGTTGGTAAAATTTTGATATGTTTCAGATGTACAACAAGTTTCGACTTTGTAATTTGATTTCGAAAATATATCCCCGCTTTCTATAGATATGGAATGCTGTGCACTCTTCGCATCACCACTACCTTATCCCGTACACCCGACATGGATTGGGTTGGCAAGGTGGTGAGGTATACGCTGGTGAGAGCATGCTTAAAACGTTGTAAAAGGCTCGCGAGAGCGAGGGTGAAAACGTTGGGATGGGGCGAAACCGAAGGGCGAAGTTGGGCGTTCACAACGCTCACGCTGCGGGGGATGCGAGCAGGTTGGAAAGAATTTTCGCAAACAATTGAGCAGGAAATGGCGTTAGTACTAGTTTAAGGCATGAACTGTTAATACCACCTATGCTCCGGGCCTATTTTTGACATGAACAGTTCAACTTTACTATTAGGTTGTAACATAAGTTTTGTCGCATTTCGGAGGTTCACAATATTTCCATGAAGGATACTTCTCAAACATTATCAATGCCTGATCTCCTAGTATATGTTTGGGGTGTTCATGCACATTCAAACAATAGGGTAGAGCTGAACTGCGCACGCTGGCTATGCGAAAAATATTAATATGAACTGATTTAAATTTGGTGCAGATTTCTTAAATTCGTCGCCCAACGGGTCTAGTGCAATCCCACGGTACACTCTCTTGGACCAACGATCATCGGTTAAGGTGGCTAGTCTCTCTGCCCATCTCAAAATTCAAAATTCAAAATTCAAAATCGCGTAAAAATACAAAATTCAAGACAAATGAAGAGGCGGGCAATTGCAAGAGAAGATAACTGAGAAAGGAGCAATCGTCTGACTCTCTTCAGTTTGCACGCTCTCTCGTCTCTCTGACAGGTGAGAAAGCGTGCAAACCGAAGAGAGTCAGACGATTGCTCTGAGAAAGGGTTCTGTTGCACAACGATCCCCCAGCTGCTTATCCCCTCTCCCTGCCTTCCCAAAGCTTGAAGAGAACATGCGAAAATGAGAGTGTCGATCATGAGAACTAGTGCATCCATCATTTCGCCGAAGAATCCGAGACCCAAGGGATGGGCCCTGCGAACGAGAAAGAAGAGTGCTCCCTACGATCCAGTTGCTAACCAGCTTGTCACCGATCTATTCGAGGAATTCTTCAGAGCTGGAACTAAGCTGCGCCCGGAAGAGGCTGAGAGGAGAATGAGAGAGAGGAAGGATATCCTGCCATCACAACGGATGAGCCACGACCAGATCAAAAAACCGAATCAGAACTCTTCTCGCTGGAAAGAAGGATGAACAGTTGAAGAAGCATCGAAACAGGAATCGTCGAATGGTAGCCATCATCGCAGATATGGAGAAGGATATGGATGAGGAAGGAGCGTGGATTGAGGATGAAGTCCCTGTGATTCCGGAGAGCGACAGAATTGTCACAAGTGACGCACTCTATGACTGGATTCATGCCCAGACAGATTTATTCGACGATGTTTCCACTCCGATTTTCTCTGATCCTAAGTTTGATGTATTCAATCAATGATTGTTTGATTTCGCTATCGATTTACATTTACAAGCTATTGTATTAGGTTGTAACATAAGTTTTGTCGCATTTCGGAGGTTCACAATATTTCCATGAAGGATCCTTCTCAAACATTATCAATGCCTGACCTCCTAGTATATGTTTGGGGTGTTCATGCACATTCAAACCATAGGGTAGAGCTGAACTGCGCACGCTGGCTATGCGAAAAATATTAATATGAACTGATTTAAATTTGGCGCAGATTTTATTAATTCGTTTGATCGGGTGCTAGTTCGCAGAGATGAATAATGAACCAAACTTCTACAGCATGGTGATATACCCCGTCAATGCTCTTTCAAAATATACGCCAGATATGGTGCTATGTTGAGCGGAATCAAAGATATACTTCACTGAGTGTAAGGTTAGCCGCTGATTCGTAGCCAACTTGACCAACTCTTCTGAATCCAGAATTGCAACAACAGTGACTAACATAAGTGCGTTCCAATTACCACTCATGGAAGTATAATTTATCATTAAACAAGTGAGAGAAAGAACACTCCACTTGTGGGAAATTTGAATTTTTATTAATTCAATTCGCGCACAATTTTACCAAAATATGCAAGTTTAGGTGTTTCGAATTAAAGATTGTCATTCAAAAGCTATTTATTTCCAAACTTATCCCAAGTAGATACTAGTAAGGGAAGGGTTTATGGTTAGGATGGACACAACAAATCAGATATTGAACATGTGTGCGAGGTAGGAATATGAACAAAGTGCCGAATTCATTAGTTTAATTTACATACCATCGTTCTGAATGGAGCCACTTATCTCAACAGAACCCAATCTACCCCAAACTTTGTCTGCATACTGACCACTTTGGGTGAACTATATTCCACCACTATTTGGATCTGGATATCTATTGAGAAGAAAATTCGGCTTGCGAAAGTTTCCACATTATACAAACTTGTCTACATTTCTAGAACGATTTTCGTTTGTCATTATCCGTGAGTGGTTCAAAATTATGCACATATGTAGTACTTTACGCAAATCACACAAAATCGGCATAATTTATCCTTTTCAAGAAGAGCTGATGCGTGAAAATGATTTGTAATCCTTATCTCAGTACAACTTTGTCTGACTAATGTGCCTCCTCAACTGCCTTGACAGGACTGAAGTAAAGCGCGTAAGAAAGAGTACGAAGGCCCTCACTGATGATGAATAACGAAATTGAGATTAAATTAATTCGAAGAATTTCTGAGGTTAAAATGCATAAGAGATTGGACGCGACAAAACTCATGTTACAACCTGATATTTATAGCCTGCTTAAAACGTCGTAACATGCTCGTGTGCCCCTTGGCCTCACGAGCCTTTCACAACGCTTACGGATGGGGCTTCGCCCCATCCCAACTTTTTCGGGTCGCCCTCGGCCTCACGAGCCTTTAATAACGGAATCTTTCTTGACATTTTAATGATTTGGCGTGAGCATTGGAAAGACGACGATGGCACGGTGGTTGTGGTGCAGATCAAGTCGATCTTCCCCAAGTTGGCCGGTTAGCAACTTGTGCAGATGTTCATCGGTGATGGAGCGAAGATGGTGAGACGAGTAATGGTAGAGTGCTCGTTGAAGACATGTTTTTGAAGATGTTTGATATGCCTCTTTTTTCAAATACCACTGTAGTATCTGGGAGATGGGAAATTATTGTAAAAAAACAGGTGTGTTTGTGGTTTTCGGGTGTTTTGTAGTCGTCTCGATTCTTGTTTAAGTATTGAGAAGAACTTTGTCGATTTATCAACATCTCAGAACAATATTTCGAAATTTTCTTGGGTATTATGAATTTTTTATACTTTCACGTCTAAAATCAGAACTCGCACGTAGGCACCAAAATATTCCAAGTCGCTTGAGGAAAGTGGCTTTGCCGCCACCAGACGAGCCATCATCGTCTTTTCTGTGCCTGAGAGAGATCAAATGTCATTCCACGAAATACATTATTGCGAGGGGTCGTTACAAGATACATTTTGATTGTTTCTCGAGCCTCTTCATGGGATGGCAATGTCAGACAACGAGCAGGTATATACTACGATTGAAACCAAGTTGAGTGGGAAAAATAACTCTAATTTATCTGTACGTGTTCTCTTCACTCACCGGGGCTAAATTGGGTCGATGGATATCGAGTTTGGATAAGTGGTACTTGTGGGTCATCGGAACTACAACAAATCCGATAAGTGATTGAGAATTATATCACGCCTCTCACGAGAGAATCGAGCTGCCCGCGGGGATGCGCGGGGATGCGCGGGATCCCAGCAAAATGTAAAGTTGGGATTGTCATGGATTTAGGGTGCTCTAGGGATGTAACGTCGACACCCAATCAAACAAACACAACTTCTTTCTGGGCTCCATGGTACCAGATCGGTCGTTCTGGTACCAGTCTTTGAACTCGTTTATATACGCGTTTATAAACATACATATATTTTCTGGTGCGTTTCAAGGATTTCACCCGTGAGAAAAAATGAATACATCAATATTAAAATCCATTCGTCATTGTAATCATTGGGAGAAATATTATGTCTGCATCAATACAATTTCGAATTCATTTGGGGGTGCTCGATTGCGAGGAGGATGGAAAACAGCTGCAAGCAAAACACTAAGAATATCATTTCCTGAGAGAAACCAAAGATCAATCGACGAAATACATGCGATGTGGTCATTTCAGGATACATTTCGTTTTTTTACACGTGGTCAGTTCATGGGATTGCGATGTCAGGCAAGGATCATGGGTATATTACGGTTGAAACAACAAGGTGAGTGGTAAAAATAACTATAATTCCACCTTCATGAAGCAAATATCATCTTTCCATGCATCTAATACATGGCTCTAACTCATCTGCACCCGTTATGCTTACTTATTTGCGTTCTTCATTCACCGCATGAGTACTGACTTGGACGGATGGATGCCGAGGTTAATGAAATTATCCTTGTGCATCGATACCTAATCGATGCCCTAATCATAAACTTTCCCTTCAGGAAGCACTGGCTCCCACCTAACTCTTCACAGCTGGGGTGAAACTGCTGAGGTCAGGAGGCAGCATTGAAGAAACTGGAAAGAGTCGTGGTGAGTAGTGGTCTTTGATCTTTCGTCCTTGATATTCATTGCTCATTTACTCTCTAGGGAAGACATTTCGATGTGTTTCACTCTCACTTCGTAAAACTAACTGTAATGCAGAAGATAATCTCAGGCTCACTCGGAGAGTAAACAATTTTTTTAATGTAATCATTTTTTTAAAACAAAAATGTAATTTTTTTTTAAATGTAATAAAAACGCGAGCCAGGTTGGAGTATGTTTCTTTTCAATAGGTGAAACATATTCCAACCCGGCGCGCGTTTGCATTTACTCCTCCTTTAAATATGAATTTATTACATTATGATGACGTCTCAAATAACCTACGATGGCATAATAAGATAATCGATTTCAGGTTGCCCGCGCAGCCTACACAACCGACAACTTCATCTCATTGCGACTCCTCGCCATAGTCACTGCCATGGAGATTGTTGGATCTGCCGATATCAGGGTGAGCATTTTTTTCTCAGACGAAGTAGAAAATTGAAGATGTTGAACAGTGGCGATTTGTTGTTGCGGCGTTCAGTAGGAAATATCTCCTCAATTTCCTGAACTAAAAAATTCACTAGCTGCGCTTGTGTTTCTGCAAGTACATAAAGCCTAGAGTGCGGGTGGAAGTGCAGTTCCGCTCAGATATGAAACATAAAATACACAAATTTCAGAATAGACATCACTATTCAAACAATATTATTATTAATAGCAAGCACAATCTTCACATTTCTCAGTTCGGCAACTCGAGTCGCTGGAACACACTCTTCAATATCAGCTGACTCTCGAGAAGGCCGAAGCCCTTTACCCTCTGATATCCAAGGTGCAATGTCGATAAGCCATGTCAACTGACCCCACTCTATTTTAGCCCCGCCCCTTTTCTAACTATCCCTTTCACCTTTTCGAAAATCCCGGTTGTATTTTGTTGGTGATAATCGTGTAGCTCATTACTGTGTTCACAAAAAAAAGTTTCTTGATGTCGTCGCGAAACCCACCTGGCTCGTTTGAGTTTCGCATAGCCGTGATATTAGAATCCCCGTCTAAAATTTGATGGTCGTGAATGTCTGGACCGTATAAATGTAAAAAAGAACATGGCAAAGTACAATTAACACGCCCTGAATTCGATGAATGTTGATCTTTGCAGTGCCAACTCCTACACAGTTTCATCTCTAATTTTAACGCGTAAGGAGAGAGATTCTCGGATTGTATTTGCCCTATATTTTTGGCATTGTACAATGCAGGACTAATTTTGTTTGTATGCTAGAAGAAGCGTGATCTATTGGAATGACAGTAAAATTGCATGAGGTATAATACTATTGGAACATCAAGGTGTTTGAGTGCACGTATAACAGAATCGCAACGAGAGGATAACACACGTATTCCTAAACTTTTTTACCAAGTTTCCTACTTCGATTACATTTTTAATTTCACTTTAATTTGCGTTTCACAGCTGAGGAAAATGAAAGTAAGAAGAAATGTTCAAGTTGATATAGAGAAAGTCGCTGCCCAACAACAACGTTACTTGTGCACCTCTCATCAGGCCGCTATTTCACCACTGGGATAGTACAGTGGGATGAGCCAACCTTTCAGTTCTTGATGTTATCATCCCCGTGAGCAGATTGACATTTTGCAACCAGCGTGACTTGCATTGTCTAATTTCGTGTCCCACGATATGAATGTTTCACAACTGGAACAAAGGGGAGTCGGGAGCAATGCATACGATTAGAATGAACAATGAATTCACAAACGAGTAATAAACTGACTCTTTCGATAGCCTATGATTCCTAGCTATTTCTATCCGGAGAGGTTAAATAGAGTCAAAGGAATACTCCAATAGTTTACTTACCAGTTTCACTCCATTTTCTATGAACATTTACAAGATTGCAGGCCGAAAAGCGCAGAGTACGGTCTACTTCGTCTGCTACCAAAAGCTACCCATTATCGTCTTGCAACTGAGAGATCAAATATCAATAGGTAAAAAATGTTTCACATCCACGGGGTGTCTCGGACAAAGAGTTGAGCGTTGAGCGCACCGTTATAATTAGCTCTTTCTTTTACACATTGTGGCACGCTGTTGACACACTGGTGAAATTTTATCTTTTAAGGTTTAACTTGATTTAATTTTTTTTAATAGTTTACTTGTGTACAAAAAGTAAAATAGAGCGAAAACACATTTCGAGACTCATATATGTACAGTCGCGCCGGAAAGTCACCGTACACTTTTTGAATTTGTTGCATCTTTTTGCCCAGGAAATGCATCATTCTGGTACTCAGATATGATGTACCAAATCCATCGGAGATTATGATCATGGTATTGTGGTATGACGTCATTGCATAGTTATTGCGTAGTGATGACGCAATCAATGAGCACTTTTTCAAAACGGCATTATTCTTGCTCAGATTTTTTCCTGTTCGCCATACTTTCTATGATTGGAGATATGACCGACGCCTACCCAAAATATATTTTTGAAGGTGCTGCTCGGTCGCACATTTGCTGCAGCGAAGCAGCAAAAACAGGATCTAAAATTCGGAACTCGGCTTCTAGAGTAGCTAGAGACCCGTTCAAAGCATCAAAATGATCGCCATCATGAGTACACATGATCCTGAGAATAAGAATACGATAACTCATAATTTGCCCTCAGGATATGAAAAAATCACTTTTTTGCATGACCATTTTTTGGTCATCCATAACTTTACGGAAAATTTTACTAAAAATCTGATTTTTATCTGGTAATATTCAAAATGTATTGAAGAACCAAATTCCAACTTTTTAGTTCTTTTTTTCCGAATTTCAGATCCTATTTTTGCAGCTTCGCTGCAGAAAATGTGCGACCGAGCAGCACCTTCAAAAATTTAATCTGGGTAGGCCTCGGTCATATCTCCAAATGCCAAAATTCACAAACAACAGTAGCAATTAGAGAATAGCAACAAGTTCACTACGTCTTATCTTCCACTAAATACGAAATTTGGGGAGGAAGGCGTATACTATTGACAACGGTGCTCCTCACTCATGGGTTTTCAACTGCCCGACTTTCACAGGGCTCCGTTGAAGCCGTCCTTGAAGAGGGGAGTTCCTTGAAGTTGATGACCTTCCTGCTAATATGGTTATGAATATTTCTACGAAATTAGAAGAACCTATCCGATTATGAAAATGACCTGAAACTATTAAAAAATAGACACACTAAATGGTAGTGATCAGATCAAAGAATGTTCGTGCTAATTACAACATTAATAACAGTGTTTTCCACCAGATTGGAATTTGTTGGTGAAAGACCCGAACCATTCGCGTGCCACATAACACAGCATTCTGACCCGACAGAAAAGGGAGCTGAGTCGAACTGCAATCTGTATACTTGAAATCCTTCTGAAACATAAAATCTGCCTCCGTGAATCGCCAGCTCGGTGAACGGAACTGACCAGACTGATTTGTGTTTCACTCCAACTATGAGATGCAAAAGTGCTCAGAATGATCAAATTGGGGACGTTGTTTTATGTTTCATAGGATTCTCAAATATCGAAGAGCTTTCAAACAACCTATTTGCAGTTTGGGTTTTCGCGGGAAAATTCAAAATATTAATCCCTTTGTCTACCCTTGTCTGGAGAGAACAATACGAGTCAGAACGCTGTGATAATCTACAATACTACCAATATCGCTGTTAGGTAATAGCAGTTAGGGATTAATGGCAAAAAACCATATTCGGCTACACTCTCTGCGCCACTCTTCGCATCACCGCTACCTTATTCCTTTCACCCGCACACCCCGAACCCCTCTTCACTGGATTGATGAGGAGAGGTCTACGCCTCACCTTCCTCTAATTACGAAATAGGGGAGGGGAGGAGGTATACTACGGTATACTACGATCGAATCATAAAGATGAATGGGAGCTTTAGTTCTAAATTTCATATGTATGAATAAAATATTAACACACAACATTTCATTCACCGATAGTAGCTGTATCGCGAACCGAGTAGATCTTCATCTTTGTTGAAATAGTCTGCGGCTCAAACTACCGTAATTCACAGATTAGCCGACGTATTCCCTTGCTACTATAAGAACCAGTCGTGTCTTATCGTTTGAAGCAACGAGGGGTTGAGCACGTCCAATCTGCTCATGGGGCAGATTGGCTATGACTTATGCAAAGTTAAGATTTTCGTGTTGAGCGTAATGCACTTCTCATATCCGTGATTCTACAACAACAGCAGTTTCACTCCGTTTTCTAGGAACATCTTCAAGATTTCAGGCCTACAAGCTCGAGGAAGGTCAACTTCGCCTGCGATGAAACCACATAAGACATCGTCGTCTTGTCAGCGAATGAGAGATGAAATATCAATGGGTAAAAAATTTTTCACATTCCCGATTCAGAGACAAAGATAAATATAACGCGCTGTTATAATTAGCTCTTTCCCCTTTTAGACGATGGACATAGCTCCAACAGGTATAATCGAAGCAAAAAGACATTTCGACACTCATATATGTAATATGGGCGGATAATGCGTTCCCTCATTTTAAAAAGAATGAATTATTATCAAAAGTAAGCAAGAGTAAATTCGATGTTTCACCGTGGTGATATAGGAAGGGAGTGAGATAGGCATTCGATAGCACTTCGTTCGCGTTTGAACAAAAAAATTAATTCGCTAATAAGCATGAGCCGCCCAGCGAGAGCATTTTTTCCCCCATCATAGTTGAAACAGATAAATATTATTGCATCCAGCGGGATTCGCATTGTCTAATTCCGTGTACCACTATTTTATAGGTGAGCACAATATTCCTTTCGTCGGGGAAAAGTGAGAAATCGAAATGTAATTAAATTTGACCTGGCAAGATGCCAGATTTTCTCTCGATGGGAAAATCAGGGAAAATAAGCTTCGATATTTGAAACGGTTCTGAAACCTATCGCAATTCTCAAATTCGATCACTATTGAAATATTTGCGTTTCATAGTCAGTCTAAAACACAAGTTATTAAGCTCGGGTTCCCAACATCGTTTGTAAAATTGCGATATGTTTCAGATGCACATCAAGTTTCGACCCGTAATTTTATTTCGAAAAGATCTCCCCGCTTTCTGTCGTTATGGAATGCTATGTGAGGCATAATCGTGGTATGCGATGTGATAGTGTTCACCGTTCCAAAACAACTACTTGAATATCCACAACTCTGTTCATTGTTCACTAACCAGCTAAATATCACTTCGAAATTCAGAATTTGCTCGTCAGCACAAAAAGCCAAGTTAAACCTACTCGTCCTATGATAACCCCCTGTCCATTCGAGCAATCTATAGATTTCGTGTGCTCTCCAGCTCTGTCTGCCGGCCGAGAGAGTGTGTAAAATGGCGACAGTCACGTGATCACGCTCGCATTACTCACCAATTTCACTCCGTCTTCGATGAACATCTGCACCAGCTGAGGGACGGCCAGCTTGAGGAAAGTCGGTTTCATTTGTGTCGCATCCTATCGGGTCAATATCCTGCTGACAATGCATGAGAGTAGATGAAATGATGAAATAAATAGAGCAATACGAATAAGAAGGACAACTACATCTTGACTACATCTCCATAAGAAGGACAACTACATCTTTTTTTTTCTTTTTTTTAGATACGCAGACGATGCTCATTAAAATGAGAGGCAGACATAAAGAGATAGTCTAATACTGAAACTTCAATTTCAATACTGAAAGAGTCATCCGGATCGAGTCAATTGCGGATTGGAGCAGATCCACTCAGTTCATGGCAGCGATCGCCTGCGAAATAAACCATTGCATAGTTGCATTCACATGTTATGAGAGACTATCTGAGCCATTGGATATATTCTTGGCAAAGTTAGAAAAATCGAATTCCTCCATAATGTGTGTACGGATAGTACTCGGTGAGTATAGCACGTAGGTAATTTATGGAGTCATTCAGATAGCGCTTTCCAAGAAATATAGGTATTGCGAAATTTTTCGAAATTTTAGTTTTCACAACCGTTTTGAATGAATGACATCTTGAAAAATGCCCAAAATTCAACTGATCATACTCACTAAATTGTATGCTGATATGTTTTCAAATCCTTCAGAAAATTCGAAATTTCGACTATAATTTTTGAATGAAAAATTGAAGCTCCTTCAGATGGGTTGTGTAGTGCAGCCATGATACATTCTTTGCTAAAAATATGAACGGAATAAAAAGGTGAGTTTTTGAGAAATTGACGAAAAACGACTAAATCTCAAAATAAAGTCAGTTCTTGATGAGCTCAGCGGCCTACCGTACCCCATCCAACATGAAGTACTCGACGAGGGAAATCAATTACCATTAGTAGAAATTCGAAATTCCTTCGCGCGCGCGGGCGCGCAGGTCTTTAAAAGCTACAGTAATTATGCATGGATTACAGTAGCTTTTAAAGACCTGCGCGCCCGCGCGCGCGAAGGAATTTCGAATTTCTACTAAAGGAAAGTGATTTCCCTCATCGAGTACTTCATGTTGGATGGGGTACAGTAGGCCGCTGAGCTCATCAAGAACTGACTTCATTTTGAGATTTTAGTAGTTTTTCGTCAATTTCTCAAAAACTCACCTTTTTATTTCGTTCATATTTTTAGCAAAGAATGTATCATGGCTGCACTACACAACGCTGAAATAAAAATTGCACATACCCACCCATCTGAAGGAGCTACAATTTTTCATTCAAAAATTATAGTCGAAATTTCGAATTTTCTGAAGGATTTGAAAACAAATTTAGGGTGATCTTCAAATTTAGTGAGTATGATCAGTTGAATTTTGCGCATTTTTCAAGATGTCATTGATTCAAAACGGTTGCGAAAACTAAAATTTCGAAAAATTTCGCAATACCTATATTTCTTGGAAAGCGCTATCTGAATGACTCCATAAATTACCTACGCGCTATACTCACCGAGTACTCTCCGTACACACATTATCATGGGTCTCCTGTAAAAGTGTAGGAAAACTGACTCGTTTGGCTACTAGAAAATATTTTGTAAAGGGAAAGGGATCTAAACACGGTGAAGGGTATGGTGATTGCAATGCAACAACTCCCAAGTCCCAGTGTCGAATCCCGAAGAACCTGTGAATTGTTTCTGTTTTGTTGGTTTCTGTTTTGTCACCCCCCGCTATGATGGATCGATCGACGCAGTGGTCATCTCTATAGGAACCCGATTCTGTAAGAGTCGAACAATCTCCCACAGAGCCTGGCACAGCATTTTTACGACAATGTACAGAAAGGGGTTCTCGATGGTGCTGATCACGATGGTCAACTTCATTTTGCATGATCTCAACCGGTTGCGCCAGGCTGCATGTAGGCACCATCTTCTTTATTGGCAATATCTCAGGAACCGATTTATGAATCATCTTCAAACTTGCGCAGATGATGTATTTGGCGGCCATGAAACCAATTCTATATAATTAGCATATATTAATATACAATAAGTACATGCAATTTAGGTTCTCGAATATAAGGCCAAAGCTAGCACAACAAATTATATGGGCGAATGCGCCATGCTCTGGCAATCATTTTTCTTATACAGGGTATGGTGTTTAAATTCTGCTCCTTAAAGTTACATGCATTTTTCTGACTCATTTTGTCTCTTTTGCCGCTAAAATTGCTCAAGTGAGTGAGAAATGAAATAAATATCCTTTGTCTTCACGATAGTGGAACTGAAACTCATCTCATTTCTCACTCACTTGAGCAATTTGAACGGCAAAGGAGACAAAATGAGTCAGAAAAATGCATGTAACTTTAAGGAGCAGAATTTAAACACCATACCCTGTATAAGAAAAATGATCGCCAGAGCATGGCGCATCCGCCCATATAATTCGGTGTGTTAGCTTTGGCCTTATATTCGAGAACCTAAATTGCATATACTTATTGTATATTAATATATGCTAATTATATAGAATTGGATTCATGGCCGCCAAATACATCATCTCCGCAAGTTTGAAGAAGATTCATAAATCGGTTCCTGAGATATTGCCAATAAAGAAGATGGTGCCTACATGCAGCCTCGCTCAACCTGTCGAGATCATGCAAAATGAAGTTGACCATCGTGATCTGCACCCTCGAGAACCCCTTTTTCACATTTTCGTAAAAATGGTGTGCCACGTTTGACTCTTAGAGAATCGGGCTCATAGAGACAATAAATTTGTGAGGCGCGAAACTAACGGGTGTGGCAATTTTATATCCAAGTGAAAGAGAATCCTCCAGCTCTATTCAAAACTCACAACACTAAAATTACATGTCGCAAACATGAAATACAATAACCAATGCGCTCACCGTAATGTGCAACGACAGCATTAAACTTGATTTTGAGTTAGTATAGTTGAGTTATATGTACAAACGTAGCGGGAAGGGAAGAATTGGGGAAGGGGGACTACAGGGTGTCCAAAAAGTATTGTTACACTTTTGAAACGCGAATTTTTTTAACATGTAGGTCGAGTTGTCAAAACCTGTAATAACACGTTTGAGCCCACCCTTCGGTGCGTTGAGGGAACCTACTAATTAGTTTCCCATAGTCATGGTTCGTCCAAATCGCTATCGTCAAACTATTATCAACCTTTGGACCCTCGGCGACCCCCCAGATTCCATCAGGAGGAAGCTTCGTATTTCCCGAATGACAGTCTATCGCACCATCTCCCGTTTCAAGCAGTTGGGCACTGCGAAGGACCGTCCAAGATCAGGAAGACCCAAGACCGCTCTCACTCAGAAGAACAGGAGAATCGTGGAGAAGAGAGTGAATCGCAATGCCAAACGATCCATCAGGAAGATGGCTAAGGATCTCAAGATCTCCAAAGGATCCGTGTGTGCCATCGTTCATTCTCTTCTCAAGTCCTACCCCTACAAGATGAGAAAGGGCCATGGCCTCACTGATGTCCACAAGCAGAAGCGCCTGGAGAGATGCAAGCTGCTCCTTCAGCGGGCCGATCGTGGGGAGCACTTGACTACCGTTTACTCTGACGAGAAGCTGTTCTCAGTCGAGGAGGTCTACAACAGTCATAACACCAGGATCATCGCCAAGTCTCCTCAGCAAGCTGACGCCAGAGGTAGAACCATCTCTCGCATTGCCCACCCCCAGGCACTGATGGTTTGGGCTGGTGTGTGCTCGACGGGCAAGACTCCTCTCGTGTTCGTGGATCCCGGGGTCAAGATCAACAAGGAGTACTACACCAGGGCAATTCTCCAGAAGGCCCTTCTCCCCTGGTCCCGCTCCCACTTCAAAGGGGCTCGCTGGACCTTCCAACAGGATTCAGCGCCTGCTCACTCGGCAAAAGTGACGCAGGCATGGTGTCGCGCCCATCTGCCCGACTTCATCTCGAGTGAGGAATGGCCCTCGAACTCCCCCGATCTCAACCCTCTGGACTTCAGCATTTGGTCAGTGTTGGAGAAGGAGGCCTGCTCTACTCGCCACAAGAACCGCGATTCCCTCAAGGCAGCCCTTCTTAAGGCATGGGAGAAGATCGACGTCCCTTACCTGCGGGCCGTCATCGACTCGGTCCCTCGTCGTCTCAGAGAGGTCATCGCGGCCAATGGAGGCCAGATCGAGTGATCGTGCATTGTTATGTTCATATGGTCACTGATAAATACTGTGCCCCGTTTGAGTTGTCTATGTTGCTTTTAAAGAAAGATACATGGTTTTATCCGTGTAACAATACTTTTTGGACACCCTGTAGACCTAATTTTAAAATTCGTAATAAATATCATTATATCTTTCATAGAGCAAGTATTAAAATTACTTCACCTAACGTAACTGACGCCATATATCTCTCTAAAATCTTCATCATTGTTGGACAATAGACTCAAGGTTAGCGATCTATATCAAGCACTACTGCAGCTATCTGTATTTAATCTACCGTAACCCCTCTCTTACCTCGTTTTTGAATCGAAGAAAATTTGAGTCATGCAATAATTAATCAGGTCTATTCCTAACTTTCCACTTCACATGACAATGCTCTTCCTCACGCTTTGCTCCAACTCTTCACCTCTTCTATTATAGAGACACAAACACCGAATTATACTTTATAATTAATTGTGTTTAACAACGATGCACGTCCGGCGCATTAACAAGACAGGCAAAGATCAGGAGGTATACTAAGATTGAAAAAGCACGGTGAATGGAGACATCCGTTCGAAGTTCAACGTCAATCTTGCAAATTGCTGTGTTCGATCCACCTACTAAATATAGCTATTCTTCTATAACACAGTTGCAATAGTCGTCATGGTTATGGGTCCAACAATTCAAACACTTAAAGGTCAACAAACTCTATCACTCACTCACTTACCAGCTTTGCTACTCATCTCCGACCAATATCTGCCCTGGCGGTCAAGTCAGCTTGAGGAAGGTCGGCTTTGTCTGCGATGCAGCCGCAGAAACCAACATTTTTTATCGGTTCCTGAGATCAAAGATCATGCGGTTCGATAATAAATTATTTTTCAATAAATGAAAACGACATAGTATGATATAATTTGTCTTATTTGCGAAGAAACTTCCAAAAAAATGAAATTTAAAGCACAGGAGCGGTGATGCACAACTGGAATTCTCTATACCACCGTGAAAATTACTCCTTACTTTCCTTTGCCTCAGCTGTGAAACGCAAATTCAAGTGAAATCAAAAAATTTCATAGAAGTAGGAAACGTGTCAGAAAACTTAAAAATACATGTGCGATACTCTCGTTGGGTAAGAAAATTCTAAACAGAAGATACGTGGATGTTCTAAAAATCAAGTAAATATTGAAAACATGGATCGCACTTCCCATTGGTGAAGCGCGAATTGGTTGACTTCTTGCAATTGCATGAATGCAATATACAGTCAGATTAGCGCTGCTCAAATATGATACAACACACTATCTGACAGAATCAAAATAGACTTGGCACAGGTCGAAAATTCGAATTCCTTCTGACTTCAGCAGTAGGTAGTACTCGACGAGGGAAACTGACGAGCATCGCCAGAATTTCGATCCGTATCGGCGCGCGCGGCGGCGCTGATCTTGAAAAAACTACAGTAATCCTCGAAAATTTGTATATCGATCCCAATGACTGCGGTGGTAGGGGCGCATTTCTGAAAAAAAACTGAATTGCCCAAAATGCACAGCTGGCGTTTGTTGTTGTTTGATATCAAGTTGTTGCTTGAATATATCAATCGTTTTCTAATATTTGATGACATCTGATATTTGCTTACCGGGGAATGCTGAAAAGCTGGATTTGCTCTTCCCCATCTACGTTGCTCGTGTCCATCATTAAACGAAATATACACGGATATCAAGTGAACTGAAATAACAGGCAGCACAACGCTGGATATCACAAGATACTTCTGAAATTTAAATAATTAAAATAACGAAAATAAATAAAATAAACTAATAATAATACATTAAAATAACTAAAATAAATTACATAATAATAAAAATAACGGGATTAAAATGTGTTTGGAATTCAAAATATGAATACTCGGAGGCAGACTCAACAACTTACATAGTACGGATATAACTTGAAAAGAATCTGAATTGAAATAATCCACAGACATGTAATCCCAAAGCACACGAGGGGAATGTGCGAATAAATAGAAAGCGCGAAATCGAATGCGACCAGGAATGCCACCTAGAAAACAGATTACATGAATAATTTGAAGGCATATGCTTGTCACCAGGAGCGTTGAGCTACTTGCGAGCGCGAAGAGAAGTAGTCGGGGGTTCTTGACCACAGCAACCTGCTTCTTACGTTCGCTTTCCTGAAGATTTACGTAATTGGAACGGATAAGAACCAAAAAAAACTATTTCCATTTTTTTTACTAAAAACATATTCTCCAACATTCCAGATTTGTAAATAAACTAACGTTTATGTGATAGCGACATAATGCAACAGTCATAGATGTAGCTCCTACGATCAGTGGCACACAATGCAGTGCGATTTGTGCTTTCGGCCAATTTCCAGCAAGCGCGACGCTTGCTACAGCAGCAGCAGCGATCTGCACCATAGCACTTAGACTCCCGCGATTTACATACATCTGAAACAAGGCAATGGTATTCCTCCTGATAAGTAAATTGGCCTCTAACTGGCCTCATTTAACACATTCTCAGATATTAGAGAAAAAAGAGACGAAAAATGACGGCAATTAATCTTTCATAACTAACCACTGTTGCTGAGTACTCGGCAAAGATTAGGAAGCCTGAAGCTGAAAGTGCAGATATGGTGGCCGCGGGGTACCAGAAAGGAGCTAGATTATGAGTGATAATGGAGCAAATTGTGCTGGCGATCAGGATCATCATGCAGGGAATAATCACTATTTTACGGCCCTGCAATGACAAATGTTCAATACGCCATAACCTCAATTTTCTCACAATAATTTTTATTTCATGCAGTCCGATGTGCATAAAGACCAAAGAGTAAACCAGAAGAACGCCTCCCGGAATCGATGCTCCCCATCCAATGTTGAATAGTACTCCAGTAAGCACTGGTCCAACGATAGAAAGGGGAATGGCGACTGCGATAATTACTATATTCCATTCGCGAATCTGAATATCGTACACAAACCAAGTTATCTTTGGTAATTATTATACCTGTGATGACTGATGTCCTATGAGAATAATATGTCCTAATATAGCAGCAACGATGAACGCGTTTAGAGCAATGGCAACACGTTCGAAGACGATTGATGAGATCGCACTCGCTACTCCAGCCAGCACCATCCGCGCAGTCAGGATGGCCAACATCTGTGTTACATAATATAATGATAAAATCACAGCAATGTTCGGATAGTGGTGAATAGTTCTGCTGGAAAGAGCAATGGTCTCGCTCTATCCATATCATACACTCTCTCGCTCATTGTGATCGACGAGAGAGTGTGTTATTTGAAGAGAGTCAGGCGATTCCTCGCTGGAAAGTAGACAAAGATTCTATTGTTGTGTTTTTAGCAATGCATTAAAATATTTTTTTTTAAAATAAAATAACTACGATAACTATGAAACCGTACCGTTCCAGGGTGGAGTTTTTGATGGGAAGCATTGAAGAACTTATAGACGGAAACACCGAACCAGATACTGATTCCACAAAGAGCTGTGAACATCGGTATGCCAAACTCCCACGATGTGTCAACGGCGACGCCAGTGAGGATTGAGCAACCGATGAGAAAAACCAGCCAAGTCCGACAGCCAGTCATGATTCTGAATGAATACCAGCGCGGAAATATAGATCAACGGGCGAAAAGACAAGCAATGCAATCAACTGTCAAGCGAACTTATAGAATAGTTAAGTATTTCGAAAACAGCATGGCTTATATTATGTTGATTCAAACGTTTCTGACTATTTCATTTTCGAACTTTCTTCAAGTGTATTTTTACTGCCTGTAATAAATTCATGGTTTTAGTTAAGGACTTGCTAGTGGACTACTATAATATCACGCCTCTGACGAGAGAATCAGGACAAAAAGCCTAGATCTGGGTGCATTCGAAAGAGTCGATTTTGAGGTTTTGATAGTTCTTGGGGTAATCTGTCGTTCTGAATCCGATTCCGGAACGATCTGCAGCTTGTTCGGCGGCTGCAGCAGCTTGCTGCAGATTCGAAACTTTGCCTTTCGAGGTTCTGAAAATGGCTTCAAATTTATTCATGCAGGCTGAAATTTGGCCTGTAGGCTTCAATTATGACCAACTTTGACTATTCGGACTAATTTTGAAGTAGGTCAACTGATTCGTTCTGAGCAGTTTTTCTGCTGTAACGTTTTTAGTTCGAAACAAACACAGACCAAACTTTTGCATCGTCTAGAGAATTAAATTCTGCATCTCCTTGATTTTTTTCAGATTTTTACCATTCGGTCTTGATGCTTGTTCATGCGAAAACATGTGAAAATGCGCATGAAGCGCCTGGCTGCACCGAGTGCTGAGAGCGTTAAGCGTTGCACTTCGAATCCAGTGGTCGCGGGTTCGACTCCCTATGACAGCAAACATGTTTTGTTTGTCTTTAAAATGTAATTCAGTCATATTTACTTGTTTAATTACTCTTTGCTACCTCTGAAAGGGACGCGTTTCAGCAGTTCTGCTTCCTCGCATACTTCATATACAAACAGTGAACGAACGAACAATTGGCAATGCGTAATTATTGAGCCTTTTGCATTTACATAAGCACAAAACATGTTTGCTACCATAGGGAGTCGAACCCCCACTGGATTCGAAGTGCAACGCTTAACGCTCTTAGAATTCGGTGCAGCCATGCGCCTCATGCGCATTTTCACAGTTTTTCGCTTGAAAAAGCATCAAGACCGAATAATAAAATTCTGAAAAAATCAGGGAGATGCAGAATTTAATTCTCTAAACGATGCAAAAGTTTGATCTGTGTTTGTTTCGAACTAAAAACGTTACAGCAGAAAAACTGCTCAGAACGAATCAGTTGACCTACTTCAAAATTAGTCCGAATAGTCAAAGTAGGTCATAATTGAAGCCTACAGGCCAAATTTCAGCCTGCATGAATAAATTTGAAGCCATTTTCAGAACCTCGAAAGGCAAAGTTTCGAATCTCTGCAGCAAGCTGCTGCAGCCGCCGAACAAGATAAGCTGCAGATCGACCCGGAATCGGATTCAGAACGACAGATTACCCCAAGAACTACCAAAATCGAAAAAAACCGACTTTTCGAATGTACCAAGCTTGTACTGATTCTCTCGTGAGAGGCGTGATATGTTTGCATCAAGTATAGCTCGTGGTGAGCCTGAGAAAATCGCATCCGCATCAAAACATGCAACAAATATAGTTTTTTTAGTGTTTTCGAATGAACAATCGAAAACATTTCTCGCATTCGCATTTCCTAAATTTTCCGCATTTATCGCATTTGCTCGCATGTCTGTCACCTATGGATTTAGCCCACTATGATATTAGTAGTGTAAGAGTTAAGTGTTCTATTAGGTTGATGCAAAAGTCTTGCGGTATTTTTATATTTTGTCTTCCATCTTCCTTTCAGTTTGACCGATGGCCTTCCGTATATTAATTACTAATGAGGCCTTGCATACTCTTTCATATGCGCACCCTATCAGCATTGCCCAATCGGAGAGGGGAGAGCAGGGCAAAGTTAAAATTGCGAACATTTATCCATCGAAAACGACACATTTTTCAATATTCTGTTTCCTCTGAAGCATGAGTGCTCCATTCCTGGTGGTTGTATGAAGCTCCCATCTTTACCCTATACATACTTTTTCTCATGGATGATGGAAGTTACATCCTTTTGAGAAATGCATTGATCTGTAAATGACTACATATTGCATTTTTTATGTTCATTTCGCATATTTTTGGAAAATGAGAAATTCAAATTTTCTGAAACGAGAAAGGTGCAGGCACCAATATTTTTTTCAGAGAATAAAGCCTCTTAACGGATGAATATAGCGCACTCATAGCGAAGCCTATATGCTTGGTCTTCGATGCAAAAAATCCGATGCAAAGTTTCATGTAACCAGAATCGAAAGCAATAGCATGTAATTCGGTCCAAACTTAATCGAGAGACAGCTCTAACATATTTTCTTAAAGGGTATACGTAATACTTCTCAGACATCAGTATGGGCAGGTTTCCTGAATTTTCACAACGAATATCCAGTAAAATACATTTAATGCAAAATTTTGAGAATAAATTCAAATTGGCTTTAATTATAATTTATTGCGTTGATTGCGATATCGGATTGATTGAAATGCGTGTATGTAAAGTACAAACATACCTCTAAACATTGCTATGTTTATTAGTCATCGTGATTTGGGACGAGAGAATTATGATAGTTCAAAGCAAGGACAACGCTTTTGCGTTATGTATTTTAATAAACCCACTAATTACTCTTTAAAACCATGCGTTAGATTTGCTGATATCACACTTTTCGTTGGAGTTATAATCAATTCAAAATTCAGATTAATTGCAAAGAATGACGAAATTGGTGAACAGTTCTAACCAAATGAATCGCATTCACCTATTATAGCGCTAGTTATACAGTGTTCCCAAGGCCACATCAACTGTTGAAAACCATTAGTTTATTGGTAGATTCCGAAGAACTGGGGAAGTCATTATGCCGGAACATGGAAATAGTCAGAAACTTTTGAATCAACCTGATACTAAAATACGAATGGATGTATACGTAGCCGCAATACAATTAACATAGGACGCGTATATTCTCAATAATGGCGTCGTAACACCGAGTTGCGATCGTGAGAATTTTAAGAGCGTGAATTATGCGACGAGCGATAATCCGTGCCAGAGCGTTTCTCACCACTGTTGGCTGGTTTCTTGTCAAAAGCTCTCAGCAATAGAACACTAACCACGCCTTGGCATGATAATGTTCGATGACTATCGGGGCAATGATTATATTATATGGGAAGCATTGCAGAAACCAATATCGATGTTCGTTTACATTTGAAGCTGCAATTGTGTTGTAGAAGTTGTTGCGTTACCATTTGGAATAGCCATTGATGTGGATGAAGAATAATGGATGCTGTTGCGATCATACCTAAATAATGTGAAAAGTTCAAACTTTTAGAATATTTGTTTCTTGCGACTTCTGATGGTAGCGAAGCAATGATATTTGAGATAATGCATACATGAATGCCGTGTTATGTATATTATAACTGAACTGATTGCTGATAGGAAAGACTCCATTTGGAATATACCGAGCATTCTGAGATAAGAATATTGGACTGAATTGTATGCTAGGCGAAACAGAAAGGGCAAGTTATATTTTTAAAATAAATTACAATCCCACAATAAGAACTGGAGAGGTTTACTGGAGAAGAAAATAGTCCCCATCCAGGTGAGTCAGATACTTGATAGCTATTAGGGTGTCCCATAAGTTCTCAGAATTTTTTTTCAATCCATCTACTACATTAGTCATTGGAGTAAGGACTTAAAATACTTGCGCATAGTTAGTGGCAGAGGGTGCATTGTTACATAATGCCATTATCCGACGCATGCATAGCATAGTGATCATGCAATCTTTGAAAATGTTCGTTTTTTGAGCACTTCGTTTTGCTTTTTTGCTACCTGTCCGCGAGATTCTAGGAGAGCCAGATGTGTATGGTGTAATCAATATCTTGCTGTGTATATACTAATATATTAACATCGCTTGTACTGCCATTCCAGTAGTAGGAAAATGGAAAAATCGAAAATCAGGTTTACACTTTTAGGGTTAGTTGTATATTTTCGAGCATATTTTAGACCTTTGCTAACCTTTTGTATCAAAAACAACTTTAAAAGTGATGATAACATTTTCTCAACCTCTTGAGGTTGTTTTTAGAACGTAACCAGGCAATGCCTTTGAAGACACTTTGCAAAAAAACAAATTTCGTATCGATGAAGCAAAGCAAATCCAGATATCAGAATACCTCTGTGTCTTAATTAAAGACTGTAATTGCATTTCAACTCACATCCATTAGCAAAATAATTCAAAAAAATCATTTTTTGGATTTTGCTATATTTTGTTCAAAAATATGTAGCGCTCTCCAAAAGAACCAGCTATGCTGGTCTAATGATTTATATTGAAAGTAGTTTCACACACTTTCATATAGTGTATGGTAGAATGTTGTTAGATTATATATCTAACTTAGAAAGCAAAATGTTGATAATGTCCGGAAACTTATGGGACACCCTAATAGGTTGAGGCGGATTGCTTTCCTTCCAATTGTGCCTTATCTTATCACATGCCTGTCAACGCTCTACATACATCCAAACAACATCATGTCATCTTTTCCGATTTCAAAATAGCCAAACTATTACGCATCGCATGCACATTCTGACTTGGAACATATTACTAGAGTGCGCATTGTAATCACTTTTGCCCGAATTGTCTGAAATAGGTCAAATGTTGCATTAAACACTGTGACTCGTTATCATTTTAATGATAAGACCAAGGTGCGCCTGCTAAAGCTTCTTCCCTGAATAGTGTCAACACGAGCTTCATTTGCATCATTATATGCCTTCTCTAAATGGCTACTAAATATTATATATTGGAAGTTTGATTTTGTTCCGCGTTGCTTCTCCCGATTCCAAATGAGCGATACTTTTTTTTCAGGGAGCACAATATGTTTCGGATGTCCTCCTTTCTCGAAGTTATGCTCATGATTTCCAGGTATGCATAAAGTGTTGAAAAATGACGCGAAACACGAATAAATGTAAAATATTTCATTTTGCAGATATTTACTCATCCCTTCCCCAGACCTGTCAAGTTTGACCACCGTTGAAGCGAATGGTCTTGTAGATTCGAAGCCAAACCACTAGTTGTACTACAAAAAAACACATAATTTTTAGGTTTCGAAGTTAACTCATGCCCTTCTGGATTTTACTTGGCACACGCAGGCCAATGTCGCAACTATGCACAGGGCATCACTAATTTGCGAAGCAGAGATGTTGGCAATTTAAAACTTCAAATTTAAAATTTCTGAAATTCCGTTCATCTATAATTACTCAGGCGATCAACAAAACAATCGAGGAGTGTTCCAAATGGAAGACTTTGCCAGTCATTATACGAAACGAAGAGGTAAAGTATATTTCGCGAAGTTGTCTCTGAAAATACTATCAGGAACAATCGTACTACACGACGGATTTTCGCTATGCGATTCCAATCGGTATGTACGAGAAAATATCGCTTTTGATGTTCCATTTCAATGTCGACTATTGAAAATACCAAATGTCCGCTTTGCATTTCATACTTGATCGTTTGTAGTAGCCTACGAACTGGTTATTCCAGGCATAATTTGCAACTTCTCTTCATCAAGATGGCAATGGATCGACGAGTCGGCTGTCAACTACAAACCTTCGAATTACACATCCGGTTGGGAATTATCTAGTGTTTGAATTTAGAGCACATAGTGCTTCTGACACCTGTTTAATTTAGTATGGACATAAACTCAAACAATTGATTTAGTCCATATTTTGCTTGCATTTCGCCAAATATCATTTTGCTTAGTGATGGATGAGCCTTGCTCCAACCGTGACGCTGGCTCATGGTACCTCGATCAACGATCCTGGCAGTTTGTCAACAAGTCAGCAGTTGTTCCGATATTTTCAGATATCTTTCGAAACTTTGAGCAAAAAAATAACGCGCCAATTTAGTCCAAGTTTGCAAGAGAACTTCAACATCACATGCTTAACTGACATCAACAAGCCTAAAGTAACTTCGGAGTGCTCAGACTTTGACCATTTTGAGGATGGATCGGATTGCTATCAGGTTAATAAAAAGTGAACGAAACTGCAGGAATGTTGCTACTTAAGGTATCTAATGTTCCGGTCAACTTTACAGTCGCACACAAGTACTGCAAAAGTGTTGGAGCAAGTCTTGCATCAGTTCATAACGAACAGGTAAATGCCAAATATGCAATTTAGAAATCGTATTCTTATATTCTTACTAAGGACAATGGTTTCCTCCGGCGACTCGCATTCTCAAAAGGAATACTGAACGGATTGCTTCTCGGAGGATCCAGCACGGTGAAGTTGGATGCATTTAAGTGGATCGACGGATCCCAGTGGAATTACACTAATTTTGTGCCAGGTGAGTGATATTTGCGCATTTCGATTTTTTTTTACTTTGTAATCGTCCAAAGTTTAGGTTTTCCTGTACGTGGAATGGGCACTTGCCTCTCCATGGCAACCAACGGAATTTCTGGGCAATGGACTAACACCGAATGCTCAACAAAAATGCCGTTTGCTTGTTCGAGAAAACGTTCATTTTTATAGAAAACTTAACCTTTTAGTTTTCAAATTTTCAGCTAATGCCGAAGGAGCAACCAAAACGTGCCCTGGAGCTAACGTGAGAGAGGATGAAATTGTTGGAATATTCATTATATTTGTGTCACAACTTTCCCTACGTTTTTTTTAAATATTAAACTCTAATTCCAAGTATTTTCAGATTGTATCTCCGGGCTTCCCTCTTAACGCTTCAATTCCTTGTGATTTCTTCCTTTCTGTCCCAGTTGGAGGGCTGGTAGAAGTTGAGGTTAACAATAAACTCATAATCTATGCAGCGCACTTGAAACATACTTGAGCATGAACCTAAATGACCTGAAAATTAAAACCCTAAAGAAATAACATTGATATTTCTTAGATACTTCTTCTCGAGGCGAATTCCTGTTGTGACCATCTCGTGCTCACCGAAGGTTCCATGGGCGGCACTGTTATCGCCAAGTTAGCAACACTTTTCAAAATATACTTGTACTTCACTGCGATCGTCACTCATTTCACTGAATTCACTGCATTTTAATTACATGTGCTATAGTTAGCTCTACGTTATCCTAGTGTCTATTCACAGTATACCTATCCCGAGGGCTTGATATACTGCGAACAATGCCGAAATACTACTATTCATCAGCTTGACGGGTGCGATGAGTGCAGCTATTTACCGAACCACAGCATCGAATATGATGAGAGTGTCGTGGCAGCCGCGTGGGGGAGTAAACGTGAGAGGAGTTGTTGTGAGTTTTAGTTTTTTTATACCACTGTCAATTAACCCGAGTCTCAATAGTAAGAGATCTGATTTTTTCAAAGCAATTTAAAAAAATCTCAAATTACAGATGACTTTCCGCGGAGTGTGAAAAGGAAATCGTGGTTTCGGTCGTAATTTGCCAACGTTCAAAAAGTTTCTCTGATCCATTTGTTCTGTTTTTCTTTAATTTTTTGATAAAATATTAATTTTCCACTCAATTTTGAAACATAAAGGTATGTATGAGTCACTGAGTATAGGACGTAAACACGGCATACGTTGAGAGGCGATTGATAAGAAAAGGTGCGACCAAGGCATTCTTGCTATTGCAAACGTGTGTCGGTGTGACACATCGATTTTCACGTTTTCTTATATTTGTCTATATGGTGATAATTGTCTTGTGTTCAAAAAGGAATTGTTCAATTTCGTCTTATCACCTAATCTAGAAACCTCCAATTAAGTGTGACATGCATCATCTAGTGAATCAGTAACAACACAACTACTAGATTAAACGTCTCAGAATTCCAAAATTCATGTTGCAGAATGCTTACAATGTTTCGGATGACATCATTCATGTCTTTCGTTCTCGTGATCATACGGTATAAAAGCACTTGTGTTTGATTAATATAAATAGAGAATTATTAATTCAATAAGGTTATAATTATATGTACGCAGTTCCATTTCACTTTCTAGATACATATTTATACCAGACGATACTTTCTATGGAGGATTTCGCGAACCAACAGGTACATTTTACAAAAGTGAACATGTTAACGTGTTATAACAGTGGTATCTTATAGTCCTATTCGATGCAATATCATGAATATGTATAAATGTGAGCATACCCATTAGGGTGGCGAAAATGACTCAACGGATCATCTTTTAGAGAGCGAGAGAGGGTCAGGAAAGGATTGAGAGGATATCCTGTCCGCTGGGATAGATGACCCTTGAGCCTTTTGTGAGCCGTTTCGGACGGCTCACAAACGAGTCAGGGGTAGAGGTGCGAGAGAGTGCGTGGATGTGAGAGAGCAGGAAAGGGAACTGCCAGGGGGGAGAGACTGCCGATACCGTTGAGCCGCCCAAAACGGCTCACAAACGGCTCAGGGTTGTAAACCTTCTTCTCAAAGATGAGCCGCGAGATGGGGTAAACAAGACGGATATCCTTGAGCCATTCTCTCCACCCTAATTCTCATAGTTAGACAATTTAAAAAAAAAAGATCGATAAAAAACCAAATTAAAATGTACTGTAGGCGCAGATACATCATTTTTCTGCAAACATCAGTTTCTTTTGATTTCGCCCATATATTCAAAGAAAACAGGTCATTGCATAGAATTTCTCATAAATTTCCCCAAAATATGTAAAATTCTAAATTTACTTTCGTGAAATATTATTTTAAAAAGTTGTTTCTGGACATTTCAGTGTTTGAAGAATACCGGTGTCCTACTCAAGCCTTAAATTTAACTCGCTATGGACAATGCGAGTTTAATAGTGAAGGGGGATATAGCTACCATCCCGATGAGGTAATCGTTTTAAGCAATATGCTAATAACTTTACGAACAAACGTGGGCTGGCAATATGAATCTACTATTGAATATGGAATTTTCCGAGGTGAATAGTGCGGTTGAAAGGTTCAAATGAATCGATTCCGTCATGTCCATCTAAAAATTGACCTACCATTCACTATTCATAGTGTTCAATTTCCCCAAGCCTAGTTGTTACACCGATCACCACCTCCCCCTGTTCAGCCTTTGTCAGCTGGCAGTAGTAGACAAACAACTAGCACCAGTCTCGCTCCTTCCATCGAGATGATAAAGTCGTATCCTCCCCTAGTCTAATTCGCCCAATACACATCAGTACAAGCCCAAACCTTATTAGTATTAAAGATTCATGTGAATCGGGATTTTATTTTTTGTTGATTGTATTTTAAAAATTATCTCGAGCCATATTTGCTTGACTGGAATATCCACTTAACACAATTAGCGGACACATAGATGGATTACACTCGCAGGACCGATTCGATTCTGGGAAGCGTATTGCGGCAATAAATAAAGAAAACATCAAAATCTCAAAATATGTCGATTTTTAAGTGTACTTTGCAAGTGCCCTACCATTTGAATACGCGCTAGTAATCGATTCTGCCCATTTGAGGAGTGATACCACTCGAGTTGCTCTTCCAGAATATTACAGAATATCCGACCTTCAAGACGCTTTGGAAGATGAGAATTAGAAATAGTGCAGATTTCGTTGTTCAAATTTCGTAATTTTGGTATAATATGGTACTGTTCCCGAATAGGTAGATGTATTCATCTCAAGTTTAACGGTAATACTAAAACTGGCGAGTACTTCAATGTGCACAACATTATGGCTTACTGAGTCAACAACTGACCATTCGGGGCTATGAAATGAATTTCTGCAGAAATGCATCTCTAGCTAATATCGAATCAGGAGCTCATCTGAACTTGGCAAGATGGTGTACAAATACTGAATTGCATTCACAAACATGGCCAATAATCCCGCTTTACCCTAGTATGTTTGTTTAAACCCTATCTCGTTTCTCCACATAACAATGACCTTACAAAATTACCTTTGATAATCAATTTTGCGTAATTTGTCGGACCGCCTTATCGGCGTAGCTAAATGGGGAGCAATGTGATACGGCTTTTTATAAAGCTCATACAAGCACTTATTTATTGCAAAAGAACTTTGCAGGCCAGGGGAATCAAAAATGCAAAATTCGGAAAAAAGGGAGAAACTTTTGCATCAACCTGATATTTTGATTTTAATTTTAAGATTTAAAAATCTTCATTCTGCTCTCGCTGTCTCGCAAATATGCAATCGACTATGTGTTTCACAGGAAATTGTGGCCGTAAAGATTCCTTATGCCAATCCTAATACAAACGGAAGATGTGATTTGCTAATTCAGGCACTCAACGAAACTATAAGAAAGTGCGCGGAAATGAATGCGTCACCTATCATCATACGAAATGCAAATGTTTGCACTGTTTACATTCCAATTTTTACATCTCATCATGGTTCAGGACCAAACACATTGGTTCAATGTGTATTCCTCGCACCGATGTGCTGAAGTGTTGGGTAAGGTTCAGGCATATGACAATTATGCAAATGGATTGCACAGGTATTAGATGCAACTATTCCACGTCAAAATGGCAGTGGGTCGACGGATCAGCCATTACCTACAAGCCCTCGCACTATGATGGAGCAGGTGAGATCAATTTATTCGTTAAAGATGCTCCCGAGAACTAGTGTGGGGCGTCCCATCACGAACATCCTGCGTTCTCAATGGGATACTGTAGCGAATTTGCCCCGTAAAAATAATATAGTTATGTAGAGCAAGTGAAACGTAAACGAACAAGCCACGAGCCTGTGCTGTCAATGAAATTTGAGCGTATGCAAATAACCTCAAAAGTGTCTCTGGATCTAGGACAAAATGATCGTTGAGTGGCACTCACAGAATCCACACTTATGGGTGACTGAACATTCCCCGGAGCACCCGTTGGACACTAGTTAAAATCTTGCGCAGCCGTCGTTAACGTTTGATTCACACGATTATATTATGCTGATAGCGTTCTTTTTTTAGAACATCAGGTAATGTTGGGCAATTTTAGGGTATGTTTGATGTGTGTTAAATAGCTAGCAGCCAGTTAGCGCACCTCAAACATACACGTAAAATAAGCAAAATCGATTACATTACCTATAACGTAAGAGAATGTTACGAAGTAAAACGAAGCAACCAATAATAGAATTTGATGAACGATATCGAAATATAACACGATGAGCTGTTTTATTTGAGCTGCTAAAACACAATATTTCACTTGAGCTCTGGATCGGAATTGTTCTAACCTGTGTCCCGGCGTATTTTTTATTGAAGGTGATGTCTGGAAATTCAACTGCAGGTACATATTTCAATTATAATTCAGAAAAAAAAAATGCAAGTATGTGTTCATGTAGAACTATTCTATATTTTATCTGCGCTCGAAGGCACAACGAGCTGCGAATGTTATATTATATCTTGTGGTAGAGAACAATTGAATTCTCCTCACACTGAGGATTAAAAGTGATAGAGCAGGAGAGAGAAGGGTGTGCAAAAAACAGAAGCGATATAAAAAATAAGTGAAGATCTAGTCAACTGGTCTCATCTGTCTTCGTGTGGTCAGTAGAGAAGGGAACCGAGAAGGATTCACTCGGGTAGACCTGGTAGGCTCTGCTCCGAGAACACCATCCGTAGATCTCTAACGGGGGATAATTGGTGAGTATAAATGTGTGCGTGGGGGGTGAAAAGATAATATATTTGCAATTATGTAGTTATGTGGTCATGAAATTAGGGTATATCGTTATTTGTTTTCTATGGCTCGAAAAAAGAAAAAATGTTATTCTACAATAGTTATTCAGAAAATGTTATATTTTCGACATCACTTTGATCATAATTTCACACGAGAATGTACGTTTGCGAGCTAAAAATTTCCTCAAAAATAATCTCGACATCGCTCCTAAATTTATCAAATTTGCGAGTTCCAGACAAAATAATTCCGAGAAAGCACGGCGCAGTTACTATAGCCGTTCATAGAATGATTGCACATGAATAAAAGTTGATGGAACATGCCTCCGAGGCACTGGAAGTGGAACCGGAAATTCCTAATACCGGTTCCAGAAAAGACGAAAAAGTTGTGTCGTACCCAATATACCATGCCATAAACATGTTGCGATTATAAATTTGGGGCTACTGATGCCGCAGGTGCTCTGGTTTCTTCCAAGCAGTTGCTGCGGAACGCGTGAAAAACTGTTCAGGGCACTGGCAACCAACTGGTCCGAGTACTGGTTACCAAATAAGCTCCGTCTAATCCAACTGGTGAGCAACTGATCAAAAACGGTAACAACTTTTTAACCAGAATGGACGGAGCTTAGCCTAACCAGTTAGTAGCCAGTGCCATGACAAGTTGTTGGCGCGTTCCCCGCAACTGGTTCTGCAATCTCGAAAGAAGCGTGATAACCTTACCTTACGCCATTTAGTGACAAATACCGTAATTACCAAACTTTCTGCGTCAACTGTATATCCGACCTTCCGCGGCCTAAGATCACCAAAGAATGCTCTGAATTTGAAAATTATCAGAATGGATCTGTGTGCTACCAGGTAAGTATAGTTTATTTCGAAATCTGGCCTCGTCTAAATGTTCTTGACAATAAGCACAATGGAAATATTGCGATGATTTAACGAACGAAAATTTAAAAAAAACACCAACAGTTAAGGTTATGAATACTCATGTCAACTGGACTGTGGCGAACAAGTTCTGTAAAAGTATTGGAGCAAGTCTTGCATCAATTCACAACGAACAGGTCCCTAATTTAAAAAAAATTATTTTACATTCAGCCGATATTTATTAAGGATAATGTCTTCCTCCGTAGTCTCGCGTACTCACGAGGTATCTTGAACGGAATGCAACTCGGTGCCTCAAGTTCCGCGAAATTGGACGATTTCAAATGGATCGACGGGTCCGTTTGGAACTACACTAACTTTGTGCCTGGTATGTTACTGCTCTGATTGCAAGATGACATATAGATGTAAAGGTTTCCCCATACGAGGATTGGGGAACTGTCTGTCGATGGCGACCAACGGAGTTGATGGACAGTGGACCAATGGCGAGTGCTCGACTAAAATGCCTTTCGCGTGCTCGAGAAAAGGTAAGCAGTGATAGAAAATGTACTTTTTGAAAAATAATATTAAGCCTTCGCCGAAGGAGCATCGAAGAAATGTCCAGGCGGAAACGTAACGGAAGGAGAAATCGTATGTTTTTGAGAGTAATCGTCTGACCTTCTCTAACCGGCGAGAGAGTGTGTGATATGATGAGCAGCATGATATGATGCTAAACTGAGCCGCTTCTAATGATTTGTCTCTATTTTTATTTCAGATTGTATCTCCGGGCTTTCCTGTGACCTCGTCAATTCCTTGTGATTTCTTCCTGACGGTGCCTACTCGGAAGCTGATCGAGGTGGAGGTAATACGATGATGTGATCATCTGCAACGTTATTAATACTGTTGATGTATGCTGTGCAATTTCTTTTCAGATAATAACTCTCGAAGCCAACTCTTGCTGCGACTTTCTGGTTCTTACAGAAGGTCCCGTGGGAGGTGCCCTTGTAGCCAAGTACGTCTTTACATAAAATTGCAAAAAGTATTAGAGTAAAAAACTAGATAGGGTAAAAGGGTGTAGCCACGTCAAGCGATATTGCAGTCGTGAAGATTGACTACGTTAGGTCGCGCAGTCAGTTCCAAAATAGAATGAAACTTTTTAAAATGATGTGGAAAAATTCAAGAAGAAGGGAACAAACGTGAATACTCGCAATTGCATATCTCTGCTCCCAGTAGAGATATATACTTGAGTTTTAATTTCTGGGTTTTTTTTACTTTTACACCTCATATTCCAATTATTAAGACGATAAGAAAGACTATCTGAGTGAATGAAAATACTCTTGGCACTAGCGAAAAATCGAATTCCTCCAAAATTGGCATACATGTAGTTAGGGACCACAAGGGGTATAGCCGAAATGAAGCTATGCCACCCTAACTATGCTCAAACTGCCCGCTGGGATCCAAATAAGATCATGCTTTTGGCCGTTTGTCGATATCTTCTCAGAATCGCACTAGTGCTCATAAAGTACGTGAATATGTGTCAACGGAGAGCGGCAGGAAAACGAGACGAGGGGAAGAGGGGCGGAGCCAATTCCGACCCCTCCCCAGTCAAAATGGCAAAAATTTGGGCATAGCTTCGCCCTTTCCTGGTTGCGCCTCACCCCTGTGAGGCACGACGCGCCGGGTGAGAGAAATGCCAAAGAGTGGTCTCTGACTCCACCCCCTTGCACTCAGTCAACGCGCGTGTCCCTCATCGTTGAACGAAAATGACAAGCAGGAGAAGCGTCCGATTTTCGTTTTCTTTTCTTTAAAAATGGTCTAAATGCATTCTTCACATAATATCCAAGGCGCATCAGTATGACCTTTCAAAGACCAAGACCTTTCAAAAGCGACCTTGTTCGCCCAAAATGATTAAGTATTCGCTGAGTCATTTCTCGGCGCAGGTTTTGCGCAAAACTGAGTTCCCACAACGTGCCAAGTGCCATAACGATCGAATGAAAAGTCTTGAGAAAAAAGCGAAAATTCGATACAATTTACATTATACGAATTATATATCGTTCTGATGGGAGGGCTGGGAAAGTTTTGAAGTTTTAAATTTGTAGCTATGGATGCTAACTATCTATTAAATTAATATAATTAAAATTTAAAAAATAACGTTTGGAGAAATTGGCAAACAACGGTCGGTAACTTGAAATAAAATCAGTTCATGATAGGCCCTGGCCTACCGTAACCCAAAACACAAATGGAAGGCAGGTTTTCTTGAGTTTACCTATACGGAGTACTCGATGAGAGAAATACAACAGCAAAGGAATTTCGATGCGCACCCGCTCGCGCGAGAGCGCCGCTGGTAAAGCAAATCGAGAGATTACGGTAGCTCTTTAACATAAGCGCTCTGGCGCGCGAGGATGCGTATCGAAATTGTCTTGACTGTGGTGTATTTCCCTCATCGAGTGCTACGTGTAGGACAACCCTAGAACACCTGTCCTCCATTTCTGTTTTGGGTTACGGTAGGCCAGGGCCTATCATGAACTGATTTTATTTCATATTGCCTACCGTTTTTTTGCCGATTTCTTCAAACTTTATTTTTTGATTTTAATTATATTAATTTAACAGATAGTTAGTATCCAGAGCTACAAATTTAAAACTTCAAAACTTTCTCAGCTCTCCCATCAGAACGATATATAATTCGTATATTTTAAATTTTATCGACTTTTTGCTTTTTTCTCAAGACTTTTAATTCGATCGTTATGGCACTTGTGATCACATGAATATCGTTATGGCACGTGTGATCACTTGAATATTCTGCATTTTTAGAAGTATCAATGGTTTCGATTGATTGCGAAATATGAAATTCGAAAATTGAAGTTTTTGGACAAAAGTGCAGCGCATTTCTCAATGCGTGATCTAGAACACTAAATAAGCCACGCCTGAGCTATACTCCATGAGTACTACATGTATGCCAATTTTGGAGGAATTCGATTTTTCGCTGGTGCCAAGCGTCTCCACAAAAATGTTCACTCACTCAGATAGTTTCTCATAAATCTACTGAGCCGAGAAATTGAGGGAAATCAAATGTGTTCACTCCTCCTTCATTTTTCCATATGATTAGAGTGACTAGAGCAAAATAGAAGCTGAACTTGCACGGTGTTCAGTCTAACTGGCGCTGTGGGGAGCGTCACATACAAGACCACGTCAATGAACATTATGAAAGTATCATGGCAGCCTCGAGGAGGTGTGAATGTGCGAGGACTAGTGGTAAGTATTTTTTTAAAAAAAGAATAATTATTTCTCTTGCAGATGACTTTCCGTGCCGTGTAATACTCATGTTACTCATGTTACTTCCAACGCACACATGATCATTGTTTAAACGAAAGCTAAACTCATGCTACGACTCACAAATAAACGATGTTTTAATCAACCCCACATGATATATAATCGGGTATTTCAACTCTTGCAGAGTTCCGCAACGACTAATTGTGAATTATCTATTGAATTTTTGTTGCTCAGCCATCCCTAAATTGCACGCGACACTTCTCACATTCACACGATAACCATACATCATCAAGTGATTGTTAATCTGCTTATTAGATAAATCTAGGGAGGAGCGGCGTCTCTCTTCTCAATTGTCTCACTCCCTATCCAGTTAGACTTAGTTAGAGACGCTGGGAGATTGCGAGTGTGATAATTGATCGCGTCCAGGAAAGCTACAGAGAGATAGGCATGGCAACGCACGGAACAACTCTCTTCATTTTCCGTAATCTTTCGCCCGTATTAACGAAGAGAGAATACGCAGAATTAAGAGAGCAATCTCTAGTAGAGTCACCCCGAGGAAAGATAAGGAGATGTTTGCAGGAGATGCATTTTTCGCCGCCATCTAGTGTTTGATCAGGTGCACAGAAAAGTGCGCGAGTTGACGTCACTCTGCCAGAAGGACAGAAAGCTAAAGATCACTGATCCGTTTTGCGAGCCCTTTTGCATTCCTTAAGTCGAGTTCCGAAATTAGTGAACGCGTTCCACTGTAAGCTAGCAAGGTAAGGCCGATAGGGTACGTTGGAGTTTGTAAACGAGACATAGCGGGATCGAAACAGGGCCAAATACTAATAATTTCTAACCTTGTCATATACGCCAAAGGGCTCTGTGGGTAGTAGTGGCGTTTCGAAACAAAAAAATGAAGGTTTTACACCTCTCTTCACTGGCCCAGACACCTTCAGCAGATATGGAAAACAAAGAAGTTCTTAGATTTGTATCATCTTTCAATCTCACCATGTCTCGTTCATAAGCTCCAACCCACACAGGCTTTCCTTATAGTCTTACCTTATAAGCACAATCACATTTTGATTATTTAGTTCTGATAAATTATGCGGCTGTTCGAAAATGTTACCACGGAAGTGCGAAAACTTAATAGTTTCCATGACATTTGCAAGATAAGAACAATTGCACGCGTCGTGTGATTCCGAAAATTCGTGATGTGTCGCCGACAGAAGCTTTAGGTTCACTATAAAGTGCGATAGTTCAATCATTCAATCACCTTTTTTTCCGAGCTGCACCCAATTAAGAGCTTCTAACTAGGGCTTCGTAGTAATGTCGACCGTCATTCGCAGTTATCTATTGACTATTATAGGGCAAATGGAGTGAAGGGCTTCAGTTCGCGCGATGAAACCATATTTTGTGATTATTTTCCCAAACTGTAGCATAAGCTTCTAATTCGACCGTCGACCTTGTTCCTATCTTTATTATTCGCTATTCTCGCGACACGACCCACCCTATGCTCACACGTGTCTACAAAGGGATCAGATCGCGCTATGATCATGACATTCTTGTTCCCGATCTTCCGTTGTTTTCGCTCATTTTTATTTTTTTTTCCGAATACAAATACATTTCAGAACCTTGGACTAAACCTACACTGAGATCATGAGATCAACTGTAATTCTTACCGTAGCCTGTGAGTTAATCTTAGCTTAATGCTAATTGGAAAATTTGTCAATGATTCATTTTCCAAATCTTGAAAGGTTTCAATAATTACGTTCACCGCCTGGTCTTCTACCAAGCCGTTCTCGCTCATGCACGGCTACCTCGTGAAGAAGGGTGAGATAATACATCTTGAATGTTGTTTACTTGCTAGAAGTAGCCATGTTTTCGCCATTATCGTTATTCCCAATATTTCACTTTCTAGCAGTTTCTACAGAAACTAGCTCCGAAGCAGAATAATGCAAATTTATGCTTTAAACATAAATAATCACAGCTCATCGTATTTTTGAGTGGCTCCATTCAGGCAAAGTCTCTTCCGACATGACCGAATTCAAGAAGTTCCTGACCACTTTCTGGTTCGGCACCTGCGGAACCTGACAGTTTTACACTAAAATTAAGTACTGCTTGAATATGGACACGGTGACTTACCAGGTTTCGAGCATGTCTTTTCGGGTGAGTACAAAGAGGACAAGACCATCGACGGCCACCATGACTGGTTCAAGTGAGTTTGAATTTTCGGAATTTGTTTCCCTGTTTTGCTATAATTTTCAATCACTACATGCAGGTACTATCTCGATCAGAAGAAAGGCAACCTCAAGTACTACGGATACTACTCTTATCTACGTATTTTTTTACCCCGGGGAATTGTATTGCCATAACCTTCATGTCACCTTCATGTTTTGCACGGCATATAATCACATTCTGGAGCAAACGTGATTATATGCCGAAATTGCAATAATGGAAAAATTTTAAAATTTCGATTTTTCGACCATTTTGTAAATCAAGGGTCTCTATTTCCTACATTCTCTCAGAATACTCTGATAAAGTTTGTGAAAAAAAACAAATACTCAACTACGATTCCACGGTATATTTTTGCTGAGATATTATGAAAAATATATTGCGACCCAGATTACAAACTGTTTTGCAGTCTGATGTCGAACGTGGACGAGTCGCTGTTCAGCAAGGCCGTGTACTCGAACCTCAAGAAGATGTACGACAACAACATCTTCAATCCCGACGTGAGCGATCAAGCGAAACGTTTTGTACACAAAAGTCACAATTAGTAGTTTGCGGCGTTCTGCAAGAGATTCAAGGAACTTTGGTTTGTGTCACTTATGTCGACACAATTTGTAGATTTTATAATCCGATAGATGACGGTAGGCTTTGTGCTTTCTTTTCGGTTAAAATACTGATTTTTAAATACTGAATTGTTCAGTGTAAATGCTGCATTTAATTTCCAATTTATCTCTTACAGGTATGCGTAAGCGAGTCTGACTACAAGTCGGGCTTCAAGAGGTTCGTTTACTTCATTTGGTTCCATTTTTGAACAATTCTTGAAATTTAACATCCTTGTTTGACGCACTAGTCAAACGTAAAAGTACTACAATTGTGGTGAGCATATGCTAATCGTGCATTGTTTCAGCACCATCATCCAGGACCTCCTCACCGCCTGGTCTTCTACCAAGCCGTTCTCGCTCATGCACGGCTACCTCGTGAAGAAGGGTGAGATAATACATCTTGAATGTTGTTTACTTGCTAGAAGTAGCCATGCTTTCGCCATTATCGTTATTCCCAATATTTCACTTTCTAGCAGTTTCTACAGAAACTAGCTCCGAAGCAGAATAATGCAAATTTATGCTTTAAACATAAATAATCACAGCTCATCGTATTTTTGAGTGGCTCCATTCAGGCAAAGTCTCTTCCGACATGACCGAATTCAAGAAGTTCCTGACCACTTTCTGGTTCGGCACCTACTCGCGTTATTATTAGTTGCTGAAAAAAATAATTTATTTTGTTTACAATTATAACGTCTTATCCGATTTGATTGGTGGATAACTACACCTGATATTTTATTTACTTTCAAATTCGAAGACTCACCCCATCATTAGGAATCCGTAGAGATCTCATTTACACGTGGGATCTTTTTTTCGGCTACACCCAAAAAACTGTGAATAAAGTTATCGAAAAATCGCTTTTCTTGAATTATCTATATTTTATGCTTCTCAAATGGTTTCACTTCCAACATAAAATTTGTTCAGCTCTCAAAGGCGGTTCGTTTGCTTTTTTAACGACTTCGTCTCTCAAAAAATAAAGGAATTGTGTCAAACTTTTGAAATTTTGAGAGCCGGCTTTTAGCCTGTTTGCAATTTACGGCTCCGAAACTTAAAACAAAAGTTCCTTATCTCTAGATGCATCAATAATGATAATGGGTTGCCGATTGAAGCAGTTTGAAGTTTTTGTAAATCACATCCTGCGATATCTCAGAAGAGTTCTGTTATGCACACACGATAGTCAAACTAACATAGAATTCTACTTCAAATTTCGATAAAAACATTCGCTTCGAGATCAATCGCGATAGAACGTGTAAATTTAAATATTTCTCTCTTTCTCTACGCTTTCTCATCTATCGCCTAATACACCATGTAAAACGCCGTGACTAACTTGCTGCCGCTCGGCTTCGGGTTGCTGCCCAGTTTCGTGCCCCAGTTAAGAGGGCTTGTCCGCGTCGTACTGAGAGGAAGAGGGCTTGTCCGCGTCGCCCTTGCGCATGTTATCCACCAGCGTCTGCATTTGTTATGGTTATTATTGTTTTGTGTCTACATTCTCTACTCTCTGTATCTGTCGACCCCGTTCACTTCTAGAATTGTACTTCTTTTTACCTGCATTTCGCATGGATTTGTGGTACACAAAAAAGGCACTCACTTGGAACTCGGTATCCGTGGCGCGAGTATCGGAATCGAACGAGGGAACGAATCTGACGTCATCCGAAGCCTCCTTGATGTCCATCGGCATTGACCAGCCGAGAGCCAGGCCTGAACGTAATTATTGAAACCTTTCAAGATTTGGAAAATGAATCATTGACAAATTTTCCAATTAGCATTAAGCTAAGATTAACTCACAGGCTACGGTAAGAATTACAGTTGATCTCATGATCTCAGTGTAGGTTTAGTCCAATGTTCTGAAATGTATTTGTATTCGGAAAAAAAATAAAAATGAGCGAAAACAACGGAAGATCGGGAACAAGAATGTCATGATCATAGCGCGATCTGATCCCTTTGTAGACACGTGTGAGCATAGGGTGGGTCGTGTCGCGAGAATAGCGAATAATAAAGATAGGAACAAGGTCGACGGTCGAATTAGAAGCTTATGCTACAGTTTGGGAAAATAATCACAAAATATGGTTTCATCGCGCGAACTGAAGCGCTTCACTCCATTTGCCCTATAATAGTCAATAGATAACTGCGAATGACGGTCGACATTACTACGAAGCCCTAGTTAGAAGCTCTTAATTGGGTGCAGCTCGGAAAAAAAGGTGATTGAATGATTGAACTATCGCACTTTATAGTGAACCTAAAGCTTCTGTCGGCGACACATCACGAATTTTCGGAATCACACGACGCGTGCAATTGTTCTTATCTTGCAAATGTCATGGAAACTATTAAGTTTTCGCACTTCCGTGGTAACATTTTCGAACAGCCGCATAATTTATCAGAACTAAATAATCAAAATGTGATTGTGCTTATAAGGTAAGACTATAAGGAAAGCCTGTGTGGGTTGGAGCTTATGAACGAGACATGGTGAGATTGAAAGATGATACAAATCTAAGAACTTCTTTGTTTTCCATATCTGCTGAAGGTGTCTGGGCCAGTGAAGAGAGGTGTAAAACCTTCATTTTTTTGTTTCGAAACGCCACTACTACCCACAGAGCCCTTTGGCGTATATGACAAGGTTAGAAATTATTAGTATTTGGCCCTGTTTCGATCCCGCTATGTCTCGTTTACAAACTCCAACGTACCCTATCGGCCTTACCTTGCTAGCTTACAGTGGAACGCGTTCACTAATTTCGGAACTCGACTTAAGGAATGCAAAAGGGCTCGCAAAACGGATCAGTGATCTTTAGCTTTCTGTCCTTCTGGCAGAGTGACGTCAACTCGCGCACTTTTCTGTGCACCTGATCAAACACTAGATGGCGGCGAAAAATGCATCTCCTGCAAACATCTCCTTATCTTTCCTCGGGGTGACTCTACTAGAGATTGCTCTCTTAATTCTGCGTATTCTCTCTTCGTTAATACGGGCGAAAGATTACGGAAAATGAAGAGAGTTGTTCCGTGCGTTGCCATGCCTATCTCTCTGTAGCTTTCCTGGACGCGATCAATTATCACACTCGCAATCTCCCAGCGTCTCTAACTAAGTCTAACTGGATAGGGAGTGAGACAATTGAGAAGAGAGACGCCGCTCCTCCCTAGATTTATCTAATAAGCAGATTAACAATCACTTGATGATGTATGGTTATCGTGTGAATGTGAGAAGTGTCGCGTGCAATTTAGGGATGGCTGAGCAACAAAAATTCAATAGATAATTCACAATTAGTCGTTGCGGAACTCTGCAAGAGTTGAAATACCCGATTATATATCATGTGGGGTTGATTAAAACATCGTTTATTTGTGAGTCGTAGCATGAGTTTAGCTTTCGTTTAAACAATGATCATGTGTGCGTTGGAAGTAACATGAGTAACATGAGTATTACACGGCACGGAAAGTCATCTGCAAGAGAAATAATTATTCTTTTTTAAAAAAAATACTTACCACTAGTCCTCGCACATTCACACCTCCTCGAGGCTGCCATGATACTTTCATAATGTTCATTGACGTGGTCTTGTATGTGACGCTCCCCACAGCGCCAGTTAGACTGAACACCGTGCAAGTTCAGCTTCTATTTTGCTCTAGTCACTCTAATCATATGGAAAAATGAAGGAGGAGTGAACACATTTGATTTCCCTCAATTTCTCGGCTCAGTAGATTTATGAGAAACTATCTGAGTGAGTGAACATTTTTGTGGAGACGCTTGGCACCAGCGAAAAATCGAATTCCTCCAAAATTGGCATACATGTAGTACTCATGGAGTATAGCTCAGGCGTGGCTTATTTAGTGTTCTAGATCACGCATTGAGAAATGCGCTGCACTTTTGTCCAAAAACTTCAATTTTCGAATTTCATATTTCGCAATCAATCGAAACCATTGATACTTCTAAAAATGCAGAATATTCAAGTGATCACACGTGCCATAACGATATTCATGTGATCACAAGTGCCATAACGATCGAATTAAAAGTCTTGAGAAAAAAGCAAAAATTCGATAAAATTTAAAATATACGAATTATATATCGTTCTGATGGGAGAGCTGAGAAAGTTTTGAAGTTTTAAATTTGTAGCTCTGGATACTAACTATCTGTTAAATTAATATAATTAAAATCAAAAAATAAAGTTTGAAGAAATCGGCAAAAAAACGGTAGGCAATATGAAATAAAATCAGTTCATGATAGGCCCTGGCCTACCGTAACCCAAAACAGAAATGGAGGACAGGTGTTCTAGGGTTGTCCTACACGTAGCACTCGATGAGGGAAATACACCACAGTCAAGACAATTTCGATACGCATCCTCGCGCGCCAGAGCGCTTATGTTAAAGAGCTACCGTAATCTCTCGATTTGCTTTACCAGCGGCGCTCTCGCGCGAGCGGGTGCGCATCGAAATTCCTTTGCTGTTGTATTTCTCTCATCGAGTACTCCGTATAGGTAAACTCAAGAAAACCTGCCTTCCTTTTGTGTTTTGGGTTACGGTAGGCCAGGGCCTATCATGAACTGATTTTATTTCAAGTTACCGACCGTTGTTTGCCAATTTCTCCAAACGTTATTTTTTAAATTTTAATTATATTAATTTAATAGATAGTTAGCATCCATAGCTACAAATTTAAAACTTCAAAACTTTCCCAGCCCTCCCATCAGAACGATATATAATTCGTATAATGTAAATTGTATCGAATTTTCGCTTTTTTCTCAAGACTTTTCATTCGATCGTTATGGCACTTGGCACGTTGTGGGAACTCAGTTTTGCGCAAAACCTGCGCCGAGAAATGACTCAGCGAATACTTAATCATTTTGGGCGAACAAGGTCGCTTTTGAAAGGTCTTGGTCTTTGAAAGGTCATACTGATGCGCCTTGGATATTATGTGAAGAATGCATTTAGACCATTTTTAAAGAAAAGAAAACGAAAATCGGACGCTTCTCCTGCTTGTCATTTTCGTTCAACGATGAGGGACACGCGCGTTGACTGAGTGCAAGGGGGTGGAGTCAGAGACCACTCTTTGGCATTTCTCTCACCCGGCGCGTCGTGCCTCACAGGGGTGAGGCGCAACCAGGAAAGGGCGAAGCTATGCCCAAATTTTTGCCATTTTGACTGGGGAGGGGTCGGAATTGGCTCCGCCCCTCTTCCCCTCGTCTCGTTTTCCTGCCGCTCTCCGTTGACACATATTCACGTACTTTATGAGCACTAGTGCGATTCTGAGAAGATATCGACAAACGGCCAAAAGCATGATCTTATTTGGATCCCAGCGGGCAGTTTGAGCATAGTTAGGGTGGCATAGCTTCATTTCGGCTATACCCCTTGTGGTCCCTAACTACATGTATGCCAATTTTGGAGGAATTCGATTTTTCGCTAGTGCCAAGAGTATTTTCATTCACTCAGATAGTCTTTCTTATCGTCTTAATAATTGGAATATGAGGTGTAAAAGTAAAAAAAACCCAGAAATTAAAACTCAAGTATATATCTCTACTGGGAGCAGAGATATGCAATTGCGAGTATTCACGTTTGTTCCCTTCTTCTTGAATTTTTCCACATCATTTTAAAAAGTTTCATTCTATTTTGGAACTGACTGCGCGACCTAACGTAGTCAATCTTCACGACTGCAATATCGCTTGACGTGGCTACACCCTTTTACCCTATCTAGTTTTTTACTCTAATACTTTTTGCAATTTTATGTAAAGACGTACTTGGCTACAAGGGCACCTCCCACGGGACCTTCTGTAAGAACCAGAAAGTCGCAGCAAGAGTTGGCTTCGAGAGTTATTATCTGAAAAGAAATTGCACAGCATACATCAACAGTATTAATAACGTTGCAGATGATCACATCATCGTATTACCTCCACCTCGATCAGCTTCCCAGTAGGCACCGTCAGGAAGAAATCACAAGGAATTGACGAGGTCACAGGAAAGCCCGGAGATACAATCTGAAATAAAAATAGAGACAAATCATTAGAAGCGGCTCAGTTTAGCATCATATCATGCTGCTCATCATATCACACACTCTCTCGCCGGTTAGAGAAGGTCAGACGATTACTCTCAAAAACATACGATTTCTCCTTCCGTTACGTTTCCGCCTGGACATTTCTTCGATGCTCCTTCGGCGAAGGCTTAATATTATTTTTCAAAAAGTACATTTTCTATCACTGCTTACCTTTTCTCGAGCACGCGAAAGGCATTTTAGTCGAGCACTCGCCATTGGTCCACTGTCCATCAACTCCGTTGGTCGCCATCGACAGACAGTTCCCCAATCCTCGTATGGGGAAACCTTTACATCTATATGTCATCTTGCAATCAGAGCAGTAACATACCAGGCACAAAGTTAGTGTAGTTCCAAACGGACCCGTCGATCCATTTGAAATCGTCCAATTTCGCGGAACTTGAGGCACCGAGTTGCATTCCGTTCAAGATACCTCGTGAGTACGCGAGACTACGGAGGAAGACATTATCCTTAATAAATATCGGCTGAATGTAAAATAATTTTTTTTAAATTAGGGACCTGTTCGTTGTGAATTGATGCAAGACTTGCTCCAATACTTTTACAGAACTTGTTCGCCACAGTCCAGTTGACATGAGTATTCATAACCTTAACTGTTGGTGTTTTTTTTAAATTTTCGTTCGTTAAATCATCGCAATATTTCCATTGTGCTTATTGTCAAGAACATTTAGACGAGGCCAGATTTCGAAATAAACTATACTTACCTGGTAGCACACAGATCCATTCTGATAATTTTCAAATTCAGAGCATTCTTTGGTGATCTTAGGCCGCGGAAGGTCGGATATACAGTTGACGCAGAAAGTTTGGTAATTACGGTATTTGTCACTAAATGGCGTAAGGTAAGGTTATCACGCTTCTTTCGAGATTGCAGAACCAGTTGCGGGGAACGCGCCAACAACTTGTCATGGCACTGGCTACTAACTGGTTAGGCTAAGCTCCGTCCATTCTGGTTAAAAAGTTGTTACCGTTTTTGATCAGTTGCTCACCAGTTGGATTAGACGGAGCTTATTTGGTAACCAGTACTCGGACCAGTTGGTTGCCAGTGCCCTGAACAGTTTTTCACGCGTTCCGCAGCAACTGCTTGGAAGAAACCAGAGCACCTGCGGCATCAGTAGCCCCAAATTTATAATCGCAACATGTTTATGGCATGGTATATTGGGTACGACACAACTTTTTCGTCTTTTCTGGAACCGGTATTAGGAATTTCCGGTTCCACTTCCAGTGCCTCGGAGGCATGTTCCATCAACTTTTATTCATGTGCAATCATTCTATGAACGGCTATAGTAACTGCGCCGTGCTTTCTCGGAATTATTTTGTCTGGAACTCGCAAATTTGATAAATTTAGGAGCGATGTCGAGATTATTTTTGAGGAAATTTTTAGCTCGCAAACGTACATTCTCGTGTGAAATTATGATCAAAGTGATGTCGAAAATATAACATTTTCTGAATAACTATTGTAGAATAACATTTTTTCTGACGTATTTCGAGCCATAGAAAACAAATAACGATATACCCTAATTTCATGACCACATAACTACATAATTGCAAATATATTATCTTTTCACCCCCCACGCACACATTTATACTCACCAATTATCCCCCGTTAGAGATCTACGGATGGTGTTCTCGGAGCAGAGCCTACCAGGTCTACCCGAGTGAATCCTTCTCGGTTCCCTTCTCTACTGACCACACGAAGACAGATGAGACCAGTTGACTAGATCTTCACTTATTTTTTATATCGCTTCTGTTTTTTGCACACCCTTCTCTCTCCTGCTCTATCACTTTTAATCCTCAGTGTGAGGAGAATTCAATTGTTCTCTACCACAAGATATAATATAACATTCGCAGCTCGTTGTGCCTTCGAGCGCAGATAAAATATAGAATAGTTCTACATGAACACATACTTGCATTTTTTTTTTCTGAATTATAATTGAAATATGTACCTGCAGTTGAATTTCCAGACATCACCTTCAATAAAAAATACGCCGGGACACAGGTTAGAACAATTCCGATCCAGAGCTCAAGTGAAATATTGTGTTTTAGCAGCTCAAATAAAACAGCTCATCGTGTTATATTTCGATATCGTTCATCAAATTCTATTATTGGTTGCTTCGTTTTACTTCGTAACATTCTCTTACGTTATAGGTAATGTAATCGATTTTGCTTATTTTACGTGTATGTTTGAGGTGCGCTAACTGGCTGCTAGCTATTTAACACACATCAAACATACCCTAAAATTGCCCAACATTACCTGATGTTCTAAAAAAAGAACGCTATCAGCATAATATAATCGTGTGAATCAAACGTTAACGACGGCTGCGCAAGATTTTAACTAGTGTCCAACGGGTGCTCCGGGGAATGTTCAGTCACCCATAAGTGTGGATTCTGTGAGTGCCACTCAACGATCATTTTGTCCTAGATCCAGAGACACTTTTGAGGTTATTTGCATACGCTCAAATTTCATTGACAGCACAGGCTCGTGGCTTGTTCGTTTACGTTTCACTTGCTCTACATAACTATATTATTTTTACGGGGCAAATTCGCTACAGTATCCCATTGAGAACGCAGGATGTTCGTGATGGGACGCCCCACACTAGTTCTCGGGAGCATCTTTAACGAATAAATTGATCTCACCTGCTCCATCATAGTGCGAGGGCTTGTAGGTAATGGCTGATCCGTCGACCCACTGCCATTTTGACGTGGAATAGTTGCATCTAATACCTGTGCAATCCATTTGCATAATTGTCATATGCCTGAACCTTACCCAACACTTCAGCACATCGGTGCGAGGAATACACATTGAACCAATGTGTTTGGTCCTGAACCATGATGAGATGTAAAAATTGGAATGTAAACAGTGCAAACATTTGCATTTCGTATGATGATAGGTGACGCATTCATTTCCGCGCACTTTCTTATAGTTTCGTTGAGTGCCTGAATTAGCAAATCACATCTTCCGTTTGTATTAGGATTGGCATAAGGAATCTTTACGGCCACAATTTCCTGTGAAACACATAGTCGATTGCATATTTGCGAGACAGCGAGAGCAGAATGAAGATTTTTAAATCTTAAAATTAAAATCAAAATATCAGGTTGATGCAAAAGTTTCTCCCTTTTTTCCGAATTTTGCATTTTTGATTCCCCTGGCCTGCAAAGTTCTTTTGCAATAAATAAGTGCTTGTATGAGCTTTATAAAAAGCCGTATCACATTGCTCCCCATTTAGCTACGCCGATAAGGCGGTCCGACAAATTACGCAAAATTGATTATCAAAGGTAATTTTGTAAGGTCATTGTTATGTGGAGAAACGAGATAGGGTTTAAACAAACATACTAGGGTAAAGCGGGATTATTGGCCATGTTTGTGAATGCAATTCAGTATTTGTACACCATCTTGCCAAGTTCAGATGAGCTCCTGATTCGATATTAGCTAGAGATGCATTTCTGCAGAAATTCATTTCATAGCCCCGAATGGTCAGTTGTTGACTCAGTAAGCCATAATGTTGTGCACATTGAAGTACTCGCCAGTTTTAGTATTACCGTTAAACTTGAGATGAATACATCTACCTATTCGGGAACAGTACCATATTATACCAAAATTACGAAATTTGAACAACGAAATCTGCACTATTTCTAATTCTCATCTTCCAAAGCGTCTTGAAGGTCGGATATTCTGTAATATTCTGGAAGAGCAACTCGAGTGGTATCACTCCTCAAATGGGCAGAATCGATTACTAGCGCGTATTCAAATGGTAGGGCACTTGCAAAGTACACTTAAAAATCGACATATTTTGAGATTTTGATGTTTTCTTTATTTATTGCCGCAATACGCTTCCCAGAATCGAATCGGTCCTGCGAGTGTAATCCATCTATGTGTCCGCTAATTGTGTTAAGTGGATATTCCAGTCAAGCAAATATGGCTCGAGATAATTTTTAAAATACAATCAACAAAAAATAAAATCCCGATTCACATGAATCTTTAATATTAATAAGGTTTGGGCTTGTACTGATGTGTATTGGGCGAATTAGACTAGGGGAGGATACGACTTTATCATCTCGATGGAAGGAGCGAGACTGGTGCTAGTTGTTTGTCTACTACTGCCAGCTGACAAAGGCTGAACAGGGGGAGGTGGTGATCGGTGTAACAACTAGGCTTGGGGAAATTGAACACTATGAATAGTGAATGGTAGGTCAATTTTTAGATGGACATGACGGAATCGATTCATTTGAACCTTTCAACCGCACTATTCACCTCGGAAAATTCCATATTCAATAGTAGATTCATATTGCCAGCCCACGTTTGTTCGTAAAGTTATTAGCATATTGCTTAAAACGATTACCTCATCGGGATGGTAGCTATATCCCCCTTCACTATTAAACTCGCATTGTCCATAGCGAGTTAAATTTAAGGCTTGAGTAGGACACCGGTATTCTTCAAACACTGAAATGTCCAGAAACAACTTTTTAAAATAATATTTCACGAAAGTAAATTTAGAATTTTACATATTTTGGGGAAATTTATGAGAAATTCTATGCAATGACCTGTTTTCTTTGAATATATGGGCGAAATCAAAAGAAACTGATGTTTGCAGAAAAATGATGTATCTGCGCCTACAGTACATTTTAATTTGGTTTTTTATCGATCTTTTTTTTTTAAATTGTCTAACTATGAGAATTAGGGTGGAGAGAATGGCTCAAGGATATCCGTCTTGTTTACCCCATCTCGCGGCTCATCTTTGAGAAGAAGGTTTACAACCCTGAGCCGTTTGTGAGCCGTTTTGGGCGGCTCAACGGTATCGGCAGTCTCTCCCCCCTGGCAGTTCCCTTTCCTGCTCTCTCACATCCACGCACTCTCTCGCACCTCTACCCCTGACTCGTTTGTGAGCCGTCCGAAACGGCTCACAAAAGGCTCAAGGGTCATCTATCCCAGCGGACAGGATATCCTCTCAATCCTTTCCTGACCCTCTCTCGCTCTCTAAAAGATGATCCGTTGAGTCATTTTCGCCACCCTAATGGGTATGCTCACATTTATACATATTCATGATATTGCATCGAATAGGACTATAAGATACCACTGTTATAACACGTTAACATGTTCACTTTTGTAAAATGTACCTGTTGGTTCGCGAAATCCTCCATAGAAAGTATCGTCTGGTATAAATATGTATCTAGAAAGTGAAATGGAACTGCGTACATATAATTATAACCTTATTGAATTAATAATTCTCTATTTATATTAATCAAACACAAGTGCTTTTATACCGTATGATCACGAGAACGAAAGACATGAATGATGTCATCCGAAACATTGTAAGCATTCTGCAACATGAATTTTGGAATTCTGAGACGTTTAATCTAGTAGTTGTGTTGTTACTGATTCACTAGATGATGCATGTCACACTTAATTGGAGGTTTCTAGATTAGGTGATAAGACGAAATTGAACAATTCCTTTTTGAACACAAGACAATTATCACCATATAGACAAATATAAGAAAACGTGAAAATCGATGTGTCACACCGACACACGTTTGCAATAGCAAGAATGCCTTGGTCGCACCTTTTCTTATCAATCGCCTCTCAACGTATGCCGTGTTTACGTCCTATACTCAGTGACTCATACATACCTTTATGTTTCAAAATTGAGTGGAAAATTAATATTTTATCAAAAAATTAAAGAAAAACAGAACAAATGGATCAGAGAAACTTTTTGAACGTTGGCAAATTACGACCGAAACCACGATTTCCTTTTCACACTCCGCGGAAAGTCATCTGTAATTTGAGATTTTTTTAAATTGCTTTGAAAAAATCAGATCTCTTACTATTGAGACTCGGGTTAATTGACAGTGGTATAAAAAAACTAAAACTCACAACAACTCCTCTCACGTTTACTCCCCCACGCGGCTGCCACGACACTCTCATCATATTCGATGCTGTGGTTCGGTAAATAGCTGCACTCATCGCACCCGTCAAGCTGATGAATAGTAGTATTTCGGCATTGTTCGCAGTATATCAAGCCCTCGGGATAGGTATACTGTGAATAGACACTAGGATAACGTAGAGCTAACTATAGCACATGTAATTAAAATGCAGTGAATTCAGTGAAATGAGTGACGATCGCAGTGAAGTACAAGTATATTTTGAAAAGTGTTGCTAACTTGGCGATAACAGTGCCGCCCATGGAACCTTCGGTGAGCACGAGATGGTCACAACAGGAATTCGCCTCGAGAAGAAGTATCTAAGAAATATCAATGTTATTTCTTTAGGGTTTTAATTTTCAGGTCATTTAGGTTCATGCTCAAGTATGTTTCAAGTGCGCTGCATAGATTATGAGTTTATTGTTAACCTCAACTTCTACCAGCCCTCCAACTGGGACAGAAAGGAAGAAATCACAAGGAATTGAAGCGTTAAGAGGGAAGCCCGGAGATACAATCTGAAAATACTTGGAATTAGAGTTTAATATTTAAAAAAAACGTAGGGAAAGTTGTGACACAAATATAATGAATATTCCAACAATTTCATCCTCTCTCACGTTAGCTCCAGGGCACGTTTTGGTTGCTCCTTCGGCATTAGCTGAAAATTTGAAAACTAAAAGGTTAAGTTTTCTATAAAAATGAACGTTTTCTCGAACAAGCAAACGGCATTTTTGTTGAGCATTCGGTGTTAGTCCATTGCCCAGAAATTCCGTTGGTTGCCATGGAGAGGCAAGTGCCCATTCCACGTACAGGAAAACCTAAACTTTGGACGATTACAAAGTAAAAAAAAATCGAAATGCGCAAATATCACTCACCTGGCACAAAATTAGTGTAATTCCACTGGGATCCGTCGATCCACTTAAATGCATCCAACTTCACCGTGCTGGATCCTCCGAGAAGCAATCCGTTCAGTATTCCTTTTGAGAATGCGAGTCGCCGGAGGAAACCATTGTCCTTAGTAAGAATATAAGAATACGATTTCTAAATTGCATATTTGGCATTTACCTGTTCGTTATGAACTGATGCAAGACTTGCTCCAACACTTTTGCAGTACTTGTGTGCGACTGTAAAGTTGACCGGAACATTAGATACCTTAAGTAGCAACATTCCTGCAGTTTCGTTCACTTTTTATTAACCTGATAGCAATCCGATCCATCCTCAAAATGGTCAAAGTCTGAGCACTCCGAAGTTACTTTAGGCTTGTTGATGTCAGTTAAGCATGTGATGTTGAAGTTCTCTTGCAAACTTGGACTAAATTGGCGCGTTATTTTTTTGCTCAAAGTTTCGAAAGATATCTGAAAATATCGGAACAACTGCTGACTTGTTGACAAACTGCCAGGATCGTTGATCGAGGTACCATGAGCCAGCGTCACGGTTGGAGCAAGGCTCATCCATCACTAAGCAAAATGATATTTGGCGAAATGCAAGCAAAATATGGACTAAATCAATTGTTTGAGTTTATGTCCATACTAAATTAAACAGGTGTCAGAAGCACTATGTGCTCTAAATTCAAACACTAGATAATTCCCAACCGGATGTGTAATTCGAAGGTTTGTAGTTGACAGCCGACTCGTCGATCCATTGCCATCTTGATGAAGAGAAGTTGCAAATTATGCCTGGAATAACCAGTTCGTAGGCTACTACAAACGATCAAGTATGAAATGCAAAGCGGACATTTGGTATTTTCAATAGTCGACATTGAAATGGAACATCAAAAGCGATATTTTCTCGTACATACCGATTGGAATCGCATAGCGAAAATCCGTCGTGTAGTACGATTGTTCCTGATAGTATTTTCAGAGACAACTTCGCGAAATATACTTTACCTCTTCGTTTCGTATAATGACTGGCAAAGTCTTCCATTTGGAACACTCCTCGATTGTTTTGTTGATCGCCTGAGTAATTATAGATGAACGGAATTTCAGAAATTTTAAATTTGAAGTTTTAAATTGCCAACATCTCTGCTTCGCAAATTAGTGATGCCCTGTGCATAGTTGCGACATTGGCCTGCGTGTGCCAAGTAAAATCCAGAAGGGCATGAGTTAACTTCGAAACCTAAAAATTATGTGTTTTTTTGTAGTACAACTAGTGGTTTGGCTTCGAATCTACAAGACCATTCGCTTCAACGGTGGTCAAACTTGACAGGTCTGGGGAAGGGATGAGTAAATATCTGCAAAATGAAATATTTTACATTTATTCGTGTTTCGCGTCATTTTTCAACACTTTATGCATACCTGGAAATCATGAGCATAACTTCGAGAAAGGAGGACATCCGAAACATATTGTGCTCCCTGAAAAAAAAGTATCGCTCATTTGGAATCGGGAGAAGCAACGCGGAACAAAATCAAACTTCCAATATATAATATTTAGTAGCCATTTAGAGAAGGCATATAATGATGCAAATGAAGCTCGTGTTGACACTATTCAGGGAAGAAGCTTTAGCAGGCGCACCTTGGTCTTATCATTAAAATGATAACGAGTCACAGTGTTTAATGCAACATTTGACCTATTTCAGACAATTCGGGCAAAAGTGATTACAATGCGCACTCTAGTAATATGTTCCAAGTCAGAATGTGCATGCGATGCGTAATAGTTTGGCTATTTTGAAATCGGAAAAGATGACATGATGTTGTTTGGATGTATGTAGAGCGTTGACAGGCATGTGATAAGATAAGGCACAATTGGAAGGAAAGCAATCCGCCTCAACCTATTAGGGTGTCCCATAAGTTTCCGGACATTATCAACATTTTGCTTTCTAAGTTAGATATATAATCTAACAACATTCTACCATACACTATATGAAAGTGTGTGAAACTACTTTCAATATAAATCATTAGACCAGCATAGCTGGTTCTTTTGGAGAGCGCTACATATTTTTGAACAAAATATAGCAAAATCCAAAAAATGATTTTTTTGAATTATTTTGCTAATGGATGTGAGTTGAAATGCAATTACAGTCTTTAATTAAGACACAGAGGTATTCAATAATTTCAGGCGCATTTCTGATATCTGGATTTGCTTTGCTTCATCGATACGAAATTTGTTTTTTTGCAAAGTGTCTTCAAAGGCATTGCCTGGTTACGTTCTAAAAACAACCTCAAGAGGTTGAGAAAATGTTATCATCACTTTTAAAGTTGTTTTTGATACAAAAGGTTAGCAAAGGTCTAAAATATGCTCGAAAATATACAACTAACCCTAAAAGTGTAAACCTGATTTTCGATTTTTCCATTTTCCTACTACTGGAATGGCAGTACAAGCGATGTTAATATATTAGTATATACACAGCAAGATATTGATTACACCATACACATCTGGCTCTCCTAGAATCTCGCGGACAGGTAGCAAAAAAGCAAAACGAAGTGCTCAAAAAACGAACATTTTCAAAGATTGCATGATCACTATGCTATGCATGCGTCGGATAATGGCATTATGTAACAATGCACCCTCTGCCACTAACTATGCGCAAGTATTTTAAGTCCTTACTCCAATGACTAATGTAGTAGATGGATTGAAAAAAAATTCTGAGAACTTATGGGACACCCTAATAGCTATCAAGTATCTGACTCACCTGGATGGGGACTATTTTCTTCTCCAGTAAACCTCTCCAGTTCTTATTGTGGGATTGTAATTTATTTTAAAAATATAATTATTTTAAAAATTAAAAATATACTTGCCCTTTCTGTTTCGCCTAGCATACAATTCAGTCCAATATTCTTATCTCAGAATGCTCGGTATATTCCAAATGGAGTCTTTCCTATCAGCAATCAGTTCAGTTATAATATACATAACACGGCATTCATGTATGCATTATCTCAAATATCATTGCTTCGCTACCATCAGAAGTCGCAAGAAACAAATATTCTAAAAGTTTGAACTTTTCACATTATTTAGGTATGATCGCAACAGCATCCATTATTCTTCATCCACATCAATGGCTATTCCAAATGGTAACGCAACAACTTCTACAACACAATTGCAGCTTCAAATGTAAACGAACATCGATATTGGTTTCTGCAATGCTTCCCATATAATATAATCATTGCCCCGATAGTCATCGAACATTATCATGCCAAGGCGTGGTTAGTGTTCTATTGCTGAGAGCTTTTGACAAGAAACCAGCCAACAGTGGTGAGAAACGCTCTGGCACGGATTATCGCTCGTCGCATAATTCACGCTCTTAAAATTCTCACGATCGCAACTCGGTGTTACGACGCCATTATTGAGAATATACGCGTCCTATGTTAATTGTATTGCGGCTACGTATACATCCATTCGTATTTTAGTATCAGGTTGATTCAAAAGTTTCTGACTATTTCCATGTTCCGGCATAATGACTTCCCCAGTTCTTCGGAATCTACCAATAAACTAATGGTTTTCAACAGTTGATGTGGCCTTGGGAACACTGTATAACTAGCGCTATAATAGGTGAATGCGATTCATTTGGTTAGAACTGTTCACCAATTTCGTCATTCTTTGCAATTAATCTGAATTTTGAATTGATTATAACTCCAACGAAAAGTGTGATATCAGCAAATCTAACGCATGGTTTTAAAGAGTAATTAGTGGGTTTATTAAAATACATAACGCAAAAGCGTTGTCCTTGCTTTGAACTATCATAATTCTCTCGTCCCAAATCACGATGACTAATAAACATAGCAATGTTTAGAGGTATGTTTGTACTTTACATACACGCATTTCAATCAATCCGATATCGCAATCAACGCAATAAATTATAATTAAAGCCAATTTGAATTTATTCTCAAAATTTTGCATTAAATGTATTTTACTGGATATTCGTTGTGAAAATTCACGAAACCTGCCCATACTGATGTCTGAGAAGTATTACGTATACCCTTTAAGAAAATATGTTAGAGCTGTCTCTCGATTAAGTTTGGACCGAATTACATGCTATTGCTTTCGATTCTGGTTACATGAAACTTCGGATTTTTTGCATCGAAGACCAAGCATATAGGCTTCGCTATGAGTGCGCTATATTCATCCGTTAAGAGGCTTTATTCTCTGAAAAAAATATTGGTGCCTGCACCTTTCTCGTTTCAGAAAATTTGAATTTCTCATTTTCCAAAAATATGCGAAATGAACATAAAAAATGCAATATGTAGTCATTTACAGATCAATGCATTTCTCAAAAGGATGTAACTTCCATCATCCATGAGAAAAAGTATGTATAGGGTAAAGATGGGAGCTTCATACAACCACCAGGAATGGAGCACTCATGCTTCAGAGGAAACAGAATATTGAAAAATGTGTCGTTTTCGATGGATAAATGTTCGCAATTTTAACTTTGCCCTGCTCTCCCCTCTCCGATTGGGCAATGCTGATAGGGTGCGCATATGAAAGAGTATGCAAGGCCTCATTAGTAATTAATATACGGAAGGCCATCGGTCAAACTGAAAGGAAGATGGAAGACAAAATATAAAAATACCGCAAGACTTTTGCATCAACCTAATAGAACACTTAACTCTTACACTACTAATATCATAGTGGGCTAAATCCATAGGTGACAGACATGCGAGCAAATGCGATAAATGCGGAAAATTTAGGAAATGCGAATGCGAGAAATGTTTTCGATTGTTCATTCGAAAACACTAAAAAAACTATATTTGTTGCATGTTTTGATGCGGATGCGATTTTCTCAGGCTCACCACGAGCTATACTTGATGCAAACATATCACGCCTCTCACGAGAGAATCAGTACAAGCTTGGTACATTCGAAAAGTCGGTTTTTTTCGATTTTGGTAGTTCTTGGGGTAATCTGTCGTTCTGAATCCGATTCCGGGTCGATCTGCAGCTTATCTTGTTCGGCGGCTGCAGCAGCTTGCTGCAGAGATTCGAAACTTTGCCTTTCGAGGTTCTGAAAATGGCTTCAAATTTATTCATGCAGGCTGAAATTTGGCCTGTAGGCTTCAATTATGACCTACTTTGACTATTCGGACTAATTTTGAAGTAGGTCAACTGATTCGTTCTGAGCAGTTTTTCTGCTGTAACGTTTTTAGTTCGAAACAAACACAGATCAAACTTTTGCATCGTTTAGAGAATTAAATTCTGCATCTCCCTGATTTTTTCAGAATTTTATTATTCGGTCTTGATGCTTTTTCAAGCGAAAAACTGTGAAAATGCGCATGAGGCGCATGGCTGCACCGAATTCTAAGAGCGTTAAGCGTTGCACTTCGAATCCAGTGGGGGTTCGACTCCCTATGGTAGCAAACATGTTTTGTGCTTATGTAAATGCAAAAGGCTCAATAATTACGCATTGCCAATTGTTCGTTCGTTCACTGTTTGTATATGAAGTATGCGAGGAAGCAGAACTGCTGAAACGCGTCCCTTTCAGAGGTAGCAAAGAGTAATTAAACAAGTAAATATGACTGAATTACATTTTAAAGACAAACAAAACATGTTTGCTGTCATAGGGAGTCGAACCCGCGACCACTGGATTCGAAGTGCAACGCTTAACGCTCTCAGCACTCGGTGCAGCCAGGCGCTTCATGCGCATTTTCACATGTTTTCGCATGAACAAGCATCAAGACCGAATGGTAAAAATCTGAAAAAAATCAAGGAGATGCAGAATTTAATTCTCTAGACGATGCAAAAGTTTGGTCTGTGTTTGTTTCGAACTAAAAACGTTACAGCAGAAAAACTGCTCAGAACGAATCAGTTGACCTACTTCAAAATTAGTCCGAATAGTCAAAGTTGGTCATAATTGAAGCCTACAGGCCAAATTTCAGCCTGCATGAATAAATTTGAAGCCATTTTCAGAACCTCGAAAGGCAAAGTTTCGAATCTGCAGCAAGCTGCTGCAGCCGCCGAACAAGCTGCAGATCGTTCCGGAATCGGATTCAGAACGACAGATTACCCCAAGAACTATCAAAACCTCAAAATCGACTCTTTCGAATGCACCCAGATCTAGGCTTTTTGTCCTGATTCTCTCGTCAGAGGCGTGATATTATAGTAGTCCACTTGCAAGTCCTTAACTAAAACCATGAATTTATTACAGGCAGTAAAAATACACTTGTAGAAAGTTCGAAAATGAAATAGTCAGAAACGTTTGAATCAACATAATATAAGCCATGCTGTTTTCGAAATACTTAACTATTCTATAAGTTCGCTTGACAGTTGATTGCATTGCTTGTCTTTTCGCCCGTTGATCTATATTTCCGCGCTGGTATTCATTCAGAATCATGACTGGCTGTCGGACTTGGCTGGTTTTTCTCATCGGTTGCTCAATCCTCACTGGCGTCGCCGTTGACACATCGTGGGAGTTTGGCATACCGATGTTCACAGCTCTTTGTGGAATCAGTATCTGGTTCGGTGTTTCCGTCTATATGTTCTTCAATGCTTCCCATCAAAAACTCCACCCTGGAACGGTACGGTTTCATAGTTATCGTAGTTATTTTATTTTAAAAAAAAATATTTTAATGCATTGCTAAAAACACAACAATAGAATCTTTGTCTACTTTCCAGCGAGGAATCGCCTGACTCTCTTCAAATCACACACTCTCTCGTCGATCACAATGAGCGAGAGAGTGTATGATATGGATAGAGCGAGACCATTGCTCTTTCCAGCAGAACTATTCACCACTATCCGAACATTGCTGTGATTTTATCATTATATTATGTAACACAGATGTTGGCCATCCTGACTGCGCGGATGGTGCTGGCTGGAGTAGCGAGTGCGATCTCATCAATCGTCTTCGAACGTGTTGCCATTGCTCTAAACGCGTTCATCGTTGCTGCTATATTAGGACATATTATTCTCATAGGACATCAGTCATCACAGGTATAATAATTACCAAAGATAACTTGGTTTGTGTACGATATTCAGATTCGCGAATGGAATATAGTAATTATCGCAGTCGCCATTCCCCTTTCTATCGTTGGACCAGTGCTTACTGGAGTACTATTCAACATTGGATGGGGAGCATCGATTCCGGGAGGCGTTCTTCTGGTTTACTCTTTGGTCTTTATGCACATCGGACTGCATGAAATAAAAATTATTGTGAGAAAATTGAGGTTATGGCGTATTGAACATTTGTCATTGCAGGGCCGTAAAATAGTGATTATTCCCTGCATGATGATCCTGATCGCCAGCACAATTTGCTCCATTATCACTCATACTCTAGCTCCTTTCTGGTACCCCGCGGCCACCATATCTGCACTTTCAGCTTCAGGCTTCCTAATCTTTGCCGAGTACTCAGCAACAGTGGTTAGTTATGAAAGATTAATTGCCGTCATTTTTCGTCTCTTTTTTCTCTAATATCTGAGAACGTGTTAAATGAGGCCAGTTAGAGGCCAATTTACTTATCAGGAGGAATACCATTGCCTTGTTTCAGATGTATGTAAATCGCGGGAGTCTAAGTGCTATGGTGCAGATCGCTGCTGCTGCTGTAGCAAGCGTCGCGCTTGCTGGAAATTGGCCGAAAGCACAAATCGCACTGCATTGTGTGCCACTGATCGTAGGAGCTACATCTATGACTGTTGCATTATGTCGCTATCACATAAACGTTAGTTTATTTACAAATCTGGAATGTTGGAGAATATGTTTTTAGTAAAAAAAAATGGAAATAGTTTTTTTTTGGTTCTTATCCGTTCCAATTACGTAAATCTTCAGGAAAGCGAACGTAAGAAGCAGGTTGCTGTGGTCAAGAACCCCCGACTACTTCTCTTCGCGCTCGCAAGTAGCTCAACGCTCCTGGTGACAAGCATATGCCTTCAAATTATTCATGTAATCTGTTTTCTAGGTGGCATTCCTGGTCGCATTCGATTTCGCGCTTTCTATTTATTCGCACATTCCCCTCGTGTGCTTTGGGATTACATGTCTGTGGATTATTTCAATTCAGATTCTTTTCAAGTTATATCCGTACTATGTAAGTTGTTGAGTCTGCCTCCGAGTATTCATATTTTGAATTCCAAACACATTTTAATCCCGTTATTTTTATTATTATGTAATTTATTTTAGTTATTTTAATGTATTATTATTAGTTTATTTTATTTATTTTCGTTATTTTAATTATTTAAATTTCAGAAGTATCTTGTGATATCCAGCGTTGTGCTGCCTGTTATTTCAGTTCACTTGATATCCGTGTATATTTCGTTTAATGATGGACACGAGCAATGTAGATGGGGAAGAGCAAATCCAGCTTTTCAGCATTCCCCGGTAAGCAAATATCAGATGTCATCAAATATTAGAAAACGATTGATATATTCAAGCAACAACTTGATATCAAACAACAACAAACAACAACCAGCTTTGCATTTTGGGCAATTCAGTTTTTTTTCAGAAATGTTTCCGAAAAAACGCGAAAAAGCAGCCCAACTAATCAACTATGTAGCGCGCTTGAGTTCTAATCGAATATAATGAACAATTGCCCCGCAAACCCCTAAAATTAAAGACTTGGATACGATTATACTTCAGGTCTACCTGTTGGCCGGGATACTCTCGGCTGCTCTTAGTGTGCTGATTTTCTTCGTTCAAGGAACGGGATGCAGCATTCGTTCAGACGAAAAGACTAGAAGAAAACGGCCTGTGCACAGCTTCGAGCCAACGACGCGGCCCGCTACCAGCTTCGCAATTGTCTTCCTATGCTGCGTGATTGCCGAAGCGTGCATGTACACTTCGTGGATGGCTGGAGTACCTGCGATGTTCGCTGCAGTTGGCGCAGCGGTTTGGCCAATAAGGATGACCGTGCTGTTCTCGGAAAAGAGCCAAGTACGTATATTTTGTTATTTTTGTAGTCACAAAAGCCGAACTAGTGGCCGGAACTAACAGTTAGAGTTCTAAATTAGAGTTCGTAACTTGTGCTTCGGTAGAACGGGAAGAGTGCACATAATGCACATACGGCTTTAGTATTTCCCGAACGACGTTACTATCAGGTCAACGAAAGCTACCGTCGCGAGGTCTTCGGAGTGACTGCTCCATTCACGCTTGTCGGCATGGTCGCCACTGGCCTATCGTACAACCTCGGCCTCGTATGCGTTCTGCCCGGCGCCCTCCTTCTCTCCCTCTCCCTTGGCATGCTCATCTGGGCGCTGTACGACCCCGCATTGGAAGCTAGTCAAATAAACCATATGATAAGTAACCCAAATTGTATCAGAAGATCAATCGTATACTGGAAATAGTTTGCTACATCTTCCTCGTTGTGTGCTCCACTTCCAGCTTCACGACTCACGACCATTTATATTTCCGGTAAGTAGAGTTTTACTTGACCTCTTATTGGCCTGAGTATTTAGCACATATGTGACCGCTATTAAAGACACTAGGTCGGATGAGAAGTATGACATCTTGCCGCCCTTGATAAATCAAAGGCGACATGGCGCCATAGTTATCATCCGACTTAATAATTATTCAAAAATTCCATTTTCGTATTTCGCAATCCTCAAATAGATGGAGGGATGCACAATCGATTCCCGCCATATGGCTATGATCTCACATAATTGCAATATTTATCACTTCCAACCATTCATGTATATCTTAATCCCCACGGAAGTTATGACGATCTGAACTTTTTTGCCAAACTTTTGACTGGTACTGTAGCACAACTCCAGGTCTTTACTGAGCTTTACTCCCACTCCATTGTTATCGCTTTGTCGACTGTGATTCATAAATGTAAGATCATTGATAGAATTGTCCCCGTGTTTATTGGTCTCTCCTTAGTTGCCCTCATCTTCGCCCGATTCATAATCGCTGTCTGCGTCCATCTGAACGACGACTGGAGCTGCAGGGGCTGCAGGTGCTGCTGCCGCAACAGGCCACTCGTGCCTTGGGTTATTAAACCGAAGCTAAGCCAGATCTCATGAACTCATAGGGAGCGTGCTCTCTGCACGAGACGGGGTTGACTGAGCGGGCTGAAATCCAACTTGGAATTTCACACTTGGATCCAACTTCGATCTTGTTTTGAGAGGGGCCACACTTGTTTCCAACTTGGGTTCTCCCTCCTGAGATGATAGGGGAATGCAGTTGCCGGCAGATCGAAGAGAATTGCATTCATCAACTTTGTCCTTCCCTCTCATTACTAGAACATTCGCCTGATAACAACATCTTTTGTCGCAGAGACGCGACAACATCTAGTCTGTCGAATTATCAAGGATGTATGATATCATACCAACTAGTTCGCCAGTTCTTCAGTTTTGTAGTCTCTCGTTATCAGTTTACTCATCACTGATTAAGGGACGTGAAGGAGGACTTTCCTAGGATAGCACGTTTGAGGCTAGAGGGAGAGAGAGAAGAGGGAGAGTAAAGGGGGGGGGGGGGGGGCGAAGGAGGAGGAAGCACCTCTCCTCTCGCTCTCATCGCCCTCGCTCTTCTGTGTCTAATCTCATGCAATGCCCTCCTGTTGTTTTTTGCCGCGGATTACAAATTTCGCGCCCATTTTGAGCGCATTTGTTCTAATGCACACGCTTGTTTATTATAACTGCATACATCTCGCTTGAATTCTTCACTTTTTCTACATCCCTTATTTATGTTCTCCAAATTCATTTGTTTAAATGTTTGTTTAACATTTGCTTATGAACTTGCGAAGTCTGGACTAAGTAGTGTAGTGCGTTAATCGTGAGTGCATTGTATGCAGTGATAATATGCTCATTTTGATGTGCGCTAAATAGTGACGTGTGATTCAACTTAATGCAATGTTCCCGCTTAGAATCGGCATGCCCGCTACAAGATCCCAGACGCGGGGGCTATTAGAAGAAACGAGTCAGGTGAAGGAAAGAGGCAAGAGAGGAGAGGTCAGTATATGGCAAACAAATATATACAAATTAGGGGGGTCATATCTCAGCCGGTAGTGTGTTAGGCTGAACGACGTAAGCCTCCGAGCTGAAGTTCCGCCCGCTACACTAACTCTGTATAATTGAGAAGCCTAACTCTCTCATTCAGCATGCTGTTGCCACCCTCAACCGCGTTGCGCCATCCGCGAGCACGCGTCGTGTTGAGATCGCGAAAACGAAAGAAGAAGAAGCAATTTGTGCAATATGTATGAGCCATCTTAATGTGAGGGTTTCACGTTTAACAACGAACATCAGACCTGCGAAATTTTTACTAGAACGTTTGCGCAATGCGACTGATTTCAGAAGAAATCAACGATCGATTGCAACCACGCCTTTCACCGGAAGTGCATTATCAAATGGCTAAAGATACAGAATGTGAGACATTTGTGTATACTTTTGAACGTAAAAATGTGTCTATACTTATAATAGTATCACACTTAGGAAAAACATCACTTAGGTTGGAGGATTTATTGTTGGAGCCGTGTCGCAAACTCGCATATCGTGGAACCCAGATTATATCAACCTATCGTTACCTATACCGTATTCAGGAAGCGAAATCGACGGCTTCTTGTCCCACATGCAGACAGCCTGCGACTGTGATCAAGACGGGACGAAGAACCACAGAGCTGAAGAAGATTCCAGGATGGAATAATAACGTACATTAAAGAAGGGAGCAAGCCTTTCCGACTTCGATTTCGTAACCTAATTATCATAGTGACAAATGTCGATAAATCAATATCGAATTTAAACATGATTTCATTTTAGTAGATTACACTTAAGATAACAGATTAATAATTTATCAAATTTAATTAAATAAATTAAATAATAAAAATAAATTTAGGCTCATCAGCCCGACGGAGACCACGGTGCCATGGTCGGCGAAATCGTTCGAGGATAGGAGGTACTATTCACATTCAGATTAACGCAACTAACAGAATTTCACGGTCGAATATTCAGAATACAGCAGATCCAACACGAATTGAAACATACAGAGATCTGGCAGGGCGGCTGCTTGAAGTTCTTGAGGTGCGCATTTTTTTAGTCAACAACACTTTCAACAAGTTTCGTTATATGGAAAACAACAATGCATGGCATTATTGTTCCATCTTGCCCAAATCCCAATAGATGTTAAGAAATATATTCGTTTCATCGATTAGCTGATGACATTAAGGATATTATCTCATCTCGACAGCCCTACATCGCAGAACTGGCCCAGTTCGAAGCCGAAGAAGCTCGAATGGTCGATGAGAACGCTGCGATCGCTGCAAGGTGGCGTTCATAATTCCGGTCGCCGTATCCTTTTGCGCGTAGAAATCGTTATTAGTCGTTGCGGCGTTCTGCAAGAGTTTGTCTCTGCATATTCATTTCCCGCACTCGCGACTGGTCGATCGACGAGAACGTGTGGGAAATGAAGCGAGCATAATCTTGCAGAACGCCGCAACGACTAGCTGTGAAATTCATGTGCAAAAATAGGCGGCGACCGAATCATTGACTCTAATTTAAAGGAGTGCTCTGGGGAATGAATGTTAGGGAGTCCCACGACGAAAATACTGCGCTCTCAATGGGAAACTGTAGCGAATTTAGCCCGAGAAAGAGGCGAGTGTGAAGTACAGCAAGTGAAACATAAAAGAATCAGTCACGACCCTGCGCTATCAATGAACTTTGCGCGTATGTAAATAGCCTCACAGTCATCGTCAGAGTCATCTGTGGAACTTCGGATAAAGTGATTACTGATCGGGTTAGCGGTCTCTACAATATCTACAGTGTCACCATGGGTGACTGAACATTCCCCGGAGCACCCCTTTAAGGGCGCGAAATGCTGTACCGAGACGAGCTGCGACAGCTGCAGCAGCCGCAGCAAGGGATGCGCTTGAGTTGACGAGACGGACGACAGAAGATGTGCGAGCTGACGTGGCATCAGCGCGTGAAAGCGCAGATCGGCTGTCGAGAGCACTCGCTCGCGTGCCGTGATGGAACTACAGCAAGAGCTTGATGGAATAGTGCAATATTGTGAATTTGCATGGATGTATCATTACCGAATCATCTGGCTCTCATGTGGCGTTAAAATCGATCTTTGATTTGAATTCCCGAAATGTCATGTTTACATTTCCTGAAGAGCTAGCGGCGAAATGTCATGTTTACATTTCCTGAAGAGCTAGCGGAAACCAAATTTCAAGTAGCTAGCTCTTCAGGGAAATGAAATTTGAAATTGCGGGAATTCAAATCAAAGATCGAACTCGCGGTTTTTAACATCGTATCAATGTGTTCTTTACTCTTCACCGTTTGCTTTCTCTACTGATCTCACGTGGAACGAACGATTTCGACTCATAAATGCATTAACATATCCAATTATTTTTGTCAGTGGAATAATATTACATGTATTTGATGCTCTTCATATTTGTGTGAATCAGTTTATTTCGATAGTTCATCTTTAACTTCGTTCAATATTAATATAATTTCTTCAAATTTTAAATTTAACTATCTCATCATGGTCCCTTCGAGCCTACAAAATTTCAGATGGGTTGGAATATTTATAAATATTTTACATTATTTATGTTATACACTTCATCGCTTGCGAAATATGTTTCACAAGCTATATATATTTTGTTTTGAACAGTCGTCGTTTGTCGAATGTGTTTCACAAGTGGTTAAATTGTCTTCGATGTTTTCTTACACAACACAATTAGAGAATCCTGGATTCTCTGATCAAAACAACAGGGATTCGCTCGATTCTATGCAAAATGGGGGGAGAGGAATTGGAGAATCATTCCATTCTTTAATTTTTGAGGGAGCGCGGTCTCAGAGAATTAAAATGCCAACCCTAATCCGCATTGCGCAGAGAGGGGGGGAAGCTCATTTGCTTTACAAGGGGAATATCAAATCTCGCTCTATCACTGTTATTAACAAATCATATTATATAATAATATATTTATCGCTCGCCGATTATAATACAATTGATAATATAATCTTATTATCTAACTGATGAATCTCTAACCTGCAATGCCTCGATAGACTGACAGCCGGGAAGAGGGGCAGATGGCTTCTGGGCGAGTTTCAGCTGGTAAATATCTTTATTTTGATGCTAAATGCAAAAAAAGAAGTAGATGTAACAATTATTGAACATATTTTAATTTCCTTTACCATTTAAGAGATATTCCACTAGAAAACGTACCAACTCTACGGACGACTTTTTTTAAAACCCTAATCAAAATTTTGCTGGTGTTTCCATACCATTAAAATGGTTCGATCAGTTCGCTTCCAGATGCGCTCTCCATGCTATGAAGATGATTACGACGAGAACATCGAATTCGAGGATGGCCGGAAGGAAGGCGGCGTCGACCATGATGTTGCTCTGCGATATGATCAGTTGAATATAGAGTTCGAGAAACGATTCAACACTCTCTTCATTCTGCGCGCTCTCTCGCCGATCGATCGGCGAGAGAGTGTATAGAATGAAGAGAGCGTGGTATCGTATCTCAAACTCTAGTTGAATAGCATTCAAGATTAGGCACGATATCGCTAAAATACTAAAATAGTTGCAATTTAGTGTATGTACCGTAGTCTTACAGCTGGGAAATGATGATGAGTGGCAAGGACTGAAATGGGGGTGGCGAGAGAGTGCGACAGCGCGAAATAGAGGCGGCCCCAATTACCGTTCTTCGCGGGAATTTTTTCCGATACGCGAAAGCGATTGGTATTCGTGGGAAATATTTGGAGCATGCGACCCCTTACATGCACAATATGACCGTGGGGAGAATTCGGAGAAGTGTCGACACGACATTATTCATTAAGAATAAGAGGTCGGATAGAAGATGCAGGACGGTTGATGAGTGAATTGGGTATATAACACGGTTCTTCTGCAAAATTGCAAGAAAATCGATGCGACAAGTAAAATGCTTGTCGGCCTAGATATTGCGAATGTTTGGAGAAAGTATTTTGACTGAGCTTTGCGGAATTTGCGTTATGACATATCTTTTATATTTTTAGACCTTCATGAGAGCTGCATAAAGATGGCCCAACTTTACACATTTGCATATGTGTATTGTGTGATTTTCATTCAACAAATCACTCTTCCTACTCAGTAGCGGTATGCAGGGCACCGAACTATGACCAATGAAATATACATTTACCCAAATTCGATTATGGAGAATCATAATCAAAGATACAATCGTTTTGTATATGGCTAACGAACGAGATAATTTACATAATAAGAAAAAAAAAATTTTTCGAAATTTTTTTAAGGTCTTTATAAGACGGGATCATTGTACGCATTGCAAGAGAAAATTGTTGGAGTTTGAACAATCCGGTATCAATCAATTGACTGAGAACCCGCCTTCCATAGATGCAGGTCATTACTCCGTCTAACATGCAAATTCCGCAAATGTGAGTGGAAACATGTTCTGCCTACCCTAACAATACCTAGTCTGACATGTATCAACACAATCGGAGGAAGTTTTTTTCTTCCTTTAGCAAAAGGGTCCCGTTTTCCTACGTTTGAGATCCGTGACATAGGCAATAATTATCCTCTCCCTTCCAGCACAAAGTACCTGCGCGGTAGTTCCTCTTCCCCTCACACTTGCCGCTCTCTCTATCTTTATATCTCTCTAACTTCAGCGTCTGATCTCTCACATAGCTCTATGTAGTTTGCGCACTAATGTTTGGCGCCATTTTTTAGGACCGCGATTGTATTCAAAACCCTCGACCAATTATAGCGGGACTTTTGTCCACTGCATTGGGCTAGAAACTCTCTCCCTCCTTTTAGTGAAGCCCGTTCCCTTTGCATTTATGCTGTTGAAAATATATGAATTAAAGGTCTTGATGATGCTTTACAAACTTCATGATGCTGCTGAGAATAGGGAATACTTGGAAAAATATTTTCTTTCTTATGTATGTTCCCTATAGACGAGATCGCATAGTGAAGATAGTTATTTCTTGCTGAGCCATCCCAAACGTATTCTAGGATGTTTCTAGGCAGATCTCGAAGTTTCTTCATTATCGATCGCTTTTTAAAGTTTAATCCACCAATATGCCCGCGAAAAGATACCCATCACAAGGAGGCGCAATTTTGCCTATTTAGGAAGCCACATTCACCGTTTCGTGTCCCACATGCAGGCAGCGTGTGACTCTGATCAAGACGGGAACGCGAACTACACGACTTAAGGAGATTCCCGGCTGGAACAATAACGTGAGTTACAGTTTCAAACAAAACAGTAAAAAAACTTACCGAAACAATCTCTGAAATATAACAAATTACAAATTTCGATTCAGGTGGTCGACAGAGAGCAGGTCACTGCCGATCTAATAGCTTTTATAACTTTTGAGGCATTATTCACACTCTGGCTCATTGTTGATGTACCATGCAAAGTAGAAAAGACCACACATCCACACTAATAAGGGGAGGTGGCAGAGTGTCCATTGAGTTTCATAGCGAGTCCTAGTGCATTTGAAAGAGGAGAAAAGTCTAAGAACGTATGTTGTTTTCATATTTGCAGAACGCTTATGTGGGGATCTGGGCTCATAGTGGGGAACCCGTTAAATTCTAAGAACGTCTGCTGAACCCGTTAAATTCTAAGAACGTCTGCTGTTTTCAAAAGCACGCTCGTGTCTGGTCTGGAATGTATGTGAGTTTAGGAGCATCGCCTCGGAAATTATCTTTTTTTGGCCGTTCGAACGGGTTCCACACTACGAGCCCAGATCCCCAAATAAGCGTTCCGCAAATAGAAAAACAACATACGTTCTTAGACTTTACTCCTCTTTCGAATGCGCTAGGCCTCGATATGAAACTCCATGGACACTCTGGAACCTTCTCTTGTAAGTTTGGCTAAGCGGCCAAGGCAGGTAGAGAATCCGCGTTTCTGGCCACGAAAATAATGGTGTTTGCAAACTCCACTTATCTTTTGTCCGCCTCGTGTCCTGCGCTAGGTCGGATGATAACTATGATATTATGCCGCCTTTGACATATAAAATGCGGCATGACGTGGTAGTGCGCATCCGACCTAGTGACCTCGTGCGCTCTCTCGAATCCGTTCTAATCCAAGAAGTCCCGAATAATGATGTCTTAGAAGGTGACATCATCATATTGCAGGATCCTTTGATCCTTTGTCCCACCCTTTCACTCCCCATCCATCCGCATAACTGAGAGTTCATGTGACCGAAAACCAAGGAGGGGTTTAGATGAGAGATGAAGGGGGGGGGGTGGACATTAAAGTGTAAAGACCGAAGTAAAGACCGAATTCGAACTCGAATTTCGTATTCCCTCTGCATCCCTTCCTCTTTCTCTCTCCCCTAATTTCGATCGAGCTAGCTCGATCATCCAGAGGGTACGAATCTCGCACTCCCATCGAACTTCGCAACCCTCTTCCCACTCGAGCGTGTGGAAAATATGGAGAGAGGAGTGCGAAGTTCGATGGGAGTGCGAGATTCGTACCATCTGGCATAGAGAGTGCGAGATTCGATTAGAGATAGAGCTTTGACCTCTCGCCAGTGCGAAGTTCGACTGAGGGAGGGAAGACCCCCAGAGGGTACGAATTTCGCGAATTCGATCCTACAACCCTAGTGGACAGTAATCAAGAAGTAAGTAATAATGCTATTGCAGGAGGTGAACTCATCTCGTGATTCCGCGATCGCAACACTGGCCCAGTACGAGGCCGAAGAAGCCGTCGCTGCAGCTGAAACAGCGCCGATTGCCGCAAGGTAGTGGCCGAAATCGCTCAACGCCACTTTTTGTACAGAAAATTCGAAATTAGTCGTTGCGGCGTTCTGCAAGAATTACAATGTCTTCATTTATCGAACTCTTGCAGAACGCTGCAGCGACTATTTGCGAATTTTGTGTACAAATGAGACGGGGCTACTCGAATAACGAACTATCTAACCAGGACAAGGAATGCTGTGAGCATGCGAGCTGTAGTAGCAGCAAGGGCCGCTCGTGAGCTGAGGAGAACTGAGCTCGCAGGACGCATATGTGCATATCGTCTGCCAAGAGTACTAGGTGAGCGCCGTTAGTGACCCTGGGGGCGTTAGATTCGAGGTGACACCCGTACACAACCAAATCCATCACGAGCTATCGAAGACTAGATGTGCATTGCCGAGTGGTCTGACTCTCCATATCATGCACTCTCTCGCTTACTCTGATCGACGAGAGAGCGTGCGGTTTGGAGAGAGTCAGACGATTCCTCGCATTACCCCTATACTGAACCTGGCGGATAAATAAACGAATGGAACTGAATAGGTGGCGTGATTGAGATCGATCTATCGCATAACGAACTCTCGAGAGCGCTCGATCGCGTGATCCAAAACTCTCTCCGTCTTGCTGCTGCAGAAAGAAGAAGAGCATCGTGATCAAAACTAGGGTTCCCGAATTGGGCGTAATTGGGCGTCTTTTGAACCATTTTTAGATATGTTTCCTGTGCCATATATAATAATACTATATATTGTACATGATACATAGCCAAAAATGATTCAAAAGATCCCCAATTTCGCCAAATTGGGGAACCCTAATCAAAACATTAATTGTCTTATCTAGTGTTAGTTCTCATGGAAATGAGTTCAAATTTGAATTTCCACCAGCGCGTATCTCCATTCTCCGTGTAACTAGAGACTTGAAATTCTGTTACTAAGATACAGATACAGCTTAAACTAGTTTTTTTACCAAGGATTTTGTAAGTAATCTTCGTGAAAGATCACCCCTAGGGACATCTTAAAATCACCAGTTTTTTGTTCGCTTTACAGCCTCTAGTCGTTTTTGAAAATCGTACCATTTCAGAATCACCTGGCCCTCGATGTGTACTCTAAATTCCGAATGTTCCTTCTCTCTATCTCCCTCTCTGACTAATGTGATCGACAGATCTTTCGTGATTTTCTCGTATTCAGCTCATGATGCCAAATTAATGTCTGGAGACCTATTTGGGGCGTTATGGGAATAATTGATCGGAATTGAAGACGGGAGTCGGAATGTGGGTGATGTCCTGGTAATGTTATTTGTGATCATGGATGTATTTCCTGGGAAGTCTATGTTGCATTGGTCGCCCCTGCAGCCGCACAAACAGCAAACTTACACCACAAACAGGGGAAAGATAGTATTGTATCTAACCGTGTCGCAGTAGGCCCGTGTGGGCGTTCTAGAACCCTGTTTGATTGTGTGTCAGCTTGAAAGTGCAACGCACAGCAGTCTGAGGCGATTACGGGCACACGAGTACCCGGGCGGAATGAGCAGACCATGATAATAATAATTTATCATGTTATTAGGCACAAGAAAATAGATTATGAAACGTAAGAAACGAAGAAAAACATGAGATACGATGTCGCAACTAGGCCACCATGCGTCCGGACTGTGTACAATACATGCATAGCAAAATTAACGAAAAACCAAAGGGATACGGATAGAACATCAAAGCCAAAACGTTAATAATGAGAGCCGCAAATTGTGCATATCCACAAATTTCAATAAGCCAGTGCAATTTTTTTTAATTTTTGGGTTTCCTTAAAACGCGTTCTCTGTAAGAACGCAGTGTAACGGTCAGATAGTGGCACAACTCCGTCAAAATGATCGCACGGTGCTCAAACTTTCAGTATGTGACCACTAGGGACAAATAAAGTTTCCACCGGAAGTTGGAGCCCAAATTCCAATTTTGACTTACAAAAATCGATAATTTTAAATTTTGGATTTCGGCCTCGTGATATATCATCACGAGTCAGTGGAGGTGCGTGGGAACAATTTTCAATTTTTATTTTTTGTTTGGCTTCATATTATGGTACGAAAATACACTAGAGGCAACATCTCGAAAAAACTAGGTCATATGTTCCAGAGCCGGCTTTTAGGAAACTTCCGGTTTTGCATCCGGCTCTACACTAACTACTGTCCTTTACAATAAAAAAATAAAAAAGTGCATTTTTGGGGGACTTTTTTTACAATTTCTGTCCGAATGTCGCAAAGTGCGATTTTCGTCAAAAATATTTTTTTTCAGATTTTCTTTCAAACTTTACCAGTTTATCAATATGTTGTTGAGAGTTCCAGGAAGTGTAGTATTTCTCCATTTTAGGCTTGTCAGTGATGAGTTGTCGACGTTTTTTTTGCCCAAAAATGCTTCAAAACTCACCTTGTGGTCTCCAAGCGCGGTGGAAAACTCGCTAGTGCAGAAGTCAACCAGCTGGATAGGAAGGTCATTGCCAACTCGACCGACATTTTGGCATGTTCCTAAGGAGACAAGTAGCCCTATCGAAGAAGAACCGAATGATCGGGAGGACGATATCGTCCAGCCCAGCAGTCCCTCCTCGGTTCATGCCACTGGAATGCAATCCACGTCGCTGTTCTACTGCGAATGCGGTGCTTCCTTCATTCGATGGTTGAATTATCTGAAGCATCTTGACGAAGGGAATCATAAGATATGCCCCGAACACATCAAGATCCGTGATAGGGCACTCGGATTGTATATGAGATCAATTGAAGAAAATCTGACCCTAGTCCCGATTTCGTCAGCCTCAGAAGTCCTTAAGGCCATGAATAAAGCGATAAAGGGAGTATCTGCTCCAGAACTTCCCGAAGGATGGGCAATGGGATCTGGAAGGAAGACTGGACGATATCCTGAGACCACAAAAGCGTACTTAAAGGGGGTGCTCCAGGAAATGAATGTTAGGGAGTCCCACCACGAAAATTCTGCGCTCTCAATGGGAAACTGTTGCGAAATTACCCCGAGAAAGAGGCGAGAAATAAGAAGAGTGAATGAAACATAAATGAACAAGCCACTTTCCTGCGCTTTCAATGAACTTTGCGAGTATGTAAATAACCTCAGAGTTGTCTGTGGAACTTCGTACATAGTGATTTCGGATCGGGTGAGTGGCCTCGTCAATATCCACACTATCACTATGGGTGGCTGAACATTCCCCGGAGCACTCCTTTAAAGAAAAAGTTTAATGAATTCGCTGCAGCGGGAAGGAAGCTGAAGGCTGATGTGGCAGAGGGATTGATGAGAGCATATCGATTCATTGAACCAAAGGATTGGATGACGAGAAACCAGTTGAAGAATTACATCAACACACTCTTATCAGAAATGCCGAAGCTGAGAGTGTTCAGAAGAGCAGCGGAGCCAGATGAAGATGATGATCATGACTTCCATGAGGAAGTGGAAGTGGAACCACAGGAAGAGGACTTCTTTTTCTGGGGGGCGGACAAAGCCTAAATGACCAAAAGCTCAAAAAATCGCATCGCGCTGGGACGTTGAGATAGGAACTTGGAAGTTATAGCATTGCAACAAGTATGCTCTCCTCTACATCACCATAGTTAGATCTCCCAACTAGGTGATCGTGAGATCACTCCATATCTATGTATAGGGGTTCATGCTTCAAAATTAAAAATTTTAGAGAAGATATCTGAATAGATGAACACAAAAAACCGTAATTAATCAATACCCATGTCACTTGGGAGCAGTAGTTTATGGGGCACTGGAACACCGATTGGATACTTCATGTAGGGTTTATCTAACCCTCATGTTCCACTCAAATTCTCAATTTTGGACCATGAACATAGATATGGAGTGAAACTCATGATCGCCTAGTTAGGAGATCTAACTATGGCGGAAAACCCTCGATTCAGCTCATATAAAAAATGTTTTCACCATCACGAAGGAAACTTACAGTGGGTTTTCTTTTCAAAAAATGAAATGATAAGTCTTCATACATCTATGAAAAATATAAAATCAAAAATCGAGAGGGGGAGTAGTTTCGATATTTCGCATCAAATGTGTATGGGTGACGAAGCATGACGACACAATTCTATCTAGTGTACCCTAACGTATCATTCATTGAGAAATATCTGCTATTAATTAGTTTTCTGAATGTTGCAATTAATTTGGCACTGAAAAATTCGAAGTTTCGTGAAGTTTAAAAAATCGATTTTTTTCGATTTATCGCATTTTTACACGTCTCAAAATCAAGATTCTTAATCATACACCGACACTGACTATATAAATAATTTAGTATACCCCGAAAATAGTCAAAATATTTTAGAAACAAACTCACACATCCTAAATTCTAGAAATATTCACACGAACATGCCTTCTCGGGAGTTGTGGAAAATTGGAAGTTCCTTTTTTTACCAGTGTTATGTGGTTATCGATAAGTTTTGAATTAGAATATTGGTTACATGGCGTGAAGTGTTTAACTAATCATGAAATATTTACATATTTCACAATTTCAGAAAATCGACATCTTCTGAATTGTCCATTTTGAACTCACTTTCAAAAACTGTTGTCGTTAGTTATATTGCTTACTTTTTTAACTCATCACGTCAAATCCCTACTATTCCAATTAAAAACTTATCGAACTTATCGACCACATAACACTGGTAAAAAAAGGAACTTCCAATTTTCCGCAACTCCCGAGAAGGCATGTTCGTGTGAATATTTCTAGAATTTAAGATGTGTGAGCTGGTTGTGTCTAAAATATTTTGACTATTTTCGAAGTATACTAAATTATGTATCACGTGTATCACGAGTCAGTGGATGAAAAATAGGCCCCTCGGGAACATTTCGAAAATTTGTTCCACGAATTTGGCCCATACTATGGTAGAATAATACCCTGGAGTGATGATTTCGAAAAATATAAGTCATTTGTCCCAGAGCCGGCTTTTAGGAATTTTCCGGTGTTGTACCGTATATCTGCTCCCAGTTGAGCTAGAAAGGTGGTATTGGGCTTAAAATGTGTGGAAAATTATTTCGAACAACTTTTATGTTTAGAGCTTTTGTGTGTGACGCCAACTGAAAATGTTATGGTAAAAAGTCCATTTTTTCAATCAAAAAATATTTTTTTTCGACATCACGCAGGAAACTTGCAGCGGATTTTCTTTGCATATTTCAAAAGAAGAAGTCAACCTGCATTACATAAAAAAATAGCAAAGAAATTCAAGGGTAGATTTGCATTGTAATTTTGGGTCAAAAGTGGAAGTTTGGTATCGCAAAAATCATTGTTTTCAACTTATTTATTTCAATCTTTAAACACCGTAAATATATGCAATACGAATTTAAAAGTTCATAAAAATTGCCAGGAGAACATTTGGAAAGAATTTGAACGATAATGATTTTTGATAATGAATAATGAATACGATAATGAATAATGATTTTTGCGATTTTGCCAAAGTTCCACTTTTGGCCCAAAATTACAATGCAAATCTACCCTTGAATTTCTTTGCAAATTTTTAATATAATGTAGGCTGACTTCTCCTTTTGAAATATGCAAAGAAAATCCACTGCAAGTTTCCTGCGTGATGTCGAAAAAATTTATTTTTTGCTTGAAAAAATGGACTTTTTACCATAACATTTTCAATTGGCATCACACTCAAAAGCTCTCAACATAAAAGTTGTTCAAAATAATTTTCCACACATTTTAATACCACCTTCCCAATACCACCTTTCTAGCTCAACTGGGAGCAGATATACGGTACAAAACCGGAATGCGGAATTTTCGGGTTTGCTCCCCTAAGAGAAAGGACCAACAACTTTGGAATCTATATTGAGAAAACCAAATCCACACCTCGATATCATTGTTTTTCTCGTAGAGTTGCTAGGATTTTAAACGCTCTCCCCACCCATGTATGTCATCCCCCAGCATACCTGTCTTTAAGAGGAGATTGATAACTCTAGAATTTGATTTTCGGAAATATATTTTCCAATAGTATTCCCTCCTTCCACTACCTTACCACATTCCTTCACTCTCACCCCTCCCCCCTTATGAGATCCCCTGACGCTGGATCTCGGAGCAGAGTCTACCTGGTCTACCTCGAGTGCCTCCTCCTCGATAAAACTCCCCATCAGACCAGACGAAGACAGATGAGACCAGCCGATTGGATCTTCGCATTTTACGATTGCACCTCCTTCCCCCTCATTCCCCCCTTCCTATCGTATTCGACCTCAGTGTGAGGAGAATCAACTCTCTTGTATCATAACACATAAGTAATTATTCGTATTTCGTTGCGCCGCCGAGCGTAGATAAAATATATATATAATTCCTAAAAGCCGGCTCTGGGAAAAAATGACCTATATTTTTCGAAATCATCACTCCAGGGTATTATACTACATTAGTATGGGCCAAATTCGTGATACAAATTTTCAAAATGTTTCCGCACACCTCCACTGACTCGTGATACGTGTGGTATATAGTTAGTGTCGGTGTATGATTAAGAATCTTGATTTTTAGACGTGTAAAAATGCGATATATCGAGTTCGAAAAAATCAATTTTTTAAACTTCACGAAACTTTGAATTTTTCAGTGCCAAATTATTGCAAAATTCAGAAAACTAATTAATAGCAGATATTTCTCAATGAATGATACGTTAGGGTACACTAGATAGAATTTTGCCGTCATGCTTCGTCTCCCTTGCACATTTGATGCGAAATATCGAAACTACTCCCTATTTTCGATTTTATATTTTTCATAGATGTATGAAGACTTATCCTTTCATTTTTTTGAAAAGAAAACCCACTGTAAGTTTCCTGCGTGATGGTGAAAACATTTTTTAAATGTGCTGAATCGAGGTTTTTCCGCAATAAGTTTTTAAATATTGATTTTTCCAAAAAGTTGTCAACATAAAAGTTGTTCAGAATAATTTTCCGCTCATCTTGAGCCCAATACCACCTTTGTGGCAGGTCTGGAAGCTGACATACATTAGGGCCAGAAGCAAAACCGGAAAATTCCTAAAAGCCGGCTCTGGGACCAATGACCCTGATTTTTCGAATTCTTCACTCCATGGTATTACACCATTGTAATATGAGTGCAATTCGAAATGAAAAATTTCAAAATGTTCCCGAGAGGTCTGAATTACGTCCACTGACTCGTGATACACGTATAATACATGCCAAGGCATGTGGGGGTGTAAGGTAAGGGAAGGACTTTGGCGCCTTCTGCCGTCGACAAGGGGGTGGGGAAGAGTTGGATCTTTGGACTCACTCATCTTCTTTTGAATCGTTCGTTCTCACATGACATGCATTTTGAGCATGCGGGCAGTTTCGCATGAAATCGGGCCGCATCCCCTCTTTAGGCGCTTGCATTCTTCCCTTAGACTAGTGGCTACCGAGATCGTATTCTTAATGAATCTTTCATCCCGTATAGTCAGTCCTCCTTAGAAGCACTTTAGCTTCACAAATCTTTATCTATTGAAACAGAATGAGTGAACGCAATAAAGTGGCATACGTGGAACAACCAAGTACTATTAACGCAACTTGTGTGGCTATGTTGCGATCGCCTCAAGCCAAATGGCAATTGCTGGGCATCTCCGTGGCATATTTCTCCGTGGCAAACAGTGTCCACCCGGCTCCTTGAGCTGAATTACCGGACACAAATTGAAGTGTTAGGTAATTGCTCGTGGAACAGATAGATGTGAGGGGACACCATGCTCGAGCCATGATCGCCGATCGAGAGAAAGCCTGCATGTGCTTAAATTTTTGTTAATATTGAATAGAAAATTGTCTAATTATATGCAAAAAGTGCATTATAGAGTCACTTTGCAATCAGTGTAGAGTTTTGGAATGCGCCATCTCTTATCGACAAATAGTCGTCGTCGTCCAATTTGAAATAATCTAAAATTAAAATTATACTTTCTTATATGTTTTATGTATCCTACCCATACTGAATTCAATGATCTTTTTCGGAGAAGCGCTCAAATAGTACCAGCAGGTTGCATTTTTCCGATATCCGTCGGGCCAGCCTGGTGAGTGCACCTGGCAGTTAATATTGTTTTATTATCATTTGCATATCACAAAAAATAAATAATATGATACGTGTGATGACGGTATACACGTTGAAGTAAAGATCATAGTATCGTACCATGCTGTTGCCGTTGAGTGTCTGATCGACAAATAATCATTTCTCGTTACATTAAAGTGATCTTAATTAAAGTACTAATTTATTTACTATTTAATTAAATTAAATTAATTAGTGATTTAAAGTGATTAAAGTGATTAACCATGCATGCATATCACTTTCATATCTCGGCCATACCGAATTCGATTTCAAGTATCTTTCCGGGAGAAGCGCTCAGAAAGTACCAGCTGTTCGCATTCTTCGGATATCCGTTGGGCCAGCCTGGCGAGTGTACCTCAAACTTCTGAATCAAACTTCTGAATTAATGTTTCCACACTTTTCACGTAAGACACTTATTGGGCCAGCCTGGCGAGTGTACCTCAAACTTCTGAATCAAACTTCTGAATTAATGTTTCCACACTTTTCACGCAAGACACTTATTTTGACAATAAGTACTTGACGAAAATTACCGGGGCAAATATATACTCACCATGTTGTTGCCATTGAGATTCACGGGGGGTCAGGCAGTCGACTCATTTGTCGATGTGTTGATGTTGGTAGACACTGCAGTGGTTTCCGAAACACGGTCTAAAGGAGCAATTATCTGACTCTCTTCAGTTTGCACGCTCTATCGCCGGTCAGAGAGACGAGAGAGCGTGCAAACTGAAGAGAGTCAGACGATTGTTCGCCTAAAGGAAAGGAGAAAAATCATGACCGAACGGTTTTGAAGTGGGGAATGAACAGTTTCGAATGAACACGATTACAGTCGCATATTTGCAAATGTAATGTATATTTTATATTTTATCTACGCTCGGCGGCGCAACGAAAGACGAATAATTACTTATGTGTTATGATACAAGAGAGTTAATTCTCCTCACACTGAGGTCGAAATACGATAGGAAGGGGGGAATGAGTGGGAAGGAGGTGCAATCGTAAAATGTGTAATGCTTAAATGCTTTTTTTGTAATTGTATACATTCAAAATGACTCATGTAATTAAAGCGAACCAGTCCTACCATAATGCGCTATCTTAACATGCACCAACTCACTAATTTATCTATTATAATACTGTATTTTCTCACGTATATATAGGGCATCGGGCTGGAGCTATAAGGATAGAGTTTGTTGAAGAGACTCTGATAAAAAAGAACTGTGTCGTCCCCCAGGATTAGTGGATCAGGAGGATATGGCATCACTTGCTATTTTGGGCAGGTGTTGCGTCATTTCCGTTGTCAAGACACAGGTAAATGGCTACTCCGAGATTTCCCAGAAGTAGCAGGAGTACTGAGATCTGTAATTTAATTTACTAAATACAGTCAGATGCATCAGGGTTTCGTTGTGGCTTCGCATTTCAGAATTTTATAGTCGAAAGAGTAACGTGGCCTCGTAGATACAATCCAATACCATTGCTCCGAGCAATCATCTGACTCTCTTCAGTCTGCATTCTCTCTCGTCTCTCTGACCGGCGAGAGAGCATGTAAACGAGGGTCAAAGCATTGCTCCCAATATCGTACCTTGAAAGCTATGCCAACTCCTTTGTCGGCCATTTTGGGAAGAGAAGACAGAGACAGCCGTGGATAACTAGTCCTTCAAACTTCAGAAACGACTGATGAAGTACTAGTCCGACTCGCACTTTTATATTCAGACATTGAATCATTATCACGTAGGATTAACCCGAGATGGAATGAGGGAATGATTTGTAGTTGTGTATTTCAACTTTTTGCTTTTTTTTCAACACAAACAATGCCGTCACTTCTCAATTATTTTCTATTCCTTTTCGATAATCCGTGTAAGGCGAGCCCAAGAGAAAGGAGTCACATACCAAAGAGTATTTCCTATACATACTGTTCCCAGTGCATCCCGGCGTATATTTTGTGAACCGGTTTCCGTAGTTGTGTAATAATGCATGTATCGCAATTATGTCCATAAAGGTGTAGATTAATTGATAATTATGAGATACACAAAAACATTGATCGAAAGAGATACGAGACATGAGAACAATAGGTGATAGAAGAACAGAGATGGCGAGAAACTATGAGGATATATCTCAGAATTGGGTCAAATAGCAGCTCAATATGGCTCGATTAGAATGGCCAGTCCTCGAAAAGATGCGCCCGAAAAAAATAAAATATTGTGGGGCCTATTTTTTTCGAGGAATCGCGAAAAAATGAGTCCATATCACATCATTCGCGAAGGTATTTGCCTGTGCTATTGGATCAAACTTACAATTGAGAAAATCCTTAAAAAATGAGTATGATCAAGCGTTCCGTAAAGCGTAATAAATTAGTCATGAATTAGTGCAAGACTCCACTCACCCCCGCAGACCGGAGCAATGCAACGTTCTCTAGTATCGATGGAAACTATTAAGTGACCATCGGATCAATGGTCTGACTCCCTTCAGTTTGCACGCTCTCTCGCCAGTCAGAGAGACGAGAGAGCGTGCAAAATGAAGAGAGTCAGACGATTGCTCAACCATCGATGGAAACTATTAAGAACTAGAAGGGTAGATCTCATTATGCCTCGCCCCTTTCTCTCTCAATCGACGAAACGTTAGGCGAAATGCCGGCGCAAGTCAATCAATGCACTTTGGATAGTCGAGTTTTATTTATTTTTTTTATATTTGATAAAGTGTCAAGAAAATTAGTGTCAGAAAATTAGTGTTCCCTGCTAATATGCGTGCTCTTTTGTTGCGTTGACTCATCGATCGAATATTAATGTCTTTCCAATCTCCAGAGAAATGGTGAGAAGCGCCTTTAGTTCTTCAGTTTTAACAGCCGTTTTCAAAGTCCAACAATAAGTCAAATGATGAATTTACACACTCCCTGAAATGACCTATTATACAATTTCGTAATTCCCGAATATCATGATCATAATCTCCAGTACATTTGGTACGATATGCCGTACTACTAGAATGATGTCTTTCCTGGGCAAAAAGTTACAAAAGATTCGAAAAGTGTCCACTGACTTTCCGACGGTACTGTAGCTCGTACCCGACCTATTGCCGAAGAATTGTTTTCGAGGAGGATCAAAATGTATATCTTTTATCGTGACCAAAATATGCAAATGTAGTATTGACATATTCATGATAAGCCCCTGTACAAATTTTAAAACTGAAATTGAGTTACACAAATTAAGATGCAGCCTGCATTCAACCTGGCCCATCCGGTCGAGGAGCAATTGTCTGACTCTCTTCAGTTTTCACTCTCGTCTCTCTGACAGGCGAGAGAGCGTGCAAACTGAAGAGAGTCCGACCGTTGCTGCGGTCGAGTTGGTGCAAAATGGTGTTGACCACGATGATCGACGCCGTCGTAAACACCTTTCCTCAAGTTTTCGAAAAATCGATGTCACATGTCCTTCAGAACGTTGATCGACTCTTACGCAACTGCCGTAATATAGTATGATCCATTCATGGTATTTATCATTGCGTCGTATTTATCATGCGTGGGCGTAGAATGAAAGCATACATTATCATAACAAAATAACAATTATTTGCGTATAATATTTTATATGTTCCTTAATCTATTTCTGTGGTGGAATCGTAATGTAAATTGACCACACTTGATTGCACTGTGGTAGCCCACGCATCAGTTTTGCGCCAGAGGCGACGTGTGTTACAGCACATTTCGCATATTCGAACCTGTCACGTTCGTACCGGAATGCTGGATTAGCTCCTAAATTTAGCAGATGAGCTAGTGATTTAGATTGAAGAAGAACGATCAAAGGTCACCTTCTCGAGTTGTGAACTCTACAAGAACATCGGACGGCACACACAGCTTAACCTTCTCCACCTTTCGTTCGGTATACAGAACCTACAATAAATTTGAATGAGTCAACTATTAATAGCATAATTTTTTGCATAGAAAATACGTAACATCAATCAAAATGAATTCACAAAATCTATACTTTCACATGGATATCACAATTATATTTATCTAATGTTTACAGGGGGGATGAAAAAAATAAATTATTAATACCTCGAATGCCTTTTCCAGTCCCACAACGGTAACTGAGGTGTCCGTACAATACAATTCCATGACAGGAGTCGATCGTTTGATAAAACTAAGAAGTCGATCATCGTCTAGAGTTGGCTTATCCGCCTGAAATAATTTGCATTATATGAAACAATTTTATTTAAATTAAGTTGTCATACATGTATAACCATTATTTTTGTGAAACAACTGTATATCTACAAAACAAACCTCCATACATTTTAAAGGAGGACTAAAGACAAAATCTAGAAAAAATAGGTATTGCCATCAAAATTTTTGTGAAACACATTTCGATTTATCGATGGAATTCACGTTTGTTTCAGAAGCATTGTGAAACCGAAACATTGTGAAACATTGTGAACATTGCGAAGACACATTGTGAAAGCAAACCCATTCATATTCAGAGTTCAAAACTGCATAAGTTTCAAACGAAATTGAAATTTCAAATCTGATTTCGTCTAGTGATTTAAATTTCCTCATTTCCCTGAGCTATCATATCGCTTTCCCTGACCTGGCTTCCGGCCAACTATCCGTAACTAGGTTCAGACTAGAGATATGGATCTGAAAATTGCGGATCACATTCTAGCTGGGGAGATCTATGCCGTGGACATGACAGCTTGAAAAATTCAATTTTGCCTTTACTCCTCCTTTAACATTCCATTTACTCACGAATCCATTGGGTCAAAATTTTTGACGTGGCATTGGCAGATCTTCTAGGAGAATCTTCTCACATTTCTTGCTTTTAATGTCTCTCGACCATCTAATCGTCAGGTCATCAATAGTTGTGGACTCTCGAACTAGGGTGTCAATCAATCTGCAACATTTAGGGTAACATACACCACCCAAGACCTTGTCGTCATCACTCTATTAATAATTGTTCTCGATTTCAGAAATTATATCACAACATCATGTGCTTTTTCTGAAGTAAAAATTGAAAATTGACCTTGCAGTGCGTTCATTGAAACAATGGACATCCAACGTTTGGCAAGCAAACGTCTTGAGGAACGCGCGAATTTTTTCTTCTGATTTTACTTCGATTTTTCCCTGCAATTTCACGTAAAAGTTTCGTCACGATCGATTACGAAAAATACACAGACTCCAAATAATTCAAATGATATGCACCTCAATGTCCAGATACTGAATGCATGAGTGCTTGAAGAAGGATATGAGCAGGTGATCAGGAGTTGACTCGTTGAATGAATAATCCGTCATCTCTGGCAAAAATCTCTACAGAACAAGATTTATTGTGCTTCTTCTTTTTCTGCAATGTGCATCGATTTTTCATATTATATTTAATTATTAGTTACTGATAATTAGTCCTTGGAGTAAACAATGAGTAAACATGTTGCAACATACCACAACAATGCGGACATAGATGAAGTTACGTCCTCCTGCTCTCTGCTCGATTCCTTTCAGTCGAGGATTCAGAAGGGCAAATTGTTTGCGATCGAAAGAGTTCAGTTTGGTGCAGATGCTCGTGAGAATCTCATTTGGGTTTGAGCATTGTATTCTGAAAACAATGACATTGATCTATTATATTTCTGGAAGAAGCAAAATCAGCAAATACATAAGTGTAATCAAACCATTTTCAATCTCAAAAACATCACTTACAGAAGGAGATTTGACAAGTTGGTCACTGTTGGAAGACATGTAATACATGGGTGCGTAACGGAAATGTGGAATATAAGGAAGCGCCCAGGTTGAGGTTCAATGGAAAACTGAGAATGATGTATAATTGGGCCAATGCATACGAGCTGATCGGATACGTCCGTTTTCAGTGGGCGGAGTTTAGGCGGGCATGCCCGGTGGCATCCCTCGAGTGGAAGAACAATGTAAAAGTCAATGAATGCGACTAGATACCGCCCTCTGGATGGTGATTTGCGATAATCTAAATATTTTAGAAACACACAAATAAAAATAAATAAAATGCATTCTCCAGAATCCCAATTGTGCATATCACGCCTCTCACGAGAGATTCGAACTGGCTGTGGGACAAGGCCATAATTGGGAGTCGGGGTTTCCTCGGTTTTCAGCTTCCCTAGGTCCAACTAAGATGTTGAAAAAAACGTATTATCGACCATCCGTCTTGGAGTTGCTGCACCGATCGCCGTCGATTTTCATAGGGCAGATGCGTATTATCAAGACGTTTCGGTTAAGGGGTTTATGATCGCATATCTAGGAGGCTAACTTAGTTTTGTTTGGTATGCAAAAAACGATTTCTCTTGATTTGAAATTGATTTGCATTATATTTTATCCCTAATTTTTGCGACGCTTCATAGAGAACTCCTCAGAAGAGAGTGAATCTATATTTGTGCGGGAAAAAATTGCCTAAACACTTTTCCAACAATGCTCGGTTTTTGTTATTTCGATCTTGTTTAGTAGCTGCGCGCAATTTTATGAGTGGTGTAGTGGTGTGAGGCGCCGCTCATCATACAAGGGTCCCGAGTTCGATCCCCTGCCCGGGCAGACCAAGCCCCCTATCCTCACGGACCTACGGTCGGTAAATTGATAGTGATTTTGGTAGCGAAAGGTAACAACATTCCAACTTTGGAAAGAAGGGTTACGCAGTCCTAGCAGTAGTCAGCCTCACCCCACTGCAACACATAGTGTAGTCGTTTACGACTGTAACATCGCTTGACGTGGCTGCACCTTTATTTTATCCTTTACCTTGCACAATAAATTTAGAAAAAACATCTTTTGACGCCGTTCATACCTCTCGTTAATGCGATAATTGGATCTGTCACGCAAATTAGCTTCCCCCTGTGTGAAATGCTGTGCTTAGTGCAAGGGAAACATTAATGTGACGAATATTATATCGGTGTACTGAATTGTATATCCACTCTATTGGTAACTGTGGAGGTACCTATGACAGAGTTGGCATACGTCGGTTATATACGGATTAATATTCATAATGTTATTAATTTCTGCACGACGAAAAACAACGGTTGATATAATTAAAGGACGGATTAAAGTGATCGAAGAGAGCGTTAGTGGCAGAGCAAGCTCCGCCTGAAATTCCACCTGAATGTTCCATCTGAAATCACCATGCTCTTGGCTGTCACTTGTGAATATTTCGATTGGTCATTGACGCAGTCTTCAAATATGAACACTCCCAATAATCTTGAATAACCCTTTTATCTCTTGCGTACTAACTCTCCTCCATCTTATGAAGACGTGACGTAGTTCGTAAGAGTCTGAAAATATGTAGCTCTTGGTTTAAGTGAAACAAGAGTAGGACGCACCGGGTGATCGTTTGCGAGGGTGGAATGGAGGGTTAGTAAAGTTTTGTATGGTTGTGAGGCCGTGGTCCTCCGGCAAATTTCTGAATTTTCCTATTAAATATATAGTCGCATAATATGCCTAGTTATAATCAACTATTCTTAATATTATCCAAGACATACCAAAAATTGATATATATTTAATCTTGGCGGAAGTCAGAATTTCCCTAGGAGTGCAGGTCCCTGCAAATTGGTAAACAAATATTCATATTTCAAGTTAGGACAACAAAGCGGCATTTTATCAGAAAGTTCTAGAATGAAACACTGGGAAATGTAAATTATTGGTAGGTGCTTTGACCATCAGTAAAGTTCTTCAAACGGTCTTTCACATCTTCTTTTCTAATACTATCTCACCACTAGATGGGTCTAGAAAGTGTGTGAAATTAAGAGTTGAAGGCCGTATCTAACTCAGCATAACGGTCTTGTGAGGCGCGAGTAAACGATATTGGGGGTGGGGGGGGGGGGGGGTTGGCTAGACAGTAGGGTTCCCCCAATTCTGCTTTTTGGCCCAGTTGGTCTTCTACTTTCCAAAAAGCCCAATGGGGGGAACCCTACTAGACAGACGGGGTCGAATAGTTCCCTCCTACTACTTCCTTAGATCAGGTATTTCTTGTTTTCTTTTTGATGCATCGATGCTTATCTCTTTTCGCACCGTTGTATTAGATCAATGAAATTGGAGAGAAAGGAATCATGCTCAGATCGGTGGAGAAATAGAAGAGCTCGTTGACATTGGAGTTACTAGTACTGAGAGATCTGGGCCCCTCACGTTCAGTCAGACAATGGTATTTCCGATGGCTGTCGATGTGCAGTCAATTGTTTCAAAATTTCTACGATTCATGTACAATACAAGAATATCTGAGTGACAGGTATGCGGATCGGGTTCGTAGTGTCGAATTAGAGCTTCGCAGAAGTAGTTGTTACCTACAATTCACATTTTGGCATCAGCATTCTGGGTAAAATCAGGATTAGGGTCGGGTCAACCTCCCTTAATTTCGTGCAATTTCCCGACCTGTTAAGTTGCGAAAGAGAGAGAGAGAGCGTAGAACGAATAATTCATGAGTTTTACGGATCACAGCTGCGACAAATTTGAAGTTTTATACACAAAGACGAGATGAACACCCGAATAGCGAGCTTCTATGAGAAGGAAGTGTGACACTCGCAACCGCCGAATAAATGCCTATCATACCTCACCTCGACGATCATTTGAATCATCTCTGAGAAGAACGGGAATTCCCCCTTTTCCTCAAAGACCATGGAGTCCTGTCATGGAATAAATGCATTGGCTCAAGTATTGATTGTATGATCACAAACAGCTGAGGGGTCGCTATCTTCGTTAATGGACCTATCAACACTAACAGACAAGGCACCAAATGAAGAATGTGACCCCTTACGCAAGTGCATGTTCTTACAGTGTCTGTGTAAATACAAGCTCCTGATGGCAAATCCTCCACATCATTCTATCTCAAATTCAACGATGACGGAATCCTGAAATGAGTATCTTAATTGATCAAGTGTAACCACTCACTGCATCCGTGTACACTTGTCCTTCGCTCATAATTCTGTCTCCGATCTAAAATTATTCCTGGATAATTCGCCCGACATGAAATTGCAACGTAGACCGAATATCAATTCCTGAATGTCAGAGAATTCGACAAAACGTAGACACAGATTACCACTATGTCCAATATTCTGCATAGGGAGGCTTACCATGAAACAGGTGATTCATATACCCTCGGCATTTGTCATAATTACGCCTGTAGAAGGAGTTTAGGTCCCTACAAATTGCCAAAAAAGTATTTCAAATGCAATTCAGGAGAACAAAGCGGCATTTGAGAAGAAATTGTGAATATTCGATAAGGCAAAATGCTAAATATACGTGGGTCTTTTGCCCAGATAAGTATTGTGAAGAGTAAACAAGAGAATATGTTAATGAAATTGAGAGTGGAATTGTTCCCTCCTACTCCTTCCTCCTTTCCTTCACATCAGGTTTTCCTCGTTTTCCCCATTCGGGTGCATTTATTTGTTCTCTATCTTGTCGCGCGCGAACTGTAGTGACAGATCGTTGAGATTGGAGCGGCAAGAGTATTCATGGGGGCGGACAAATCCGCAACGGATCGCCGTACGCTGGAGAGGTATTTTGATCAGATCATTTATTTCATTGCAGGATAGCATAATTTGTAAAATATTGTCTCGGAAACGATGATTATTTGCATCCGCCCTTGCCGTATCTTTGGACGTCCTGTCCGTAGTAGTGGGTGTGGTCCTCGATCGAAGTTTCGAAGAGGCTCAAAATAGCGACAATTATTCTTCTCATCTGAAGTATCGACTGGTAAGATAGTACTGTCCCAAGGAATCATATATAATATATTTTTAAAGTTTGAGCCCCTAGAGTTCTTTTTGCCAAAGGAGTGCCCTATCATCCCTTTCACTGCGTTCTTAGAGAGAACGCGTTTTGCGTAGTATCGACTTCAAACAAATTCATAGTCTAGTATTGAACAACTGACTACTTGTCACTGCACTTCTTGTCCTCTTGTTCGATGCACACCGTGTATGGCGAGCCTTCCTTCATGTTGTTCTCGTAGAAGACCTCCAATCAATTAACCATGTTTTCTTTCTCTCTTTAACTTTTTCCGAAAAATCAATAATAGTGTTCTTTTTTGGACATTGTTGTATCATGTTCGGTATGTTTCATTTGCACTATATTGGAAATCTCATGTTGAGCTATTTAACACGCCTCTTACGAGAAAATCGAACAGATTCTGGCAAAGCAACCATTTTTCAGTTTCCGGTTTTCGACGTTTTTGAGGTCCTCCAAGGTCAACTAAGAAACTAGTGAGTGGATTAGTCACTAGAGCTGTTACTCATAGAGCTGCTGCATCGGTCGCTCGCGCACCTTGCCCTTCGAAAATTCACATCTGGCTTCAAAACAAACATGAAGTTGTCATTTTCCGAATTCCGGGCTAATTTTGCGCGCTCAATCGATCTATCCAATTCATTTGTCCTTGTTTTGGGTCCTTAAAGGAGGAGTAAACTCAAAATTCAATTTTTGAAGCTATGATATGAACGGTCTAGAGCTCCACAACGATGCGAACCTCCGAAATCTGCACATTTATATCTCCATTCCGAACAGAGTTATAGCTATTGGGGTGTCCGGAAAGTTCGTATAATGCTTCGGAAAAAAGTCAGTTCGCGATCAAATGCAGTGATTGCGCAATCTGTTTGTCAACAATGTATTGCATCATTCTGACGTTGAGTAGTGAGAGGATTTAATCAGTCTCCTAGTTGCTACATTGATTCTTGTGATGGACTCCCATCTCTACCTCCGAGCAGTTTTACTTTACTACCGTCTTGGCCGATCCGTGAAGGAGGCCCACTCTGCCCTGGCCCAGTCGGAAGGAGCTGACGCCCCCTCCATACCCTTCTGCTATAAGTGGTTCCCCCGCTTCAAGAAAGGGGAGTTTGGTCTCGATGATCAACCCCGCTCTGGACGCCCTCCCTCCCTCGATCAGCCTCTCGTTCTCCGCACACTGAAGCGCAAGCCCATGGCCAGTGTGCATGAGTTGAAGAAGGATACTGGTACTCCCAGATCAACGGTGTCCGATATCCTCCATCGATCTGGGAAGAAGCCGAAACTCCCACAAGTGATTCCCCATGACCTCTCCCCCGAACAGCTGAAAAATCGTGTTCAAGTCTGTCGGGAATTACTCCATCGTAGATCCAATCTTCTATGGGTCAATTCCATCATCGCTACAGATGAGAAGTGGATCACGTACGATAACCCTGTGAGGAGACTGTTTTTGTCGCGATGAGATGTCGCGATCAGAGCGATCAGAGTGACATCTTGTCGCGATCAGATGTCGCGACAAGATGTCGCGATCAGAGTCCCTCCCAGATTCCTGAACCAGGGCAACATTCTTCTTCTGATGGACAATGCTCGCCCACATCGAGCGAAGGTGACCCAGAAGAAAATGGACGAGCTGAAGATCGAGAGGATTCCCCATCCACCGTATTCCCCGGATCTCTCCCCATGCGACTACCACTGCATCCGCTCTCTCTCTGACTTCTGCAAAGGAAAGAAGTTCAAGAATCGAGATGAAGTTGTGAGGGCTTTCGTGAACTGGGCGGGCTCGAAGAAACCCGCATTCTGGAAGAGAGGAATCGAGACCCTGCCCAATCGCTGGAGGGAGGTAGTGAGAAAGAAGGGGGCATACATTGGTCACTGAGAATTGTAAAGCATTTAATAAAAAATTTTAAAAAAATTATACGAACTTTCCGGACACCCCAATAGTTGGCTGGGAGCCAGATCAGGGAAAGCTCAGGGAAGGGGCGAGATAGCACGCGACTTGAAGAGAGTGCGACACTAGGTGAAACATATTCCAACCGGGCGCGCGTTTGCATTTACTCCTCCTTTAATGCGCTACATTCAACTGGGCATAACTCAAAAACCGCACGAAAAGCCACTGATTTTTTTGGATGGATGGATTCGCCTTCTCGAGGCTCGTCGTTAAAGGGGTTTGCGCTCCCATATCTCAAAGGATTACTTAGTTTCCATAGCTAAAAACGTTTTTAGATGATTTGAACTTATTTTTCACTGTCTAATTTCATTGTTCGCCATCTCATTCTCTGTGAAACTCATTCGAAATTATTTAAAAGCCGCGCCAGCGCGAACGAAATACGATAAATGAGAGGGCGAACAATGAAATTACACGGTGAAAAATAAGTTCAAATCATCTAAAAACGTTTTTAGCAATGGAAACTAAGTTATCCTTCGAGATATGGGAGCGCAAACCCCTTAAACGACGCGCCTCGAGAAGGCGAATCCATCCATCCAAAAAAATCAGTGGCTTTTCGAGCAGTTTTTGAGTTATGTCCAGTTGAATGTAGCACATTAAGGAAAACAAGGACAAATGAATTGGATAGGTCGATAGAGCGCGCAAAGTTAGCCCGGAGTTCGAAAAATGACAACTTCATGTTTGTTTTGAAGCCAGATGTGAATTTTCGAAGGACAAGGTGCGCGAGCGACCGATGTAGCAGCTCGATGAGTAACAGCTCTAGTGACTAATCCAGTCACTAGGGTCTTAGTTGACCTTGGAGGACCTCAAAAACGTCGAAAACCGGAAACTGAAAAATGGTTGTTTTGCCAGAACCCCAGCATTTTGAGTCGATTCTCTCGTAAGATTCGTGTTATCACTCCAAACATACCCGGTGATACAAAATTAACCAAAATAGGAAACCCAATTATCTGGCTCACCTCGTACTTGTGATGGACGTACTTCATGAACTCGGGTGGCGAATGCGCGCCGAGATCTCGGTCGTGCACAACTCGATAAGCAGATTGCACCTGAACCAGACGCATTTTTTTCGGAATTACTGGTAAAAATAGTACAGCACATGGATAATAAGTCATTACAAAACGATAGTACGATGCCTACAACATTTCTAGACTAGCAACGTGGGATCGAGGTAATATGTGATGCAGAAGAACATGATGCAAAACTGGCAAAGCTATCGTGCACATTAGCGTATTTCTGATCGCCGACGCGTGGCTATCCGAAGGTGTACAGGAAGATTCTGAATACAAGGGTTTCCTTTTTGGGCGTTTTAGCTATTTATGCATCATGTTTAGGTAGGTTTCATGAGCGCTATATAAGCAACTAGTCCGGCTGCCCCCCGCCTTCGGCGGGGGCCCCGTCCTAGCGGAGTAGGTTTCGCAATCACACGTTTCGCAACTTTTGCCGCGCGATCTCTCTCCCTCCCCATTTCGCAATCGTTTCACAACTGTTTCGCAATCCGGACATACGGACACACACTGCGCTTTATGTATAGGTATAGATATGCATAGAGCACGTGAAACATATCTGAAAATAATACAAAAAATTTCCAATAAGAAAACCCTATGAATGATTCTCGGATTATCTTGCATAGTGAAAACTTATTTCTTGCAGAACGCCACTGGAACAGCCACATTTACAGGGAGATACTGAATGGTGAATAGTAGCTCCGTCTTGGGTTCCCCTATTGGGCGTATTTGCTTCATTTTCAAATATGGACCGTGTATACTACAATGCTCGTGAGCATATCAGCTTTCAATTACACCTGAAACATATCCGAAAATATCCCGAAATCGCATGAATATTTAAACCCCTTTAGTTCCGTCCCTTCTGCTCTTAAGAGCTCTTACTGATCTTCATGGGAAATGGTATTATCATTCTGCACACGCTGTCGCCGATCTAACCGGTGATAGAGCATGCATAATTAACGGTGTAATTTCTTGCAGAACGCCGCAACGACAAATTGCGAATTTTCTGTACAAAATTTTCATTTGAACAATTATTCCCTATGAATTGAACCCTATTATACTATATTACGAAATGTAGATGTATCCTACCAAAAAAAATCCAACTCACCGATTCGCATCGTACCAATCGAGGGAGACGATGTGGGCAGATGCAAGGGAGGCAAGAGCACCTCCCAGCGAGTGACCGGTGATCTACCAAGGATTTATTTTTGTACTATTTGAGAATTTTTGGTGTGTCTCATGTGCGCTATACATCATTACCCGCCCGTGATCTAGCAAGGGTATATTCCGAATCTGATATACAGAGCGGCGTTAGGCAGGGTGAGAATGCCGCATTGGATATATCAATACTTCTCATCATACCTAGTATGCTGTTACTACAAATTCATATGAATCGCCGGTCCACTCACCCACATATCGTAACCGTTGTAGGTCATGATCAGATACGAGAGATCTGCTCCGAGTCCGCCGTCCCATACCTGTACACACAAATATAATTCTGGTTTAATAGTCCGTAAAGCTGAAGAGTCATTTATTTCTTTGCCGAGTGCTCTCACAACCAGTCGAAATAGAGCGCAATTTGTCGACTCACACCATTTGTCGACTAGGAATTTTGAATCATATTTTTCGGTCTTCAAACTAACGTCCAAGAAGGCGTCATTGAAGTATTTCGACACTTGTCCTCCATCCTTGAAATCTACCTGAAGATATGTGATAGTAATACGACTAACGGGGCTCTAATTCAGTTCCCGAGCCTCGGAGCCGGTTACCCAAAATGTATGGCATTCGGTCACACTACAGACTATAGATATTACAGACTACCTGGAGATTACGCTACCTTCTTCTCGAATCCAGTCTCCGCCATATCAGTGATGAGCTGAGCTGCATTGGCCGATCCCCTCAAATAGAATACCTCAGATAGCAAGAGAGCGAGATGCGAGAAGAGAGTGAATGAGAGAAAGGGAAATGGACAGTACCTGAATGAGATGCCGATAACTTTCCTCTGTTCGTCCACGAAAGTGAAGGCACTGCACTTGTCTCTGAACCCATCGCACTTCACAGTCACTTGCTTGCTGACCTCAAATTATAGAATCATGAGTTCTCTGAGTTCTCAAGTGTGTGGCGAGTGGTTGAGTGCGATTTCGTCTCTCCGTCTCCGGTTCCACCCGCCCGGATTCCCTCTCCCAGGAGCGTTGGCACGCGGGAGTTGTACGCCGCCACGATGGGTCGCCATTTCTACATCGGCACCATCAACGCCAGGACGCTCGGCCCAAGTGAGAAGCAGAAGGAGATGGAGCTCGCCCTCGAAAAGATCAAGTGGGACGTGATTGCAGTGCAGGAAGCAAGGATCGTGGGTTGCGCCTCATTCAATCTTACATCCTCAGGCACTGTAGTCTACCACTCGGGCGGGTCCACTGCTTCCCATGGCGTCGCATTCTTGCTTCGACCGCAACTCGCTCGCGGAGCAGTGTTCAATGGCCTCTCCCCTCGTCCAGCCACTCTGCTCCTCCCAGATCAGCGGCTTTTCCTGGTCTGCTCGTATGCCCCCACGTCTTCCTACGATGACGACGCGTACGAAGACTTCCTAGACCAGGTTGAGACCGCGCTGCAGAGTGCCCCAAGAGGTCATTTGCCAGTTCTGGTCGGTGATTTCAACTGTCGAGTGGCGAGGGAACCTGGCAATGAAACATTTGTCGGTAACTTCGCCTCTCCCACACCGAACTCACGCGGACGCTGCTTCACTGAGCTCTGCGTGAGGAACAGACTGCGCATCCTGAACACGTTTCCCAAGAGAAGGCACGGTCGAATCTGGACCTGGCGATCCCCCAACGGCTCCGCATTCCACCAAATTGACTACGTTGCAGCGCCCGCCACAGCGAGAGTAGTCAATTGCGGAGTCATTGGTCGGTTTGAGTTTGAATCCGACCATCGCCTTGTTCGGATGTGCCTCTCCCTCCCTGGCAAGGCGAGGCAGAAAAGATGCAGGGAGCGGCTAGATTTCGATCGAACCGCTTTTACTGTCAACGCATCCCTTCTTGTGTCACTGCCCCTTGCCCGCCCTAGCTCTGCCGCCGATGCCTACAGTACGGTGAAGGCTTTCACGGAGACCGCGGCAACGTACTGTTGGAGGAAGCATCAAACCCCTCCCTGGATCTCGAGTGGAACGCGGAAGCTCCTAGCGATGCGTCATCAACTGCAATCCAACCCTCAAGAAGCTGTAGCCCACTCAACTGCTTGCAAAGCTGCCCGGACGAGTTTCGTCGATGACATCAAGAAGCGAAAGGAGGCACAAGCACGGCAAGCAGCAACCATGGGAAGGAGCATCGTGAAGAGCATGCTGAGCCTGCACACCTCAAAGAAGCGCCTTCTAGTTCCCGACCCTGTAACTGGTGCTCTCTCTCAAGCAGCCACCAAGACAGTAGTCCAGGGCTTCTTTGGGGATCTCTACACTTCTGCAGTTCAGCTTCCACTCGCAGTCCCTCCTCACTCTCTCGATCCCCTCCCAGCCTTCCTACCCGACGAAGTCAGCGAAGCGATGTCCCAACTCAAGTGTGGTCACTCTCCCGGGTCGGATGGCATTCTCCCAGATATGCTAAACTGCTCGCGAAACCACCTTGCCCCCGTTATCGCTGATCTTCTCAACTTCCTGGTAGCCGACGACGCAGTTCCATCAGATTTGACCGAAGCTGTTGTCTCTCTTTTGCACAAGAAGGGAGATCCCACCAACATCGGGAACTTCCGTCCTCTCCCTCCTTACCGTAACCCTGTAGACCATGACCAAGGTCATTCTGCGAAGGCTCGAGGCGGTGCTCGAAGAAACTGAATCGTCCACCCAAACCGGTTTCCGGCGCGGGTACAGCACGCTCGACAACCTCCATGCCATCAAGCAGGTCGCTGAACGAACCTCCGAGTACGGTATCCCACTCTACTTGGCATTCGTCGATTTCAAGAAAGCGTTCGACTGTGTGGAATGGAATGCTTGCTGGCAAGCCCTCTTCTCGTTCGGAGCCCATCCCTCCCTCGTCCACGTGTTGCGGCGTCTCTACGAGTCCTCCTCCACACTCATCCGAGTTAATGAGGAGCTCCTTCCCGTGACTGTGCGTAGAGGAGTCCGCCAAGGGGATACCCTCTCCCATCGTCTCTTCAACGCAGTTCTACGATCAGCCATGGACGGCATCAATTGGGAGAACGACCAAAATAGATCATTCGTCAAATTTCAAATGCAAACTAATCACAATCACATTTTGCATTTTTTGAATGTGTTAATGCGCTTTGACTAAAACACTATGATTATGAATAATGAATAATTCACACGATAGCGAACCTTAGCCCCTGCCATTTTCTTGTCAAGGCATTGCTGCGGAGAATCAGAGTAGGCTGCACCCGAGATGGGCATCATCAGGTTACGGGCGAGCGAATCATCGAAGTCAGCCGTGATTGGTATAACCAGAAGCAGGAAAGAAAGGAGAAGGCGCATCTAGACGGAACAATCACTAGCGTGGAAACACTTTTCAAATGATGAGACAATGGATTTTTAAGAACCATTGATACGTATGCGTTGAGGTAATACGTTGGATGTGTGCTAGGAAGGAATGCAAATGGGGCTAATAGGGACGAGAAAGATCTGACTTCGATGATTCGCTCGCCCGTAACCTGATGATGCCCATCTCGGGTGCAGCCTACTCTGATTCTCCGCAGCAATGCCTCGACAAGAAAATGGCAGGGGCTAAGGTTCGCTATCGTGTGAATTATTCATTATTCATAATCATAGTGTTTTAGTCAAAGCGCATTAACACATTCAAAAAATGCAAAATGTGATTGTGATTAGTTTGCATTTGAAATTTGACGAATGATCTATTTTGGTCGTTCTCCCAATTGATGCCGTCCATGGCTGATCGTAGAACTGCGTTGAAGAGACGATGGGAGAGGGTATCCCCTTGGCGGACTCCTCTACGCACAGTCACGGGAAGGAGCTCCTCATTAACTCGGATGAGTGTGGAGGAGGACTCGTAGAGACGCCGCAACACGTGGACGAGGGAGGGATGGGCTCCGAACGAGAAGAGGGCTTGCCAGCAAGCATTCCATTCCACACAGTCGAACGCTTTCTTGAAATCGACGAATGCCAAGTAGAGTGGGATACCGTACTCGGAGGTTCGTTCAGCGACCTGCTTGATGGCATGGAGGTTGTCGAGCGTGCTGTACCCGCGCCGGAAACCGGTTTGGGTGGACGATTCAGTTTCTTCGAGCACCGCCTCGAGCCTTCGCAGAATGACCTTGGTCATGGTCTTCAGGGTTACGGTAAGGAGGGAGAGGACGGAAGTTCCCGATGTTGGTGGGATCTCCCTTCTTGTGCAAAAGAGAGACAACAGCTTCGGTCAAATCTGATGGAACTGCGTCGTCGGCTACCAGGAAGTTGAGAAGATCAGCGATAACGGGGGCAAGGTGGTTTCGCGAGCAGTTTAGCATATCTGGGAGAATGCCATCCGACCCGGGAGAGTGACCACACTTGAGTTGGGACATCGCTTCGTTGACTTCGTAGGGTAGGAAGGCTGGGAGGGGATCGAGAGAGTGAGGAGGGACTGCGAGTGGAAGCTGAACTGCAGAAGTGTAGAGATCCCCAAAGAAGCCCTGGACTACTGTCTTGGTGGCTGCTTGAGAGAGAGCACCAGTTCCGTCGTATAAAACTTAGAATGCCCGGTACCTGTGGTCTGTCTTCCCTTTGGAGTCTCGGTGTATCCGTTTTTTCTCGCCGCTAAAACAGTAAAGACGTACAATGCAACCAGTATTCCAGTACATTCCATGCATGTGACAAGGCAATATAATACAAATCGGTAAACCAAAATTGATCAGTAGATACTCACATCAATCGGAAGCGCAGCTTCTTTGTTATCGAAGTGACGGTAGCATATCCATACTTTCTTCTTCGCCTTGAACTTTTCCTGCACTCGCTTCTCCAGGTCGTCCAGCTCCTCGTCGATCAAGTTCAGTCGGATGAACCATTCCCTCCTTTTGATATCCTTCTTCGGCACACTCCGCACATCAGTCGCAGTTTGAAGGCAAACAACGCATAGAAAATTGGACATCGAACTAGAAGAAAATTTACGTAACATTCATCGTTAATCATTTAAGTACAGTTAGACAGGTTAACTACCATGATACACGTGAATATACGGTTTAGCATTACAAGGCAGAAACATTTGATGAAAATATAACGAAAATTAACCGAAAATACAATGAAACCAATGAAAAAGCGTCGATGAGATGGGGTACGGCGATCACGCCGTAACGTCGATTCGTTTCAAATACCGTAATCACAATACGTCGACTTACACCGGAATTAATTATTTCCATTTTCCGGCTTTGCCTGTTTTTAAGCTTAATAAAATTTATTTAATTTTTTTGAGTTAATGCATTGAAATGAGGGACGAAAACTGCGCAATTTGAAGTGCACTTGATTTTTGACTGGTAAATCCCTTTAAGAGACCGGCTGGGTAAGATTCGAGGGTTTTCCTGTTGTGTTCGGACATCATGATCTCCGATCTGGACCAAACTTTATTTCTGGATACCCCCATGGATCCTCATCACTAAATAAAGTATTATTTGAGTAATGCTGTTGAAACATAGAAATGCCGGGTTACAAAATTTTTCAAACTCGAAATTCAGCAAAAAATAAAATAACTCATTTTTCAAACATGCACAATCAGTTTGCGATTAAACTACAGGATCGCAATATATCGTGTTCCTGTCATCAGGGTAGTATTTTAGGGTAATATTTTAATAAACCACAGTAACTTCGGACCTATATCTCATAATTTATTTTTGCTGAATTTCGAGTTTGAACAATTTGGCAACCCGGCATTTCTATGTTTCAACAGCATTAAATAATATAATAATACTAAATAATATAACAAATAATACTTCATTTAGTGATGAGGACCCATGGCGGTACCCAGAAATAAAGTTTGGTCCAGATCGGAGATCATGATGTCCGGGCACAACAGGAAAACCCTCGAATCTTACCCAGCCGGTCTCTTAAATGTTACTTGGCCAACAAAGATCGATTAACCGTTACGATGATAACCGCTAGCATCATTACAGTGATTTCATGCGAATTAATGTATATGATCCAGCGAACTTGGGTTGGCCCACCGTACTGGGGTACGGTAGGAGTGATTACGGTAACTCCATTTATCTTCAACAAAGTCCGCGAAACACGGCAAAGGTGTTTCACACTTGTTGGACTCGAACCCACTACCTTCGGTTTCCAAGGCAAGTTCGTTAGCCACTCGGCCATGATTTAATGACGAAAAAAATAAAAACACAATTTCCACAGAGAGTTACTCTATATTGAGGAAATAATTGATTTTTATTTCATCTTTTAGAAAAAAAGTTAGTTCGTGATTGGGCAATGGGCATACGGTAGTGAGGGTTACGGTAAATTACTGTAGAACATCGATAATAGTGATAGATGATTTTTGTAAAAAGTTTGACCCAAGGAACTCAAGTTGCTCCACGGAACCCGGGTTACGGTAACCAGGTTACTGTGATTTGGGTTACTGTAGTCCCAAAGTACAAGTTGGTACAGTAGTTGGACTTCATCACACCATGACCTACCATCAAATTATCGACCATGACCCCCTTACTCTGATTTTTTTGACCACCAAAATTTTGGGGGTCAAAAAATCGACGTATCCCTATACACCGGCAGTGTGGGCAGCTATGTTCATGGACCAAAATTGAGAATTTGGATGTAAAATCATGGTTAGATGAACACCAAATATCGTAACCAATGCATATTCCAGTATTCCAGTAACTGCTGTAACCCAGTAACATGGGTATCGATGGGTTATGATATTTGGTGTTTATTTAACCATTATTTTCCACTCACATTGCCAATTTTGGGCCATGAACCCCTTATACATAGATATGGAGTAAAACTCAAGTTCGCCTGGTAACAAGAATTATACATGCAAAGGTAGGGTAGCCCATACTGGTTACAATGAAACAACACCCAAGTGGCTAGCTCGAATCTCCAGCGAAGGGCGATCCGTTGCCGGATTGTCCACCCCCCTGAAAAAGTACGCGTACGTTAACGAACTCATGGAACCTAACGAGCCCCATTGATACGTACTAACCGACTCGGGAGACTTCGGGAAACTACCTCGGCTGGCCTTTGACTGAATATCGTCGATGGGGGAAAACAACAACGAAGAATTGGTTGAAAATTTTAGCCGAACGACCATTGGCGCTACTGTGTGTAATGAATATACGATCACCAGAATTGCGAACTCCAATTGGTTGAAAATTTTCGATAAAGTCACAATCTAGCCGTGAATTGGCGTGATTTCTCAATAACTTCGTACAAGGGTAATATCGTATGCACGGCGTTGTATCAGCTTCACGTCATTTCTTCAGGGTAACACTGAAATAAGGCACACGGAGGGTAGAGTTCCCGGTTTCGTCGCATTTATCTCGACCTCTGTGAATGTAGTAAGATTGGCGAGTACCAGCGATTGTAGAGCGTACTGTTGTTAGTTATTCCACCAACAATCTCAAAAGGTTAAGCATATATTGGATACACTTCCAAAGTGATTGCATTATAATAAAGAATTCAATAATGTAGTCGGCATTGGCTGATTGAGAGCCTCATACTTGTTGAATGCAATTGCATGTTTTCATCTGTGTGCAAGACCAACTCGCTCAACTCTCGCGTGGTCTGTAATTTCTTATTGTTATTTCTTCTCGTTTTGTGACCGATGACAACATTGTGACTCATCAGAGCACTGAAACAAACACACATTATCGCTTCTTCCTATGATCAAGATGATTCACAGCATTCCATAACGATAGAAAGCGGGGAGATCTTTTAGAAAATAAATTACAAAGTCAAAACTTGATGCGCATCTGAAACATATCGCAATTTTACAAACGATGTTTGGAACCCGAGCTTAATAACTTGTGTTTCAGACTGACTATGAAAAGCATATATTTTCAATTGTGATCGAATTTGAGAATTGCGATAGGTTTCAGAACCGTTTCAAATATCGAAGCTTATTTTCCCCTGATTTTCCAGTCGAGAGAAAATCTGACACCTTGCCAGGTCAAATTAAATTACATTTAGATTTTTCACTTTTCCCCAACGAGAGGAATATTGTGGATTGTGGCGGAGTATAAGATGAACTGATGAACTTCGGTATGCCCAGGCTGTCCGGATACCCCGGAAAGATAGGAATACGCCCCAAGTATTCTGTCATCGATGGATGATTCTTCTTCGACGACGGAGACCGACGTTAAGTAGTTGCTGCGGGGTCATGTGATCTTAAATGTGACCGAGAGACGATCTGTATGAATACTCGCTCTCTTGCACCCTCAGCACCGCTCCCATTAATCGAGTGTCCTGGTGAGTTTTGCTTGATGAAAGTGATCGGTTGTGGAAAGTGTGCGAAATTGGGCTTGCATGCAGTGTGTACGACTGTCCGTGAAGACTACACCATTCAATAATGTGTCTTTGATGATCCTTGTCGTGCTCGATAGTTGATATGTCTGAGAATGCCACACTTTCTTTCCTCTCAACCCCAAATGGCCCCCCTCATTGCGTTTTGCCGAATGGGATGGCACTACTTCGGATGAGAAGTATGACGTCATGCTATCCTTAGTTTGCACGCTATCTCGTATCTCTGACCAGTTAGAGAACATGTCGTTTTGGAGAGAGTCAGACGATTCCTCGACTTTTCCCTCGACTTCAATCGATGCCCAATTAATCTCATTGAAAATGAGGGGATCTGGAGTCTCTTCTAAGAGCATTACCGATTGTATTCTCGTTTAATGTTAGAGATGAACATTAAACGAGAATACAATCGGTAATGCTCTTAGAAGAGACTCCAGATCCCCTCATTTTCAATGAGATTAATTGGGCATCGATTGAAGTCGAGGGAAAAGTCGAGGAATCGTCTGACTCTCTCCAAAACGACATGTTCTCTAACTGGTCAGAGATACGAGATAGCGTGCAAACTAAGGATAGCATGACGTCATACTTCTCATCCGAAGTAGTGCCATCCCATTCGGCAAAACGCAATGAGGGGGGCCATTTGGGGTTGAGAGGAAAGAAAGTGTGGCATTCTCAGACATATCAACTATCGAGCACGACAAGGATCATCAAAGACACATTATTGAATGGTGTAGTCTTCACGGACAGTCGTACACACTGCATGCAAGCCCAATTTCGCACACTTTCCACAACCGATCACTTTCATCAAGCAAAACTCACCAGGACACTCGATTAATGGGAGCGGTGCTGAGGGTGCAAGAGAGCGAGTATTCATACAGATCGTCTCTCGGTCACATTTAAGATCACATGACCCCGCAGCAACTACTTAACGTCGGTCTCCGTCGTCGAAGAAGAATCATCCATCGATGACAGAATACTTGGGGCGTATTCCTATCTTTCCGGGGTATCCGGACAGCCTGGGCATACCGAAGTTCATCAGTTCATCTTATACTCCGCCACAATCCACAATATTCCTCTCGTTGGGGAAAAGTGAAAAATCTAAATGTAATTTAATTTGACCTGGCAAGGTGTCAGATTTTCTCTCGACTGGAAAATCAGGGGAAAATAAGCTTCGATATTTGAAACGGTTCTGAAACCTATCGCAATTCTCAAATTCGATCACAATTGAAAATATATGCTTTTCATAGTCAGTCTGAAACACAAGTTATTAAGCTCGGGTTCCAAACATCGTTTGTAAAATTGCGATATGTTTCAGATGCGCATCAAGTTTTGACTTTGTAATTTATTTTCTAAAAGATCTCCCCGCTTTCTATCGTTATGGAATGCTGTGAATCATCTTGATCATAGGAAGAAGCGATAATGTGTGTTTGTTTCAGTGCTCTGATGAGTCACAATGTTGTCATCGGTCACAAAACGAGAAGAAATAACAATAAGAAATTACAGACCACGCGAGAGTTGAGCGAGTTGGTCTTGCACACAGATGAAAACATGCAATTGCATTCAACAAGTATGAGGCTCTCAATCAGCCAATGCCGACTACATTATTGAATTCTTTATTATAATGCAATCACTTTGGAAGTGTATCCAATATATGCTTAACCTTTTGAGATTGTTGGTGGAATAACTAACAACAGTACGCTCTACAATCGCTGGTACTCGCCAATCTTACTACATTCACAGAGGTCGAGATAAATGCGACGAAACCGGGAACTCTACCCTCCGTGTGCCTTATTTCAGTGTTACCCTGAAGAAATGACGTGAAGCTGATACAACGCCGTGCATACGATATTACCCTTGTACGAAGTTATTGAGAAATCACGCCAATTCACGGCTAGATTGTGACTTTATCGAAAATTTTCAACCAATTGGAGTTCGCAATTCTGGTGATCGTATATTCATTACACACAGTAGCGCCAATGGTCGTTCGGCTAAAATTTTCAACCAATTCTTCGTTGTTGTTTTCCCCCATCGACGATATTCAGTCAAAGGCCAGCCGAGGTAGTTTCCCGAAGTCTCCCGAGTCGGTTAGTACGTATCAATGGGGCTCGTTAGGTTCCATGAGTTCGTTAACGTACGCGTACTTTTTCAGGGGGGTGGACAATCCGGCAACGGATCGCCCTTCGCTGGAGATTCGAGCTAGCCACTTGGGTGTTGTTTCATTGTAACCAGTATGGGCTACCCTACCTTTGCATGTATAATTCTTGTTACCAGGCGAACTTGAGTTTTACTCCATATCTATGTATAAGGGGTTCATGGCCCAAAATTGGCAATTTGAGTGGAAAATAATGGTTAAATAAACACCAAATATCATAACCCATCGATACCCATGTTACTGGGTTACAGCAGTTACTGGAATACTGGAATATGCATTGGTTACGATATTTGGTGTTCATCTAACCATGATTTTACATCCAAATTCTCAATTTTGGTCCATGAACATAGCTGCCCACACTGCCGGTGTATAGGGATACGTCGATTTTTTTACCCCCAAAATTTTGGTGGTCAAAAAAATCAGAGTAAGGGGGTCATGGTCGATAATTTGATGGTAGGTCATGGTGTGATGAAGTCCAACTACCGTACCAACTTGTACTTTGGGACTACAGTAACCCAAATCACAGTAACCTGGTTACCGTAACCCGGGTTCCGTGGAGCAACTTGAGTTCCTTGGGTCAAACTTTTTACAAAAATCATCTATCACTATTATCGATGTTCTACAGTAATTTACCGTAACCCTCACTACCGTATGCCCATTGCCCAATCACGAACTAACTTTTTTTCTAAAAGATGAAATAAAAATCAATTATTTCCTCAATATAGAGTAACTCTCTGTGGAAATTGTGTTTTTATTTTTTTCGTCATTAAATCATGGCCGAGTGGCTAACGAACTTGCCTTGGAAACCGAAGGTAGTGGGTTCGAGTCCAACAAGTGTGAAACACCTTTGCCGTGTTTCGCGGACTTTGTTGAAGATAAATGGAGTTACCGTAATCACTCCTACCGTACCCCAGTACGGTGGGCCAACCCAAGTTCGCTGGATCATATACATTAATTCGCATGAAATCACTGTAATGATGCTAGCGGTTATCATCGTAACGGTTAATCGATCTTTGTTGGCCAAGTAACATTTAAGAGACCGGCTGGGTAAGATTCGAGGGTTTTCCTGTTGTGCCCGGACATCATGATCTCCGATCTGGACCAAACTTTATTTCTGGGTACCGCCATGGGTCCTCATCACTAAATGAAGTATTATTTGTTATATTATTTAGTATTATTATATTATTTAATGCTGTTGAAACATAGAAATGCCGGGTTGCCAAATTGTTCAAACTCGAAATTCAGCAAAAATAAATTATGAGATATAGGTCCGAAGTTACTGTGGTTTATTAAAATATTACCCTAAAATACTACCCTGATGACAGGAACACGATATATTGCGATCCTGTAGTTTAATCGCAAACTGATTGTGCATGTTTGAAAAATGAGTTATTTTATTTTTTGCTGAATTTCGAGTTTGAAAAATTTTGTAACCCGGCATTTCTATGTTTCAACAGCATTACTCAAATAATACTTTATTTAGTGATGAGGATCCATGGGGGTATCCAGAAATAAAGTTTGGTCCAGATCGGAGATCATGATGTCCGAACACAACAGGAAAACCCTCGAATCTTACCCAGCCGGTCTCTTAAAGGGATTTACCAGTCAAAAATCAAGTGCACTTCAAATTGCGCAGTTTTCGTCCCTCATTTCAATGCATTAACTCAAAAAAATTAAATAAATTTTATTAAGCTTAAAAACAGGCAAAGCCGGAAAATGGAAATAATTAATTCCGGTGTAAGTCGACGTATTGTGATTACGGTATTTGAAACGAATCGACGTTACGGCGTGATCGCCGTACCCCATCTCATCGACGCTTTTTCATTGGTTTCATTGTATTTTCGGTTAATTTTCGTTATATTTTCATCAAATGTTTCTGCCTTGTAATGCTAAACCGTATATTCACGTGTATCATGGTAGTTAACCTGTCTAACTGTACTTAAATGATTAACGATGAATGTTACGTAAATTTTCTTCTAGTTCGATGTCCAATTTTCTATGCGTTGTTTGCCTTCAAACTGCGACTGATGTGCGGAGTGTGCCGAAGAAGGATAACAAAAGGAGGGAATGGTTCATCCGACTGAACTTGATCGACGAGGAGCTGGACGACCTGGAGAAGCGAGTGCAGGAAAAGTTCAAGGCGAAGAAGAAAGTATGGATATGCTACCGTCACTTCGATAACAAAGAAGCTGCGCTTCCGATTGATGTGAGTATCTACTGATCAATTTTGGTTTACCGATTTGTATTATATTGCCTTGTCACATGCATGGAATGTACTGGAATACTGGTTGCATTGTACGTCTTTACTGTTTTAGCGGCGAGAAAAAACGGATACACCGAGACTCCAAAGGGAAGACAGACCACAGGTACCGGGCATTCTAAGTTTTATACGACGGAACTGGTGCTCTCTCTCAAGCAGCCACCAAGACAGTAGTCCAGGGCTTCTTTGGGGATCTCTACACTTCTGCAGTTCAGCTTCCACTCGCAGTCCCTCCTCACTCTCTCGATCCCCTCCCAGCCTTCCTACCCTACGAAGTCAACGAAGCGATGTCCCAACTCAAGTGTGGTCACTCTCCCGGGTCGGATGGCATTCTCCCAGATATGCTAAACTGCTCGCGAAACCACCTTGCCCCCGTTATCGCTGATCTTCTCAACTTCCTGGTAGCCGACGACGCAGTTCCATCAGATTTGACCGAAGCTGTTGTCTCTCTTTTGCACAAGAAGGGAGATCCCACCAACATCGGGAACTTCCGTCCTCTCCCTCCTTACCGTAACCCTGAAGACCATGACCAAGGTCATTCTGCGAAGGCTCGAGGCGGTGCTCGAAGAAACTGAATCGTCCACCCAAACCGGTTTCCGGCGCGGGTACAGCACGCTCGACAACCTCCATGCCATCAAGCAGGTCGCTGAACGAACCTCCGAGTACGGTATCCCACTCTACTTGGCATTCGTCGATTTCAAGAAAGCGTTCGACTGTGTGGAATGGAGACTCCAAAGGGAAGACAGACCACAGGTACCGGGCATTCTAAGTTTTATACGACGGGCAATCGCATATCTAGTACCTGGAAATTCGCACACAAAACGAGCCCTGGGGAGGCAAAATAAGCACACGATACACAACAACCATTATAGAATGTGAGGGTGGAGGAGGAACAACCGTGCGAAGATTCAGTAGGCAGCGTCGGGGACGATATCTACGACTTTCAGTTGGATGCACCGTCGTCACAGGGAACAGATTACCTGGTAACAAAATTACTCAGCCGAATTGGCATACTCCACAATTATAAATGTTGAAAAGTATTTTATTCATTGCAAACACTGTCATACACATAACGGAAATGAAGATGTTTGAAATGATCCTTAAAGTTACCGGACAAGGACTAAACCCTGATCTCGTCGCGTGTACGAGAGAGTATGCAAAGTGAGATTACGCTGATCACTTTCGGTTTTCCCAGGCTATTATTGATTTTTAGCATTTTTTGTATGCTCATTCTCATCTAATTCAGTCATCGGCTATTCGACGGAGGACAAAAAATAGGGGGTCAATTTTGTCCTCGTCCGGTAACTTTAAATCGACAGCAGTAACAACAGTCATGATATAAATGAGTGATGTAAAAATGAAAGACATCTAGGTTTTTTATCACAATAGAAAACTAAATTCAGTTCGCCCCATCCCAAGGCACGTGTTCGCAAGAAACAGACAACGGCGTGCTAACGGATTCCCCGACAACAATTGATGATCACAAATTCTTCCTCGTCTCCAAGGAATCCCTAATGTCGCTCTTCTCCCGTTGCCGCGACTGCGGCACAGCCCAGATCGAAGCCGGGACCTTCCACTCGTGGACCGTAGGCTCGGCCCTCAACCTGCAATGGGTTTGCCTTGTTTGCGATCGGATTGTGAGGTGGAGCTCTCAAGAGAAGATAGAGGGATACTATGAGGGAAACCTCAAATTCACTACATCTGTTCACATTACTGGAACGCCCGTGCCTGTTAGTTCGATATCTATAGAAGACCAGATCAGCCTAGATTAGAACGAAACATATTGTTCTCGGAAATTTAAGTCAGAAAGTCCTAGCGATGGGAAAGGAACTCGGACTGGCCCTCCCCTCCTACAGCGCAACGAGGAACCATGTTGCTGATGTGATCATCCCAGCTGTGGATGTAGTGTATGAGACGCACAAGAAGCAGGCAGAGGCGACGGTTAGAGGAGCCAGCGGGGTTAGATATTTCATACTTATTTACATCTTTGACTCACTTGAAAACCTTTCCGTGCATCCGACCTCGACCGCATACCCCGGCCTCCCCTGAAATATGTCCATGAGGGGATACGGTAGTTTCTTATGACCCCTCCCATCCCCTCATAACCTCTGACTGCTCCTGGGCCTGCTTCAATCCATGCGGGGGACGTAGGCCTCTCATCGCAGCTGAAATAGTGTGATGTGAAAACAGAGAAGATCAAAATATCGAACGTTAAAATCCCGCAACTGTGTATACAGAAGTCACAATGATGTTTCACAAACTTCCTTCTCAATATTAGTCGAATTATCAAAGCACCAATAAAAGCTACTAGAACAATTTTTGATTTCATCGGTCCTAATCTTCTAATGCATAGCCGTGGAATAATATAGATATCGGAAGGAAGTTTGAACATTTCAGAAACACGGGATCGACGTGGCGGTCGACGGGAGATATGATACTCGAGGCTTCACTTCAACCAACAACACCAACACCGTGATCGATCTTGGGACGAACTTAGTTTTAGAGGCAGTGAACATGCACAAGAACATGCGAGGGATAGGTAGTGTTAGTTGTAATTAGTTAGTATCGGGTTTTCTATTACTAGTGGAAACGTTTCCAGACGGCGTGAGTACCCGGATGGAGAAAGATGGCATAAAGAGAGGACTCACGACATTAATTAAGAAGATGTTCACGGTCAGATATCGCAATTCGGGAACAACGAAACACCGATATTTAAATGTCGCTAATGCTAGTTAATGGTAGATAAGGAGTGTAACTTCGGACAACGACGCCAAGATAGGCAAAATGATGAGAAGCGAGCCCCTCTTCTCCCGAATTCGGCACTGTCTCGACTTTTGGCACTTGATCAAAGGAATCAACAGTGATCTACGAGAGGTTATTAGTATAGTTAGTACGATTAGCTTCAATTAGGTTCACAGTAATAAAGTAAATGGAAACAATCGAAGTCAACATACACAAGTGAATTCAGCTAAGCAAGAAGAAGAAGTGTGCTCTGATAAAGTACTGGTGGAAGCACATTGTCAATCACTGTTATCACGTGCACTACCAGTACCGAAGGAACAGGTCAAAAGGGCTCGAGCGATGGAAGAGTCTGTTGGCTCATGTATGTGGACGGCATAAGCATCTAGAGAAAGTTAGAAAGTTAGGCATAAGCATCTAGAGAAAGTTAGTGCAAAAACAAAATAACAATAATATTATTTGTTATATAATGCATGCACGATACTAGAAGTTAATCATACTCAGGTGCCGTTCTTGTCGGGGATCAGTGGATGCGTGCACAAGGAACTGCCAGAGGCTCCATCTCACAACATTGATCGGAAGAGCGAGGAGTTCCGCCAGCTCAAGAAGGTCATCCTCAAGCCCACCTTCCTCGCCGGATTTGTTCGAGCTTCCCCGAAGAAGAATACCTCTCCCTGCGAGTCTTTCAACTCGCTGGTCAACTTGTACATCCCGAAAGACATCGCATGGTATGCAAAAAATTTGACTATTGACCCCCCCCCCTCCCCCTACACTTCATAACAACTTGAATCGCCATCGGCCTGTTTTATTAAGTTGCCCCGCCTTCTACCACGAGAAGATCAAGCTCGTCGTCCTACATCATAACACGATTGCGATGGCGGATCTGACCGCCTTGAGGGAGGAGAAGTCTTCGTATGTGACAAGGGTGAAAGGACGACAGACTGTGTGTGTGAAGAGGAAGATGTCAGCGGTGGATCACTACTGGAGGAGAGAAGTTAGTACCATGGACAACAGTTCCCTTCCCAAAGCATCAAAGTAAAATTAGTGTGTTCAGGTCTGGAAGGAGGTACAAGAAGTGGCACGCCAAAGGAAGCTGCAAGCTTACCTCAAGAAGATCGGCGCCCCGGATTCGATCGCCTACGTCAAAGCCCTCTATGGGAAGGAGAACGATCAGCAGGAGGGGGATATGGTAGAAGATGGAGCAGAGAGTGATGTGTCCGTCGAATTTGGGAGGAGGATACGGAGAAGAAGTCGACTCGGACTCGAACCCCATCATGGACCCGATCGTGTTCAGCGATGATCACGATTCGGAGTCGGATCATGAGAGGGGAGAGACGAGGGAGGAGGTACTGTCTTCTGGTTCCGAGTGGAACGAAGGAAAGGAGGAGGAGTCGAAGACTCCAGCTGGTCGTGGAAGGGGGCGAAGTGAGCAAGGGAAGGCGAGAGGAGGCACCAGAGGGAAGGGAAGAGCAGCCAAGGTGGCAGAGGAAGGCGAGACATCTGAGGAAGAGGGAGAGGGCGAAGCAGGAGAGGTGAAGCAGCCAGAGAAGCCGAAGAGAGTGAGGAAGACGAAGAGAGGAAGAGGGGAGGAAGCGGATGGAGAAGAGGAAGGTTACGAGGGGGATGGGAATGAGCCAGTGAAGAGAGTCAGAGGGAAGAAGTCAGATTAGTTACGAACATGCAGGGACTGAGAAATTGTTACGGGCACATGCATATTTCCGACTGTTTGCACTATTACTCACCTATGTTAACCTCCATTTCATGATGATTAATAAATTACTTTTGAAACTACCCTTGTCTCCCAGCTCCCACTCACCCCTGCCTCCTTCAGTCGATGGGCGTAGATGGCTCCCTCATCTCGCAGCACGCCGAACTCGCACGTGGCGACAAGATCGCGCGGCAGGTCGGGCAGATCGGGCTGCATCATCGGAGCGAAGTCCGGATTCGTCAGGAACGGCGTGACGTACTCCTACAAAACCAGTTTGTAATAGATTGTCGTAGCCAAGGCTACCGTAGAACATGGGAACCATTGATTCTAGCAGCAAAACCCTGCCGGTTTTGGATAATACTACGCCAGTTTTTTGTGCACCAACCTAATAAATGCAACAACCTAATAAATCGATAACTAACCCTTACCATAGTTGTGCACGATACGATGGGGGGTGCCCATCCGGACGGGCACCTCCCATCGACGTATTGGGGTCATGGTAAAAAATCGATCGGTAGGTCAAGACTAAGTACCATAACCAATCGATAGTAAAGTACACCCTGATATTGTATATGGATACCGTAACCCGCGAATATCGCAAACTAACTTTATTTTTAAAAATGTCCTGTCACCGTGCCCAATCGATTGTACAGTACCCAAGTCACTATCGTAACCCAGTTCCTTGGGTCAGATCCAGTTACTTGGGTGAAACATTTTCATAAAATTGTCAAACATTTTTTTCTAAAACTCCTAAATCGATTATAAAATGATTCACAGTAACGAGAGATACGGTAGGATAATTAAAAATAATTTTACTCTCGTTTTTAAATTTTTAGAAAAAAATGTTTGACCCAAGGAACTGGATCTGACCCATGGAACTGGGTTACGGTAGTGACTTGGGTACTGTACAATCGATTGGGCATGATGCCAGGACTTTTTAAAAATACATTTAGTTTGCGATATTCGCGGGTTACGGTATCATGTGCTGTACAATCGATTGTTTATGGTACTTAGTCTTGACCTACTGATCGATTTTTGACCATGACCCCGTATACATCGAGGGGAGGGGGCAATCCCTGCACACCGATGATCCGTACCGTTTCGGGCGCAAGTCTGTAGTCGATCGAGACGAAGAGGCGTGTGCTCATCATTTTGGCCATCGTGCGCGTCACAGACTCATACCTGAGATAGGGAGATAATCAATAATTGCCAATGAATCGATAAATGATATTACTAATCGATAATTAATGCAAAACACTCACATCTCCGTATTGCCCAAAACGATTCCACCACCGTGGATGAAGATGATGGCGCCGTCAGACTCGGTAGTCGCATTATTGCGAGGGTGATACACACGCACCTGCATTACAGTACCATATCTGCTACAGTACTCCACTACCGTACCATGACGCCGTCCCAGTGGGTCGTCTCCATGAGCAGATTCGGATCCCAGTCGAACATCGGCCCGATCAGTCGACTCAACGCGGTCGGCGTCCAGCGCGTCCAGTATATCATGCAGTAGGCGTTCGAACACAGGCGCGACTGCAATCGAGAAGACTGTTTAGTATGGTAGGTCGATGGGCATGAAGAAGAGTTCCCCGTGTTACAACCATACCTGCCCACACCGCCGGTAAACCCAGGAGCCTATATACGTCGATTGTTTTAACTACCAAAACGTTGATAGTCAAAAGTGTAACCTAGCGAACTAAAGTTGACCCACCGTACTGTGGTACGGCAAATATGTTTCACACTGGTTGGACTCGAACCCACTACCTTCGGTTTCCAAGCCAAACTTGTTAGCCACTCGGTCATGATTTAATAACGAAAAAAATAAAAATAAAATTTCCTCAGAGTTATTCAATAAAAAGGTAAAGGTAAAGGTAAAGGTAGTTCCGTCTTCAGCGTATTTTTCAACGCGCGGAACGTGCGCAGGTGTCTTTTGATCGGTGTGTACGCATCCATAGCATATAGCGGCATAGGTTGTCACTCAGTTGCCAGCCGGCGACGCCGCCCCTTTACTCCTGGTTTTAGTACCAGTACCAATTGGACCAGGCTTGGTCGGCCTGATGGGGTGGTCTTGTTCCGGACGGGATTCGAACCCGGGACCCTGCGTCGCTCAGCCAGACACACTACCGGCTGAGCTATGCCCCCAGCTATGTTATTCAATATTGAGGAACGAACTGAATTTTATGGTATCTTTTAGAAAAAAAAGTCAGTTCGTGATTGGCCAATGGGCATACGGTAGTGAGGGTTACGGTAGGTTACTGTAGAACATCAATAGTGATTGATGATTTTTTGTAAAAAAGTTTGACCCAAGGAACTCAAGTTGCTCCACGGAACCCGGGCTACGGTAATCAAGTTACTGTAATTTGGGTTACTGTAGTCCCATAGTGTAAGTTGGTACGGTAGTTGGACTTGATTACATCATGATCTACCACAACATTATCGACCATGAACGCCGATTTTTTTTGACTACCAGATTGAGCAAAATTACAACGTATAGGGAGTTGTCGATTTTTTTTTGACTACCAAAACGTCGTCAGTGCTGGACAGGTATGGTCACAACCCAAACTCACCGGATAGTAGTAGGAGACTCGAAGCACGGGCTCGATGATGTGCATCGCCACCTTGTCGATCGTAGACTTGGCCATCTGAAGTGATACTATTCAGCCTATGTAATCACCCCTTTGTGAACATCGTGCAGATCTCCAACTACAAGCACTTTGCAATGATCCTCATCTACATCTACCGTACCTTCTCGGGAGGGGTCGGTAGAGAGCTGCCGCCATCAGCAGCACCAGCACGCCCACGATCGTGCCTCCGGCGACCAGATGAGATCCCTTCTTCTGCTTATCGCCAGCCATCTGAATCGACATTACAGTAAGGTGAGAGGGTGAGAGGGCGATTCGGAAAGTAATTCAGAGACGCGCGCCGATGGAAGCGAAGCATTATGAGTACGTGCTCCCGCGAAAGGCGGGAGAGGGACGAACGGGGAAATAGTGGGGACGGGGGAGGGGTAGATCAATGCCCTCTCTTCCTCCCTTCACCTCTTCCCTCGTCAACTATCGATTGACTCAGGTCCCCTATGTGGCTGGCTAATCAAACACCGAAGTATTCCGGGTACCCGATGTTATATGTAAATGTTAGATGGGGAACGTACCGGGTCTCGACCTTGACGAAGAAGTTGTCCTTCATGTAGTCGGGGTTCGTCAGCACCGTCCGGCAGTACGGGTAGGCGTTCCAGGCCTCCTCGTGGATCGCCAGCGAGCCCTTGGGCGCGATATTGCGGGGCCTAAAACAATTAAAACTTATTAATTTACCGATTAAATTTTAATAATCAATAATAATCAATAATCTAGACAGGCGGCGGATAGGGAGCATGGCTCCCTATCCGCCGCCTGTCTAGGCCTTGCTCGCGTCGGCCGCCAGAATGCGGTTCAATAACATAAAAAAACGCATCACAGGTTCATTTGAGTGCATAAACAGAAAGCGGAACTAATCTACTTCATGTTTTACGACCATTAAACGCAATAAATGAATGAAAACAACAGAAAACGTCGAAGAAACCGCAGAAGATACGACGCCGCCGCCGTGATTGACTCTTGCCGCTAGGTCGCAAACAACTAGATTTCTACCGTAATTTTATACCCATCGGCTGCAGAAGAATGTTTTCAAATTCGCCATTTTTAAAGTCAATTTTAACAAAAATAGTATTTTTATTATTTTTTTGTGTTTAATATTGGGGTGTCCGGAAAGTTCGTATAATTTTTTGTTTTTATTTTTTATTCAATGCTTTACAATTCTCAGTGACCAATGTATGCCCCCTTCTTTCTCACTACCTCCCTCCAGCGATTGGGCAGGGTCTCGATTCCTCTCTTCCACAATGCGGGTTTCTTCGAGACCGCCCAGTTCACGAAAGCCCTCACAACTTCATCTCGATTCTTGAACTTCTTTCCTTTGCAGAAGTCAGAGAGAGAGCGGAAGCAGTGGTAGTCGCATGGGGAGAGATCCGGGGAATACGGTGGATGGGGAATCCTCTCGATCTTCAGCTCGTCCATTTTCTTCTGGGTCATCTTCGCTCGATGTGGGCGAGCATTGTCCATCAGAAGAAGAATTTTGCTCTGGTTCAGGAGTCTGGGAGGGACTCTGATCGCGACATCTTCCAGTTGTTCAGAGAAGAGGTCGGCATTGATGCTGGTGCCAGGGGTGAGGATCTCCCAGTAGATGGGACCGAGCACTGAGAAGAAGAAGCAGAGGAGTTCCTTCTTTCCGTGCTCTTCCTTCTTCGGGACGGGCGTGGGCTTCTCATCTGCATCCACCCATTGCAGTCTCCTCACAGGGTTATCGTACGTGATCCACTTCTCATCTGTAGCGATGATGGAATTGACCCATCGAAGATTGGATCTACGATGGAGTAATTCCCGACAGACTTAAACACGATTTTTCAGCTGTTCGGGGGAGAGGTCATGGGGAATCACTTGTGGGAGTTTCGGCTTCTTCCCAGATCGATGGAGGATATCGGACACCGTTGATCTGGGAGTACCAGTATCCTTCTTCAACTCACGCACACTGGCCATGGGCTTGCGCTTCAGTGTGCGGAGAACGAGAGGCTGATCGAGGGAGGGAGGGCGTCCAGAGCGGGGTTGATCATCGAGACCAAACTCCCCTTTCTTGAAGCGGGAGAACCACTTATAGCAGAAGGGTATGGAGGGGGCGTCAGCTCCTTCCGACTGGGCCAGGGCAGAGTGGGCCTCCTTCACGGATCGGCCAAGACGGTAGTAATGAAGTAAAACTGCTCGGAGGTAGAGATGGGAGTCCATCACAAGAATCAATGTAGCAACTAGGAGACTGATTAAATCCTCTCACTGCTCAACGTCAGAATGATGCAATACATTGTTGACAAACAGATTGCGCAATCACTGCATTTGACCGCGAACTGACTTTTTTCCGAAGCATTATACGAACTTTCCGGACACCCCAATAAGTTGTTTTGAGTCGATTATCACAGTCGATATTCAAAATTACAGAACGTTTTAAAAATTAAACTTTGGGACTACAAGATTCCTTTAAATGCTACTTGGCCAACAAAGATCGATTAACCGTTACGATGATAACCGCTAGCATCATTACAGTGATTTTATGCGAAATAATGAATATGACCCAGCGAACTTGGGTTGACCCACCATACTGGGGTACGGTAGGAGTGATTACGGTAACACCATTTATCTTCAACAAACTCCGCGAAACACGGCAAAGGTGTTTCACACTTGTTGGATTCGAACCCACTACCTTCGGTTTCCAAGGCAAGCTCGTTAGGCACTCGGCCATGATTTGATGACGAAAAAAATAAAAATAAAATTTCCACAGAGAGTTACTCAATATTGAGGAACGAATTGATTTTTATGGCATGTTTTTTAAAAAGTTAGTTCGTGGTTGGGCAATGGGCATACGGTAGTGAGGGTTACGGTAAATTACTGTAGAACATCGATAATAGTGATAGATGATTTTTGTAAAAAGTTTGACCCAAGGAACTCAAGTTGCTCCACGGAACCCGGGTTACGGTAACCAGGTTACTGTAATTTGGGTTACTGTAGTCCCAAAGTACAAGTTGGTACGGTAGTTGGACTTGATCACACCATGACCTACCATCACATTGTCGACCATGACCCCCTTACGCTGATTTTTTGAGCACCAAATTGAGCAAAATTACAACGTATATGGGGTCGTCGATTTTTTACCACCAAACGTCGTCAGTGCTGGACAGGTATGACCATGAACCCCGATATGGAGTGAATCTCAAGTCCGCCTGGTAACAAGAATTATACATGCAAAGGTAGGGTAGCGCATACTGGTTACAATGAAACAACACCCAAGTGGCTAGCTCGAATCTCCAGCGAAGGGCGATCCGTTGCCGGATTGTCCGCCCCCCCCCCCCCTTTTTCAAGATGTTGATTGTAAGGACTTGATAGAAGGGATGGCTTGGCAAGAAATTGCTATCTTCACTCTTCATTCTACGTAATCTCTAGCTGATCTGCCCGGTGATACAACACGTATACTGAAAATAGTGATTTTGTAGCGAAATCACCCGAAATCACCAGCGAAAACATAATTTTTGGCATGTTCCCTTCAATTATCTCAATCTGCCTGTGCTCTGACTTTTCGGTTTCGATAATTTAACTTCCTTGTTCTTTGCCTTCCTTATTCGTAATTTTCGGTCTTGATATGCTCACTTTTCTAAACTTCGTGCGATAACTAATTTCAGCGGAGATTGCCTAATAGGGACGCGGAAATAATCTTTTTCTTTCTGCCCCCCCCCCCCTCTTTCTCTCACATTCTCTCTCAAAAGAGTTTATGAAATGTAGAACATAATTGCCCGACTGTCGCACTCTAATAGGCGTAAGTATTGGTTTTTTTGTACTCAAGATCTCCCGCTTTCGCACACTACACTCCTCTCTTAGTGCTGGGGTTACCGATATCGTGAAATATTTGTTTTTTGTGCCATTTTACTATTGTCGATAGGTGTGGAAGAAGTATAGCACATATGTTATTCAGGGCTTTAGTAACCTGCAAACTTCAAGAAAAAAAACCTTACCAGGTCCATTTCTGCCAGCTCCTTCCTGTTCAATGGATAATTGCTCTTCAGCCATAAAATATTACAACAATTCCTTGGCACTAGCGAATTTATGGCTACAGGTAACATTTACTCATTTGTGAATTGCACAATCGCTAATTTTAGCTAGTTTGCTCCATAGTTTCAATAATCCTTGTTATTTATACAATCGTTTTTCACCTCAGAAAGTCTTGGTTCGAAGGTGTTTTCAAGGTTTGCTCAAGTTTCGAAACCAAAATGGAGTAATTATCACCAGGAAGCACTGTATGCACTATACTTCGCGATTTTATGGCACGATGTGTTTACTGTTATTCTAAATGTATTGTATTTTCTTTCATTAAATTATCTAAAAAATCGATCCAGGCCATTCCAATTTGGAAGCGAACATTTGCAGCTATATACTTTCCTTGCGATATCTACTTTGACACGGTATCTTGATAATTATGTACTTTTTTGAATCAAATATTCAGTGGCTTTGCATTCTTCGAATAACTCTCGCATATCCTGCTTTTCCGTGCGTTCATGCAACAATTACTGTGCAGCGTATTGTGACCACTTATTCAGGTACACATTCTGTATCTTTTGTATCACAATTTCTTCATTTATCATGATCTCTCACTGCCACAGGGAGAGAGCATACAAAGAACAAATGATTACTCGAATTTATAAACGACACCATATATTATAGGAAGCAGCAAAATGCATCACTTGATCGCGAGAACATGCTTGGTATTCACGGTACGCCCTAATATTTTGCACTCAATATTAGAGTTTGCTATTCGCTGTTCATTGAGAAGTCACAATATCCACTCGCTTGCATATTACTATTAGGTTGTCTCAAAAGTTTCTGACTATTTAATTTTTCAAGTTTGGTCTCGTGAGCATCGGATGTTTCAATTATCCTTTTAGCTTGAGGTAGGGTTTTGGTAGTATAATACTAATATGCATTGCAATCTACACTCTGATGCGTAGTTTGGGAGAAATGAATTATTTTTGCCAAAAAGCCGAAATATGCCTATTTTTGGTGCATTTTGTTGATGATTATTTCTGGAATTGCATGGACCTGTTGATTATGCCCAGTTGTTGAGGTAAAGGCCAAGAGCTAATTGTTAAAATAACCTTGAAAGATACGGTAATCGATGTGTGCTTAGAACGGGAGGTTGTGAAAATGTCGTCTTTTGATGTGTAAAATTGGACTTCAGCATTCCGATAATTTCAACTCATTAACGGATGTTTCGAATATCTCCTAATTATGGTCATATATTTATAGGGGAAAGCACTTCACAAACCACCACAAATAGGTTCGCTCAGATCCTCAATACAAATCCAGTATCGAATGGGGCTAATTTGTGAATTACCACCCTAGTGTGGTTTTCGGATTGTGCACTCATTATGGACGTGAATATAACTGTACATATAAGGTTATCGCCCGAGAATAACCCGTTGGGAGTACTTCACCGATGTGTATTCAATTTGCACCTCACACGGTTCTCCGAAGATTTTTGAACCTTACAAAAAGTGAGTAAACTTACAACTACACTTACACATCTGGTTGAATTTTAGAGCTTATCGCGAGATTCGTACGAAATCTATGGGATTGAGATACTGGGCGCTAGATAGAGTACCCAAGCCCTTATACATGGTCAAAGACTAGAAGTAAACCGGTCAACATCCAAGGACAGGAGAGGTGAAAATATGAAAAAGTGAAAATAGTCAGAAACTTTTGAGACAACCTAATACATCCAAAGAAGTGGAGGGTATTGAGACGTCTCAAGGAGCACCGAATAGATAACACAAGTGCTCAATTTATCATTTGTAGATAATCTACAGCATTTTCTACACGACTACGGGCTATTACGGCTACCTTCTCGAAGGGCGGACATATTCCTGCTTTGGAAACTTCACTGGATTTTTCGAAGTGAATTCAGCATTCTGAAATTCTCAAGACACTGAGAGCTTTGTTTTTGTTTTCGATCTTTTAAAAACTACTTATTGGATCGTTTTAGTTGACGCGAGAATTATGGTGTGATTCGTTTTTCCTCCCCCGAAATGACTAATTAGGCCGTATTCACCCCATACCAACTCTTTCACCACGTGTTAGAGAGGGAGAAAGATATAAAGTTAACGAAAGAAAAAGAAATATAGAGAGTACTGTCCACATTGGACATGCATATAGTATAGTTAGGCTTCCCCTGAAGTAAACTAAATTCGAGCTTTAATTCACAACATCGTTCCAGCTGCACACATACTTGTCTATTATCATGATGTCTGTCGACATCCTTGAAGTGATCGTAGCGATTGCTCTCATCCGATACAATCGCATAAAAATACGAGAGTTGTAAGTGAACTCATTATTTAAATTACTCAATACGTATACATTGCACTATTCGTCCCGAACCGAGATTAGTTCTTTGTAAAACTATCAGTTCACGAACTTAAAGGATGAGTCTCTGCAACCGCGCGCGTTTAGAGAAACGAGAGGGTAGCACTCTCCCGCTCACTCCCGGAGCTATTTAACGTGATGTCCATGGCTGGCAAACAACCAAGCTGCGATAACGGCGTAGAGATAGAAACGTGAAATTTTCATAATCTCTTATCGTTCTGGAAAGGTAGGAAATGATAATGAAAAAGTCGAATGCGTAGCTTTGTCTCAAAACACCAGTGCAAGAACCAAAAAAAACACTCAGTTGAAAAGTAAAAGAAACCGTTTTGATTAATTTGTTCAAAAGAACAATGATTTTATAGATCGAATGCTTCGCTTGTGGATAAATTCCGCAACCGGCAAACACTTCGTTCGATCGAGCAGACTCTTCCAGTCGCAATAATTCACCTAGTCTCCTTCTCCATTCAATATGGTATTTGTTTATGATAGTTGTGTTCAAAATAATGATACAACATATTTCAGTACTGTTCGAAATTCAAATATACAATTTTAGCTATGTGAGTTTTAGCTAATTTCAGTTAAATCTTTTAAAATCATTTGGTAAACACGATTCAGAAAAAAAACAACAACACAATTGATCACATGACAGACCACACCCTACTATTGCGCGATATGTGCAGCGGTCTTCCTTGTAATGATGATTCGAGAAGAACGAGAAAAGAGAAGAGAGTTGGAGGGCATCAGTTCGAGCAGTTCAGAGGCGAACGGGGAGGTATGCTATTTTTCAAGATCATTTCAATCAAGAAAATTAACATCGCTCAGAGGAGGGTGATTGCTTGGTTTAGGTTTAGATTTAGACATGTTGGGCTTAGACAAAGAATAATATTTTGCAGGAATATTTCCAATCGCTCCAGCAGCAATGGGCTACACCTAGCTTGGCGAATGTAAATCAAGATCGAAACAAATCTCAAGGGCGACGAATTTCTCCAGTGTAGTTTGTTTTGTTTGTTGTTATGTATCATTGTTTCCGCCTCTCTTTATGGACAACTTGCATAGAAATTGCGCGATGCAGAGATGGCACATGGATAAACGATCACAATCATTTTTTAACGATCAAAATCATTTGGAGCCCTAACGTCAGGCTGTGTTTGGGTGGAATACCTTCATGTCTGCGTCGACATCAAGAACTTACAAAAAATCGATCTGTCAAATCAAAATCAAAGTAATTCAAAGTAGTGAAAGCAGATTCATTAAGTAGAAAATGAATGTAACAACAGGTGATACATGAAATCGACTCAATCGACTATACATTCGAATCGCTTGATGTCCATGTAAAATTGTGTAGCGCTAGGTATGGACTGATAGAGAATAGACTGCTAAAAGCAACTATCCATATATTTGTTTAAGATGCAAATGTACAGCTGTTGATTAGAGAGCGAGTGAAATGACGAGTGTGATGAGTGGTTAGCATCAAGCAAATATTTGGATAGTTGTTTTTGGAAGTCTAATGGAGAATAGTTTGCAGAATGATCATTGATAAGATATATACCAAACTCACGCAATCGTTTGATGTGTTTTGTTGAATTTTGTGAATTATGGGAAATATGTCGTATCAAAAAAAAGGTGCTGATATTCGCAACTCAACCGTTCGTGATAGTATGCAGAATAAAGAGATTCGATTTCGTGTATGAGTCTCGTTAAATCCTGTGATTTCACAATTAAAGAGTATAATTCGAGGAAAGATAATATGGTCTCTTCATCATGAATCACTACCTCCTCGATAAATTGTATTCGTACGACGTTCATATTTGAGAATGATTTACAACAAAGTTCATGTAGGCTAGAAAATAAAGGTTAAGTCGTGTACTCAAGAGTTTGTGAAGAAGAATTATCTTTGAGCAACATGCATCTTGAGAAATTCACTTTACTTCCGCGTGTATTGCGATAATTGTATTCCGCGGAGGTGGCTGAATCAGCACGTTAGTATTAACTTTTCTCGTACTCTTGCTCCTGAATTTTTCTTCATAAATCCCTTGTGTTTAAGGCTTCTCTGAATGGAAAATTATGCGAACTGCTCACCAAAAGTTGTAAATTACTACAACAATTCTGCGGCGCAAGCTAACCTGTGGCTCCAGGTTTTCTCGGTCATCCTTTTCTTAATCAAACATAATTTCAGTTCATTTGCTCCGTTATTTCAATTGTCCTCGTAATTTACACTGTCATTTTTCACTTGAGAAAATCATGGTTTGAGGGGGTTTTCAAGGTGAGTTTGAATTTTCAAAGATGTGAACATTACCCTGCCCCAGGAAGCTCTCTATTCATTGTACTTCTGCATCTTATGGCACGATGTTTTCACGGTGATTTTAAATGTACGTGTACTATGAACTAGGTCGGATGAACCTTCCCGGTGATAACTAAAACTATACCCATCTGCCGGATTTTAAAATATCGCCCGGAAAGGCATCACTATGATCATCCTATATATTGCCGATTTCTCAAAGTTCGTCAAGACAATCTCGATTCAGGGAATTCCACTGTGGAAGCGAATAACAGCCGCAACGCCTTGCGATATCTACTTTGACAGGGTTCTAATCACTTTGTCTTCCCAAACGTGATTCAAAATTCAGTGGCTTTGCATTCTTCGATTGATCATAACTGTGGCGTATCCTGCCTTTCCTTGTATTCATGCTACCATTACTGTGCAACGGATTGTCACGACCTACTCAGGTATATATTTTCGTTCGTGTAATACTTACTATAATGCTGTTCAGGAAACAAGAGGATGCACCAATTGATCGCGCGAGCCTGCCTAGTTTTCACGGTGCAAAAAACAAGCTTTTATATCTCCTCCCTCAAATACATCACTCATGTCCATCGTTGCAGATATTTTACAGCATTTTCTACACCACCACGGGATACTGCGGTTACCTTCTTGAAGGGACAACATATGCCTGCCCAGGCAACTTCACTGGGTTTTTCGAAGTGAGTTTATGATTTTTTAACACGGTGTGAGAATGATTTCCCGATCGCAATCTTCGATCAACTACTCATTGCAAGGCTCGAGATAGAAGAAGCGAAAATTGAAGGTTTTACATATTTAAAAGAACACACATATCTTTCATGTGTGGCACCTTAGCATTTGTAAAGATCGCTGAAATGCACAATTAGACCTTGTTTATGCCCATACTAATGATTTCCCATGACTACTGCACGAGAGTCCTCACTACATTTAACCGCACAAAATGCTCACAAATCGACCTAAACACATGTCGGAAAGTACTGAAAGTAGTGAACAAATTTCCAGCTTCATTCCTTTATTTCATACTTCATGCTGACAATTGACATACTCGATGTTGTCATAGCGATTGCTCTGATAAGAATTAATCGCATCAAAATAAGCAATCAGTAAGTTAAGTTTGATGAATGTATTCAATATACCTATGGAAGTCGAAAAAAGCAAGTAACGAATGAACATTGTTAAAAATGAGCAGTTGTATTCTTCAGACTTGATAACACACATAATGAACATTCAGTCAAAAACCAGTGCATTGTTTAGGTTGAGACTATTTCAATCTAGTAATATTTCTAGATCGACTGCCCCTCTTGTTGATAAATTTCGCTGCCGCCAAACACTTAGATCTATTGAACAGACTCTGCCAGTCGCAATTATTCACTTAATATGCTTCTCAGTTCAATATGGTAAGATTTAATTTGAATAATACATAATAAACCAACATGTTCAGTGCTATTCGAAGTAAATATCACCAACTTTAGCTATGTGAGTATTTCTAAAGCTTTTAATTTCGATCGGTACTGTCAGCATCGAGAGCAATATGATGTCATGAAAAACTTTTTAACGTTTATTAACAAAAAACAGGAAAATGTTGTTGTGAATGTTTTACCGTACCGCGAATGTTATTGTACGTTAAAAAAGTTTATCAGAGATCATATTGCTACGCGTTCTGAATTAGACTTCTAATAAGCATGTAATCTTTCAGACAACGCCGTACTACTGTGTGATATGTTGTGCGGTACTTCTTATAATTATGATTCGAGACGAAAGAGAGAAGAGGAGAGAGCTGCAAAATATAAAGTCGACCAGTGCGGAAGGAATGGGAGAGGTTATTTAACGATTATGAAATCATTTAGCAATAGGTGAGAAGTATGACGTAACTTTGACATTTGAAAGATGACATGACATCACAGTTATCATCCGACCTAGTGCCCATATTTTATATTCCGCGCTTTAAGGAATACTTCCAATCACTCCAGCAGCAGTGGGCAACGCCTAGCTTAGCGAATGTGAGTCAAGATTTCAATCGAGGACGGCGCATTTCTCCTGCGTAGATTTGTTTTATTTTTTAAATTTGTATCATTTGTTGTCCACTGTAATAGGTTCTCCAACTTTAAAAAAAATGCGTGTGTATCATGCACGTGTTCAGCCTGCAATTTTCGCTTTAACGATTTAACCAACGTGAAGCTTACCAACACAATAGAGTCACAGTTGAAAAAAATGTACCTAAACCTGTGCCTTCTGTGTCATTGCGAGTGTGCTCTATGCAAGAATGAAACCAGTGGAATCGATTAACTCCCGCGTAAAATAAACAACATTTCTCAAAAAATAAACCTTTGAAAATGCAAATATAATATATCGTGATGTGTTCGAGTCTGTGAACTTAAATTGTATTGTTGGTTCCACCACGAGAAGTATTATTTGCCGAGGAATCGTCTGACTCTCTCCAAACCACACGCTCACTCGTCGATCAGAGTAAGCGAGAGAGTGTATGATATGGAGAGAGCGAGATCATTGCTCTATTTGCCTCTACTCCCTGAATCCTATTGCATGTTGTTCTGTTTTCTTGTTAGATATCCGAGTAGCAGAGGAGGCCTAATAAGCAGTTTCGTATCGATGTTTCTTGGTGAGATCTTTGCCTCTCATTCCTCCATTTTCGTATTCGCTTCATCTTTCAGTATGGCATCTTGTAATATTGATAAAGCCATTGACTATTACCACAATACCACGCTGCAAGCTAATCTATGGCTCCAGGTTTCATTGATGAATTTGAAAGACCGGAAATCACTAATTTCAGTTGGTTTGCTCCGTAGCTTCAATAGTTCTCGTCATTTACACTATTGTTTTCTATTTGAGAAAATCATGGTTCGAAGGCGTGTTCAAGGTTGGATTCAATATAGTTCGAAATTCGGGTCACCTAAGTTTTTGTACACAAAATTCGAAGTTAGTCGTTGCGGAGTTCTGCAAGAGTTATGATGTGTTCAAAGTGCAATCATAAATTTTCGATAATCACAAGATTCCAGGAAGCACTCTATACGCTATACTTCTGCATATTATGGCATGACATGTTTACTGTCATTTTGAACGTAATGTTTTACTTGGTACTAGGTCGGATGAGAACTATGGCGTCATGCCGTCTTTGATAGATCAAAGGCGGCATGCCGTCATCGTTCTCATCCAATCTCGTGTTTTACAATATTCATATGGAACTGCTTGCTTTAGGTAATTCCAATTTGGAAACGCTTTGCTGCAGCAAATCCTGGCGATATCTGCTTTGATAGGGTTTCATTATAACTAATTGTTCACTCGATTTCATAAAAATTCAGGGACTTTATATTCTTCGAATGATAATAACAATGGCATATCCTGCTTTTCCATGCATCCATGCTTCCATAACAGCGCAACGAATTGTAACTACTTATTCAGGTATGTTTAGTGAATCCTGCTGACAGGCGTTTGATAAATATTTAATGACATTCAATTCAGGAAACAGGAAAACGCATCACACGGTTGCTCGGGCATGTCTATCTCTCACGGTAAGTAAAATATGTGATTTGCTTAAAAGTCATCTTCTGAATCATATTTGTAGATTATCTACAGCATTTTCTACATTTTAACTGGCTACTTCCGATACAATCTTGAGGGAGAGACATATGCCTGCTCCGGAAGCATCGCAGGATTTGATGATGTGAGCGCAGTGAATCAATATTTTTAAACTATGTTTTATCTCCACTGGGGGATTAAAGCCCATGGTGCTCTACAGGGGCCACATGATATAGATCGTCGATAGAACGAGTACTTACAATTAGTAGGAATTTTTAATAGACTCCCTTTTTACGGGTATGGAAGCGGACAACATAGCGCTCATTATCTCGAATTTGCGTTGATTGGTATTTTGTTCGTTCGGAGAAAGTCCTTTTTTGGGCTAATTCCCCCTATTATTTGTTCACACAGCTGTCGTAATGACAGTGATGTCCATGATTGCCCGAGTACTAACCAAATTGTACATCCCGTCACTTTTCTTGAATTTCTTATTTTTATGTCAAACCTGACGTTGCTCATGTTGTTGCTAAATCTTGTTGCCCCCCCCCCCATCACCTCTCTCTTCAAACCAGTAGGCAACTACCCACCCACTGGCCAGGGAACTGGTTAACCGGTGGTTATCCTATGCTCCGTCCACTCTAACTGGCCAACAACATGTTAACCAATTATTAGGCCAGTGGGCCTAATAATTGGTTAGCATGTTGTTCTTCCGCAAACTGACCGAGTCTCAGTTCCTGCGGATGTTTATCGGAGACGGAAGGAAACTATTGAGAGAATTGGGGAGTAGTATTTGTTATTTGTTGTATTCCTTCACTCTTCCCCCTCTAAAGGAACGAGTCGACTCAGAGAATGTGGCAGATTGCGAGGTACAGCGAACGATGCTCGAAGTACTCAATCAAATGGAGTTGATTGCAGCTCCGTCCATCCTCATCACATACGAGGCCAACCGCTTAATCTACTGTAATCTTTTAACGACCATATTCCTGACCTACCCAATTCCAGGTGAGGTACCAATCGATGATTGAAGCTTACTATAGAACATGCGCATTTCCTCATCTGTAACTTTGCATCTCTAAAAACATTGTTTGTTATTGCATGAGCAATGGCAATTGTTTCATATATGATGAATGGGAGTCCCCGCTCACTTTGATGTTTCAATCGTAATATACCTCCTGCCGTTTGCACCTCACTCGATCATGATTGACTGTCCTCCAAAAACAACACATACAATATTCTATACTGATATGTTCCTAATCGGTGATTGATATATTGTATCGATTGATCTTTGATATCTCCGAGTCATTAGCAAGACGATTATGTATCGCACCGTTTGGTATAAGAACAAGTCGACCTTCATCAAGCTGCCTGCACAACTCGTGCAGATGCTCATCGGAAACAGAGCGAAAATTATGAGAACGGGATGCAATTTATTTTATTATTATTATTCCAGGTGCTCGGACCGCTCGAGGAAATGAAGCCAATGCTGCAGCAGGCCAATCAGCTCATTGGTGATTTTGGTGAACAAAAATCTGTAGATGCAATTGAGTGTACGATTCACACCTCTCTATTATCGCAGTGGTGAAACAGCAAGTTCGCAATGGATTTGGTGGGTTATTGCTACTGTTTGCAAGCGGCTGTCGACATTACATCGAATTTCGTGAGGTTTAGCATCCTATGTCCCATGAATTAAACGTACAATTCCATTGACAGCCTGCATACGATAACATTGAATAAAACTTGATAGTATTCTCAGATTTGCAGATGGATCTGAAACTGGTGAGAAGGGGACATATTATGTTCTATATGGGGAGTTGATAAGCATACTCGCACTCTTTCAATACGGAAACAGAGAAAGAAAATCACGAGCTGAACTAATTATTACTATTTTTTTAATTATCAAATTATTTTCGTTCCTGGTCCTCGTTCAGATCGAGGAGACAACGCGAACTCCGTTGCAGGTCAATCTTGATTTTGTTACCACTAACCTTGGCGTTTCAACCGTTATATACCCCTGCTCGTTGTCTGACATGGCAATATCTTTGGGTTTCCATTTAAACAAATCCCAATGAATCCTGCAATTACCTCATCGCATATTAAATTAGTTCCTAGACTATTCTTTGATCTCTTTCAGGAACTGGCAACTAAGGAGGAGGCGCCCAAGTTGGAATCATCCCTGTTTTAAGCTTGGGTGCCTCCCCCTACGCAAATGTCATTTTAAAAGTTGGATCCAAGGCATCACAAGTTGGATTCAAAGATGATGCCAACTTGCAATTGACTTTAGCGTAGGGGGAGGAACCAAAGGATAGCACAAGTTTGATACAGGCTGATTCCAACTTGGGCGCTTCCACCGGAAAAAAATGTGATGCCTCGCGGTTGCTGGACGATCGTAGTCGACGTTTCTCATGATAATCTCGGACATGGAATTTGACAATATGACTCTCTCCGGTTGCAAGAATGTTGATCTGCTGATGGTGATTGGGATGAGAATGTCATTATTTTTGAAAGCCAGGTTCATCCCTATGTTTTATCCTAACGGTCAAACAGCGGGTTCGCAATGTCCTGATCGAGGAGTAGAGTTGTTGTATTGGAGCAGAATTATCTAAATCACCGTGAACATTGTTTCATACTTTCTTATTTATCAGCTGTGAAACTCAAATTCAACTGAAACCTAGAAAGCGATCAATGTAGGAATCTTGGTAAAAATGTAAGAATACGTGTGCGATACCCTCGTTGGGTGAAAGAATATCAATCAGCTGATTGCGAGATGACCAAGAAGTGTTTACTGAAAGCCTGGATCAAACTTCTTTATTAGTATAATGGTGAAACCGGGAATTTGTAACAGCTTTGGAGGGTTTTTTATGTAATGAATGTTCATTATCTTCTCTGCGATTTGCTCTCTTAAATCACAGCTGTATATCCTAAAACGAAGTGATGGAAATATAATTTTTGGCAGGAACTTTAACCAAGTGTGGTGTGCGATGCTTGATACATAAATTTGTAAATGGAGTGATGATTGATTTTAATTTAGGTTATTTTTTTTCAGTATCACAATTCAGCCATGATGTGCGCAAATGGTTCATCAATTTTTTTGTATTTTTGCTGGTATAGTGCATGTGGCGCATTCATTATGAAAAAAAATATTCGTGTATGCAGAACGACGTCAACTTCGATGAGTTCACCCTCGGCACGGACGACTTCAACGGCGCCCAGTGCAAGGCAGTCTGCGTAGAGGCCTGAGGAGTAGCGTTTTCAATAGAGGGCTTGCTCGCTTCCCATAGTATTATTTTACAATCAGAAGAAGGTAAGGCTTAGAGAGGCCTCGTATAGATCTCGTATTACCAATCCCATGACGGGGGATTAAAAATAATACGGTAGTGATTGTGCGACGCGAGGAGTGTACTCGATAACGATTTTTAGGGTTTTTTTCCGCTTCCATCGATCGAATATTGCCTTTTTAGTAATTTTCGCGAACATCCTTTGATATACGTTTTAGCTTCATATCGCATTTTTCGAATTAGAAAATTATTCCCACCATTCCCGTTGATGTTTCAGTAGTAGTTTATCAATTAGATGATTCGTGCAGTTGAGGCTTCACTAATTCAATATTTTTCAAACTGGTGGGCCCACATCTCGTGTAGACGTTCATCAGAGACGGAGTGAAGATAAGAAGAGTGGTGGAAAATAATAATCGAAAACTCATCAAAGATCATTATATCACGCCACTCACGTAAGAATCGACTCAGAATGACACTGGCATTGAGCGAAAATTCGACATTGAGATAAATACATTTACAGGGTCCACTTGACCCAACTTATATCCCCCTGCACTGAATAGTGCCTGGGATCATTCTTCGCCGAGTTGCTGCACCGGTCGGACCGATCACTCCAACTTTGAGGCTTATTTTCTACCCTTCAATGAAATAATACTGAAAAATTTTATGTTAGTGGTCTGGCTACTTTTTTACCTATCTAGGCCGTTTTTCGATTGTTGATCTTTGAAACGCTCCACATCCAACGACCAATATCTTGAAAACTGCTACAATATCACCGGATTTTCTGGCACCATCAGATAGCGCTTGATATGACGATTCGAGAAGAAAAGTGTTCAGTATTATGTCATTGAAGGGTAGAAAATAAGCCTCAACGTTGGAGTGTTCGGTCCGACCGGTGCAGCAACTCGGCAAAGAATGATCCCAGGCTCTATTTAGTGCAGGAGGGTCTTAGTTGGGTCAAGTGAACCCTGAAAATGTATTTATCACAATGTCGAATTTTCGCTCAATGCCAAGCTTTTCTCGATTCTTAGAGGCGTGATATAACTTCTTTATCCACCTCATTACTTTTCCAAGTTTTAATATTCGTCCAAAAGTCATACGTTTCACTAATTCAGCAATTATATCACAGAAGGAGGGCTTATGCTGCTTACGAATGAGCTAACTCGTTCACGATTGAAAAATGGTGGCGTAGTAAGAGGTGAGTAAGAAATTACTCGTAAGATTTGGAACTAACGCACCCACTCACTTTGTCGTTTCAAAAAATAGTATACCACCTGTGTTTAGCGTGTCATTGCAATCATTTTTTCCTTCTTTCTTTAAAATAACACGTTTACAGTTTAATTTTCTCTCGTAATTAATTTTCTTCGTTGATAAGCAACCTTTATAAATATATACGATAATTACAATTTGATATTCGCTTGATGAAGGTTAATCTTGGAGCTAGTGGAGCTAGTCGCTAAACTTGGAGCTAGATCTGTCAATCGTATTATGTCTCCAGAATTTGGTTGTTATTGCGATCTGTAGTCATAGTTGCCTTCGCCGGTGCTCAATACACGGGGAGGGAATAAAAAAGTATGACCCGGGGTTCAGTTCATAAGAAATATTCCCTCTTTTGCCCTCCAGTCTTCTAAAATTAAAATGTAACCCAGAACTGCCACATATCACAAGCTCGCCCGAGCCAAAATACCACCTTAACTCCTCATCACGCCATTCCCGTCCCATTAGTTGGTGATTAAATAATAAGAATACGAGTAAGAATATGAATAACCACAAAGTGGTATCATCACTCTGGACAGCGCTATTTCGGTTTGCCCATTTGTCGTTTGCGCATTTTCACTTTAGATAGACATCTTGGTTTGCAGTTTTGGATCGGATATTATCTGCGAGATTGGCGTTTCACGAATTCTTGATACATAATCTGGTTCTACATTCTCAATTAAGAGACCTTCCACGAGAGAACATACCTACTTTGCGGACGGCATTTTTGCAACCCCCTCAATCTTTCTGCGGTGAAGTTCTCATACCGAGTGCTGATATTTGGCGCAGTTAGAGCGCTCCTGGTGCACTTTCCGAATAATGCCCGACCGACCCCAAAAAAAGTCGAAATTTTCATCCCTCGAAAAAGTAAGTTCTTTAGTGTTTTCCTGGCGTATTTTTCCATGAAAATTCGAAAAAAGTGGGTTAGGAAGCGAACGGACAACGATAAAGGGTCGAAAATCGAAATTTTTATAATTTTTTGGACACCGTGAAAAATTTGTTCGGCGGTCAAAAAGTTATTGTCATTTTCGAAATCTACGTGAGAAACTACGTCAAGAGTTTTAATAGCACATCGCAGATCCGGGGCCGTCGGATACTATATACTTCCGAACAAAGAGAGCAATGAGATCCGTTGTCAGGAGGAATCGCTCGATATCGCGATTGAGTGATCATAGACCCGCTTTAGGGGCTAAAATTACATCGACAGTGTTCATACACACAATTGAGCCCAAGAACAAGCAGTCTAGGTAGTTAGTTCTCAGAATCTTGTTCCCTTGTAGACACATTCTGTGGAACTGCAGTTCAGACGGAATACTTTCGGTATTTTTCCAATAGATACTATATAATTCCAACGTTTTTAAGTGCGTTTATATATTTTCACTGTTAATAATTGCATTCCATCGCCATTGGATATACAATGTGATTACATGACATCGAAAACCCAGAAAAAACAAGTTTCTTGTAGGATTTTATCGATTTTGTGGCTTGGTAAAATTGGCAATAGTGTACTTTATAGGCATCTTTGAGTAAAATTTATTCAACATGTATACGTACACAATTTCTGAAGTTTCTGGTAAAATATGAGAAAAAAATTTTTTCTAAAAAATCTTGATGGCATCGAAAAAGTGAGTTTTCAAAATTTTTTAGATATACCTCCATGAATCTCAGAAATGATCAGATATAGTAGTATGTACTATGTTAAGCCGATTAAAACGCCATTTGGATGGACATTTGTTTTTTACAGATTCCCAAAAATTCCAAAATTTCGATAAAATCAGGTTTTATCGGGTTTTTACTGCCATATCTCTGCAGCCCATCCTTAAAACATACATAATGCAGTCGTAATGAATGCTAAACATGCCTGAACTTCAACTTGATTTAATCTGACTACAGATCTGACTACAGATTTAATCTGACTACAGATCTTAAAACATACATAATGCAGTCGTAATGAATGCTAAACATGCCTGAACTTCAACTCGATTTAATCTGACTACAGATCTATCGGAAAATACCGTCAAAAGTCGGTCAGAAATGCATTTTCACAGAATGTGTCTACCCGGGAACAAGATTCTGAGAACTAAGTACCTAGACTGCTTTTTCTTGGGCTCAATTGTGTGTATGAACACTGTCGATTTAATTTTAGCCCCTAAAGCGGGTCTATGATCACTCAAGCGATATCGAGCGATACCTCCTGACAAGGGATCTCATTGTTCTCTTTATTCGGAAGTATATAGTATCCGACGGCCCCGGATCTGCGATGTGCTATTAAAACTCTAGACGTAGTTTTTCACGTAGATTTCGAAAATGACAATAACTTTTTGACTGCCGAACAAATTTGTTTCAAGGCGTCTAAAAAATTATGATAATTTTGATTTTCGACCCTTTGTCGTTGTCTGATCGCTTCCAAAACCACATTTTTCGAATTTTTATCGTAAAATAAGCCAGAAAAACTCTAAAGAACATAATTTTTCGAGGGATGAAAATTTCGACTTTTTTTGGGGTCGGTCTGGCATTTTTCAGGAAGTGCACCAGGAGCGCTCTAACTGGGCCAAATATCAGCACTCGGTATGAGAACTTCACAGCAGAAAGATTGGGCGGGGTTGCAAAAATGCCGTCCGTGAACCCCTCTCAGAAGCTACGTTCTCTCGTGGAGGGTCTCTTAAAACGAATGATCATATCAGTAAAACAAATCAACACTTTCTCAAATTCTATTTTAGCGACAACTTCGAACTCGGCATCACTTACGTATCAAGTGCATGTCGTAGGATAAGTGTGCATTGCATTTGCAATATTTTTATTAATGCTCTCCCAAGCTCAATGCCTGCTGTGCTTATCGAATGGGCGCCCCATACATCATTTGCATCTCTCATTGCTTCTTGAATTGAGATTAGGTCATTTTGCAGTTGCAAGAAATGCAAGTGAAACTTTTGTATGACTAGTAGGTTATTGTTTCGGGCAGTGTTGAATAACTGTTTGATTTCTGATAGCACATTTTTGAAGCGGTTTGTGGTGAACAATAAACAATTTTCTGTTTCTCTGCAAGAATGACTTCAACGGCGACCTGTGTAATGCAGCCCGCGTAGAGGCCGTGAGTGAGGAGGTAGTGTTGTTTATAACGAGCTCGTTTCTCCTCCCTTCCCTAAATTGCGTATTCTGAGGAAGGTGAGGTGTAGGGTTTTATCGTATTGACGTAATGAGGGAGGAGGGTGACAAATATAATAATGGTGTTGCTAAGGGTGAAGCACAGCGTGCATTCGAACATTATTTTTGTGTGCTTTTTTCTAATATACATAATCCAGATATTACAAAACAGAACTCAATAACATATTGAAAGCGTGACTCTATCTATTATTCCAGTGATGAAACATCAAATACGTGATGGATTAGAGTTGATGATTTTTTTTGTTGTTGGAGTTCGTACCTCCTTCCATCTTGATGTTTCAATCGCTGAATACATATTGTTCTTTTCTGGCATTGCAGTATGGTTGCGTTCTACGGGTTCGAAAACAAAATTATTTCTGAAATGAAGTTTTACTTTTACTTTGTTGCATATTAATTTCTTTCGTAAATTCTGAGGCATCTGAGGCTCTGTCCGCACGTATGTCAGATGCTCATCAGAGACGTAGAGGGAAGGGACATTTATGGACTATATGAGGGAGCTGATAGGCAGCATACTTTATCTTTCGACGAGGAAATATAGAAACAATGAAATAACTTACCCGCTACTGTTGTCTGTGAATTTTGGCATATGTTATGCTAAATCATAGTTTTGATGTATAATAGCGAGTTTGCAATAGAAGTTTGATGGCTATTGTTTTTTATCATATCAAGCCGAATTCAATCGTATACAGTCCGGTCAGATCCCTACATGATAACGGGACTCCCCGGGAGTCCCCCGTGTCCCCCGCCATTTTGCGACTCGGGCAGGGAAAGAACTAATTCGAAATTTGGTTTTCAGACTCAGGAGGTCCTTCCCGATCGATTGGCATATAATTCATAAATTAATAAATTTGCGATAAATCGTACTTTAATTTTGAAAATCAAGGATAATTAATCGGAAACGAAGAACTACGGTAGTTAATTTGCACATTCGCCGGTCCTGCTCTGGGTCCATCTATGTAATCGAATCTGTCGCCAGAATCGATTTGTGTAGTGCAAAGGACAAGGGGTGATACTAAAAACACTTTATTTACTTAATTGTACAAGGGAAAACACAAAAGTAAATGGTAGATCACAAGAAAAGAATGGGGTTGTTTACGTGACTATTGATTGGTTGGAAGAATTGAAAGGTTGAAATACCTTTAGTGTGGTGATTAAAGCCTGATTGATACCCGACGACTCGCGTACGTCGTCAAGGAGTGGGCGGGAGAGTGCAGATTGATGATACTCGGACTTGTAGTCGTCCTGAGTGATGAAATGATGATAATGGGGAAAAGGTGGATGGAACGAGTGAAAGAAATGGGTGAAAGACGATGGGAATAGCCCGCAAAGTGACTGCGCGACTATCGAAATGAACACTAGACAAGTTAGCCTAGTTACGGAGTGAATGCATATGAAAAACGGAAGGAAAAGTGACGTGAACGTCGAACAAATTCAACGCAAGCGAGAATCGAGGCCAGCAAAAATCAGAGGCTCCGCTGAATACGGTAGGCTACCCTGATTTTCCGTATAGGACATTCTCACTGCGGCGGGACAATTTAAATGTGATACGGTAGAGTTGAACGAGAAGTTATGATCGAGAACTGATTATATTTATAATTGAATTATTAAATTGATTTATTTATTGATTACTATTGATGGCATGTGAAGTGAAGAAGATGTGCACTATTAATGAATGACTGGCCGGCAGTTGCCAGCAGTGACACAGTCTTTGTGACTGACAGCAGTGGTATGCCGAAACCACTGGTGGTGAGCACTGGTCAGCAGTGGTATGCCAAAACCACTGGTGTTGAGCATTGGTCAGCAGTGGTATACCAAAACCACTGGTGGTGAGCAGTCTTCATCTTGATCGAGTTATTGTAGTAGTGAATGCTAATTCGCTATACTGGGAGGAGACGAAAGAAGAAGAACGGAAGTGATTGATGTGTTGTGGATGATTGAGATGAATTGAGTTGTGATGGTGCTTTATGAAACATTGAACGGAAGAAAAGGAACGTAGAACCATCAACGAAACTATCAATGACAAGAAAACGAAGGGGAGACAGGATAAATGGTACAAGTGCCAATCTGGCCGAATCTCTAAGTGGGGTAACCTCCAGGCTCCAATTGGGGAGGTCGACATTCTTCATGTATCATTCCATCGGCCCGGGCGAGCGGAGAGGAGTCGGGTCGGTCGAACATCGGCGTAGGGATATGACCCTTTTTCTTGCGTCTCAGTGATGAGATGGCAGTGCGCCTGGAAGTGAATGAGTGACTGTGTGCATGATGGTTGGAAAATTTCAGTGTGCTGTCACGCTGGAATCCTGGGGAGGGGGAGATACGAGAGAGGGCCCGGGTGCCTAGTGCGAGGTCACTACGAGTGATGGGCTTGCGAAGTATGGCGATGCGCCTGTTGTGAGCATGTACTACTCGAGAATTGATCGAATGAAAGCTCAGACCGCTGACTGGACGCTGTGAGTAGGGTGGATTCGTCACGGTTGAGTTGCCTGTAGTAACTACTGATTGATCAACAGGGAGAATTGGAAGGATTGGTGGGTGGTGCGAACTCGTGTTAGAGGGTTCCGATGAGGTCTTGTGCGATTGCGCGGAAAAGTTGGAGTGGGATGACTCATGAGAGGGATGCCGAATCATGATGCAACTGCGCGGGAGGGTGTGCGTTGGGACTAGGAAGATCATTGGTAATTGGATGAGGGGGTGAGGGATGTATAACGGGTGCCTGAGTGGCTGTCTTTGACTGTACAAGGGCGTTGAGGCAAGTGGATGAATGCTCAAGTGTGAGAGAAACGCAAGGAGGGGTGCAGGGATTAGTGAGGTTACTCTGGACAGTGGTCGCTACGCCATGGTCAACGCACGTTGGTTGTGACTGGTCATTGGGAGGAGTGGGCGAAATGTTCCGATACCCGGGTTCCATCAGTTGAATGGATGTGTTGCTCTGGGCTGGGAGTGAGGGCGAGTTCTCGGAACCAGCGACGAGTGGACCAATCACAGAATCAATCAATCGATATCTACTGGGCAATGATGAGGTTGTTGAATTTTCGAGAAGTCTGAAGGTTTCTCCAACTCCGATAATGAGGTTTGGAATGGCAGTGGACTCGGTGAGATAATGTGGAACAGCGCCGAATCTTTCCTTAATTGCTTGCAAGTCAACAGAGGAAAGCGCCTTCTGATGGATAGGCTGAGTGAGATTATCAGTGTCATGTACTACAGCCTTGTTGAATTCCCTACCATGGTCGGTGATAAGCTCGAATTGAACCAAGTCATGAATAGAGGGGGGTGGGAGAGACTGATTGTTGCTCATGATACCCGTGACAGAAGTGTACTGCTGATCGATTGGTGTGAGATGAAGTTTGGTTGCTAAGCTACGAGAGATGAGAGAAATTTGTGCACCCCGATCTAGTAGTACATTGGCGACGGCCATCGTGTACTCGGCCTTCTTGGCAAGTGGGACTGTGGCTGTGAGCAACCTAGAGTTGATATTGAAGGGAGATATGGTGGAGACAGAGTGTGCTGAGGTGTGCGCAGGGGTATGGGACTTATCGCAGAGTGATCGGTGATGCTTGCCGTTGCAAACGGAACATGTCCGGTGGCAGGCTTGAGTGGGGTGAGCAGCTGAGAAACATGAATTGCAGAGTGACTTGGACGCGAGGATGTCCAGTTTGTCCCTGATTGAGGTAACGCGTGTGCATTTCCAGCTAAAGGCGTGCTCTCCGCAGAAGACACAGAGTGGATGCCTTATCAGTGGAGGAGGGGTGGGTGACGAGTGACTGTTGCGAGTGCACCATCGTCGTGTGGTCGGCCATGGAGGGATGTGATCCAGTACTGTACAACGTGTTGACAGTGGTCTGGGATCGATTGGTGAATGCACTAATCATGACTGAATCCTCACGCTCCTCGCGCAGCTTATTCTCAATTAGCTCGAGGGCGGATACTAGTGAATCTGGTTTGCTGCGGGTGACAAGCGTAATGAACTTGGTTTGATTGGGTCGGGGATGAGGGTGGAGGGGACGCCACCATCGCATTTGCGCGATTAAGCGTTAATTGGTAAATATCAGAGTATTTCGACTCCTTCTGTTTAATGAGAGCAGATAGACTCACTTCTCCCATCGGCAGGTTGCTGCTTCCGTGTACTCCTCCCTTGATCCTCTTCAGGTTGTCTTTCTCATTCTCTGCTGCAGTCTTCTTCTCGTTGTCCTGCTCCATGTCGGCGATCTTGCTCTTGATCGATTCGACGACAGTGCTGTAACCGTTGATTATCTGTATGGCGTCATCAATGGACATGATCATGCTGGTTGCTCAGTGACTGAATTTGGCTATGGATTGAAACCTGAGCCAGACAGATGGTTTCTGAATCGATTTTATCGAAAACTGGCTTGAGGTCATCGAGAAGTGAATGGAGAAGTTCATAGTCATTGGTGAACTCTGTTTCGAAAGTAGTACCCATTTTGCGAAGGTGCTGACAGTGGAAGGGATTACAAAATTGGGAGTAATGTTGAATGGATTGGGAAGTGAGCGAAACTGAGCAAAAGTGGAATGAATAGCTTGGGAAGTGGTTCAGTGTTTGAAAGTTGGCTAACACGCGGGCGTTTATGGGGCGATTATGGGGTGGCTATCCAGCCGGCACTTAAATACTCGGATGATGAGGGCAGTGCGAATAACATCGGGATGTTGAGAAAACCATCGGGAGGTTCGAACAGGGAAAGAGTGGAATCTGGCGGTGCTAGTTGTCGTTTCAATGTTAATACCAAAAGAAGAGGTACGGTCTCGCTGGGGTTTGTAGACGTAGAATGAAGATCGCGGGACGATATTAGAACCAGTCATAATCATATGAGTCATACAAAGATCTCCTATGACTCTCCTCTCAGTAAGCGGGCGCAGGCCAAGAGTTTTCATGCGATCCGAATAAGAAGGTAGGGAAAGAGGATAGGAAGGGGAGGGGAAACAACGATAGACTACTTGCCGGGTGAAAATATGCTGAACTTTTTCAAGAGTCTCAATGTCAGATATGTAATGTGGATTCAAAAAGGGGGATGCAAAGTCAAGGAGGGGAAAGACTTATGCTTTGTAACTACGAAGAAGGATGGTGGGGCAGTTGAATGGGAGGGCTTTAAGGAGCCGGAATAGCTTAGAAGTGGCTTTCTGAGCACGGGTTTTAATAGAACACGAGGTCAGAGCGGACTTGGACACCTAGATCACGGACGTTATTCTCGAGGGGTAACTGAATGGAATTAATATTGTAACGAGGGGAGGATTGTTCGTAGCCAAAACGAAGATGAGAGCATTTAGAAGCAGATAGGGACAATTGGTTGAGTTGGGTACATTCAAAGAGACATTCAAGGGCAGATTGAAATTCGGAAGTAATAGAAGATTTGGTAGACTTATTGTAGGAGATATACAACTTGGCATCATCAACATAACATTGTGAAACGAGAACATCAATAAGTTTTTGAAAGTCTGTATCATCCCTTTCTATGGTCTGATGGGCGGGGTACAAGGATAGTATTAGTTTTATAGAGGAATATCACCATGAACATTGCTCCTTACTTTCCTATGTCTCAGCTGTGAAACCCAAATTAAAGTGACAGCAAACATAGGTAGAACACTAAAGAATACGTGTGCTATAATCTCGTAGGTTAGAAAATTTCAATCAGCACATTAGTGTGTGGAGTACTTACTGAAAGCCTGGATCACAGCACTCTATTATCACAATGGTAAAACTGCGAATTCGTAATGGAATTGGAATCACTTTAGAAAAAATCACGCAATACTGTTTTTTGAGAAAAAAAAACCTGGTCAGCATTGGCAAGTTTTCTGACTTGGTGATCTGCGAGATTGACGCTTCAAGAGTTCGAGATAGTACATCCATTTTGTCGAAGTGACGGTTTCAGATTTCACAGCTATAAAACATTGCGTTTTATTTATGCAACATGGTCACACTCATTTTTCATTATTGCATTTACATGAATGCACACTCCTCCCGTTCAATTGGCGCTCCATAAATTTGATCTTTCTTACCAAGTCTTCCTGCATCAATCATGATATCGAATCTATTTTTTAAACACACCAATTTTAATCTATCGAAATTGTCATCCCAATATTACTATTCCCATCTCTAACTTGTTTTCACAGGATCTCATCGCCACGAAGAGAGTTGCCGTGTTCGACACGCTACTCTGATTCCAGCAGGTTCAGTGGTTTATTTTATATTTATTAGTATTTATTATTCCAGATGCCCACTCAGATCGCGGAACCGAAAGAATACAGGTTAATTAACTGATTGGGAAGCACAGCGTGTCAGAGAGGGGATGAAAGTTAATTTGCGTGGCAGATCGATTTTCTGATTGAACTCGTCCGTTCACTGTGACTTATTATTACCTCTAGAGACGGTTGGCGGAAATTCACATATAATTTCGGAAATAGGGGCGAAATATATTATCGATATTGCGAAACATATTCGAACACTTTGATATCAGCTAAAGTTTGAGAAAATCAGAAAATGTCATCCTTATTGGCCGCTGAAACATAATTAAAACGATATCTAATCACGCAAGTGATATAATTGGTTCTTCTGCTTTGACTGAAACACTCTTTAACACGTGTATCACGAGTCAGTGGTGGAAAATTCACCCCCTCGGGAACAATTTGCAAAAAGTTTCTTTGATCCAGAATCTCAGTATGGTGGGAGATTATCCTAGAGAAGACATATTGAAATTTCTAGGTCATTGGTACTAGAGCCGGCTTTTAGGAATTTTCCGGTTTTGAATCCGGCTATACTGTATTTCATCTCCCAGATGAGCTAATGAAGTGGAATGGTGCTCAAAATGATCAGAAAATTATTTTAAGAAACTTTTATGTTTTGACCAAAGTTTAAAGATCAAAGATCAAAAAGGTATGTTCGAAAACCCATTTTTGGAGTTAAAAAATAAATCGTGCCGCTTTTGTGAGATACCATTTTCCAGAATTTTATTACAGAATATGCAAGTATAAGTGCCCCTCTACATATTAAAAATATATAATCGAGTTTTTGAATATGGGTGTTTTTTTGCAATTTGGCTCTAAACATCTAAACAGACAAATTGCATTTTTTTGGAAAAAAATAATGTTGTATCTCAGCTCCCAGATGAACTAGAGAGATGGAATTGGGCTTAAATATTCGAACAATTATTTTGATACATTCTGTGGTTTAACCGAATTTGCAAGATCAAAGATGCAAGATCCGAGCTTATTGTTGAGAGACCGCTTTTGCAGATAAAGATTACACCGTACTGCACTCGCGAGATACCATTTTCCAGAATTGTTTTGCAGAATAGGCAAGTACGAGTCGCCATCTATACAATACAGATGGAAAATTGAGTTTTCCAATATGGGTCTTCTATGAAATTTTGCTCTGAACATCGAAAAAATGCCTTTTTGTAAATAATCAATTCTCATTATTACCTTTGAAACTTGTCTGATCTGGTTCATATTGTTCTTACTGAATATCACGGACACTAGATTTCGAAAAAAACAGTGGGCATATCACGCCTCTCACGAGAGAATCGAGCTAAAATCGCTATTCTAGGCTCTGCAACTCCCTTTTTGAGTGCACGTATGGCGCTTATACTGATAGATAGATCAAAATTGACCTCTGAGTGACCCCTACTCATTTTTCGAGCTCTATCGATCTATATAGTTGATTTTCCAAAAATTTCAGCATGCATCATTCCCACCCAGATATCTCAAATTTGTACACAAACGCGCAGGATTTTTTCGTTGCAGTTTGTAGAGCGGAACGAGAGCTATCGAATGAGTGGTTGGCGCCAAAAATACATGAAGGCCTGCACGAGTTATGTGCTTTAAAAGTTTTCTGATCGTTCGAAGTCATTTTATTTCACTCCACACCGCGCGATTTCGAGCGCGCGGAGTGGAATGATTCAATTATCTCTCCTTATTCCATTGTTTGTTCGGAGTGGAGTGAAATAAAATGACTTCAAACGATCAGAAAACTTTTAAAGCACATAACTCGTGCAGGCCTTCCTGTATTTTTGGCGCCAACCACTCATTCGATAGCTCTCGTTCCGCTCTACAAACTGCGACGAAAAAATCCTGCGCGTTTGTGTACAAATTTGAGATATCTGGGTGGGAATGATGCATGCTTAAAATTGAAAGTTTTGGAAAATGGATTATATAGATCGATAGAGCTCGAAAAATGAGTAGGGGTCACTCAGAGGTCAATTTTGATCTATCTATCAGTATAAGCGCCATACGTGCACTCAAAAAGGGAGCTGCAGATATCCGACATGATGCAGGGTGCCCCAAAATGAAGTATGCACATTGAGACTTGGGGGGAGTGTTAGGCATGCCTCAAGGTGCCCAAAACGTGCTAGAACCATTTTGGCGATTTCCGCTCCATTCCCTAGAATAGCGATTTTAGCTCGATTCTCTCGTGAGAGGCGTGATATGCCCACTGTTTTTTTCGAAATCTAGTGTCCGTGATATTCAGTAAGAACAATATGAACCAGATCAGACAAGTTTCAAAGGTAATAATGAGAATTGATTATTTACAAAAAGGCATTTTTTCGATGTTCAGAGCAAAATTTCATAGAAGACCCATATTGGAAAACTCAATTTTCCATCTATATTGTATAGATGGCGACTCGTACTTGCCTATTCTGCAAAACAATTCTGGAAAATGGTATCTCGCGAGTGCAGTACGGTGTAATCTTTATCTGCAAAAGCGGTCTCTCGACAATAAGCTCGGATCTTGCATCTTTGATCTTGCAAATTCGGTTAAACCACAGAATGTATCAAAATAATTGTTCGAATATTTAAGCCCAATTCCATCTCTCTAGTTCATCTGGGAGCTGAGATACAACATTATTTTTTTCCAAAAAAATGCAATTTGTCGATGTTCAGAGCCAAATTGCAAAAAAACACCCATATTCAAAAACTCGATTATATATTTTTAATATGTAGAGGGGCACTTATACTTGCATATTCTGTAATAAAATTCTGGAAAATGGTATCTCACAAAAGCGGCACGATTTATTTTTTAACTCCAAAAATGGGTTTTCGAACATACCTTTTTGATCTTTGATCTTTAAACTTTGGTCAAAACATAAAAGTTTCTTAAAATAATTTTCTGATCATTTTTGAGCACCATTCCACTTCATTAGCTCATCTGGGAGATGAAATACAGTATAGCCGGATTCAAAACCGGAAAATTCCTAAAAGCCGGCTCTAGGACCAATGACCTAGAAATTTCAATATATCTTCTCTAGGATACTCTCCCACTATAACAACGGCAAGATACGACAAACTTTTTGCAAATTGTTCCCGGCCACCTCCACTGACTCGTGATACCCGTGATATATTGTTACCACCTTGTTGTTTCAACCATAATATAACATACTATCTGAAAAAATCAACTTATTTCTTCAGCGACTTGCACAGGCCGAAAATTCGAATTCCTTCTGACTTTACCAATAGGTCGGCCTCGTCGAGGGAAACCGACGAGCATCGCCAGAAATTCGATCCGCATCCGCGCGCGCGGCGGCGTGGATCTTGAAAAAAACTACAGTAATCCTCGAAAATTTGTATATCGATCCCAATGACTGCGGCGGTAGGGGGCGCTGAGTTCCTTGACAAATTATAAGACTTTTTTACTCTTGGGAATTTTTCGATCAGATTCCATCTAACGCCAGAAATCGATAATTTCACTTTTACTTCATACATTTTTGCAAATCACCGAAAATCTTTCAAGAAACCTACAATTTTTTATTTGAGCTTCTGCAATACTGTAGACGCTTTATCCGAATAAGCTTACTTTCCTCTAAATGAAGAAAAATACGCCTCGACATGGGTGCATGGGCTCCATGGACCACATTGGTGAACGAAAATACGTATATGATTCGAAACAATGGAATTTTGAAAAAGGCGGTTACAGTACATTTTACACCATAATTCGGTTTCGATACATATTTTGTTATCGTTACCTAACTTAAGGCCGGATTTAAATTGCACCTTTATAATCAAGTGCGTATCGATACAAGTAAATGCAGAAACTCAAATAAAAAATTGTAGGTTTCTTGAAAAATTTTCGGGGAATTGCAAAAAATTTTCGGGGAATTGTAAAAAATTGTAGGTTTCTTGAAAAATTTTCGGGGAATTTTCGGGGAATTTTTCGGGGAAATGTATGAAGAAAAAGTGGAATTATCGATTTCTGGCGTTAGATGGAATCTGATCGAAATACCGCACTCTCTCGGTATTCCTCTTCCTTTCTCGCTCTCACCCTTGACCTGTGTCCGACCCGTATCCGACGGGTCTGACCGACCCGTATCTGACCCATTTTAGAGGGTCAAAAGGTCAACCCGTGACCCGTTCTTGCCGCCCTAGTGCATATGTTCATGTGAGAGGATAGCCATTTCAGTTGCGTGTACCAGCGATATTCGGGATCGAAGACTATCATGTAAACATATTTTCCATCGCTTTCTTAATTGCATCTTTGTCCCTTGTCAATATTAATTGGAAATATGAAATTGGAAATTAATTCTTTTTTTTTCCAGGAGTAGCTCGAATCGGTTGTTCTGCCGATGACGAATACGGACCGTTCCATCCACTTAATGAGTAATCATTGGGGTTGACTAGGCGATATCCAGATTGCAACTTTGCATCGTTTCTCATTTGCGGTAATTTTGCAATATTTTAATTGGAACTGATGCGCTCTTGCGGGCTGTTTGAGTTGATTTTTTTTTATACGCAAATTACTCAGAATCGTTCTGAAGCGAGTGTTCATGAATTTGATACTTTACTGAAACACAAAAAAAATGTAGTCAAAAAACCGCTCAGATTTTTCACATTCGAATTTTTCTTGTTAATGAGGTGAAGGAAAAATTGATAGGTGAACGGAAACTTTCTACTTGCCTTATGAATAGAGACCGCAAGCTCCGCCCACTGAGGGGATAGAGAACCCCTCAAAACATGGATCGAGGGACTACGCCTCGAATTCTGAACCAAATTGGGTGATCTAAACTGATTTCGGTAGCTATTTGGTTGCTTAACAAATGGCCTCTGGGTCAGCTTGTTCGGACAACTCTAATTAGGTCAGCATACGCTAATTAAGTACGTGGATAGGGGTTTAACAGTGTTCTAGTGTACTTGCACACCTGCTCCACTCGCAGTTTGTAATATAACCCTATTCATTAAGATTGAGCAGAAAAAAAAAATAAATATTAAATTTCAAGCGTAGCTCATTGTTAAAAATTATAATTAAAAATTAGAAAAAAACCGCAACACCATTACACCCGCTGAGTTTCGAACCTTAGGCAATCGGGCACAAGAGTAAGCGCTCTACCACTACACCAAGCGATCAGTTGCTTCCGTCAGTCAACGAGTACTACAACATCTTGCTGTTTGTCGCATTCCCCCCCCCTATCCCGATTTCGTGGAGTACGAGCGTTAGGTTTTCTGAAAATAATTCGCTTCAAAGTTGAGATATCGCCCAAATTCAAAAAGCATGGTCTTATTCATGACCATAGGGACACACTAGGCACAAAAAGATAGTCATGTGACTATTTTGGCAGAACGCTTGCGGTCTCTACTTATGAAGGAGCTAGGAGCTGGTGTCATCATTCATTATGGTGTTCCCATGGCAGTATAACTTCTGCTCTATATCATTCATTGTAATATTTTCAGTGCGCTCACGGTAAAACGAAAAAAACTCTACAATACATTTTTTACTTATCGCTGATTTATTTTTACCTCTTCGATTGATCTTTCTGATCTCTCCCAGGCATTGGAAAGTCGGTGATGACTCGCTCAGTTTCGGCGCAGATAAATTGAATGCGGATACGTGAGTTTCGGCAAAACTCACGACTCAGAGAAGGGTGGAGATGCACATTTTATTGTAGAGATAAGGCTCTGATTTGAATTCACGACAACGCAGTTAATTGAATAGGATAACGTTTGCTTCCCGAGAATCCTGGCAGATTCTCATTTGAACGTGTGGCGACTATTTTTTTTCTTCCATCGAAATTTGTGTCTCACTCTTGCATTGCTCCTCTTTCAAATTTGTTTTTCTCTAGTGTCACACAAGGGAAGACAACAATATCATTCATCACAGATAATCGCCCACGACGAACAGAATGGACGTGCAGTTCCCCGAGTTGCTCCTATCAGGAAAACTCGACAGGTATGGATGGGAGGAGATGGAAGGTTTTCTTTCCTTGTATTCGTAGCTCTGGTACCTAACTAGCTATTACAACAAAATAATTAAAATTGAAAAAAACTTAGAGAAAACAGCAAAGGGCGGTCGGCAACTTGAAATATAGTCAGTTTGTAATAAGGCCCCCCCCCACCGAAACTCAAAACAGAACTGGAGGTCAGGTGTTCTAAGGCTATCCTACACTGAGAACTCGATGAGGAAACTCTACCAGAATCAATACAATTTCGATACGCATCCACGTGTGCGAAAGCGCTGATGTTGAAAAGCTACCGTAATATATCGATAGTATTTTACATCAGCGCTATAGATAATATATTATTTTAAATAAAACAATATCTATTCAACCACTACCCTCCTCTGCACATCCATCGCGAAATCTAAGTTTCACTACTGGGATATAGCAGCAGAGTGAGGTATACTTTCAATGAACGTAGGTCATTTTGGATCAATTACTCACCAATGAGCTGATTGACCTGCAGAGGCGTGCGCATCGTCATAATAGAAGTAATAATACAAGCAAATCTTTTAGTTGGTAATGTGATGGACGAGGCATTGAATGTATATCGAATCACTCACTCATACCTCCGTAGTGAAACATCGAATTGAATTGGAAATAGTGCCGCCACTGTGACTATAGAATGACTCCTTTCCGGGGTGTGATAACCGTCTACAATAGATATAAATATTAAAAATTTCTGATTATAGTAAATTTTCGTTTTTTGTATCGATAATTGTGGTTATTTTAACTATTGTGAATATAGATCGCTCGGTTTTGTAGGGGGATTGGAAACACATGCTTGCCAGAGCATGTGCGGAAAACCTCGCAGGCTTCATCGGTCTCTACTAGCTAGACGAACATTTATATCAAGATACAGCAAAGAAAAGTGTCCTCATTAATTTGTGTTCGAAAATAGATCAGTCCGCGATGCGCTCATTAGCGGGGGAGAGCGGCGTGAATTCTATCACTTGCCTCCTCTCTCCCTCTCCTCCCTCTCCCCTCGCCTGTTTCTGCCCCGGCGTGTGTATAGAGCGCGCGCTCTAGAGAAGAGTGCGGGTGCACCCCTCTCTCGTCTCTCCTTACTGGGGTGAGGCGCAAGCGGGAAAAGGCAAAGCCCTGCCCAAATTTTTGTCGAGTTGACTAGGAATGGGTCGGAATTAGCTCCGCCCCCTTCCTTCGCTCGTCTCGATTTCCCCCTCTCTCTGTGATAACATTTCAATCTGTTTTTGAGCTCTAGCGCGATTCAGAGATGAGATATCGACAAACGGCCAAAAGTATGATCATATTAGGCCCCCAACGGTTATGTTGATCATAGTCTGGGTGACATGGCTTTATTTCGGTTATACCCCTTGTGGCCCCTACGTATACAGCTGCTTAAGACGAATCGTTTAAGGGGTCTAAGCTCCCACAACTCGGGGGGTAACTTAGTGCCCCATGCGAAAAACTTTTTTGAATGATTTGAACTTATTTTTCACTGTGTAATTTCATTGTTCTCCCTCTGAGTCTCTGTGAAACTCAACCTAAATAATTCAAAAGCCGTGCGAGCGCGAGCGAACGACGAGAAATGAGAGGGAGAACAATGAAATTACACAGTGAAAAATAAGTTCAAATCATTTTAAAAAGTTTATCGCATGGGGCACTAAGTTACCCCCCGAGTTATGGGAGCTTAAACCCCTTAAACGATTCGTCCTGAGAAGCTGCATACGCCTATTCTAAACAATCAGTGGCTTTTCGAGGGGTTTTTGAAATAAATTGAGTTGAATGTCACGCGAACAAATCTTAAATTAAGGCTAAATGAAAAATATAGGTGAATAGAGCATGAAAAGTTACCCTGAGAAAACAAAAAAGGCGTTTCTACTGTAATTTTGAAGCACTGAAAGGAGCTCTCAAAGTTAGAAGCGTTCATCCGACAGGTGCAGCATCTCGACGAGGAGCAGCCACTGAGACTATTCCAATCAGGGAGGTGCTAGGCATGAGACCCCAAATACGTCGAAAACCCGAAACCGAAAAGTGACCTCTTTGCCAGAATCCAGTCATTTTGGGTCAATTCTCTCATAAGAGGCGTGATATGAAAGATTCAAAAATTGAATTTTGCCTTTGCTCCTCCTTTAATAACGCATACAGTTCAAAAAGCTAACTACATGTCACCGATATTCTTGTTTGATTTATTTGTAGGACGAATTCTTTCGCTATCAGCATAATCGAAATCGTAACGAATACGAAACAGAATGGGCATCACAAAACACTGGTTCGTTCGATCACATTATGTGCATTTTTCAGTATATCCTATCCGAAAATTCACGATGAGTATGGGATAGAAATGCTCTAGTTTTTCAATAAGTTATTGATTTTTTTTAAAAAATCTTTTTTACTTTGTTGACGCGCGAGAGTCGCGCCACACATATTCTTGAAATTATTGCCATTTTTTCTACATCGATCAAATTCCGGGGGATCATTCGAATTTTGCGTTTCACAACTTGGTCATTTGAGAAAAAGAACAACTCACGTGATGAGTCGAGGTTGTGCGATGCGCTCCAAAATAACAACAATCTAAGTGCACTATCCCTCCTCTTACAAAGCCAATAGATACCTCGCAAAAAATTATTGCTAATTTTATTTTTTTGGAATAGCAGATAGAAGCGATTGTAATGATACCTTGTCATCCTATCCTCACTCACCAATCAGTTGATTGACCTGCTGCAGCGTGCGCTTCGGCTGTTAGAGCTGAGCGAGCACCAGTAATCTTGATGTGAGAAGAAGATGGTGTGCGAGATGCGTACCCTGAACCCATTGCAACGACAAGTAAAGGGCAGAAGGTATACAATTTTTGAAACAACAAAGTGAGTGGGAGAAGTCGGTCCGAAATTCCGGTTTAATGAAGTCAGTACCAACTTTTCTTTCAGCTAAAGTCATTTCTAAGCTCTCCATCACTGTTGAAATGAATAGACTAGGGATTCATCTACTGCCCTAATTAGTTCAGCAACCGTAAACCTGCTACATTAATTGTCGAGCTTTCCCGACTGAAGCGGAATGTCAACTCTTTTCTTGGAAGCAATCACCTGCGTAATGATTGGACTGTTGAGGTTTGCACACTGAATTAAGAGGTATCGCGTAAGGGAGTAGCCAATAATGAATATAAAAAATGAAGTTTCTAACATGCAGTCATTGGATGTTTCCATATTATTTTATGAGAGACTTTTTCAGTCAGTGAACATATGCTTGGCATTAGGCCAAAAATCGAATTCCTCCTAAATTTGCCCACATTTCGTACTCGGTGAGTGTAGCGCAGTGGTGGCATATTTAGTGATCTAGGTCAAGCTCTGAGAAATTCACCGAACTTTCTCTGAAGGATTACGGTATTCATTTTTTTCTCTTCCGCTCTCGCTTAGAACGGCAAATATCTAGAAAGACTCGCCGTACTCTGCTCATTATCTGACCCAAGTTTCATCTCAATTGGATTAAAAACCATCGACAGCAAAAAATTAAAATTTGAATTTAAATTTTAGCTCGTTCAGATGGGTGGGTAGATACGTTTTTTTATTTCTTTGGTTTGTACTGCGGGCTGATAGCTATCTAATAAAAATTTTCAAGAAAAATAAAAAATACACTTTTTGAGAAAATGGCAAAAATGTAGAAAAAAGTCAGTTCATGATCATGCCACTGGCCTACCGTACCCCAAGCGAACCCGAGGAAAATTGTTCTACAGGTATCCTACAAGCAGTACTCGATATGGGAATACCTGCAGCATCAATGGAATTTCGATAGGCATCCGCGCGCGCGAGAGCGCTGATGCTAAAAACCTACCGTATTTTTCGATAATATTCATCATTCACGCGCTGGAGCGCGCAGATGCGTATCGAAATTTTACTGGTGGTGATAGATTACCCTCGTCGAGTACTGTGTGTAGGACAATTCTAGAACGATTTTCCTCCCACTCGATTGGGGGTACGGTAGGCCACTGACCTTATCATGAACTGACTTTTTTTTACATTTTTACCATTTTCTCAAAAAGTGTATTTTTTATTTTTCTTGAAAATTTTTAATAGATAGCTATCAGCCCGCAGTACAAACCAAAGAAATAAAAAACGTATCTACCCACCCATCTGAACGAGCTAAAATTTAAATTCAAATTTTAATTTTTTGCCGTCGATGGATTTTAATCCAATTGAGATGAAACTTGGGTCAGATAATGATCAGAGTATGGCGAGTCTTTCTAGATATGCGCCGTTCTAAGCGAGAGCGAAAGGGAAAAAATGAATACCGTAATCCTTCAGAGAAAGTTCGGTGAATTTCTCAGCGCTTGACCTAGATCACTAAATATGCCACCACTGCGCTACACTCACCGAGTATTACATGTGGGCACATGTAGGTGGTATTCGATTTTTGGCCTAATGCCAAGGGTCTTCACAAATATGTTCACTGAGTCAAAAAGTCTCTCTTATGCACTGAAAAACTCAAAAAAAAACTTCTACAGACGTCTACTTAATACAGATTAGTTGTCAACATGAAAGTTTCTTAGAATAATTTCCCGCACATTTTGAGCTCTCTGTCGTATTTGTAACTCAAAAACGAAAGGTTTTATGACAGAGCCGGGTGGAAGACCGTAAAATGCCTAAAAGCCGGCTCCAGCCCAAATCGCATGTACAAAAGTTTTCTCGTCCCCAATGGACTCTGCCATAATTTTCTTGGAAATATTGCTCAAACTTTTGCAGCTAGTTCCTCCTGGAGCTTTTTTTTCATGCAATATCTCAGAAGACACGTGATAAACTCTACTTTTTTTTCATTTCGACGATTCACTGATGCAGACTCAGAAATCAAAGAGATAACACATTTGTGGAGCGCCAAATTGACCAGTGAATCACTCACTCCTATTAGGACTTTTTTGAATCGTCCTATCGGGTCTTTTTTACTAAATATTTTTGACACATATTCTTGAGTTTTCTACCTCGATGACGCTCCGAATGCCTCTCGAATTAACGCGCCCAAAACATCAAGTTCTATTGCGACACTGGTACCTAGTGCAGCCTTCATGAATTAACTCCCCCTTAACGACCCACCCGTACCGGAATTTGGTTTTGGATATCAGAGAATAGCATCAGCAATACATCATCGCAATCTGCTATAAATAATGAATAGTTGTTGCAAAGGCAAAAGCTTGCGATACCTTTGTATGAGAAGTCCCTCTTCATTTTGCGTGCTCTCTCACCATTCTGAATGACGAGAGGCAAGGGCAGATAGTCATTTTCAGCGAACCTATCCCCAATGTGATGTCGCATTCTCACCGGGGTACGGTAGTAAGCGATCCTGGAGGGTGAAAGAATCCGCCCGATTTCTGCAAAGTAATGTTCTCCACAGGGGATTGGACAGGCTGCGGCTGGGAAACCGAACCCTCTGTTGGTTGTCACATCCTGCCCTCTTCCAACTCGTCTAGTAGAGTCGAGTTGACTTCAAAACATTGGGATCGGGGGATTCTCCCCGATCTCATTCTCAGCCGGGTTTCTGCCAATGGTTCATCCCTCTTCCCAGCGCTTCTTCAAGACACCCTGATGGATCCGGGGCCGAATCCATGCAATCGTTTCGCTGGATAAAGAGTGTGCGCTCTCTAGAATCAGCGGATACGGGGCCTTTTCTATCCCGGCGCGTACAGAGAGCGCGAGTCCCAGATAGGAGCTATCTTTCCACCTCACCTAAGCTTTGTTCAGAGGCGATAACGTAACTACGAATGATGGTTCGTTTATTGCCAGAGGATTCGTCCTCATCTGACAGGCACGGCCCCGTAACTGCGGGTGCTCTTCGTATTTTTTGGATAACAGGAGAGGCAAAGTGCTGCCAGTTCTCCTTGCAAATTTTTACTCAACATTATTCTATTGTGTACACATCCAGGACTGACAGTATGATATCATCGACAAGAGAAACATGAAACTGAGAGGACGATAATTCCTGCGTTAAGTCAGCCAAAGAGCAAAATGCTTGCAACTCGCAGGATTTCGAAGCCGTCTCCGATCCAACTACTAACACAAATGGATTCTAGCGGTATGTGATCAAAATTTCGATGGAGCGGTGAGGGTAGGTCACTCTCTCTGTTTGGGCAGGAAGCGAGAGAGTGTGGGAACTGAAGAGAGTGCCAGTATGTGAAGTTGTTGAATACGGGACTGTAATGGCCGCCGTTGAGCGTGCGAACCTACCAGGGTGTCTAGACACAGTGGGCAGTCGACTGGTACTGATTTGTGAAATGTACAGTGCCCCTGAGGCTTGTTACCGTACGCCCACGATAATTACAACATGGTCTAGGTGAGTCGGCTAATGTGCGGAAAAGCAGGCGACTAGGGTGGCAGTGCTCGCCGATCACTGCTTACCACAGCGGATAACCAGGGAAAGCTACAGTACTGCAAACAATGGGTACCGTAACCCACGGGAAGGAATCTGCCTTCGATCAGGTATCAGGTGGACGTTGATGACAGCAGTTAAGGTCACTTTTGGGTGAGTTTAAGCACTGGCGGAGAGTTTTGTGCGCAAAAGCGAGGCTCTGGCTTCAATTTTTTCTCTCATTTTTGGAAAAAATCGGAATTATTTACTACAGAGTACGAAAACTCGGACTATTTGAGATTTTATGGTGTGGTAATCGATGAGTAGAAATCGAAAGCAGTCTGAAAAAAAAGTGCAAAAATTAACTAGAAAGAAGAAAAAGTCAATATTCGTTTACAAAAAAATAGCAAAATGCTTACAACACCCAGGATTCCCAAGCCGTCTCCGATCCAAGTACTAACTGGGACTTTTTTTTCAGACTGCTTTCGATTTCTACTCATCGATTACCACACCATAAAATCAAAAATAGTCCGAGTTTTCGTACTCTTTAGTAAATAATTCGATTTTTTCCAAAAATGAGTGAAAAAATTGAAGCTAGAGCCTCGCTTTTGCGCACAAAACTCTCCGCCAGTGCTTAAACTCACCCAAAAGTGACCTTAACTGCTGTCATCAACGTCCGCCTGATACCTGATCGAAGGCAGATTCCTTCCCGTGGGTTACGGTACCCATTGTTTGCAGTACTGTAGCTTTCCCTGGTTATCCGCTGTTGTAAGCAGTGATCGGCGAGCACTGCCACCCTAGTCGCCTGCTTTTCCGCACATTAGCCGACTCACCTAGACCATTTTGTAATTATCGTGGGCGTACGGTAACAAGCCTCAGGGGTACTGTACATTTCACAAATCAGTACCAGTCGACTGCCCACTGTGTCTAGACACCTTGGTAGGTTCGCACGCTCAACGGCGGCCATTACAGTCCCGTATTCAACAACTTCACATACTGGCACTCTCTTCAGTTCCCACACTCTAACGCTTCCTGCCCAAACAGAGAGAGTGACCTACCCTCACCGCTCCATCGAAATTCTGATCACACCGCAAGAATCCACTTGTGTTAGTAGTTGGATCGGAGACGGCTTCGAAATCCTGCGTGTTGCAAGCATTTTCTTCTTTGGCTGACAACGCAGGAATTATCGTCCTCTCAGTTTCATGTTTCTCTTGTTGATGATATCATACTGTCAGTCCTGGATGTGTACACAAGAGAATAATTTTGAGGAATAATTTGCAAGGAGAACTGGCAGCACTTTGCCTCTCCTGTCATCCAAAAATACGAAGAGCACCCGTAGTTACGGGGCCGTGCCTGTCAGATGAGGAAAAATCCTCCGGCAATAAACGAACCAGCCTACGCAGTTACGTTATCGCCTCTGAACAAAGCTGAGGAGAGGTGGAAAGGGAGCTCCTAACTGGGGCTCGAGCTCTCTGCACGCGCCGGAATAGAAAAGGCCCCTTATCCGCTGATTCTAGAGAGCGCATACTCTTTATCCAGCGAAATGATTGCATGGATTCGGCCCATCAGGGTGTCTTGAAGAAGTCCCGGGAGGGGGGCGAACCATCAGTGGAAACGCCGCCAAGAAGGAGATCGGTGTTATTCTCCCGATCCCACACCCCCCACAGCATTCTGACTCGACAGAAAAGGGAGCTGAGTCGAACTGCAATCAGTATACTTTAAATCCTTCTGAAACAACAAATCTCCCTCCGTGAATCGACCTCTCGGTGAACGGACCTGACCAGGCTGATTTGTGTTTCACTCCAACTATGAGACACAAAAGTTATCAGAGTGATCAAATTGGGGGCATTGTTTTATGTTTCAGAGGATTCTCAAATATCGAAGAGCTCTCAAGCAGCCTATTTGCTGTTTGGGCTTTCGCGGGAAAATTCAAAATATTAATCCCTTTGTCTACCCTTATCTGGAGAGAACAATGGGGGTCAGAACGCTGTGCCCCGAAGTCTACCAAACTTTACTAGACGAGTTGGAAGATGACAGGATGTGAAACCCAACAGATTCTTCTGTTTCCCAGCCGCAGCCTGTCCAATCCCCTGTGGAGAAAATTACTTTGCAGAAATCAGGCCGATTCTTTCACCCTCCAGCATCGCTTACTACCGTACCCCGGCGAGAATGCGACATCACATTGGGGATAGGTTCGCTGAAAATGACTATCCGCCCCTGCATCTCGTCATTCAGAATGGTGAGAGAGCACGCAAAATGAAGAGGGACATCTCATACAAAGGTATCGCAAGCTTTTGCCTTTGCAACAACTATACATTATTTCTGGCAGATTGCGATGGTGTATTGCTGATGCTATTCTATCATATCCACTACAATTTTCATTTTCGACTGCTTTTGACCGATGGTTTCAGACTCGCCGTCTACCGTACTCCTTCCTCCAATCGGAGATTGTTCTAATTTCATGAAACCAGGTGATACACACATGACGAGGAGCGATCTTAGGTCTCGAGAAATAGTAGTTCCCAGTTTTCCTCCTTCGTCTAGAGCGCAGCACTTTGCAGAATAGATACCGATTCTTTCACTCTCTGCTCCCGCTTACGACCATATCCCGTTGAGAACACGACATCCCGTCCGATCTGTCAAGTTAAGCAACGGTGGGCCCAGTTAGTACTTGGATCGGTGACGGCTTGGGAATCCTGGGTGTTGTAAGCATTTTGCTATTTTTTTGTAAACGAATATTGACTTTTTCTCTTTTCTAGTTAATTTTTGCACTTTTTTTCAGACTGCTTTCGATTTCTACTCATCGATTACCACACTGCTTGTTCTGTTCGTTAGTTGTTGTCATCGCTATTCATTGGCAATCCGTTTGTTCGACTTAATGAAGTTATTTGAATAAATGATGAATTGAGAAGTGTGGCTAATTTTATAACAACAGTCAAATGATAATTGACGCCTAGCTCCATTCTAAAAAACAAATGGGACGAAAAATGTTGAAACAACGAAAAAACATAAGAATAATGTAGCGTGAAGATGTTAAAAAATGACTAATTTATCAACGAAGCTGACCTTAGAAGGTTGAATTTGTTAAAACAAATTTCATATTCTAGATTATGCTCATAAAACACAACGAATGAAAGAGAATGAATCGATTAGCTACAGTACTTAAGCGATTATCGATTAGCGAGGCGAAATCAATCGATATTCTCCTCAGGCATCGAAGTGTCCTGAGTTGTTGTGGGGGATGTAGCACATCTCGCCGTTGATTGTTGAGGTGAACGGCTTGCTGCGAATGGAAGAGGATTACGGAAAGAATATAGAAAGATGAAAATTCTGACTACAGGGGGTTTCTAATTGTTTGTTGTAACACTGTCGAGAGCTCGATTGATAAGAGCCTGGTACAACGGTTTTTACGAACTCCTCGAAACACGTTTGCACATTGTAATTTGACATGGACAATTCTCTATTCATTTCATTCAATAAAGGGCGAAGGAGTGAACATGAGTGGGGAGTACCAATAATGCAGGCAATATTTTCGTCTCCTTCATTTTCCCTACTCTTTCTCTCTTCTTTCTCTGTTTGAAGTAAATGGTAGTAAAGCAGGTGAAATGGTGTTATTCTACCGTAATCTTCTCACCTGAAAAGCGTCGTTCCCTCGTTCGTCGGCTTCGTCCCAATCAGCGATCCGATCGATCGATCGCCTACCGTACCCGTCAGCGTCTTCACCAGAATCCGCGAATCGGCCGAGATACTGTAGATATTGATTTTTGAGATAATAATTTCATAGACGATCTACCTCATTTATCTATCCTTCTATTTCAAACTAAATTATAAAAGTATCGATATACGAAGAACCAGGGAGTACTGTAGGGGGTTACGGTATCCTCACCTCTCACAGTAATCGGCGAGTGGTTGAATCAATGTCAGCGCGTCCTCGGTTGAGCTCGCGTAGACCTGAGATGATTCGCAAAAATTACACGTAAAATTTCTAAATAGTCGTTGCGGCGTTCTGCGAGAGTTATGCCAGACTCTCTTCATACCACACGCTCTCTCGCCCCTCAGACATCTAACAATATGGAAGTAGTATTACTCGAGTGGCAGGTTGTGTACCCTCTCTCACACGCAATACGACATGGCCGCGTGGCGCAATGGATAACGCGTCTGCCTACGGAGCAGAAGATTGTAGGTTCGATCCCTACCGTGGTCGCAACATTTTGCCCCGACTCACCGGGCCGAGCTTGAACTTGTTCTCCGTCGTGAAGCCTGTTGACGTAACTCCAGCGTAGCCCACGATCTTCCCCTCTGAAATTATTAATATTCATTTTCGAAAATCACTTCCGGAGAGTTTCGAAGTTTGAATTATGAGAGCGAAACTCTAGAGGAAACACAGATCTGTCGCAATAGTAATGACTATCTTCTCAATGAAACATACGTATTATCGTGAATAATTTTAAAACAATAAACAGTTTCGAATGAAAGATGAGGTTACCTCCATTGAGTAGACAACTGCCGGCAGTCCGGTCGAACTCGAAGAAGAGCGAGAGGAGATCCGATCTGCAGAGAGTGATCTTTGATCTCTATTCGAGTAACTCCGTCACTCCGTCAGTTGCACGAGAATGATAATTGATAATTGGTTTCCCTTAGTGTGCTAAGATGATTGCTCCCGACCGTTCACCAAGGAGTATATAAATCACGTGAAACATGAATATACATTGTGCGTAATAAAACATTTTCCTCCACTTATTTATACTACTTGTAAAGAGGATCACCTACAATTCAACATCTACTCTATTAATGTCACGCATTCTTTCATCGAACAGCCTCAGCGAGTGAAAAGAGTATTTTCATCCAAACGATTGTTGTGGAATGTACCCGACCATACATTGCTCACTGGCTTCCACCAAGGCCATTATGAATAACGTGAAACATGAATGCTCGAGTTGAGAAAATATGTTCTCATTTCTAATACAAATAGTTTGATATAGCGGCTTCATCCAGACAATTTGAAGGATGACGCCTGTTTCTATGCTTCTCTAAGCTGACTTGCCCCATCCATTTTATTATTCCTACTAGGAAACATGTGAATTCGAGCTCGTACGACCGATATTTAGAAAGCTCAGATTTTGATCGGAAAGAATGGTGTGGCTACCGTACCTGTCCCTGTTCGTAACTCTCCTGTCGAACTCGTGCAACTCCTTTCGTTGTTCGGGCGAGAGATCAGAGATCAATCTGAGCGTGGAGGCAGAAGGAGAAGCCTTGGAGCAGAGCTGGAATGACGTCAGTCTTCTCATTGCACGATCTATCGCCTACTGGTCGAGGAGGGGTTACTGTTCGGGAATACGGTAAATAATAAGCTGTTCCTCTTGTAGACGCTTTCTTGGTTTTTATAAGGAACGCCATTGCGAGAATCATCAAAGATTCACGAATTCCGAACTTATACTCATTTTGTGCAACTCAGCTCTCGCTATCAGCATCCAAATATTGTTGAAAGAGTCTGATTTGGTCAAGGAACGTTCATCAATCATTCACTATCTCCACTCAATTAAACAGAAAGTGTCAGAATCGCAATTCATTCAAAAACAAGTTTTCGATCGATTATTGCGGTGTGTCTACCGTACCTCTCTCGTCTCGGTCACCGTCAGCTCCCACTTGGCGAGCGAGGAGACGAAGTGGGGCATGTCCTTCGAAGCGTACTTTTCTGCCATCTCGGGTACTGTAATCAGGAAGGACTAATGATACCATACGATACGGAGGATACGAGGATATGGTGAATAGGATACTGTAGAAAACGCGCGGGTCAGGGTATTGCATCTAAATGCAGGGCAATTATCTGGCGTGATTGTTAACTATTGGACTGAAATGGCTGAAGCACTGTTGATGAATCGTCGGGTGAGATGTATATGAACTCTTTGAAACTCAATTCATCCTGCATCTCAAGATTGCGAACAGATGGAAAGGATAAATTAATTCTAACACGCGTCTTCTGAGAGATTAACATTATGTAAAACGGAGCGTGTATCGTAAAGTATGACAATTTTGAAAATTTGGAATATTCAACTTGACGAGCATTTTCGCTAGGCTAAGGCTAATTCCCACCCCTACATGGGTCGTATCGATTTTTTTCCTGATAGACTAAGGTACACAAATTCTAAAAATGATCTCAGAATACGCGGAAAGGTGGGGTCCCCGAGCCGCTAGAATTTATTTTCTCGTTTTGAAGTCAATTTTTGATTTTTTTCGACATAAAATTGTCGTCCACATAACTTCGCGTCAACATAAAAGTTGTTTGAAATAATTTTCCGCACATTTTGAGACCAATGCCAGCTTTTTAGCTCATCCGGGAGCTGTTATATGGTTGTGCCGGACCCGGAACCGGAAAATGCCTAAAAGCCGGTTCTGAGAAAAACGGCCGACGTCAAAAGTTTTCTCGCCCCAAATATACTCTAGCATAATTATCTCGGGAATGCCGCTGAAAGTTGGGGCTCCTGGTGCCGGATGGTCATGCAGTCTCTCAGAAGATGCGTGCTAAGCAGCTCTCCTCGTTCGCACCCTAGATCCCACATAAATCTGGACCCACTTTATGGTTCCAGGTTACGGTAAGCTTAATGTATCAGGTAGATCAAATCTGCACTCACCCGCACGCAGTCCGACGTTGAGATGGGCGGGAATGCGAGAGAAGGCTCGCCTGAATTGCAAAAGTAATTAAACTATAAAATAAGGTACCAATTCAAAAAAAATCGTCCTTGCTATTTCTAGCGAAACATTGTAATATTGTATTGACGTCTTCTGTTTTTTTTTATAATTTTAGAAAATTAATAACAAACAACTCACTTCCACAGCTTACTACCGATTCCCTTGCCCACCATCGAGGGATGCACGAGGTAGAAACCTGAAGATCAAAGGTCAGCGATTAGACAAAATAGTGCTTGTTGTTCCCCATTAATTGCCCTAAAATGCATCACTATTGTTTGGTTCTCTTTCGCCAATGAAACCGTTAAGAAATAATCCAGAATGAAGTCATTTCTCGCGAAGCTATTCCTCCGTTAGTTCACTTGTTACGGTAGTCAATAGGTCAAAAGTAGGATAAACTCACCGATGAATGCCATCTCCTCGTACTCGTTCCACACGACGCACCCGAGAAAGCCGCCCTCTGCAGAGTACGGTGGGTTACGGCAGATCAGGGTACTGTTTACGGTAAGTCAAAGCAACACTTTTGTGTGAGTGTATTAGAAATTATAATTATTTTATTATACCTCCAACCCAACAGGGAACGATTGGCAATGTCTCAATAGAGATAAGTTCTGTTAGTGAAACCACAGACTTCCGTCAACTTTATTTACAATATTTTGATGCTGATCGTACGACCCGTATATTGTTATTGCAAAAAGAAAAGCTACATTATCGTTTTGTTCTATCAAATCCTGGACAAATGTTGTATACGAAACATCATTTTACCGGGACGCGTTTTTTTGCTCGTTTTTCTAGTCTATGGCTTAGTACGGTTAATACACTAACTAAGAAAAAAGTGGAAGTGATATTTTGGATCATAGATGAGCTTAAGAGAGACTATTTGAGCCAGTGGACATATGCTTGGCAAAGTTCGAAAAATGGAATCCTCCAAAATGCGTGTACAGATAGTACTCAGTGAGTATAGCACGTAGGTCGCTTATGAAGCCCTACAGCTAACGCTTTCCACGAAAAACAGTAATTTCAAAATTTTTCGAAATTTTATTTTTCGTAACCATTTCGAATGAACGATATCTTAAAAATGCAGAAAATTCAAGTGATCATGCACACCAAGTTTCATCTTGATCCGTTTTAATATCGTCGAAAAAAAATCAAATTTTCGATATTTTTAGAAATTAAAAAAATCCAGCTCATTCAGATGGGTGGGTATGAGCAATTTTCATTTCAGTTTTTGTATAGAGCACCAATGATACATTCTAAAATAAAAATATGGAAAAAAATAAAAAGGTCGTTTTTTGAGATATTGACTAAAAACGACTAAATCTTAAAATAAAGCCAGTTTGTGATAAGCTCGATAGCCTACCGTAACCCATCCTAGATGCAGTACTCCATGGGGGTAATCGATTAGCATTAATAGAATTTCGATATTCCTTTGCGCGCGCAGGAGCGCAGGTTTTTAAAAGATACCGTAATTCCACATGGGTTACGGTAGCTTTTAAAGACCTGCGCTCCCGCGCGCGAAGGAATATCGAATTTCTGCTAGTGCTAATCGATTTAGTTTATCGAGTAGTGCAATCAGGATGGGTTACGGTAGGCTATCGAGCTCATCACAAACTGGCTTTATTTTAAGATTTAGTCGTTTTTAGTCAATATCTCAAAAACGACCTTTTTCTTTTTTCCATATTTTTATTTTAGAATGTATCATTGTTGCTCTATACAAAACTGAAATAAAAATTGCTTATACCCACTCATCTGAACGAACTAAAATTTAAAATTCAATATTTTTTCGACTTTTCGATTTTTCTCGATGTTTTTGAATCAGATCGAAATGAAACTTGAGTGGTATAATGGGTAGTCAGCGGCGGATCTTTTAGAGTATGCGCCTTTCAAATCGATGACGAAATAAAAAAATCGTGGGATTACGGAAGCACCCTTAAAGTTAGGAGCACTTCGTTCGGAATGATCTAGAACACTAAATACGTGGTGGGTGAGCAGGCTTCGTCGAGTACTACATGTATGCAAATTTTGGGCAATTTCGATTTTTCGCACTTTGCCAAGGGTCTTCACAAATATGTTCACTCACTCAGATAGTTTCTCTTAAACTCTTGAAGTCCAAAGTCTAAAGATCAAAGATCACCGTTGTTCTGGGCGAAGACAGCGCGTGTCGATGGGAGGACGGGCGCAAGTCCGAGCACTGCAGAGACCAAAGATCAGATAAAAATCACTGCTAAAACGCCGTTGTATTTCCGCCTTAATTTTACTAACAAGGGAGACCCAAAAGTCACCGGAGACCAAACCGAAGTTTGTCTATCCATGGTGATACATACCGCCCTAGTGTATGTGCTCCCACTTTCGGAAGTTTTCCGATAGACCTACTAAGAGGTGAATTTTGATGTCGAAGAAATCGTGCGATTTTGTGTAGGCGCGATCCCAGAAGGGTGCCCAGATTTCGCTGCCTTGCCGTCACAGCCAGAGTAGCCTTTTTTTGTTCCCATGCCTAGCGCCTTACCTGGTCGGCTACTCTGGTTGTGACGGCAAGGCAGCGAAACCTAGGAACCATAGCTGTCCAGGAACCGTTCGGGGGGGTGCCTTCCCGGGAAGGCACCCCCCATACCATGTCATTGTTAAATTCGATTGTAGGTCATGGGGAGGTCAAGACTAAGTACCGTAGCCAATCGATAGTACAGTACCAGCAGATACCGTATATCACTACCGTAACCCGCTAGTATCGTGAACTAACTTTATTTTCAAAAAAATAAAGTACCGTACCCAATCGACTCTACAGTACCCCTGATACCGTATATCGATACCGTAACCCTCGATTATCGCGAACTGACTTTATTTTTAAAAAGTCCTGAAACCGTGTTCAATCGATTCTACAGTACCCAAGTAACTACCGTAACCCAGTTCCTTGGGTCAGATCCAGTTCCTTGGGTCAAACATTTTTCTAAAAATTTTATACATTTTTCTAAAAATCCTAAACCTGACGCAAAATTATTCAACAATAATTAGAGAAACGGTATGATACTTTAAAATATTTGTCTGCTCAATTTTGGATTTTTAGAAAAATGTTTGACCCAACGAACTGGATCTGACCCAAGGAACTGGGTTACGGTAGTTACTTGGGTACTGTAGAATCGATTGAACACGGTTTCAGTACTTTTTTAAAATATAGTCAGTTCGCGATATTCGGGGTTACGGTAGCCATATACGGTATCAGGGGGTACTGTACTATCGATTGGTTATGGTATTTAGTCTTGACCTCCCCATGACCTACTATCGATTTTCACCATGACATGGTATGGGGGGTGCCTTCCCGGGAAGGCACCCCCCCCCCTCTCCGAACGGTTCCTTGGACAGCTATGCTGGGAACCCTTCTGGGATCGCGCCTACACAAAATCGCACGATTTCTTCGACATCAAAATTCACCTCTTAGTAGGTCTATCGGAAAACTTCCGAATGTGCGAGCACATACTCTAGGGCGGTATGTATCACCCTGGATAGACAAACTTCGGATTGGTCTCCGGTGACTTTTGGGTCTCCCTTGTAAGATCACGTGACGACTAGAGATTGCAATGCCTGCTATCCATCGTTTCATAATCCCTCTCTGAAACATAAAAATTCGACTTAAGAAAATTCCACTTGGTAACATACAAACAACCCTGTTCAACGATTCATTTGACAAAGAAACAATCAATCTATATCAAACAAGCTATCAACTAGCGAACATTATAAATGTAATTCACAGCGTTTCAGAGTGGGAAGAAAAGCTAATTTGCGTGGCGAAAGAGATCGATAGTCATTGTTCCCCCCTCCTTATCGAAATGGAGTTAAACATATAGTTTTGCCATCTGTTACTGAGAAAACCAACAAACCATTTTCAATGTCACCTGAAACTCATCGAGTTTTCCCAGCAAAACAATGGTTGAGAAACTCAAAACAGATTCCACGCAAAACAATTTTTTGATGCACTTTTTCAACTATTATTCAAAAACAAAAACGATAATCAAAATTCGAAGTTAGCCATTTTGTAGAGCTCCTCTAGCGGATTCAGAAAAGTACCCAGATGTTGGGTCTCCCATTGCTGTGTTCGGAGGAGATAGCCTTTTTTGCCGAAACAATGGCAACAAACTAAATCGAACATACGGAAGCCGTCAATAATTGAAATCGCTCAAGAAATGTTGGGTAGCTACTTGTAAAGTCCATGAACAATCCTATAAGATACTATCTGAGAGAATCGAAATAAACTTGGCACAGGCCTTCCTCAGTGTGAGGAGAGTCAACACTCTTGTATCACAACGCTTAAGTAATTATTCGTCTTCCGTTGCGCCGCCGAGCGTAGATAAAATATATAGGGGGGGGGGGGGTGACAAAACGAAAAACGACAAAACGGAAACAAATCACAGCTCCTTCGGGATTAGACATAGGGACGTTTGGGTTGTTGCATTGTTATTAGTATACGCTCTACTACATTTGCATATACAATTCATGTTACTAGGCGATACTGAGTTTCACTCCAAATCAAAGACCCGGGGTTCATGGTATATGAGTGACTATCTGAGAGAACTAAGCAATTTCATTTATGTGCCGTACAACGAAAAATAAAGTCCCAATTTAAAGATAGTCCTAGGGGTAACTTTTCGCGTCGAGTTCGAAAATCGATCTTAGAAAGCCGTACCTCTGACCCCTCATTTCCTGTGTCGCGCTATACCTGGGTGGTCGGTTTTTGTAACTTTTGAACGGCTCATCCAAACCTCACAAATGCATAGTAATTCTGAAATAACTCGACGAAATAAGCATTTTTACTGTTAGAAGTTAAGAGCTAACTCATCTGTGAAAAAAGTTTAGGCCATTGGAATTCTCAAAATGTGTGCCCGGAAACCTTATCCTCTGAATGCCCCTTTTTGAACATGTTCATTGGATTCTACGTGAAAAGTTACCCCTAAGTGCATCTTTTCGTTCCAAATGAGTGGGATGCATGGGGTTTCCCGCTTCGATGGAAACAAAGTTGTGTAAAATCTCAGTATAAATATGTATTTTTCAGGCGAACCATAATGATTTCAGATCATTATTGAACAAATATTTACTATTCAAGAATGTAGACGTATGATTACGCTGAAAAATGTGGAGTTTCGCTCATTCCTAAAAATCGATTTTCTAAACTTCGAAAAATCTCCATTTTGGCCGTCGCTAACTTTAAAACTACAATTGAAATATCGCAAGTTCAAAGTAATTCGTATAATATGCACCGATATTAATGAGAAAAAGTTGTATAGAGGCTCCCACACATTGTGATTTTTGAAATATTCCTGCATGGAAACGCTGCTTTGAGAGTGTGTAAAAATAATTTATGAAAATTAAATATGTATTTGCGACGGGATTCGATTAATTTCCGGCCTAATACAATGTTGGCATATAAGGTGATTGGCAAACGTGTGCGTTATTTCAAATTTCAACGATCCAAAAAATTTCAAAATTTTTAGCATGTGAAAATCGAAATGTGGAAAACAACGCATAACCCACTCTGATCAGTGCCAATCGACAAAACTCGTGTTCAAAAACAATAATACGTGAAAATTGCTCAAAATTTTACGAAAATTCTTTCGAACTGTAATTTATTTCTAATCCGGAACCTTCAAAATCCCATGTTCATGCAAGAATATTTCAAAAATAACAATGTTTGGGAGCATATATACAACTTTTTCTCATTAATATCGGTACATATTATACGAATTACTTTGAACTTGCGATATTTCAATTGTAGTTTTAAAGTTAGCGACGGCCAAAATGGAGATTTTTCGAAGTTTAGAAAATCGATTTTTAGGAATGAGCGAAACTCCACATTTTTCAGCGTAATCATACGTCTACATTCTTGAATAGTAAATATTTGTTCAATAATTATCTGAAATCATTATGGTTCGCCTGAAAAATACCTATTTATACTGAGATTTTACACAACTTCGTTTCCATAGAAGCGGGAAACCCCATGCATCCCACTCATCTGGAGCGAAAAGATGCACTTAGGGGTAACTTTTCACGTAGAATTCAATGAACATGTTCAAAAAGGGGCATTCAGAGGATAAGGTTTCCGGGCACACATTTTGAGAATTCCAATGGCCTAAACTTTTTTCACAGATGAGTTAGCTCTTAACTTCTAACAGTAAAAATGCTTATTTCGTCGAGTTATTTCAGAATTACTAGGTTTGGATGAGCCGTTCAAAAGTTACAAAAACCGACCACCCAGGTATAGCGCGACACAGGAAATGAGGGGTCAGAGATACGGCTTTCTTAGATCGATTTTCGAACTCTACGCGAAAAGTTACCCCTAGGAAAATCTTTAAATTGAGACTTTATTTTTCGTTGTACGGCACTTGCTTAATCCTCTCAGATAGTCACTCATATGGATTTCCATGAACCCCTATACGTTGAAACTCACTATATATACTAATAACGTATACTAATAACAATGCAACAACCCACACGTCCCTATGTCGAATCCCGAAGGAGCTGTGATTTTTTTCCGTTTTGTCGTTTTTCGTTTTGTCACCCCCCCCCCCCCCAATATATATACAGGCTGAAAAGTCGAATTGCTTCTGACTTCACCAATATGTCGGCCTCGACGAGGGTAACCGATGAGCATCGCCAGAATTTCGATACGCATCCGCGCGCGCGGCGGCGCGGATCATGCAAAAAAACACAGTAATCCATGATTTTTTTAATATCGATCCCAATCGATGCGGCGGTAGGGGCGATGCATTCCTTGACTAATTTTAAGACTTTTTTACTCCTGGGAGTTTTTCGATCCAATTGTTTCTAACGCCGGAAATCGATAATCCCACTTTTATTTCGGACAATAATGCAATTCCCCAGAAATTTTTCAAGAACCCGCAAAAATATTATTGCTGATATAGCTTCCTCTTGAGCCGATACACACTTTAGTAGAAAGGCGCGATTTGAAATTTTCTGGAAGGAAGTTAAAATCAATTATGAACGAATTATGGTGTAATTTTTGGGTTACTGTAAGTGAGTGCAAAAGTCGGACGACTTTTCCCAATTGGTGATACAGTGCCTGAAAATCGAATTTAGACTATGTTACACCAATTTGGAAAAGTCGTCCGACTTTTGCACTCACTTACAGTAACCCAAAAATTACACCATAATTCGTTCATAATTGATTTTAACTTCCTTCCAGAAAATTTTAAATCGCGCCTTTCTACCAAAGTGTGTATCGGCTCAAGAGGAAGCTATATCAGCAATAACATTTTTGCGGGTTCTTGAAAAATTTCCGGGGAATTGCATTCTTGTCCGAAATAAAAGTGGGATTATCGATTTCCGGCGTTAGAAGTAATTGGATCGAAAAACTACCGGGAGTAAAAAAGTCTTAGAATTAGTCAAGGAATGCATCGCCCCTAGCGCCGCATCGATTGGAATCGATATACAAAATTTCATGGATTACTGTATTTTTTGCATGATCCGCGCTGCCGCACGCGCGGAAGCGTATCGAAATTCTGGCGATGCTCGTCGGTTACCCTCGTCGAGGCCGGCCTATTGGTGAAGTCAGAAGCAATTCGAATTTTCGGTCTGTGCCAAGTCGCTGAACAAATATGTTGATTTTCTCAGATAGTCTGTTCTATATTTTTAGATTATATATTTTTATTTTTTTACTGAACTCCTGATAAGTTTCGGCTGCTAATTTCCACAACATCGCGCAGCGGCGGGCAATTTCGAGAAATGATCCGCCGCGGAGAACAAAGGAGGTTCGCCTCTCTGACACGCTGTGTAATTGTTGTGCATTGGCCACTCAAAAAATAGTAGGAATGTTTCTCACTTTCTCAATCAGTTGCCCTTTCGCCGGTATGTTCGATTTTTCTCTCCAATTTTCCAATTTTTTTTGGCGATACTCTATAAATGCGATCAAGGAACAACTATCGTCGCTCAGTGAGCTCACACATCCTCATTTTAGTTTTTTTTTCCTATTTTGAAGTTCAAAATTTGAACCTCTACCGACATCAATTTGGTGAAAATTGCACTATAAAGTTATTGAGCAAAACGTGAAACAGAAACATTACTGCTTAAAATTGAACATTTTTTTAGAAAAAAATGGAGTTACAATTTTATGAACAAAATATCAAAGATCAGTTCCATTTCCATGTGATCAAAGATCTTCCACTCACCAGTGTTATCGTCGCTCGTCCACTTTTCTGACCTCACAAGCTCCGCCCACTCGTTCCACAGCCTCGGAGTGCCCTCATCGACGATGGAGAAGGAGGGAAGGACGGTCATCCTGGAAGGAGAGAGATCAAAGATCAGACAATATCGCGACTAGAGTATAGTCTCGAGTGCATGCTCAAGGAAATCTGAATGATATCAATAATTAGGACCAGAGATCAAACATTGTCTTAAAGACAGTCTAGCCACTTCAAAACGCACACTAAAAAATCCAAGAAAAATTTAAAGTTCATTATACCAAATAAAAAAGAAGCAAAATCGCTTTCTAAAGCATGTACACACATGGGAAGAGATTGCTGCTGAGTTTCCAAGAGGGTGACCAGTGGTCACTGATCACTAGTTCAGCCATAAAACCAGCAGGGAAACCAGCGCCATACAGTTGTTAGGAGTGTGATCGGCACAATCCTGAAACCGGGATGGTCTTGCTGCTAACAGCAATGGAGCCCACGTTTGAATATGTGCTACACTTAGATCCACTCTATTTTCACTACTCGCATCAATTTACTCCTCAATCGCAGTTCCAAGAGCTGAAATTGTGCTTTGCACATCACGCTTTCGCTGCTTCATCATACGATACCGGTATCACGTTCGAGCGATAGAGACGCTGTTGGCAGCACAATCAAAATAATTAGAAGCCCGGATAGGAATTTCAGCGAGAGCAGGTTGTCATGAGTAGGAAAATCGAAAATGGCGGTTTTTTTTAATTAGCGCACTTTTCACGTAATAGAATTAATCCTGGATGGTATAGCCTCACAACGAAAACGCATCGAAGGGCCACATAGAAAATCCAGCGAGCGGTGTCATCAGCAAATTCGAGAGTGCGAAATCGAAAATGACGGATTTGCGGGATGAACTTCGGACTGATTAGAAGCTCCGGTCTAACTCTCTCCGAATCACATACTCTCTCGCTACGGCTAACCGGTGACAGAGCAGGGGAGACGGAGAGACTGAGAAGATTAAGACGATTAACCCCTTTGATTAGATAAGGAGGAGGCACGGAAGTGGTGATAGGATGATGAAAAGTGTGAATCAGAGAGATCAGACTGTTAGGATGATGTCAAAATCTGATAAGCGCATTGGATAAGGCGAGGGAAACCCCTCACCCTGCAACACTCTGGAATAAATGGCGTTAAAGACCTTCGATTTGCTCTGAAACCTCCACAAATTCCCAAGAAAGCACTAGGGAATTCTCTAGTACTCTTCAAATGCAAGGGAAAGAGGGAACCAACCAAGCAAAGTATGAACGTGGTTGCACATTCAAACAGAAATTCGATATTGTCAAGCATCAACGAGATATTTCCGAATGATTCAAGACATATTCCTGCATCAACCACATCTTCCGATGTTTAGAATCGTTTATCGAACCCGTTCAAGCCCTGACAAGCTTTTCCTACTAACAATAATAAAAGGTTAAAAATCAACGATCAAACTACAATCAAGGTCTATCGAAACCACACTCTCGATTAAAACACAGGGTCTACAACCATGGGGCTCATATTGCCTACACTCTAGTATCGATGTTGTAGCATCGAAATAAAACTATCAGGCTATACTCTAGTAAAGGTTGAAAATTAAGGATAAAACAACAGACTTGCTCGATCAAAGATCAGACTACACTCTAGTCTCGATCAAAGATCAAACTACACTCTAGTCTCTCCCTACTCCATCTTCACTATACTCTTGCCTCTTCCGTGCTTCTGGGCGACCTTCTCGAAGGCTTCAGGCACCTGCTCGAACGAGTACACCTTCTCCACCATCGGCTTGATCTGCAAGAACCGTGGTTTAGTAATCGTAGCCGGGACCGGGAAATAGATTTCAGAGTCGGGAAATCGGCAAAACCGGAACCGGGAAATACATTTCATAGCCGGGAAATCCCCAAGATCGGACCCGAGAAATAGATCACAGAGCCGGGAAATCTTTTTAGTAAATCTTATAACCGGGAATAGATCGCGGACCTGGCCCTGCTCGACGAGCGTCGCCACCTCCTGCAGGCAGTCGCGGTTCGGCAGGAAGTAGGCGTACGAGAACCAGCGGCCTTGCAGCGACGACTGCAAAGCCGGCATTTAGATTCTGACTGCTCCGGAGAGCCGGGAATTTCCCATCTATTATACAGTTGTGGATCTGGAGTAAGCCGGTTCTCGCTCACCTCGAAGCTGCGCGCAAAGTACTTGCACGCGGTGGTCGCGAGTCCCATCGGGAGGCCGTATCTGAAAAGAGGAGGTTAAGATCAAACTACAAAGTTCAAAATATGATGTTCTGTTTGACAAAGTGGCTTTGCTCAACACTAAAATTTATCAGTCTCAAAAAAAGTAGAGAATAGCCGGTTAATGGCATAAGAGAAGCAAGGCTGTTCGTAGTTTCGTGGTCATAATTTACTCTGTGAAACTATGAATTTGCTGATTTGAGGTAGATAGAGTCGAATGGCAATTAATAATTAAAAGAAAACTACAAATAGCAAAGGTAATTCCATAATTGAAAGGGGAACGTACTTTGTACTACTAGCAACACCTTATTTCACAGCAAGTCACGCGTGATCCAAAATTACATACTCCACAGATCAAAGATCACTCTAACCTGTCCGTGTCGTTGAGCATCGGCGAGACGATGGAGACGTGCACACAGTTGCGCCAGATGCCCATGATCTGCAGTTATGAATCTGCTCCAGGGAACTATCGTAGTCTCATCAATCTGACCCGTCGAACTACCGTATTGCAAGTTGATCTGACCAACGGAATCCCCAAATGACAATAACATACTTCCATTATCCGATCATGAACCTGACTCACCGAATACCACGCAGCAGAAAACAACTGATCTACCGTAATTTCTTAATCCGATCATAAACCTGACTCACCAACCCCACTACCACACACCGTATACCTTGTCGGACCACTCCGAGAGTGGCGAGTCAACGCAGGAGAGGACGACCTCGTAGGGTCCCGCCGCGATCAGCTCCTCTGTCGCCGTCGGACTACGGTAGTCGACTGGCTCCGCCCCCAGAGAACGGACCATCTCGAAACTGCAATAGAGTACTGTAGGGCAGAATACGGTAAATCTTTGATAAGAATGTTTCCAACAATTGATCAAGAGTTATCAACAAATCGTGCGTTCTGGAAATTAAATGAGGCTGTAGTAACAGCGATTCACCGAGAGGCACTCATCCATTTCCCTTGATCTGAACAATCTTCGAACTACTCTGGTAAGAGTTTCCCAGTGGGACAGTGGTCCCTGCAGAGCACCAACTGGGAAATTCCACTGGAATCTCACTGAGAAAATTAACTGTGATCCAACTGTGAAATTCCACTATGATCCCACTGGGATAGTGACTTGAACAGCCTTTCCCAGTGGTATCTCAGCGGGATACCAGTGTAATTTCCCAGTTGGTACCATGCAGGGATTCCACGTGCAAACTTTTACCAGAGCATCCCCAATCAACACACGCTTTCGCTCACTCTGGCGGGAGATAGAGAGCTTTGAGTGAAGAGCTTGATCATAGTCCCCTGATACAACACGCTCTCGCACTGCGTGAAGCTCACAGTAATAAAAAATATCGAATGCATAATGAAAGCGATGATTTTAGTTTAGTGGAAATTTAGCCGGATTCATATCACTGAACAACATGCTTCGATAGTAAAGACTCTGTGAAACAGCAAATGACAATGCAAGTCGTCAACCCTAGATGGGTAATGACAGTAATTATAGTAGTGGTGGGCAAAAAACATCGGATCAGTATCGGTAACACATTCCCTTCCGTGCCAAATGCTGCCGTGGAAGCCACGAATCGTCAAGTGCAAATTCATATTTTATAATCGTAATTCGCAGAAAGGAATTCTTGCAGTGATCTAACTTCTCTAACAATAGCCCGCAAAATTTTAACTAGCCGAATGGTAAATAACGAAATTAATGGCATCAGCATAACTATTCCAGTTTGTACGAAGGTGTCCGCGATGATTTTTTGGAATCATAAACCACTACCGATTGATAATCGTTCTACTTCTCAGAGTAACCATGTGAAGAGGAAACTGCGAGCAACTGGGCAACCGAACAAATCCTCGCGTGCATTTTTAGAAGTTTATAAAGACTGAGCCCTAAACGAAATTAGCAGCATTCCAGAAGTCTATATTATCTAGCGCATTTACAACCGCGAATCACCAGGGATACTTACTAATTTCCAAAGCACATACAGTACTAGCGGCAATCCATGCTATTCTTAATTTATGTCCACCTATTCGTTTATTCATCCGATTACAACACGGAGCCTATCCAACAGTGGAAATTCCCCCATAGTACCCAGAGTACTCCACCTACCGTCTACCGATTAGGATACAGTACTTTACTACAGTATACCCACTGAGCTACCGTAATCTCGCTACTGTATACCTGTCGGCTGAGCAGGTGACGACGATCTTGCGCGCGCCCCATGCCCGCAGCAGTTGGATGGCCATCGTACCCACGCCGCCCGAACCGCCGTGGATGAGCACTCGATTGTCTGGAATTAAGTAATTAAGTAATTAATTAAAATATAACAAATTAAGTCGTCTTGATCACCAGTGAATGTGCTTTTTAAACGATTTATTTGAATATTCAATAGTACGAGAAGGCCTTCGAATCGTCGCGGGATGTGCATCACAGTTGTTAACTCATTGTTGAAACTAGCGTGTGCCAAGAAACTTTCAACTGTTGTTTTTTTCTAATTTAAATGGATAAACTAGGTAGACGTTTATAAGCGCAATTTTTAGCGACGAATAGTTAGATGCCTGTTGAAATGAGACAGACGCACGAGGGGAAGTGCAACTTCGAATACCCATTTCTTTAAAAAATAGCTGCTACAACGTATAGCCACCAAACCCGGAGTAAATTTTCTCTACGGGTAATATGTCGACACGATAACGCGCATTGATTGTTGCTAGAGGGGGGCTGGGGCAATCTTTGCATCTGTCAATGGCGCAATGCGCGCCCTCGTTTCATCGATCCTATAACTATCCTGATCTAGAGCTAGCAACGATCGCGCTGCGGTGATATTGCCAAATACAAAATATTACGAAATATTCAGCTGCTGCACTCGTAACAGTGATATAAGTAGGAAGGTAATGATGTCTATGTCGATTGACGAGAAGTTAAATTCGGCTGCACCGTCAATGGACAAGCGGAAATCACAACACAACGTCACACGCAGCAACATTTATTAGACAGCTATATACACGATAGGCAATTTTCTTACCATAAGAATAGTGAGTGATACTCCCTATCTATCTCCAATCCGCATGCTTACTCGCACATATGAAAAACTCAACGTCGCAACTACCATAGGAAAGATCCTATGGTAGATCCCTTGTAAGGAATGGGATTCGAATCCCAACCTGTACAATCGTTTTGGCCAAGCTTCCAGAGAAGCACCCAAATGCAGACATCAATTGTACATCCACCTTCCGAGGGAAGGTGGCGTATCCTGGCTTTGCAAGCAAAATCAACAGCTGAGTGAATTTTGGCAAAATATCAATTCAATAAAAGTCCCGAGATCAACAGCCAAATTTCGCTCACTTTTTTTCAAATTTAACTAAGAAATCTGAATATTTTCCTTTTTTTAAAAATTCTTATTATAACATTGTAATTTAGATTGTCAAAAATAGTGAGAGAATTTTGGATGTTGATCCCGGGACTTTTATTGAACTGATTTTTTTGTGTAATATGATCTCACTCCTTTTATTGAATTGATATTTTGCCAAAATTCACTCAGCTGTTGACTTTGCTTGCAAAGCCAGGATACGCCACCTTCCCTCGGAAGGTGGATCTCGGGACTTTTATTGGCGCGGAGCGATTAATTTGTTTTCGTGATTAGCGTTTTCTAGTTAGTGCATTGAATGGATAGGGAGAGGAATCTCTAGTTTATACGCATTTTCCCTGTGGGCCATTTTATAGTTTTTCAGATGGGAAGCTTTCAATTCCCTCCTCCTCCCTTTCCACACCCAGAGGGGACAAATCAGAAAGTGCCCGTTCGACCCCAACAAATCATGCCGCCATGGGTAATTTAGCACGCTGATTTCAAGTATGGTACTTGTTTTGCCCTAGCTTCAACTTTGTATCTCGTTCCGGACGGTTGTTGACAACTTGAGACGACTCGTGTTGTTTACGACCTGTGACCTGGCCGAGAGAGGCGCGAGGGAGGGAGAGAGAAGGAGGAGGAAGAGGGATAAATTCGCGCGGAAAAATGTTTGATAGGCGTCAGCACCTACAGATAGAGACCAATCTTTTCGAAATTAGGCTCATTGGATTCGCCGTGTCAACATTAGTCTACAGTAGGTCGGTAGGAACTTCGATTTTCCATTGAGAGCTTGGATAGCCGAAAATGTGCCCGAACCGCCAGAGGGGTCAAAATTTCGATCTTTGAAGACGATTTTCGCACCTTTCCAGTAGAAATTTCACAATTCTGAAAAGTCTCTAGGCGGGCAACCGTGTACGCTCTATCGAATGAGCTATAGCACGTCTCTCTACGATGCTCGCGGACCCAACTCAAAAAACCGGGACGACACGAAACCGACCAAAATGGGAGTCAGCCTGAGGCACTTCCGGTTGTGATAGAAACTTGAAATTTCGGATTTAGCATCTCTTATGTTCCTGCACAAGATCCCCAAAAGCTGGATACTTGGATTTGAGTTTGAACGGTTGTCGATACCCTACCCTCTCAGGAACCTTTCCGACAGTGGGAATTTCTCGTTTCCCGGCCAAAATTGCCCCGGCGCTTCGCGCCTAAACATTTGCAAGACATGAGAGGGAGGAACTCGGAACCGACCATGCCATAGGAGGAATTTTTCAGAGCCTTAGATCACTAGGCCGCGGATTCTAAGGCTAGGTCAACGGTACCTTTTCATATGTGCCCTCTCGCCGGCTAGACAAAACATAGCGAGCGAGATAATGCCACCATTGCTCTGTGAAAGCATTTTTTTATATTTTCGGAAGAATCACCATCAAAACTGCTAAAGCTCGTTTTTCGAAAGTTTTATTGGCCCACTGAAACCGATAATATCCTGGCAATTTAAAGTTTCATTTAACTAGCTCATTTTCTCTATTAATTAAACTTGGGTTTCAGAAGCGCTTCAATCAGTAAGGTTTCCCTCAGTTCAATATTATCGGTTCGCAACCTAGTAGAAAGTATAATATTTCGATCAACTAGCTCTCCCTAATTCCTATTCTTTACTGTGAGAATAGAATGCGTAGCAACGTGGTGTACATGATAAACTTCTTAAAGTACTACATTATTCGCGGAACGGGAAAATATTCACGGCTAAATATTTCCCCGTTCCGCGAATATTGTAGTACTTTAAGAAGTTTATCATTACACCACGTTGCTAAACATTCTATTCTCACAGTACTCCCGCTTGATCCACCCAATCAGAGAGTGTGCAAAAGTGAAAAAGTCACTCACCCTTTGCGTTCTCCTTATTCAATCTCGCGACGAGGAAGGCGTTCCACACCGTGCACGCGACGTACGGTAGAGAGGCTGCCTCCTAGAAAGATTATCGATTGATGGGAAATGCTACGGAAACCGCCCAATTAGAAAAGAGTCCATCCCTATGGCATTAGACATGAAGTAGATATTCATCAGACACAGATTATAAAAAGAATGAATATTTAGATTTGTTTACTCTTCAAGGCAGGATGATTGTGAGCACACACTAATTGAGCATTTCATAAACCCGATGAAACCGAAATCACCATCGTCAAATTGACACTCACAATTGAGACAGTACGAGCAAGTTGGACCCCTTCCCACAGTTCGGTTTCACTCTTTTCATTTAAAGGTATAGCTTCCCTGGCGAGATTATTCCAGTAGTGGTTTTAGAGAAAATTAATCAAACGAAGACAGCTGTGTGACGAGCAATTCCATCACCACAGCTTGCCTACTTACACAAAAACTCACTCCCAGTTTATATGCTATCTACAGTCTCCGTTGGGTACACTATCCTAGAGTATCTCAAAGATTCATATTCCAACTACTGTCCACAGTCCACATGTCTACAGTATACCTCGAAGGTGGAATTGATTGGCACTCCCACAGTCGCATCTGAATCCAACACGACGAGATCCGCGAGGGTTCCGCGCGTCGCCTCCGGCTGCGTCACGCCCATCACCTGCACATCAAAGAATGGATGAGGACTCTCTCAAATTCCCATAGTCTCTCGCCTAAGACTACTGCACATCATAAGTATGATGCAGTGATGGAAAGGGTAGGTCTCAAAACAAATAAGTTTGACCACTTAGATTTTCCCGTTTTGTCGCAGTATGTTGTTTCGAGAGTTCTTATTTTTGGAGCGAAACCATGATCAATCAATGATGGTAGGAAACAGCCAGTTTTCATTAGCCACGAGAAACGGGACAATGCCTAGATGTCTCAATCAAAAATATCTTTTCTTTTTGTCTTAATTGACCACAAGTGACGACGAACTGTGCAAGTTCGGAAACATCTGCTTTCAATACTCACGTGAAACCGAGTTATACCTTGCTTACGAATCGTAATGCACACGAATGATATGCAAAATAAACAATATTTAAAAAAATCGTTGTATTCCATATTGGACAAATACAGATGCAACCGAATTTAGTGAAGGTGTGAAACACCAAGTGAACAGCTCAAATTCAAACCCTGTTGCGCCTTCAACTGAGTCTAGCTTGTCATTAAAGTTACCTAACACCTGTGAAATTATTTGAATTTACACGCGTGCCTGATCACGCCCGCTCTCTCGTTTTTACTTAATCTCTCATCCCTTTGCCAAGAACAATCGCTCGTGAGATTTCAAATAATTTCACGGGTGTTGGATAACTTTAACAATATCTTTGCGCTTCTTCTGGCTTATAGTTTCACCGAGACTGCTGGCTCTTCTCATTTCTCATGCTCTCTCGCTTCTTCTAACGTCTCGGCTAGCGACTGCAATAATTTAAGGGAGTCCCACCTTGTTTCCGACCTGTAACCTCGTGACATCCGGCCCGATCGCCTCGATGACACCCGCGCAGTCCTTGCCCGGCGTGTACGGTAGTCGGGATACTGTATACTCATTTTTTTTTAAAATTCCTTTTCCCCTTAGTATGCAATAGCTGGATGATAGTATCTTGTCGTACTGTAAATAGAAGACTAAAACCAATTTTATATTACGTTCAGACCTTGTTCAGTGTGAGTATGAAATTGGGGAACTGAGACAATGAGAAGTAAAATGGGTCAATCGATTCGAACGATTTTCACGGTTGCAGTGTTTGCAGATTCGAGATACTATAGTATCGATTAGCAGACCAAATGAACTTTTCAAAACGGGCTTTGTACAAATAGAAGGGCACAGTTGTAGTTTTCGACTAATAGGAACGACTAACTCAGCGTTAATTCAGTTGTTTTCTGTTAATAACAGCTGCAGAACCCAATGAGCAGCAGCAGCAGTATTGGAACTATTAATTGAAGCATTGAAACAGAAACTCACCGGGTCCGAAGGATCGATCGGCGACCATCTTCCATGCCTTGAGCATCTCATTACCGTACCCCTTGATTTGGTAGGTGTCGATGGGATTAACACTGGCCGCCTGAAATGTGTACAATTAGCTACACGGAAATATTTTAAGGGCAATCTGGTTCATCAGGAAGGAAGCACAGCTTGATTGATCGATCTGCCATCGAACTCCAAAATAAAATTAAAATAGATAGAAAACCATCAACAGAGAGTAAAACGAATTTCGGGTTTAACTGTTCACTTGGTGTTTCACATTTTCAATAAATTTGGCAGAATCGGAGTTTCTCAATACCAGGTGAGCGACTATCATTTTCAAAAAAAACTATTCTAACCGATAATTTCACATAAACGACCTACCTTGACGCGCACAAGTACTTGATTGGGGCCAGTGATCACGGGCCGAGTGTAGTTGGCCTCCAATCGCAGGTCGCCTCCCCACTCGTCGACTTGCCACGCGCGAATACTCGAAGAGGCGCTTCGAAAAGGCGCGAGCAGTCGCCGAGATAGCATTTCTGTAAAAATTAAGCTATTTAAATAACAATTAATCAAATTAAAAGGAATTTCTTAAAAAATACGAAAACTTGATTGACTTTACCGCAAACTGAAGCATTTTTATGTGTAAACTAGTTACGGTAATTGTCCTCCGTTCGGGATTTTTCGCCGATGATGACGCACGCTCGGCACCGAGTCTCGCTTGATTTTCAAATTTATTGTTGCCATTTTTGCTTGTTTTCGTCGCAATTTGCGGTTGTGTTTCTCACTAATTCTTGTAAATTTACTCTTCCTTCTTTTGCAAAGATGTCCGACGCATCGAGACCCGCCGGAGCCGCCGGAGGACCGCCCAAGGACGGCGAGAAAGCGCCCGAGAAGATGGAGGTTGAGGTAATCCAACTTTTCACGGCTTTTTTTCTTTTTTTGGTTAAATTTATATATTTAACATTTAAAATATTCGCAGGAGCAACTCGACGAGGAGATTCTGCGCATGAACCCGGACGACATCAAGTCGAGAAGCCACCTGCTCGACAACGAGATCCGAATCATGCGCAGCGAGGTGCAGCGGATCAACCACTCGGTGCAGACCCTCAAGGACAGGATCAAGGAGAACACCGAGCGCATCAAGGTGCGCTTAATTTGCTTCCATGCTTATAAATATCCTTAGTATCGAATCTAGTATTTGTCATCATTCTCATAATCTCTCATAATAAAGTAATTGTATGAATTTATCTTATGGGCATTTCGATTTATTGTGTAAGTTTCAGGCGCGCGATGTGTAATTTAATGTAAATTCAGCAAAAAACAAGCGCCTGAAGCGCCTGAAAATGGCAACCCAATGAATTGTACAATTATAGGTGAACAAGACGCTGCCGTACCTCGTCTCGAACGTCGTCGAGCTGCTCGACCTCGAGGAGTCGCAGGAGGAGGAGGGCGCCAACATCGACCTCGACGCCCACAAGACCAAGTGCGTTGCCAGCTGAAATATAGAGTAACTTGGCTTTGCTTAGTGGCCTAGGCTGCTAGTGTATTCCATTTTGGATGTCCACAAGTCCAAATCAGCCCAATTCCATAATATCATGCAAGTTTGTGTGCATGAAAACAATCGGATAGTGCATTTGTGGTTCTACTCACTGCAATGCGTTACATATCGTCATTACAAAACCACAATAGTGATTTTAATAATAATATTAGTTCAACGCTCTCAGGTGCGCGGTGATCAAGACGTCGACTCGCGCCACGTACTTCCTGCCGGTCGTCGGCCTGGTCGACCCCGCCGAGCTCAAGCCGTCGGATCTCGTCGGCGTCAACAAGGTTAATTAACTGGTGAAACATGAATACTCCAGACGTCCAAATTAACACTTACTACTAGTAAGTTGAAACGGGTTCACCAGGCGCCATACATAACATGTTCTAGGATTGTGTCCAGCGAACGCATTCTAATAGACCTTGCGCGTTACTAGAATCCTAAGAGCAGAGTCAGTAATTGTGTCAAAAAAATTTAACTTACTAATTAGCTTAATTAAGGACTCGTATCTCGTGCTGGAGAAGCTGCCGGCCGAGTACGACAGCAGGGTCAAGGCGATGGAGGTAAGACGGATGGCGATTCCAGTTTGCAATATAGGCTACTGGTGAAGCTCGAATTCGCCTGGCTTCAAACACTTGCTTGGGGCGAACAATTTCGAATATCACGGCAATTTTTTTATCAACACCCTGTTAAAAGAAATGGTCCCTTTCGGAATCATTTTTAAACACAGAAAGACATGCTAAAAATAGAAATAAATAGGTTCTGTACAGTAAACACAGTATCTCTACAGTATATATTGCTACCTGCTAAAAAGCTAGGCATAGGTTGCCTGAGACACGGTATATTTAATTTGAAAAGTTACCGTTCTGCAGGATCGTATAATGCACCGCACTACCCTGATTGGCAATTTTTAGCGGACCATTTTCTTCTGGTGTGTTGATGAGAAATTTGCCGTGCATATGGGTATTTTTTGTTGTCGATAGTTCAATTTTTAAAAATATTATTGTTCATAATTTTTATATATATTGAATGACACTAATACCCTCTCTGCAGGTCGACGAGAGACCCACGGAGCAGTACTCGGACATTGGCGGTTGCGACAAGCAGATCCAGGTGAGATAATATCGATTTATTGATTTTTCTGACATGCGAGATTCGGGTTGCACAAAAGTATTTTAAAGCGGCTCCTAAGCCCCTTGTTGATTTCTTGCGGTATTAGAGGTTTACTGGTCAAAAATTAAAAATTGACAGTTTTCTGATCCAAACTGCAAAACACTAGCTATATTCCGTTTTTAAAGTAGTATTTTGTAAATCCACGCTTCTATTCTACCATAATTTTTTTAGAGAACACTAGAAAATCTAAATATTTTAGACCTGTGAGATCCAGGTTATCCTGGTCAGTATCTTGTAAAATCACGTTTCTGCCTTGTTTGATTTGTCCTTATGATATGTGGAAAATAAAAAAAAGCAAGATTCTATTAACAATTAATGCCCTTTCCAGGAGCTGATCGAGGCGGTCGTGCTGCCGATGACGCACAAGGACCGCTTCATCAACCTCGGCATCCACCCGCCCAAGGGAGTGCTCATGTACGGACCTCCCGGTGAGTGAAGAAAACTCAGTTTGCGATACGATGTTGTGTGGTTACGGTAGGTGAGGAGCGAACTGGTACTAGGGTAACTGTTCACTTTGATGTTTCAATACTAATATATCCCTAGGCTATGGCGCGCTATACTGAGCTGGCGTGAGAGTCATTAATTAAATAAAATATAACATTGAAGCTACCTAGTGCCAACTAGGGGATTGTTTGATGTTTCTTAATACATTTAATTATTTGTTTAATCATTGATCATTTGAGGCACTGGAAAGACGATGATGGCTCGCGCGGTGGCTGCTCAGACCAAGTCGACCTTCCTCAAGCTGGCCGGCCCCCAGCTGGTGCAGATGTTCATCGGAGACGGAGCGAAACTGGTAATAAGAATAATAAAATTTATTATTATTATAATAGTATTGTTCTTTCCAAAAATTGATGAAAAGATGGTGCTTTGGGATCGCGTACATGACGGTGGTTTCGTGATGCCCCCATATTTGATAGTGCACTCGCTTCGAGTGCGTGTGCTAAGAGTGATCATTATGAACCTTCCATAGCATTTTAGGCGCCTTCGTAATTTCAGAACCGTAATTGTAATTTGTTCAGGTTCGCGACGCATTCGCCCTCGCCAAGGAGAAGGCGCCCGCCATCATCTTCATCGACGAGTTGGACGCCATCGGTCAGTAGGGGATACGGTAGTCTAGGGGTCACGGTAGATAGCCAGTTTGCGTTTGAGATCGACCCTGTTACCGTATCCTTCTCTTCAGGAACGAAGCGTTTCGACTCGGAGAAGGCGGGAGATCGTGAGGTGCAGCGAACGATGCTCGAGCTGCTCAATCAACTGGACGGATTCCAGCCCAACGACGACATTAAGGTGGATATAGAAGGAACTTGGACATAGGATGTTGTGGGAGCGATTGGAAGATCAAGCGGGCAATATGCTTTCTCAATTGCATACTTAGTTCCCTAGTTCTTACAATCACTGTGATGGGAAATATTCAATGATTTCTTGGCTGAAACTCGTCGTTTACACATGGGTTATTCGCACCTCACTAGTTCTATATATCTTTGACCAGCTCGCATTCCTCGATAACTGAATCTGGCTGTATTGAATCCTGAGCATTCACAGGTGATCGCTGCCACGAACAGAGTGGACGTGCTCGACCCCGCGCTCCTCCGATCGGGAAGACTCGACAGGTACGGCGGGAAGGGAAAGAGTTACGGTAGTTGATTACGGTTCTATCCCATGAAGTTACGGTATTTTTATGTTTTACCATTTGCAGAAAGATCGAGCTGCCGCACCCGAACGAGGAGGCCCGTGCGCGTATCATGCAGATACACTCGAGAAAGATGAATGTCCAGTGAGTTTTGTGTTTTGTACTTACAATATCTACAATTTAAATTTTCGATCACAATGATTCTAAAATTGGACTCATTGGAATACATAAAACTCATGATCAAATGTGGTTTCCTGAATCGATCTTCAACTAGTTGAGATTAGTGGTGCAAAGCAAATTGATTTGCGATCAGCGTGGTCAAATACTAACCTTGCAGCAAGGACGTCAACTTCGAGGAGCTCGCCCGTTGCACGGACGACTTCAACGGCGCCCAGTGCAAGGCAGTCTGCGTCGAGGCAGTGAGTGAGGGGATGGGGGTACTGTAGGGATTGTGATGGTGTGGAACTGTAGAGATACGGTAGTGGTGGTGTGATGGGTGGTGCGGCGAGTACAGCTCAAGTCGATTGTTTTTGTTTTTTGTTGCACTTCTTTGTTGGAGAAATTGCCGCGGAGCAAAATTGGTGGATTTGTAGATGGCATAATACGCGAAGCACTCGTTTCAGACAAAACTACATTTTTGGGTTAAAAAAAGTTTTTGAAACATCAAAGAAGTAAAATGAGAAGTGGTGGGAATTACTTATTGTGTTATTAGTACGGGTAAATCTTGATAGTGTAAGTTTCTCGAATAATCTCTCTCTCCCCAGGGTATGATCGCGCTGCGTCGTGACGCCACCGAGCTCTTCCACGAGGATTTCATGGACGCCATCCTCGAGGTGCAGGCCAAGAAGAAAACCTCCCTCAACTACTACGCCTAATTCCCGGATCCCGGTAAATTCCCGGCTCCGGATCTGTCGCCGTCCCCTCCCCCTTCCACCTACCTGGTCATTGATTGTGTGTAAGAAACCATTTTGATAGCATCCAACTCTTTTCTTTTCTCTCCATCCTCCTCCTTTTGTATCTCTTTGCTAATGAGCCCATCTCCACTACTCGATTGAGACGATTTATTTATTGATTTCCGATGTCGCACGAATGTAATTATCGATTTTTTGTACGCTCAGTTGGTCCGATAATTCACATGTTACAAATCACACAAGTAAACGTAATGTGCACAGTATAATTGGCGCGATAAATTATTGTGAAAGACTGTTAGGCTGGTTGAGTTGGGACAAAACAGTTCGCATGGCCTGAGAATATGATATCTCGCAACTTAAACCTGCATGAATGTTGTGATCTTTGTGGTGTGGTTTACGGTAGTATGTCGATTTTTCAGAATGAAAGTCCATCGCCATAAAGGAGCGACATCAGAGATTAAGGTAATCGATATTCCGAGGGATACAGTAGCTGGATCTGGGGTACGGTATTCCTCCGGATCTGTACATTGTTCAGATTATTTTTATTTTTATCTGGTCTTTGCTTCGCGATAATTGCACCCTTCTCAGTTAGGTTGATTATGAAGCTTAGTGAAAACCGGAAACTCACTGGTCTGAGATCAAAAAATTTATTTTTTTTCAGCTCGCGAAGTCGATAAAGAAGGAGTCGGCGAGTAAGCTGAAGGAGACCAACGAGATAGTGACAAAGGTATATATATTAATTGCCTTGATTTTTGATTGATTCCCCTGATTCAGGCGGAAGGATACGAATCAGCAGTTGTGAAGAGGGCACACGAAATTGTGAGACATACTGAACCTAAGTTTTCTTTGGAATTCCATTTTGATTCTACAGATTTTCGTTGCATGTCTGACATGATACTGCGAGAACAGAAATCGTAGACCGCGGTGTGGTGGCGAGATTGAGTACATTTGATTCTAAATATACGCGGAACTGTTTTCGTCCGCATTCCGCGTATATTTAGAATCAAATGCAACAAATCTCGTCACCACACCACGGACTACGCTTTCTGTTCGCACAGTACCACGATGTTAGGATAAGCAGTGGTCGAAAGGGTAGGTCAGAAAAATTGTAAAAAGTGGGCACATTTCTGATATTTTTTATGTGAAATCGTTGAAAATGCGCACGTTTTTTTTACAATTTTAACAAAAAAATACTAAAAGATGGCTATGTTTTCTACTTTTGAATTGTTTCGAACTGCAAAAACCGGGCACGTTATGTCATTTTGCACCTACTTTTCGACCACTGATGATAAGTGAGCGTTCATACTTATTAATTAATTAATTAATGGCTCTATCCTGTATAAATAGCAAGGGATCAAAGACCACTTTGTCAGCTTGCGAGGAAGAAGAAGGTGAATATGGAGACGGAGCGCAAATTGGAGCAGCTTCAGGAGAGAATGGCACAGGTAGATGGTTAATTAGTGATTAATTAGCTAATATTTTGATGCAAAATTATGTAAATATTAATTTTACAAAATATCATTAATATAATTGTTATTCCAGGTGCTCGCTCATCTCGAGGAGACGAAACGCGCACTGCGGCAGTTGAATCAACTGATTGGTGAGTGGGGGAGGATGTCAATGCCATATTGAAAAACATGGTTCAACTATCTCATTTATGTAAGTTATAAAACAGTGAGTTTACAATGATCGGGCGAATCATCGGTAGTGGCTTTTATGCTTATTTTGTGATGCTGTGGCGTAACAAGAACGTATTGATTTCCTGGTTTCCCACTCTATATTATGCGGTGAAACATCGAGCGTAATGTGCAGGCGAAGTATAGAAGGTGATTGGTCGGTTGATTGGTGAGTGGGGAAAAGTACGTCACGTAAGCATTGAAATTCGAGCTCATCCGCTCTATTACCCCGATGTTGAAACAGCGATTTTGTGAGATTCGTGATTGGTGATTATTGACTTGATTGAAGATGTGCGGGTAGGAAAGTTGTTGTTTACAACCTCCTATCTCGGCATAATCGAGTGCCGTGCGGATCACTGTTAAGCTCCAGTTATGAAACATAGAATTCGAGCGACAACAAAAATTCAAAAAAAAAACGGTTGGAATCAAATCGTACGCTACCAAACATCTGAGTGGTTAGTGAGGAGAATTATGATGTATTGAAAGCCTGACTCTCCCCGCCCAATTATCCAGTAGTGAATCAGCTGATTGGGGAGAGAGGAACAAGCTTGTCAGATATGTATTGAAAAACTGGTTCCCCCGTTCTATAATCACATTGGTAAAACATCGAATTCGTAATGAATGGGTTGTGGAAGGAGAGGTGTTGTTTAGAATAAGTTACCTGAGTCCAATCGTTTACCCTTCACATTGCCCTCTTATGTCCCAGTTATGAGGCTCAAAATTCAAGCGATACCCAGAATGAGATGAACTTACAATTAGGATACTGGGTAGCAAAGTTAAGAGTACATGGGTCGCTACTCTCGTTCGGACAAACCATTTCGATCAGATGATTGGGTAATGGGGTACTATGTATTGATATCCTGGTTCCCCCGTTCTATAATACTATTGGTGAAACATTGAATTCACGACCATCCTGATGAGTGTACGGAATGGGACGGGCGGTTGGGGAATTGTTGTTTTCTATCGATTATGGTCTCATCTCATGCCATGTGCTGTACTCTCCTATGCCCCAGTTGCGACACATCGAATTTATGGAAAGTTTATGAGCAAGTATGCTTATACCATTCCTGAAACACCAAATCTCCACTCGAATCTGACCGTTTCAATTGCAGCCGCCCTCCCTCCTCCTCCTCGCAGACAAGGTCTTGCACCTGCCGCATAATCTACCGTATCCTTCCGTTTACCCCTGACCTACCGTAACCCCAGTAGCGAGGTATTGATGATTGAAAGCTTATCGTATAACGTGCGTAATTCTATTTCAAGATCTCAAATTTCGCATATTGTATACGAACGGTTGTTGTTTCATATACGTGTATTAAATTATTTGTCTCCGATAAATGGCTCTTGCATGGAAAATATTTACAATACAGTTTATGGAAAACCGTTGAATGTGGCTCCCAGACGCGTTTTTTAGAGGTCTAGGTTAGACAGTACTTTATTCCCGATGATTAGAAAATCGGGTATTAATAATGAATCGGATGCTACAAGCAGATTAAGGTGAGAGAATGCTGATTTATTGCATTTTCCGGACCAACGAGATTCGGGTTATAGTAGTGCATTGTAAACATACGCTTTACCCCCTTTTTGTTTGCAATTGGGAAGCTGGACGAATAAAAAATAAAAAAAATTCTGTGTTATATCAAAGAAGTTGATAGATACGCTGGTGCTTCCGATGACGCACAAGGACCGCTTCATCCACCTCGGCATCCATCCGCCCAAGGGAGTGCCCATGTACGGACCTCCCGGTACGTGAAGAAAGCTCAGCTAGCGATACTAGGTAATGTGGTTACGGTAGGCGATCAATTCATCTCGACATCGCCGTGGAGAAGAAAGACGAGCGGATTCATTCGGACTCCGTTCAGTTCTTACTAGGATTGGTTGCGAAGTGTCCATCGTATTCTTCCAGTTTAATTTTTTCTTAATGGATCTATCCTTTATTCGCTATAAATATCCAATATTGAGTCCCGAAGCAGAAGGAATCAGCGGCATGCTCCTCTTCTTCCAACCATCTACTACTCAGCCTGTCCAGAGTATGTGGGAGAGTCGTGATAAATATCCAATGTTTTGCAGTTGATTCAAGATCAGCTGCAGGGTAGGGCGCGGTTGGACTGTTTTTTGCACCTTAACCTCAGACAAAGCGTCGCGCGTGCGCATCACTCTCCTATATTCCAGTTGTGAAACATTGAAATTACAGGGCGTTGGTTGTTGTTCTGATCATTGATCTCTGGTATGCGCGCCCAAGTTGGGATCAAGTGCTAAAATCAAGCTGCAAGTGGCGACCAAGCTTGGGCGCCACTTGGAAATCGCTCTGATCTCTCCATTTCTCACACTCTATTTTTTCTCTCTTTCTCTCGCCTCGGAGTCCAAGTTGGGATCAAGCAGATTTCCAACTTGAGATCAAGAAGAGGCAATGCGAGTGAGTATGAAAAATAGAGAGACCCGTTTCCAAATTGGCGTCCAAACTTGGGCGCCACTTGGAAACCACTTTTGTACTTGATGGGCCCAACTTTTGGGCGCGCACACCAGAGATGAGAGGAGGGATATCTCAAGTTCAAATTGTGAGCCTGGTTTACCCCCTCTATTATCGAAATGGAGAAACATCAAATCCCTGAAGTTGTGAGGGTTTATGCCTATACCATTCCTGAAACACCGAATCTCCTCTCGAATCTGACCGTTTCAATTACAGCCGCCCTCCCTCCTCCTCCTCGCACAGCGTGTCAAAGTTTGTTTTGCGCGGCGCTCGGCCGACCATGAAAGATAACATTTTTGATGAAATTAGCGATGAAAAGTAACACCAAAATAAGTGAAAAACATTTCATAACTTAGCTGCAAAAATAAATATGAACATCTAAAACAATACACCTATTAGGACATATTATGAACTAAGAAGCCTCCCTATCATGCTCGAGAATTTTCATGGAATAAAGATTTAGTTTTATGCATTTATCCGATTTGCCATCATAAATCGAAAGTTTTGAGAATCCCCAGCAATAGGAACCCCTACTCCTTTAGTATCATTTGATATCCTCAAGACGAGCTCTACAAGTTGTATTACTTAGAATTTTTTGAAAATGTTGAAACTTTTTGAGAAATACGCAAATTATACCTTATTTTCAAAAGTTCTCGAAAAGTTTCAACATTTTCGAAAAATTCTAAGTAATACAACTTGTAGAGCTCGTCTTGAGGATATGAAAAGACACTAAAGGCGTAGGGGTTCCTATTGCTGGGGATTCTCAAAACTTTCGATTTATATTGGAAAATCGGAAAAATGCATGAAATCAATTTTAAATTTAACGAAAATGATCGAGCATGATAGGGAAGTTTCTTGATTCATATCCAAATAGCTGTAGTAGGTCATATAAGTATAGTAAATTTATCCAATGAAGTTATGGCGTATCTTTCACCGATTTTGGTTCAGATTTTCATTGCACATTTCTACAAAAAAGTTAGGTTTCAAGATCGACCGAGCGCCGCGCCAAACAAAGGAAATCGTTGCTTTGACACGCTGTGTATTATATCAGAGAAGTTTAGAGAGGCGCTGGTACTTCCGATGCTGGTGCTGGTAGTGCAACCACTAGTTGACTGCATCACGTCTATGATCGGATCACTTTTTGTCAAAGGAATCGGCGAAAAATATTGAGGTTGCAGAATGTAATTTTGCTCTTGGAATTTCTGTGTTTCATTGAGCGCTTATGAAATGCTGCAGTTCGAGCATACCACTCACTTGCTGATCAGTTGTAGAAGAATTTCGAAACGTCACGTAATGTGCGCTACTAGATTTATCACAGGTATCACGAGTCGGTGAAGCGAAAAGTGCCCCTTCGCGAACAATTTTTTCAAACTCATTTAAAATCGATCAAATTATAATGTTAAAATTATTAGGTTAGCTTTGTCACCTCGAACTCTAACACTTCGCCGGAAGAACTCTATAATCGTTCATGATGTGTCAGAGAACTTTTCAGGAATAATTTATAGTTGATACAATTGATAAATAGAAAGGAAAATACAAGCATGACAAGTACGTAGCAAGATACTTACAACGAATGACATCTATCCATCGAACCCGTATGGAACTGTACGTACTTCCTCACCTTCCCCTCGAATAGCATCTTTGACTAACCAGGGTCTGTACTTCTTAGTCTGCATCACCGTTACAATACCTCCGTTTTTACGCTTAAGCTCAGTCCTAGATAGGGGAATAAAGGATGGGGCATCCTTCTCCTTGAGTACCATCGCTCTAATGTTATTGTGAGATAGAAGATGGGCTGCTTGGGCGTCCTTGGTGAACCCTCGAAGAGCCTGCTTGAGACCGACTTCCCCAGTATTCTGTCATTCGTTGTAAGTGTCTTGCTACGTACTTGTCATGCTTGTATTTTCCTTTCTATTTATCAATTGTATCAACTATAAATTATTCCTGAAAAATTCTCTGACACATCATGAACGATTGTTGAGTTCTTCCGGCGAAGTGTTAGAGTTCGAGGTGACAAACACAAGTGTTACCCTTTTGAACGATAACACAGTAGACCAAACAGAGCCCTCTTGGAAACATGTTGAAGTGATCTCAAGTGATGAGTTGTACTATGACAACAATCGTACTCTGTATCATAGACTTATCAGAAGTCCAAGTTCTGACATTGTTCTCGTTCATGATGTCACATGTTTCACGTTCGATCACATATCCAGCCAATTATGGTGGGTGTCCCTGCCTGATTCACTATGTTCATTCCTCGGGTGTGTGAGGCGGAACTTCACTCGAAACTGTTCGGAGATGATCGTCGCGAACGGTACGATCGTTCTCCGGAACAGTGACGGGCTACTCTTTCTGGACGGACACTCCATCGGTACCGGGTACTCTTTCACACCGTTCATCGCCTTGAAGGTCACCGAAAGGGAGAGGAGGGAGGCGGAGCATAAAGGGGAGGAGTTCTCACTTCCCTACCTGCCGTTAGTCTGTGTACTTGCACTCATCGTGTTCATCCCATCCGTAAATGTCTCAAGACTTCGTAAAGTACGAGAATCTCCTAAAAGAATGTCGCCCCGACTTGTACAACCGACTGAAGCAGAGCGGCTCACCCAACCATCTCATGAGAGCTGTGTTTGAGTACTCGGTTAGTGTGTCGTCTCACGCCTCTCTAAACCTAGCACTTCAGGAGCTACACGAACTCGAGGACAAGAATGACCAGGCAAAGGCGAAAGTTCAACACTATAATGGAGAGGTTCAGAGGGCACTTCAGATGGAGATCACAGCACTCGTGTACTCGTACCTCTACGAGGTCGAACAAGCTAGAGCCGAGAGGGATGCCCTTATTGCTGAACTCGCAAGCAAGAGATTCTTGCACATTTAACTGTTATGATAAATGATTTATCAAGTTTTCGGGAGATACAACTTGGGTATGCCGAACACATCTGTACACAGTCTAAAGTGTCGTTGTTGCTATCGTGGGTGTGAGGTGATAATGATGTAGCCAAAATTCCTCTCCGTAGCAAAAAAATCCGCTATTACCAATGCCAAAGTGATTGGACGATATCTATCCGAGATTCACTTTGCCATTCCATTATTTATCTTCTGAGATTTCTTGCTGTGCAGTATTCCTCTTACTTAAATATTATTCCAATAGTTAGCACATTGCACGTTACAATTAGCAACATTATACAATGTAGTAGTGTCTCTTCGCCGAAATTCTTATCTCTCTAATTTCCTCTCTCTTATCGTGTGCTCATTTATAAATCATCTTTGCTCTCGAAATAGGACGGTTGCTAATGAGAGGCAAACGAGCGAATGTACGATACTGTGGTAACAGAAAGCGTAGTCCGTGGTGTGGTGGCGAGAGTTAGTACAACCGATTCTAAGTATGCGCGGAACATGGAGGAAAAAACGTTCCGCTTCTATTTAGAATCAAATGTACTAACTCTCGCCACCACACCACGGACTACGCTTTCTGTTCTCACAGTACAACCCGCTCAAATCTTAATTGCATTGAGACCAGGAAGATTAGTGGTGCACATGCAATTCGTATTCTTCCTATGGCAACTTTTTTCAATGAGCCAATTGAGTATCCCATATTACTAAATATCCAATATTGAGTCTCGAAGCAGAGGATGCGGAATGCTCCTCCTCCACTGCTCGTCCCGGAAAGAGTGCTCAGGAAGATCGATCGAAGAGGGCAGTTGCGAAAAGAACGTCAAATTTGCAAGGCTTTGGATTTTGAACATCTGATTGATAAGTAGGGGAATAAACCTCGAATTCGAGTTGAAAGTCTCGTTTACCTCTTCTATAATCCCATTGGCGAAACATCGAATTTGCAAGGCATTGGTTCTTGATCAGCTGATTGGGTTGAGGGGACCATTTTACCAAGTTTGCATTGGAAGGCTGGTTCACCCCTTCTATTACCCCAATGATGAAACATCGAATTCATTGGAAAGTGGTGGTGATTTTTGTTTATAGCCTTCGAATAGAATTTATCAATTACAGCCGCCCTCCCTGCTCCTCCTCGCAGACGAGGCCAAGCCGGACCAACGAGATTCGGGTTATGGTAGTGCCTTGTAAACCTTAGCTTCACTCCTTTCTGTTTTAACTGCAGGTGTATGACGAATAAAAAATATCAATATATCGCAAAAGTTGATAGAAGCACTACCGCTTCCGATTAGTGTTTTCTATTCGGGCGTTGCTGGGCTCGTGATTTTCATTGTGAGATTGCGGGCCCCGCATCCTTTCTCTTCACCCTCGCAACCCTTTCCTTATCCTTCGCGCGCGTTCTAACCAAGCCAGATTAGAGAAAGTGGAGAAGACGGGACAGAGATGGACGAATTTTGCAAACTCTTGTTGGTTGCGGGCGCCACGACCATCTCTTTCCCCTTTGCGGGTCCCGCAAGACCGCAACCGCTAAGCTACCTCAACTTCCGATGACGCACAAGGACAGATTCATCAACCTCGGTATTAGGGTTGGTGAAATCGAGCCAGCTCGGTATTCGAGTACTCGATTCGTAAAACACGTTATCATGGCTCGAGTTGGCTCGAAACCCGATCGAGCGGCTCGACTGCGAGAGTGAAGGGTCGAGCGGCTCGACTGGTTCGACTCGGCTCCACTAGCTCGACCAGGCTCGACTCGGCTCGACTCGGCTCGACTCGAGCTGACCCGATCTCTTGAGGTTATTTCAGCGCCCTTCTTACCATTATCGTTTAACGGTCTCAAGGGAAGCAAACGAGTAGTGAAGTGGTTACATTTTGCACCTCTTAACCACAAGACCTGGGTTCAATTCCACCATGAACTTTTCGTTTTTGCTCTATTTTTTAGGCACACAGTGATGAAAATATCAATGAAAAAATGCAAAAATTTTGCAAAAACATAACTAAACCAAGTGGAATTGAACCAGCTTCTTTTGTGCTGAGGGTGAGTCGAGCCTGTCGAGCCGAGTCGAGCCAGTCGAGCCGCTCGACCCTTCACTCTCGAAGTCGAGCCGCTCGATCGGGTTTGCATCATTTCCGAGCGGCTCGAGTAGTCAGGCTCGAGTCGAGTCAAGCTCGAGTCGAGCCCTCGACTGGGTCGACTCGATTTGACCAACCCTACTCGGCATCCATCAGCCCAAGGGAGTGCTCATGTACGGACCTCTCTCGAGCGAAGAGAAAGGTTCAGTTGGCGGTGTGGTAGGTGATCGGTGACATGCACCCGCTCTCGTGAACATGGTGTTCATCGTGGAGAAGAAAGACGAGCGGATTCATGCGATCACCCGGTCAGTCCTTAGTTGCACTGACACCAGGAAGATTAGTGGTGCACTAGCATTTCGTATTCTTCCCACTGCAATGTTTTTCAGTTGATGAAATCCATTGAGTTCTAAATATCCAATATTGAGTCCCGAAGCAGAAGGATGCTGTATGCTCCCCCCTTCTCCCCTCCTCAACTGCTCATCCCGGCAAGAGTGCTCAGGGAGATCGATCAAAGATGGAGAGGAGAAGAAATGCAAGGAGAAGAGGAACAGAAAAGTAATAAGTAAGCAACCCTATTTAAATCTTAAGTATGACACGCAGTAATCAGCCTACATTATTCAAGTACGCAAGTAATAAAGTTACATGTTACTGTAAATAGCGTGCTCCCTAATTCCCGCGTCCCTTCCAGAGACTTGTTTGTCTCGCTCTCTCTCTCTCTCTCTCGTTTGGAACGTCATCGTAGTGTTTCTTCTGGATTTTAATGTCGTCTGAATAAACTGTATCATCTACTCCACCTCCATCTGGGATCAGCTAAGGAATACACAACAAGTACCAATAGTTCTCAGGCTGCTCAAGAACAGGGTTGCCAAGACGGTGAGAGACTGGCACAGATGGGTTTCATAATGAAACTTTCATTGGATGCATTAAAATTTCGAGACTACGATCTAGCGTAGAAAAATGTCCGGTGTCAGTGGTCTATGCCCCTGTGTAAGTTCAGTGCTCAGACAAATGTCATTCAGATCACATCTTTATCCTCTCCACTCCATTCGGGGTTCATGTGATGCTCGAGTGGCGGGGCTTGTCTCATTTCTTGAGTGCTCGCAGATTCTTTCCCTCGTTGTCCGAGGCGATCACGTGCCCGAACTGCCTGCAAATCGATATCTCAGTTACCGTATGCTACAGTATCCCTACTACCGTATCCCGATACCGTACCTGTCGTCAATGGCAACGGCAGCGGGACGCTTCTGTCCGCCGAGAATTGACTTGAGCTGCTGTGAAGGGGTACGGTAATCGATCGATAACTGATGCCTACAGTACCTTGCCTACTTTCGAGGCGAGACGCGCGCGTTCCTTCTGCGCGATGTCGCGCACGTCCGAGTTCATCTGAACCGATGGTGGCTGGACGGCCTGCAACCAATCGATGACTGAGAGGGGTACTGTAGGCGGATACAGTATACCTGAACCATGAGCGCACGCTGCGTCCAGTGCTTGGCCTCCATCGTCTCGGGACGCTCGATCACCATCGTAACGGCGCCGTGAGCCTGCGTGTGGTTTAGTTAGGATTCCTCATACACGACGACGTTTGGAAAACGTCGCCACTATGATGCACCATCGTGCACACCACACACCTGCCGTCCCTTGGCGAGGATGCCACGAGCGACGTCCTTGTCCGTCACGGGCTGGCTGTCGATGTCGACGATATGGTCTCCGACCTGAAGTATGACCCACCGATCTACAGTATGACCCTTCGGACTACAGTATCCCCACCGACTACCGTACCTTGAGACATTCAGCCGAGATGGATCCCTGATCGGTCTTGGAGACGAGCACTCTGTTCTGGAAGTGCTTGATGCCAAGTCCCAGCTTGGGTCCGCCAGCCTTCCACGACATCTTCACGAGCTGAGATACGGTGATTACGGTAGGCGAGGGATATCGATTACCTCGTACGAGAATCCGTCTCTTCTGGTGATGTTGCGCTCGCGATCTGCCGGGATGTGCACACGGGACATGAGCTCCTCCGCCTTTTTCTCATCACGGAAGATGGTCAGTCTGAAGAGGGGGGGAAGGTTACGGTAGTCGCACGACGAGCATGGTTTAGCCCAGGGGTACGGCAGATCCAGGTGTACGGTAGATCCAGGGGTACGGTAGCTCCAAGTGAGGTACCTTCCGCAGGGAGGCGCGAAGCGAAGCAGGGCAAAGAAGTGGTGAGTGTCCTTGATGACGGTATCGTTTACGCGCAGAATCTGATCTCCGATCTGCAAAGGAGTACGGTAGGGGAGGAGGGGTACGGTACCCCTGCTACAGTACCTGTAGTTTTCCCTCCGAAACGGTTCCCGCCTGGACTTTTGTGATGATCATCTTGTCGTTAGGAGTAGCACCAAGCGGCTCGCCCTCCTCCATCGGGATATCGATCGTCATTTCCTGAATAGGGGGGCGGGTTACGGTAGGGTGGAGGGAGGGTTACGTAGGCAGGGAGGAAGGGGGGAGTCGTACCTTTCCATCACTGGAGGACATGTTGGTTACGAGTGTCGAGAGGGCGGGGAACCGGCTCGGCGGTGCGAACGAAGGCGTATGGAATGAGGGAGAGGAGGAGTAGAGCGCCGTTTATAGCCGAGCCACCCCTCACCTCACACGTGCGGCATACGAATGAATTGGATTAGAGAGGATAGATGAATGGTCTGAATAATAGTAAACAACTATTTGATAAACAACCTAACAATATCGAACAATTTAGATTCAAAAGTGGAAAATAAGATAAACTTACGTCTGAATGCACTTTGATGTTTCAGCCGGAGCAGATCTCTGTTTATTTTCTGACATTACAATCGATGAGTCTTCTTATGGCCTGTAATAACAAATTAAATTTTGGCAGAAGTTCATATCTCGGCGCCAGTTCGAAGCGTCTCTTTGAGTAACACTGTTCGCGCGTGGCAAATCGACGAGTGGGTGATAAGACATCTCGGAAAAAAATATTTCGGAAAATGGCATTTCGGAAAAAAGACGTTTCGGAAATTCCATCTCGGAAAAGGACATCTCGGAGATTTTGGCAAAATTCCAAGAGCGCTCACATGACTTTCGAAGCTATTTTATCCTGATGTCCTTTTCCGAGATGGAATTTCCGAAATGTCGAAATGCCTAAGCGTCTCTTTGAGTAACATTGTTCGCGCGTGGTAAGTCGACGAGTGGGGTGGAGAGCCTCCACCGGAGACCTGCGATGGGAAGCCAACTACACTCGACCCCGTGTTCACTGGCCCTAATCAAGTACTAGTGCGCTGGCATGGTAGATCATCGAAGTGAAATTATTGATTAAAATATTTTTTTTTGGAATCAACAGGCCCTAACAATTGCGGAAGGTCGATCCGACCGAATTTACAGAATATATGAAACATCAAGTGAACAGTCAAATTTTAAAATATTTTTTCTTCTTTTTTGTTATTTTTAGTTTATGTTAAATTTGATAACAGATATTTTACGCTGCTGCGTCTTCATAGATTCCTAGTTTGTCAGTAAATATTTGTACTTCTCTATATATCCACATTTAAAGTGACCAGTGTCAACCCCATCGATCATATCAATAAATTAGAGTTGTATGGGGAACGTTCGGCGCCCATTGGTTAAGTTCATTGATACATTGCAAGTACTATTTTCCGTCGAGAAACTGTCAAGACTCCTTGCTACATCTGTGAAGGTCGAAATGGTCGTGGCGCAGCCGGCGGCGATGCGCGGAACCATCGCGGATCTCGTCGTGATGAGGAGAAGGCGACTGTGGGAGTGTCAGCCAACTCAACCTTCTAGGTATGGATACTGTAAACTAGTGGGTTACTGTTGCTTGCGTATCAATCCTAAAAGTGCCTCTGTGGAAGATTGCAACGTTGTCATGGGGCTTTTATTAGCCAATCACATCAATCAATCAATCAGTTTATCATATCAGGCAGTTTGCTCAGATGAGGATTTGTCTATATTCTGCATAGGTTGCACTCCACACATGTGTGCCAATGGCTCGGCTAAGGTCGTCTCTCCAGCGTACGCGTGGCTTCCCAGGGGGGCGGCTCCTGTTGTAGGGTGTCCAGACTGTAGTAGCGCGACTCCACTGCTCCAGATTCATTTGCCTAATTTTGAGTGCCCACCGTGCTTTCCGTTTCAATCCTTCCTCGACCCAGTCTCTTAGCTTGGTGATTCCACGGACTCGCTCATTCTTCCAACGATCTCTGATCGTAACTCCCAACATCCTCCGTTCCATATTTCGTTGAGTAACACTCAGTCGTTCCTTCTCACTCGATCGTAATGCCCAGACTTCGCATCCGTAGAGTACTGTACTTGTGATGCAACTTTCAAAGAGCCGTCGCCTGATCTTCATGGGTAAAAGGCGTGACGATAGAAGATGGGACAGCTTACTCCATGCGTACCAGCCCAGTCCAATCCGATGTTCAATTTCATCAGAGTGATCTAGGGGAAGACTGATTCGCCCTCCTAGATATGTGGCTCTTTCGACAAATTCGAACCGTAGATTGTCAATAGTGATTGGATTCCTGGTAGAGGTGCAGGAGGTGAGTAGATTGGTCTTTGCTGCATTGATTTCGAGACCAACTCTTCTGCAAGCGCTCATCAACTTCTTCAACATTTTCTCCAATTCGGGTCTCGACTTCGCGATGAGAACTACATCGTCCGCGTACTCCAAATGGCATAGATTCCTCCCATCTATTTGGATTCCATCCTTCTCCCAGTCAATCTTGTCCATCGCAGATCTTAGCACAGCGTTGAAAAGGCGAGGGGAGAGTGTATCCCCTTGGCGAACTCCTCTTCTCACGGTGACAGGGACGAGTTCTTCGTTTACTCGGATGAGTGTGGAAGAAGACTCGTAAAGACGACGCAGAAGGTGGACGAGGATGGGGTGGGCTCCGAAGAAGAAGAGGGCGTTCCAGCAAGCATTCCACTCAACGCAGTCGAAGGCCTTGCGGAAGTCGACAAACGCCAAGTAGATAGGGATACCGTACTCGTGGGCTCTTTCTGCTACCTGCTTGATCGCATGAAGGTTATCGAGGGTGCTGAATCCGCGACGAAAACCGGTTTGGGTCGTCGATTCATTCTCTTCCAACACTTGCTCGAATCTTCTCAAAATCACCCTTGTCATCGTCTTGAGAGTGACGGTGAGCAGCGAAATGGGGCGGAAATTGCCGATGTTCTTAGGATCTCCCTTCTTATGCAACAATGAAACGACTGCTTCCGTCAAATCGCTTGGAATTGCGTCTCCGGCAACCAGTCGATTGAGCAGATCAGCGATGTCTGGGGACAAGTGATCTCTGGATCACATACCAATCACATACCTACTGCGTTCGTTGCATCACATTTTGATTAGTGTTATTTGAGATCAAAAAGTTCCGAAAGAATCGTCTCGCCAGTGAAGTCAAAGACCTAAAAGAACAGATTGAAACCCTACTCTGGAGGGGTCCTCTCGCTATTGCTCACTCAAATGTTCAATTGTTCAATTTCATTTCGGCCATGTTGATTTCGCTTTCATCGAACCATGATAAATTCACTAAACTTGCGTTCACAATTGTCCTGAGATGTCGCCATCAAATAATAAAATCTAATTAACCGGCATGGAGTGAATTACTGAAAGATAAAATTGTTCCCTTGTCTCAGATTTATCATAATTCTGGCGATCATCGTAATTCTCGGTTTCACAATGTATCTGTAAATGTCGGGAAACGGTCTGGTGATCGAAGGTCTACGGAAAATAACAATATTTTGAGCTTCCACAAAGCGGATGTCTTTATCTCGCTTATTTTCACTTACTCTTCCTAGTTGAACAATTTGCATTTATTTCCTTTTGCAAAAATATGATTAGAACCTCTTTAACAATTTGGCAATATTTTCGATTTCCGCTGCTGAATTTCTGGATTAATTCAAATCGGTGCTTCGCAAAGTATCAACTCAAGATCTCATTTCCACAAGCATACATTTACTCCTCGCTGAACATTGATCCGATATACCCCGTATCACTTGTGCATTTCTAAATTCAATTACATGGCAACATTTGCATATGCCATCGGTAAGAAAATTAAAATCACTAGTAATGTGTTCGTTTAAATAATCGTGAAACTGCCCCGGTTTAGATGGAGTGGAATCGATACTTCTTCATCTTCTCCGAGATAAAAAAACACATAGATCTGTGAGAGAGAGAACTAAATGAGGATTTGATTAAGTATTACTTTTTTTAAATTGTAATATATATTTTTAAATTGCTTAATTACTTAATCCCAGCCAATCTCATTCTCATCCACAGCGGGACGGGCGGCATGCTCTCAATGACCATCCAACTGCTGGATCGACGCTATCTGCTCCTCCGACATCCATACGGTAGTACGAGGGGTGCGGTACTGGTGATTACGGTCGGTCGGCAAGTATAGATCGATAGCCTACGGCAGGAGAACTTACTGTAGATGGATAAACCTGAATTGAAGACTGAGTGTATATAAATTTAGAAGCGCATGGGTTTCTCCTTGTTCTGCAGATGATGTGACGATTGAGAAGTGTGCCTGGAGATTCGCGGTTTTGCGATTTGCTAATTAAGATCTAGATTTGCTTTCTAGAAACAGCGATCTATTCTCACTTAGTTTTAAACTTGTTCACCCTACTCCTTAGGCATCTCTCATAGAACTACTCATTATTTATCTGATTGAATGTCTCATAACCTTTTCCTTTGCTACCTAGCTGTGGCATCGTAATTTCATGTACCTCATTTGTCACCTATAATCAGTAATTGAATATACTTGCAAGAAAATGCATGATAAATGATTGATTGATTGATTTGAAATACAACTAATGTTTTTATGTTCTCGATGTGTTTTAAACTCAAATAAGTCACGCGTAGACCTACCTAGTTGTTCGAATTTCCCTCATTGCATTGCTAGTCTGAGAAGCCAAAGAATGGTAAATCGGCGGCGGTGAAATATGAATTGAATTTTTACAAATGTGCACTTGGCGATTCGTTGTTTCGATGATACCATTTGATAGTGGGAATATAATGGGTAACTGATAATGATTTGACATTTCATTGTGTTCACCAACCATTGCTGTTATCCCCAAGCCTTTTGTAGTTCCGCAGCTTCCAATTATTGTCAAAAATTTTCGGTCAATTATAAGTCATCAACCAGCACTCATTACACCAACTTCATCGTTGTCATTATACCGGCAATTCTTATCAATTTGGCTTCACGCCGAAATAGGGCGCTACATATCAGGGGAAATGCTGGACGGATCCCGGTTAATGGCAGTTTCCACAACATTATTTCAATTCCAGAAATTCGTTAATTTCTGATGTTTCATGCGATTCGTTTTTACACAATCATCCATGCACTACTATCATACTTTACCTCGCTCCTACCTTGCGATACTCTCTTGCAGTATCGAGACGGTCCGTTCTCTGGGGGCGGAGCCAGTGGACTACCGTAGTCCGATGGCGACGGAGGAGTTGATCGCGGCGGGACCCTATGAGGCCGTCCCTCTCGTAGTGGTCCGACAAGGTATAATGTAGTACGAGAGGTTCTGTGGATCAGGTTCATGACCGGATAATGAAAATACGTTCGTTCGATGGGTTAGATCGACTTTACTTCCATTTTCGATATATTCGATAGATTCGATACTTCGATTCGATACTTTACTTCGATAGATTTTACTTCCATTTTTAGATTGTGCGTAACCCGCAAACCTTCTTAGTGATTCTATTTCGAGCTCTCACTGCTCGCGACCAATGGGAAATTTAGGCTCACTTGAAGAGGATTTAGGAGAACATCAGTCGAGGGCTTGCACAGTCTTTCCCCTTAGCTCCTGAGTGGCATGCGGTCGATATGACAACACTTATAACTATTTTTCTTGCCAGATTTACTATTTGACTGCATCACAACACGTAATTGAATAATTCTTCTTAAATTTATGGGCTTAGCGATCGCAAAGCATTGCAGAGATCGCATAATAACTAAGTTGTTCGAAGCTTACCATTTTCGATTGATTAGTATTTGTGTACAACAACTGCAAGAGATCGTTTCAATAGAGAAGCGAAACCCTTAAATGAGCGGAGTGAAACACAACTACGGACGAAAAAATTCAATACAATTGTTGAAAACTGAAACTGTTGTTGAAAACAAACTGAAACTTTATTCTCAGTTTTTTCAGCATTTAAATTTATTTCGAGTCAACCGGAGAATCCCGCAATAGCTTAAAATATTCTTTTTGGATATGCAGATATATATCAGGCAGACTCTCTTTGTTTACTGTATTCTCTAGTCGAGAAGTTACAATGAAAGTTGAATATTTTTCTACCTAGATGAAGAGGCTCTCTTCTCGCGCTCAGTCTAAAGAAGACATGAAATTAGTAGAGCCGACGTTAAATGAACGATACTTCTCTTGAACAGGTTAATTAGACTGAACGAATGAGACAAATAAATCTCTTTGAATAAGTCATAAATCCATGTTTCACATTATCCATGTACCTCTTGGTGAAAGCTCTGGAGCGATAGAAGTGAAACTTTTATTTTCAAACAATAATATCATTCAAGTGGCAAAGTGATACGAGTAAAGGCCGAAGATCAAAGATCACAATTGAGATCTGATCTCCATTTTGCTTGCTTCGTTCCCCATTTTTTGAGATACTAGAGACTTACTAATGAATGTTCCCTTGAGAAGCATGGAATATTTTGGACCAGCTCGATCGTATTTCAAAAAAAGTTTGGCAGAAATGTTATCAATATTGGAAGCGCCTCTTTGAGTGTTCGCGCGTTGCAAGTCGACGAGTGGGGTGGAGACCTGCGATTGGAGATTAACCACATTAGACCAGTGCTCACTGGCCCCACTCAAGTGTTCGTGTGCGTTATGGTGGGTCATCCAAGATAAATTATAGAATAATTGTTTTTGGAGCGACTGATCTCTGAGAATTTTCAAACCTCGATGCTGTCGAATTTATAGAACACATGAAATACCAATTGAACAGCTCAAACTAAAACTATTTTTTTCCCTTTATATTGGTTTCTTATCGATTTTAACTATATTTGGTGCTCATAATTTTTTTAGATGTGATTCCTTCATAGAGTCCCAAAATTCGCGAGGAAAAATTTTCTCTCACTGTGTAACCACCCACATACAGGCGGCCCGTGCTCACTGGCCCCAATAACGTACTCGTTCGCGTCAAAGTAGGCCATTCGAGTGAAATTATCGGCCAAAATATTTTTGCGATTAGAAGGAACTAATATTGAGGGAGGCTGATCCTTCATAATTTATACAAAATATGAAACACCAAGTGAACAGCTACAACTTTAAATTATACCTGAACCTGAATCACAAGGTGCAATTTACATAGCTGCCTGCTTTTGTGCTAGAAATGTAGAGCATGATGCGTTGAACATTTCATCTGTTGAAAGTGAGTCCCTATCTTTTCGTTGAAGCGCGCTACAGGGCGTAGAAGTTGGCCAAACCGAGAAATACAAGCGAGAACGGATAGAGAGCGCGCGCTCTATCCGCCTGGCGCTCTCTCCGCCTGACCTCCCTCGCCCTCCCCTCCCTTTAACTCTCACTCGCGCGCCTCAACCGCCGTTTCTCGCCAACTTCTAGGCCCTGTTACGCACTTCAACGAAAAGATAAACGCTCACTTTCAACAGATGAAATGTTCAGCGCATCATGCTCTACATTTCTAGCGCAAAATCTGGGAGCTATGTCTATTGTGACTTGTGGTTCAGGTTTTCACTTTTTTCTATGGGAGCTGACTTTGAGGACACAAAAACGTAAAGGGCTCCATTTTTAAAATTCTGCAAAAATTTGGTAGACTTGATAAATGTTGAAGTTTCTAAACGCTTAATCCCGGTTAAGACGGCTCACATAGAAATAAGTTATGACTGCTAAAGTTACTTTTTGAGCAGTTTTTGGCTCTACCCTTTTTCAATCGTATTTTCTAGATCTATAACATCGAAATTCGTTTTCTACACCAGAAAATCTATACTTGGTGTAGTTTTGAGATATGAAATTTTCGACCCCAAAATCGATGGGTTACGGTAACTTTTTTAAAAATTGGCATATAGACATTCCCCTATAGCCTGTTAATCAGCATTCATGAGGACCACTTCAATAAATTTTTTTTCGAATTTTGGCCATCCGTGACCTATTTACGTTTTCTGGTGGATGGTCTCTTAAAATCTATTTGACGAATGCTCTTAATCAGTCCTGTGTCCTTCTAAAAATTATTATTATTATGCGATACAAAAGTCAACATTGCTCGAGCAGGACAATGGTCTCGTATTATCAAGCAGTGAAAGCGCGATACAACAAGCAAAATGTCAGCTCTTATGCCTGTTTTCGGGTGTGCGACAATTGCGCAAGCGACATTTCCGCTACGGAACGCCGTTCGCTTGCGATTCGACGAAGCGACTTGGGAAACTCGTGGAAATTTGTGTTTCACAGGGCCCTTATGAAATGGCTTATTTCTGACACAGCAATTTCAACAAGATGAACTTTCTGATAAAATAAATAATTTTGGCATATCATGAAAGCTCGGATGTATTGTATTTTGATCGCTGATCTTTAGCTACTCGCGGCGGAACCATACGATGTCGTCCTCTTCTGAGTCGATTCGTCCCTCTCGGAGTGGTCCGATAAGGTATACGGTAGTAAACTGCGACTTTCACAACTATGTACTCTTTCCATCGCCTCGACATTGCTCAAGGACACGGACAAGTTAGAGTGAGTGATCTTTGATCTGCGGAATTTGTAGTTTGGCAACTTTTTCCTCTAGTTTCTCCCTATCATTTGACCGAGATAAAACATAGTTTTAGTCGTTGTTCTAGATTGTGGTCTTACCTCTGGAATTTGTTTTGTTTTCTTTCAATAATTAATTGATAATCGATGATTGGTGAAGCTGCGATCGGCGGATCCACAGTTTCACAGAGTAAAATGTGCTGAAGAAACTGTTAACCGCCTTGCTGCGCAAATGCCACTTACTGATGAATGCCACGTATGCACATTTTTTTCGAAGCGAATGAACAATACGAATGTTGACCAAAGCGAGAGCCGACTTTCCTCGGCTCCAGAAACGTCTAATCAGAAATTCCTGCTCTCCGGCGCAATAAATGCCGGTCCAAGGCCGCTGGTTCTCGTACGCCTACTTCCTGCCGAACCGAGAGTGCCTGCAGGTGACGATGCTAGTCGAGCAAGGCAATGTCCGTCATCTATCTGAATTACAGTTATTGATAGTGAAGAGACTCTGTGAAACGACAAAAATAAATGTAAGGAAGAATGGGAAACGCTTCTAAACATCACAACTGGAAAAGTGCTGCAAGTAAAACCCGAGTTAAATTCTTGAAAGATCGAAAATTCAAAGTCTAAAGATCACCGTTGTTCTGTGCGAAGACGGCGCGTGTCGCAGGGAGGACGAGAGCGAGTCCGAGCACCGCAGAAGTTAGAGATCAATGATCGCCTCTTCGAGTGTTTGTTAAGTCGACGAGTGGGGTTGTGATCCAATCAAGTTATGGTACGCGTCAAATAGGGTCATTCATACGGAATTATCGATTTAAATATGTGTTGCGCAAACGAAGCCTCACCCATTGAGGAAACTCGATCCTGCCGGGTCTATCGAATGCTTGAAACACCAAGTGAACAGCTCACTCTGAAACTTTTTTTCCCACATTTATTTAATTTTTTTCAGAGCTTTTTTATTAATTTACAGTTCCATGACAGATAATTTAAGCTATGTAGAGTGCTTCTTTCGTAGAGTCTCGCAATTCCCCAAAAACATTTTTTAGAACATTAAATAGCCAGATTTCAGGGAACTAGTCTCAATCCCATCGACACCTACCAGTTCAAGGGATACTGTAATGAGATACTCAAGGCATGGAAGATGGTCGTATATCCTTCGAATCGATCCTTCGAATCCGGTGAATTTCTGTTTCAGCGTTTCCCTTTGTTGTTGCAATACTGGTGCAACTGATTGGCTTCTACCGATTATGAAAAGAACAAACTGCAAAACCTTTGTATTTTCTAAAGTATACCCAGATGCTTACGATCGTTTGAGTGAAGCTTGGTGACAAGACTCGTACGGCAAGGATCGTGATCCTGCACTATACCACAAACCGCATCGACAAGGACTTTTTGACTGTCCTCGTCGCATGCAACCCTTTTGATTAGTGTTATTGGCTGAAAATATTCGCGAGTAATCGTCTCCCTAGAAGGTAAACTCCTTAAGAGAGGGGATCTGAGTAGATGAAGTTATGCTTGGCGAAGTGGGAAAAATGGAATTTGCCCTAAATGTGTCTACATGTAGTACTCGGAGGGAATAGCTCAGGCGTGGTTTATTTAGTGTTCTAGATGGCGCGCTGAGAAGCGCGACTCTGGTAACCTCAACCAAATTGGTCACAAATAGATCGCCCCAAAATCGGAAAACCAAATTGGTCACAAAAAGCTATCCCCGAGAGAGGGAGTCGAATCTTCCCAAATTGGATACAAATAGGCTATCCAAATTGGTCACAAAAGGTTTTTATTTGTCACCAATTTGGTATGCCCAACCCAAATTGGTCACAAAAAAGGTCGGGCTGAGGGACACATTTCACAAATTGGACACAAATACGGTATTTGGGACCAATTTGTGAGATGAGATAACGCGCGCCGACGGCGAGTATTCGCGCGCAGTTCTGCTTGCGCGCGAAACTCGCCTCGTTTGAAGTAAGCTCGTGACTCCACGCATCCTTATCGATTTTTCTTGCTGTTTTTGCCGGAATATTGATTTTATCTTGCGCGTATTCATTGCACACCTGGACAGGCGTTCTTCTGCGAAGGGAATGCATGTGTCAAACAGTTTAGAAACATTGTAACGTTCACTTTTCCTGGACTTCGCGTTGTGTTTTCCTTCGCATTTTCTGTTTTCTTTACTCAATTTCCTTTCGATGTGGCATATTTGATATTAGTGCTATTTACAGTGCCCGATGATGCGAACAGGACGATAACTGGTTGAGCGTCCGAAGAAAGAAGAGGAATTTTCCGTCGATTTAGGTAAGCTTTGTTTCTTGCCAACAATGAGGTGAGTGTTCGAGAATATAATTAGGGGTTAGGGAAAAGAGGAAGGGGGGGGGGTAAATCTTACGAATCGTGTCTCACAGGAAGAGAGAGTGGCGAGGGGAGGGAGCATCGTGAGCGGTAGGAGTGGCCGCTTGAGGCTTGTGTGACCGGAGATCGGAGGGGATCAGAATGGTTGGGGAAAGATTGAGAAGAGAGGAAGGGTGGGGAGGGGAGGAGGGGGGTGGCGGTAAGGATAGATGCTAAAGATTTATAATTTTAATTCCCAATCGACGAGGAGATGATTTCAATATTGGTATGAATGGAGTGATTGTAGGCGGATGAGATGAGCGGAGAAGGGGATATCGACGGAGACGGGCACGAAAGAAGAAGAGAAGGGAATGAGAAGAGACACGAATCCTAGTAGAGAATGGAGGGGAAGTGAGTGGGTGATTACCCAATCCATCACTTTCCCAATTTTTAACTTACTTTACTCATATTTCGCATCCAAAATTGTAGAGTTCATTGTTTACGATGCCCATTTGAGCTTGTTGTTTAAATGTCCTTCTCGTTTGTTGTTTAGTAGGAATTATCTAGGGCATCTTTACTTTTGTTATGTTAGTAGTAATCTACTTTTCATGCATTAAATCTTAATTTCGTTCTTTTGTTGTTGTTTATTAATGCTCATATAAATCCGAATGCCGTTAAATTTGTTCAGTTCACGATCGCAGAACGAGAAATATTACAGTAATCCATTTACCAAATTGGTCACAAATAGCTACCCCCCTCTTCCCTCCCATTTACCAAATTGGTCACAAAAAGCGGTCGAAAACCAAATTGGTGACAAATAGTTTCCCAAATAGTTACCATATTTGTGACCAATTTGGTTGAGGTTACCAGAGGAGGCACTTTAGCGAAAAAGTGTCAATTTTCGAATTTCGTCATTTCAGAATGAATTATATCTCAAAACATGCGCACTATTATGGTGAGTGTATGTGCCAAGTTCCACAAGAAACCGATTTAAACTCTTCGTGAAAAATCGAAAATTCGTCATATTTTGCGACAAATTCATAAAAATATGGTAATAGTTCTTTCAGATGGTTGTTTTATGTGCTTGGTACAGTACATACAGTATTATGGCATCACTCTTTATCTCAGAGGGAGAGAGGTTCTCGGAGAGAGGAGCCAATGGGTCTGACAGGGGAAGGGGGATCTTCGTCCTTATATAGATCCTGGGTGACAGGCAAATGAAGTGATGACGTGACATTGGCGAGGTAATCTTCGGGGAGAGAATAGGATTAGTGATAATGAGATTCGTTGGGAGATAAACAAGTGAGAGTGTTCAGATCAACAAGAGTGTAGTTTGATCAACCGATATTCGGGAAAGATAGACTTCCACCGTAACTGGTATTAACACCTTTTATTTATGAATGATATTGCTCTGACTGCTCGTTAGCTAATAGGAGAAAACAAGGAAAATTAAAAATAGACTTTGCGAGAATTTTGCGAATAAGCTCGATCAACTTGAAATAAAGTCAGTTTATGATAAGGCCAGTCGCCTACCGTACCGAAATCGAACCAAAAAACGAACGAACTTTTGAAACACCCTAATAAAATAGAAGACCAATTTTCTGTCTCATTATGGTCCGCGAGGTACGGCAGCTATTAGGGTTGCACGATCGGGATCGACAATTTCGTCCCCTCTGGCACCCCTTCCCTTCTCCCTCTCGCACGTGCTCTTTATAGAGGTCGCTCCCCTCTTCCCCCCCATGAAATTTCGGGGAAGGCGCCAGTGGGCACGAAAATCCCGACATAGTACTATTTTTTCGCTCTCATTTTCCCCTTCCCTTCTCATCATTCGCCCGCCTTGGAGAATGCTCTATCTCTTCCGATCAGTCATAGGAAGGGAGGGAGAGAGGCGCGAAAAATTCGTTAAATGTCGGGATTTTCGGGCCCACTGGCAGGTACGGCTTGCACGCACGAACTCTGGTCTGAGTTGACTACTAGTCCGACTAGTCAAGGGGGGTGCAACTAGTAGTCCAACTAGTCTCTCAAGGAGGGGAGGGGAGTCAATTACCGACTAGTAGTCCGACTAGTCACCTAATCACTGGTCCAACTACTCGTGTCGACAAGCGCGCGCCAAACGCGCGAAAATAGGGAAGGTACGCGCTCGTTGCGGCCCTCGTTTCACTCCTTTTAATTATTTATTTTCTATGCTTTCAAGCTGGTTTTTGTTGTAGTTTTAGCTGTCAATCGTTACATATAGGGTAGCCTGTCGTTGTGCATCGTGACATTAGGTTAGTCTAAATCCATTGTGCTGTACAACTAATGAAACCCTTCGATATTTTCATTATTTGTTGCTGTGCTTTGTAGTTTTTACTCTTAGAATTATGTTTCATATTATTGTACAAAATTGCAGAGTCAGTTTGCAGCGTATATTAAGTTCGTGACTGAATAATGCAAGAATTATCACTTCCACTAAGTTATATCACGAACGAGTGAATTAAAAAGGAGTGGATAATATATAGACGATTTTCGTGGGTTATTTTCTTATTATTTAACACTGTTCAGGAGAAGAAGTTATTTTATGGCATTTTTTCTACGCTATTGGAGATGGCGCTATAATCGAGAAGGTAAGTTGTTTCTGTCGCGATTTCTAAATTTGTGCCTTTTTGGCATCCATTTATGCGAACATTTCAAGGAGAACGGAATAGAAAGGATAATGACTTTAATCCACTGACTCGTGATACACGTGTTATTTATAACGATTTGACAGAATTGTTAAAGTATTCCTAGAAATATGTGAAATCGATCGAATCTACATGCCCATCTACACTACGGTAGCCGAACGCCCTGGTCTATCGACACTTTATTTTTTTCTAAATATCGATCGTTCGGGTACTCAATTTCCGGGTAATCATTCGACTCTCCACACTCTAAGCTCTTTCGCCGGTCGGATAAGCGAGAAAGTGTGCAAATGCAGGAGAATCGGATAATTGTTCCAATGTGCACGCTCTATCACTGTTCTATTGCGAAACAATGACGGAAAATGTTTTCTCACCTTTAACATCCATGTTTCACAATAATTATAAACTCAATGATGAAAGCAAATGGGCAAAAGACTCAGCATCCATCGAAAACAACTATCAACTATCTCGCTGCCTTGCTTTGCATGAACAAAGAAATTATTTTCCCACTCTCAGTCTGATGACATAAAACATGATAGTAATAGAAACAACTATCATCTGCCTCTTTTCGCATTGACTGTAATAGAGACCAAGGTTCAAGGAATATCACTAATATTTTTGCTTCGGAGAACTTCTTCAATTTTTTCAAGATCTTCCGCATGGAACTATTTAGTGAAATTATTTATAAAAGACATTTCATCGCTCTAAGCAAGACTCCGATTGACGACTGCCGACACTGCCAAATTTATAGATCATGTGAAACACCAAGGTAACTGCTCAAGTTGAAACTCTACTTTTTCAGTTTTTATCTACTTTTATTTTATATCGAATTACATATCTAATAATTTAAGCAATGACCTCATATATAGAGTAAATACACAGCGTGTCAAATCGATTTTTTCCTTTGTTCGTCGTGGCGTCCGGTCGATCTTGAAACATAATAGTTTTGTCTGAAATGAACGATACAAATTCGAACAAAACTATGTGAAAGATACATCATAACTAGCTACGAAAAGGAAATATACATTTATAGTGCAATGCATCAATCAGGATTGTAACGAAGGTACTTCCCTATCGTTTTTGATAATTTTCAAAAACATTAAAATTTGTTATATGAACTTTTCAAATTTGTTGAGAATGCACACCAATTTGGAATCCCACTTATGCAAAACTTTTTCATATCTACGTGAAGAGCTCTACAAGTTGTAGAACTTAGATTTTTTTGAAAATGTTAAAATATTTTGAGAAATTTTGAAAATAAGGTTTAAATTTGAAGTTTCTCAAAACATTTAAACATTTTCGAAAAAATCTAAGTTCTACAACTTGTAGAGCTCTTCACGTAGATATGAAAAAAAATGTTCTGCATAAGTGGGGTTCCTTATTGATGTGCATTCTCAACTTTTTCGATTTATGCGATGAAATTTGAAAAGTTCATATAACAAATTTAAAAGTTCTTGAAAATTATCAAAAACAATAGGGAGGCACCTTGGTTACAATCTTGAGAGCTATATTGCATTAGAAATGTATATTTACTTTTTGGAAATAAGTTATGATATATTTTTCACCTATTTTGGTTCAAATTTCCATCATTAATTTCATCCAAAAATGTTATGTTTCTAAATCGTACGATTGCATGCGGCCAGCGAAAATCCTATCGACACCTACCATAATGTGTTGGTAAAATTCGATTGGAGGCCAATTACTCTCGGCCTTTGCTCACTGGTCCAAATCAAGTACTCATGCGCGTCAAAGTGAGTATTTCGAGTGAAATTATTTATTTCATTTTTATGCGTTGAATACCAAACTCCAATTGAGAGATGTTTTTTCCTGCCGGGTTTATAGAATGTATGAAACGCCAATTGAACAGCTCCCTAAAAATAAGTTTACAAAGAATTTTCGTGTTTTTTCGATGTACGATTTATTTTGAATTCACTGGTGGATGTTTTAATCCGTGCTTCCTTCCCAGGGCCCAAAACCGCGTGAAAATATTTACTCGCCAAGCGGGAGCTGAAGGTGACCGAGACGAGAGAGGTGCGCTAGAATTGCTCAATATTAAATTGAATGCTAGTAATAGAGCTGAGGCTGAATTGTAGATGCTTCTTGTTGATCTGGTGCAATTAGAATGAAAAAAATAGGGAAAGGTGTTACATTGAATCAACACGTTTATCCACGTTTCACGTTACTTATAAACTACTTGGTGAAAGCTCGGGATCAATGGAAGCAACGCTGAGGGTGCAAAACAACTATCATCTGCCTCGTTCGCATTGAGCCACTACCAAATTTAAAAGATCAAATATTACCAACATTTTTTCTTCGGAGATCTTCTGCAAGTTTTTCAAGATCTTCCGTATGGAAAATCGAGTGCTCTTGCGTCAAGGTAGGTCATCTAAGTGAAATTATTTACAGAAACATTTCTTCGCTCTAATTGTAAGCAAGACTCTTCGATTGAAGGTAGTCGATGCTGCAAATTTATAGATCATGTGAAACAACAAGGTAACTGCTCAAATTACGATTGTGGGTTGATAACCTGCGATTGGAGGCCAACTACTCTCGGCCTGTGCTCACTGGCCCAAATCAAGTACTCGTGCGCGTCAAGGTAGGTCATGCATGGAAAATTGTCGTTTAGTTTTTTTTCCCGCTGAAAAGAGATGTTTATTGTGGAGAACATGTGAAACACCAAGTGAACAGCTCAAACTTAAACTTATTTTTTTCCTTTTTGATGGTCGCCGATCGATAGAACCCGGTATGTATCTATTTCAGCATTTCGCTTTTATTAGATGCTATATGGGAGAGTTCGGAGTAAAATAAGTTAGTTTGTTAGCTTGCCCACAGTGAGCTAAAGCTGCTCGCCCACTATGTTGTTATGAACAGCGGAGCAATAGTCTGACCCTCCTTACTGCATGCTCTAGTGCAAAATGAGCACAGTCATAGCAATGCGTCTATTTAAAAATGATATTCGGCCCGTATAATCTGTCAAAAATCTGCGAGAAAAGTTGTGTAAAAAGTTGCGTAAAAAGTTCGCGAACTTCTGATTCTCTCCATTTCGCATGCTCTCTCTCTCTTTCTCCAACCAGGTCGTTGAAAAGTTCACGAACTTTTCGACGAACTATGTTCTAAATTCGTACTTTTCTTTTGTTTTACTTATTTTTAGGGATTATTTTTGTGTTTAGCTTATGAATACTTTGAAGGACAATCTTCCCTTAGCTGGAATAGCTTCAGAATACAGCGTAGTGAAAGTAAACACGGTTGGAGTATTTTTTTCGATTATGGGTCACCACTTTCACCACCCTGTAATGTCAAGCTATTCCATCAGAGGGAAGGTTGTCCTTATAAGCAGTCATAAGTTAAAAGCAAAAATAATTGATAAAAAAAAATAAAACAAAAGAAAAGTACGAATTTCGAACATAGTTCGTCGAAAAGTTCGTGAACTTTTCAAGGAGCTGCGTGAAAAGTTAGAAAAAGGCGAGAGAGCACGCGTTCTTGAGAGAGGGAAAAGGAAGCAGTTGTTTACTTCCTTTTCCCTCTCTCGAAAACGCGTGCTCTCTCTTCTTTCTCTAACTTTTCACGCAGCTCCTTGAAGAGTTCGTTAAAAACCGGCATAAATTCGTTCGAAATTCGTACTTTTCTTTTGTTTTACTTATTTTTATCAATTATTTTTGCTTTTAACTTATGAATGCTTATAAGGACAACCTTCCCTCTGATGGAATAGCTTGACATTACAGGGTGGTGAAAGTGGTGACCCATAATCGAAAAAATACTCCAACCGTGTTTACTTTCACTACGCTGTATTCTGAAGCTATTCCAGCTAAGGGAAGATTGTCCTTCAAAGTATTCATAAGCTAAACACAAAAATAATCCCTAAAAATAAGTAAAACAAAAGAAAAGTACGAATTTAGAACATAGTTCGTCGAAAAGTTCGTGAACTTTTCAACGACCTGGTTAGAGAAAAAGAGAGAGCACATGAACAGGAGAGAATCAGAAGTTCGCGAACTTTTTACGCAACTTTTCTCGCAGATTTTACAGATTATACGGGCCATTATTGATTAAAATGTTTTTTATGCGGGGGCTGAGTCAAAATTGTGGGAACTCGAAGCTGCCAAATTTGTAAAAAATATGAAACACCAAGTGAACAGAGTGATCTGAAAATATGCTATATTTTTTTGCTGTTGATCGAATTTTTATCTATTTTAAAATAGATAACAGCTAATTCAAGCTTCAGCTCCTTTGTAGAATCTCAGATTATCCGAAAATACTTATTTTTTTTTCTAAAGAGCCACATTGCAGGCGTTCAGTGTGAATCTCATCGACATCTACCAGAGTGGGGTGGAGAAATGCGATCAGAGGCTAACTTCACTCGGTCCGTGCTCATTGGCCCCAAGCAAGTGCTCGCGCGCGTCAAAGAAAGCCGTTCAAGTGACATTATCGATTTAAATGTTTTTGTTCGAAATCGAAAGCCTTACCGATTGCGGAAGATTAATCCTACCGAATTTATAGAATATGTGAAACACCAAATGAACAGCTCAAATTACAAATACTTTTTCTTTTTTGATGGTTGTTAGTGCTCGTAAATTAATGTTAAATTTGATATCAGATAACTTGTGCTGGTGTGCGTCATGGTAGGTCATTCAAGTGAAATTATCGATTAAAATATTTTTCGTGTACACCAGATCGGAGAATGACACTCCTGTTAGTAGTTATCTCTTCGATGGTTTATAAATCGATTTTTTAAAAGGAATCGTGGAATATTGTACAGTAGGTATCCTCAGCTTTCACAGTACTCGACGAGCGCTAGGAAGCTCTTGGATCATTTTCAAAATGCACCTGAAGTTTAATCTGTAAATTAAGTAATTTTTTTCCGGGAGAGAGTTTCAATCTTATATTTCAAATTTCGAATTATAATTACTAAAAATTCATCTAATTATAATTAATAAAATTTTGGTAGTTTGCAAAGTCGCAAGGTGCGCACTCGTTTCAACAATATTACTACTCCGATGTTGGTCGGGTAACGATGCGATCTAGCCTTCTATTCGAATACACAAATCAATCTTTCTTTACTCACAATGGGAATCGTACTGACGAACTTCACCCATTGTGGGGATGATCGGGTGGGGCACGACAAAATCGCAAACAACAAAATGGCAAATCGAAATAGATTCCTTTCAGGTCCTTCCCTCCATCTCCATCGTCGATGAGGGCACTCCGAGGCTGTGGAACGAGTGGGCGGAGCTTGTGAAGAGGACGAGCGATGACAACACAGGTGAGAGGCGATCTTTGATCTTCGTTCTTGAATTTAAACGACTTTTTTATTAAAAAAAACGATTGTTCATGAAATTAGGGTTAAAGAAGGAGTAACACGAAAAATTAGTTTAATTATCAACTATGTGTGTGCAATAGAAGCCGGCAGCCCGATGATAATTCACTTTCTCCGAAGTTTCACAGACATCTCTGGATATTTACATACGCGCAAAGTGCATTGGCGGCGCAGGGTCGTGGCTACTTGGTCTATGTTTCACTCGCTCTACTTTATTTTCGCCTCGTTTTTGGGGTAAATTCGCTACAGTTTCCCATTGCGAGCGCAATATCTTCGTGGTGGGACTCCCTAGCATTCATTCGTGTTACCCCTTCTTTAACCTTTGAAATTTTATTTAACACGCCTCTCACGAGAGAATCGACTCAAAATGGCTTATCTAGAGACAGGGGTATTTTTTTTGGTTTCGGGTTTTCGATGGTTTTGAGCTTCCCTAGACTCATCTAAGACCCCCGTAACCGGAATAGTCAGCATGACCCTTCCTCTTCGAGTTGCTGCACCGGTCGCTCGCTCAGCTCATACTTTGCCGATCACTCAGTACCGTTCAAAATATAGTTTGGACGCTCATTTTCGGTTTCCCCGGCTAACTTTCCGATCTCTATCAACCAGTGTAGTTCATTTAGTCATGTTTTCATTTATGAAGGCACCACATTCAACCAGGCATAATTTAAAAACTGCTCGAATGCGGGCTTAGCATTTTATAGAGGAGATGCGTCTTCTCAGGACGATTCGATTAAGGGGTTTATGCTCCCATATCTCGGAGTATAACTTAGTTTCGCATGCAAAAAACTTTTCCAATTGATTTGAACTCGACTTTCACTCTATTTCATCCCTATTGTTCCGTCGCTTCGCGCTATTAGAAGTGAAACATAACTTAATTTCTTACATTTTCCTGCTGTTTTTGGTCTTTGTAGGCGTTAAATGAGTTATGTTTCACTTCTAATAGCGCGAAGCAACGGAACAATAGGGATGAAATAGAGTGAAAATCGAGTTCAAATCAATTGGAAAAGTTTTTTGCATGCGAAACTAAGTTATACTCCGAGATATGGGAGCATAAACCCCTTAATCGAATCGTCCTGAGAAGACGCATCTCCTCTATAAAAAGCTAAGCCCGCAATCGAGCAGTTTTCAAATTATGCCTCGTTGAATGTGGTGCCTTCATAAATGAAAACGACTAAATGAACTACACTGGTCGATAGAGCTCGGAAAGTTAGCCGAGGAAACCGGAAATGAGCGTGCAAACTATATGTTGAACGGTACTAAGTGAGTATGAGCTGAGCGAGCGACCGGTGCAGCAACTCGAAGAGGAAGTGTCATGCTGACTTTTCCGGTAACGGGGGTCTTAGATGAGTCTAGGGAAGCTCAAAACCATTGAAAACCCGAAACCAAAAAATGATCCCTGTCCCAAGTTCAGTTCGAATCTCTCGTGAAGGGCGTGTTAATGGATTTTCATGAAGTAGTGGTAATCATGTTTCTGTTTCACAAGGTGCTCAATAGAGTCATAATGTCCTCATTAATAATTATCTGCCGGAATACAATCCAAAACCGGAAAAACGAGGATATCAGGCCTCTCACGAGAGAATCGGGACATTCTTGGTACAATCTAAAAAATCGATTTTGGGATAGTAAGAGTTCTGGGGGTAATCTATCGTCCAGAATCCGAATCCGGGTCGATCGGCTGCCTATCTCGATCCGCGGTTGCTGCAGCTGGCTGCAAAAATTTGAGAGTATCACTTTGACGCCTCTGGAAAATGTTTCAAATCATTCCGTTTATAGCTTATGATGCTTTCTGACTTCCCCGATCGATATTTTGGTAGATCAAAACATGACCTCTGGTCAGTTTTTGCTCCATAACTTTATCAGTTCGGAACACAAACAAACCAAACGTTTGCATCTTATAGAGCTTTCAATTCTGCATCTACTGGATTTTTTGTGGATTTTTACCATGGGGTCTATCATGTTTCCCATACGAAAAACAACGAAACATTGCGGGGGTGTGGCAGTCGGCTCATACTGAAAATCGCATAAGTGTTTACGATTCGAACTGGTTGAGGGTTCGATCCCCCATCGCGGAGAACATGTTTTGCATGCTTATTTACTTCATTTTCATCATTTGTGATGTTTTCCCAGCTGTCTAAAGGTTCCTTCCTATATACGGTAGAAAGAGATGCACGAACTAAAGTATAAAAATCGTCGCAAATGATGCAAATGGAGTAAATATGCAAGCAAAACATGTTTTCCGCGATGGGGGGATCGAACCCTCAACCATTGAGTTCGAATCGTAAACACTTATCACATGTATCACGAGTCAGTGAAGCAAAACTAGCCCCTTCGTGAACGATTTTTTTCAAAGATTTTTAAAATTAGCCATATATTGATGGTAGAAGGTACTAAGGACAAGAAATCAAGGGAACCATGTTATGGATCGAAAAACCACATTTTGAATTTAAAAATAAATATTTTCCCTATCACGCAGTAGAAACGCAGAGGTTTTTATTGCGGAATATGAAAGACCAATCTGTCAAGTGTCTTAGAAAAAAATATGAAGGAAAAATTTTATACCGTACTTTTTGATAATCGCGGTTAAAGGTGAGGTCCCGAGGAGACGAATTGGAAATAATCGAAATCTTCTACATTGTACGTTGAACTTCGGCCAGCATTATGTTGTTTTATTTTGTACAACACAGTATACATCGAAAAATGTTCAAAGGAGATCGGATTTAGTGGTTCGCAAAAAATTGATTTTCAACACTCGGATTGTGGCATGTTTAGGGGCATGTAAAGTATCATTTTCAAAGTGAACGTCCATTGGTCATATGCTGATGTTCAAGTACAGTAAGCAGTCTATCAACATTCACAGAACTCGGCCCTTGCAATTACTCAAAACATCTAGATATTCGCAATCGAATTTACGAAAATGAAAGATTCGAAAAACAAAACAAATCGGTTCTACCCAGATTTTGCGAAAATCAATCGGATTTGAACATCAAAATTCATTTTCATACCATATAAGTCATCAAGCACACTGATTGGTACAACGCGCACCATTTTGATTTTTTTTTTTGTTTCGAAGAGGTGGAAATAATTTTTTTCCAGAAACAAGCAGTATAATTGTATTTACTGGGAATTCATACTTTTATGATCATACACTGAATTTAGATGTTTAAATCTGATCGATTTTCGCAAAATCTGGGTAGAACCGATTTATTTTGTTTTTCGACTCTTTCATTTTCGTAAATTCGATTGCGAATATCTAGATGTTTTGAGTAATTGCAAGGGCCGAGTTCTGTGAATGTTGATAGACTGCCTACTGTACTTGAACATCAGCATATGACCAATGGAAGTTCACTTTGATAATGATACTTTACATGCCCCTAAACATGCCACAATCCGAGTGTTGAAAATCGATTTTTTGCGAACCACTAAATCCGATCTCCTTTGAACATTTTTCGATGTATACGGTGTTGTACAAAATAAAACAACATAATGCTGGCCGAAGTTCAACGTACAATGTAGAAGATTTCGATTATTTCCAATTCGTCACCTCGGGACCTCACCTTTAACCGCGATTATCAAAAAAAAACGGTATAAAATTTTTCCTTCATATTTTTTTCTAAGACACTTGAGAGATTGGTCTTTCATATTCCGCAATAAAAACCTCTGCGTTTCTACTGCGTGATGGGGAAAATATTTATTTTTAAATTCAAAATGTGGTTTTTCGATCTCAGAATTATGAGTTTTGGTCCAATCAGAAAGTTGTCAACAGTAAAGTTATTTGTCATATTTTTCCCGATTTTTTAAGACCTCCGGCATATCTGTAGCTCTTCTGCGGACTTATATACAGTATAACCGGTAGTAAAACCGGAAAATGCCTAAAAGCCGGCTCTGGGACAAATAACCTGGTTCCTTCGATTTCTTGTCCTTGATACCTTATACCATCAATATATGACTAATTTTGAAAATCTTTGAAAAAAATCGTTCATGGCTTCCTTCATCGACTCGTGATACCTGTGTTATGCGATTTTCAGTATAAGCGGACTGCCACACCCCGCAATTTTTCGTTGTTTTTCATATGGGACACATGATAGACCCCATGGTAAAAATCCACAAAAAATCCAGTAGATGTAGAATTGAAAGCTCAATAAGATGCAAAAGTTTGGTTTGTTTATGTTCCGAACTGTTAAAGTTATGGAACAAAAACTGCCCAGAAGGCATATTTTGATCTACCAAAAAATCGATCGGGGAAGTCAGAAAGCATCATAAGCTATGCCTACTGGTCAATTTTGAGCAAAATCGGAGTGATTTGAAACATTTTCCAGAGGCGTCAAAGTGAGATTCTCAAATCTTTGCAACCAGCTGCAGCAACCGCGGATCGAGATAGGCAACCGAACGACCCGAATTCGGACTCTAGGCGATAGAATACCCCCAGAGCTACCAAAACCTCAAAATTGATTGTACCAAGATATGGGCATTTTGTCCTGAATCTCTGGTGAGAGGCCTGATATGTGAGCGGCGATAGTTTATCTTTTATCATACCTTTCCAATGGAGGGAAGATATCATATGTGAAAGGAACAGTGATCGAGAAAGTGGGAAATATTTCTTTAATTTAGAAAGTTCTAAACGCTCAATAATTATATTCTTATGCAATATTTTCCGGAAATAAACGAATCCGAGAATGTGCGATAGTTATTTCTTTTATTATAGCGAATTTCAAGAATTTGTGCCGGATATGTTTCTGCTTCACAATGAGCCCAATAGCGTCAGAATGTGGGTTTCATCAATCGTCACGACGTTTCCGTTTAAAAAAAGCATGATAAAACTAGTATATCTCGGGAAATGGATAGATATATTCCGGTGAATCGTTGTTCCCCAGCATCATTTCAAGTCTTTCAAGTCTCTCAGAAATTTATGAATTGCTGAAAAAATCCAGACAATTCCTCTTTCCATATATTGTATTATTAGGTATTTTAGGTCAGATTCGCCAATGGATTACAAATATACTGTACAACAGTTTTGAGTTCCGTGGGATCAATTTCAGATCAATTGCTGGCTCGTTGAAATACGATAGTTCGATGTGTCAGAAAGCCGAGACTACGGTAGTTTCCTAGAGAAGATTCATAACTTCACGTGATGGGCATCTGGCGCAACTGCGAGCACGTCTCCATCGTCTTGCCGATGCTCAACGACACGGACAGGTGAGAGTGATCTTTGATCTGCGAGGATGACGTTCGGTCACGTTTATCTTTAGTTGTGTAATAATGATTTCGAATCGAAAGGCAACCAAACATTAGCGAGTCCACAGTTTCGCAGAGTAAAATATGATGTTGAAACTGCCTACCACCTTCCGCGCATATTCCACTTTCTGCCGATTCATACTACGCATAATTTATAAGTTCGATTGGAGGTCAACTACATTCACAGGCCCCAATCAATTAGATGTGTGTGTCAAGGACCTACCTAGCGTCAAGACCAGTAGAGCAACAGCTTTTTTTTCATATAATGTATATTCTTCGGAGCTACATTTCCCCATAAACAAATGCCAAGGCATGCTCTTGTTGAAACATCCATTCAAATCTTGTTCCATTAAATTAGCCTCGATGAGATTCAATCTAGTTTGTCCACCTCAAATTTTTATTAGAAAACTTTCTCAATTCATATTTAAAAAAAATTAAATTCGCAAGTCACACGCACGGTTCAACAATGAGTGAATAACGACGCTCCGGACACCAAGTCGATTCGAATACCATCTTGTCCTTTTGAATAAATTGTATTCATCCTAAGGAGATGCAAATTAAAATTGGAAATTATTTTTCAACATTTTGATTTTTTTCTAATATTTTAAACCCAATTATTATGAAACTTCCCATGCATGATCATCTGAATATTTCCTATTTTTAGATATAACACCAAATAGGATCGGTAGCGAAATGGCAAATTTAGTAAATTGAGGAGTTCAGGCTAAAGTGCGGTGCATTTCTCATTGATTGATCTAGAACACTAAATAAGCTACGGCTGAGCTATACTGCGTGCACATTTAGGAGGATTTCCATTTTTGACCTAGTGCCAAGGGTATCTACAAATATGTTCATTGTGCCAAAAAGTCTCTCTTATTGTGCTCAAAAATACTAGTTTTACGTTTTCAATACCGCTGATCTTATCGTGGACCATCTCTTCGTCCAAACTCTTGCTCTTTTCATTGTCCCTTCTCTGACACTTCTTCTAACTTTCCATTTTAATAATTTATTTTATTTTCAAAATTGATCCTCAAATCCTCAAAAAATAAAACCACTCTTCGGATACTTACAGGTAGGATACGGTAACCGTACAGTATTCCTTGATTCCTAATCGATTTTAACCTCCATTGAAGAGACAACACTGCCGGCAATACGATCGAACTCGAAGAGGAGATAGAAGATCACAGCAAGTCAACTCAGAAAAAAGGTTCATTTGCGTGGCAGAACGATTTTTGGATCGAACTCGCCCTTTCACTATGACCAATTATCGCCCCCAGAGTCGGTAGGTGGAGATTCCTCCCAAATGTCGAAAAAGAGAGCTGTTCCAATTCGTTGCTGTCAGAGATTCCAATTCGTTGCTGTCAGAGTCAATCCGGAAATGAGATCTTCAGCGATCCCTGAAACGTAATTAAAATCTGAGAAAATTTCGTCGAAATCGATGTTGCTTACTTCAGAGCTCCGAGGGGATTGAAGATACAGATACGGCGTTTGTTCAGGAAATTCCCTAAACACCTTCCGCACAATCTGACTAAGCCCGATTTTTAGATTTCGATCTTATTCGCTTAGGGCATTGCCTAAAACCTGTTCTTGGGAGCTTTTTCGAATGCTACAACCGAATATGACCGAAATCTAAAAATCGGGCGTAGTCAGATTGTGCGGAAGGTGTTTAGGGAATTTTCTGCACAAACGCCGTATCTGTATCTTCATTCCCCTCGGAGGAGATAGCTCTGAAGTAAGCAACATCGATTTCGATGAAATTTTCTCAGATTTTAATTACGTTTCAGGGATCGATGAAGATCTCATTTCCGGATTGACTCGGAAAGCAACGAATTTAGATATGCTTCGCAATGTGGATAACTTCAACAGCTCTATTTTTCGACATTTGGGAGGAATCTCCACCTACCGACTCTGGGGGCGATAATTGGTCATAGTGAAAGGGCGAGTTCAATCCAAAAATCGTTCTGCCACGCAAATGAACCTTTTTTCTGAGTTGACTTGCTGTGAAGATCCGATATCAATGATTTTTAATCAATGGTCTCTACTCCTATCGCTGAGCCACATGCTTAAACTGAGCGAGATAGTTGATAGTTATTGTCGATTCGTGCTCGAGCACCCATTAATCACAAGCTATCACCAATGAGTTCATATTCCGCGTGAAACATGGATGTTTAAGGTGCGATATATACCATTTTACAAAATGTCTCGCAATCAAGCAATTCTAGTCAGTGAAAATCGGAGCGTTGGTCTGAGCCTCCTGCTTTTACACTATCAAATCGGGAAGAGAGTGTGCTAAAGCGAAAGCGCGATACCACTGTTCGAGTAACCGTCACGCTCTCATCATATCGCGTGCTCTCTCGCACCGTCTGCCAACTGACAGATCATGGGGACTAAAGCGAGTCGGACGAATGCCCGCAAGTCAAGCTGCCTCGTATGAGTCATACTCAGAAAAATGTATTTTGTCCTTGTTCGTGACTCTCCTATCCGACTCGCACAATTCATTCCTTGTTGTTCTGGCTAGAGATCAGAGATTAATCTGAGGGTGGATGTCGAGGGAGACGAATTGGGTTTAGGATATGGTAATATAATAGCTAGGAATGAATTCATGAAATATAATTCATAGTTCTAATATTACATAGTTTACAGTTTCTACAAAGTTCATATAACAGACTATCTGAGAGAATCGAAATAGATTTGGCAATTCGAATTCCTTCTGACTTTACCAATATTCGGCTTCGACCAGGGAAACCGACGAGCATCGCCAGAAATTCGATCCGCATCCGCGCGCGCCGCGGCGCCGATCTTGAAAAAACTACAGTAATCCTCGAAAATTTGTATATCGATCCCAATGACAGCGGCGGTAAGGGCGCTGAGTTCCTTGACAAATTCTAATACTTTTTTTACTCCCGGGAATTTTTCGATCAGATTCCATCAAAAGCCAGAAATCGATAATTCCACTTTTTCTTCATACATTTTTGCAATTCCCCGAAAATTTTTCAAGAAACCTACATTTTTTATTTCAGTTTCTGCATTTACTTGTATCGATACGCACGTGATTATAAAGGCGCAATTTAAATCCAGCTTTACGTTAGGTAGCGATAACAAAATATATATCGAAACCGAATTATGGTGTAAAATATACTGTAACCGCTTTTTTCAAAATTCCGTTGTTTCGAATCAGATGCGTATTTTCGTTCACCAATGTGGTCCATGGAGCCCATGCACCCATGTCGAGGCGTATTTTTCTTCATTTAGAGGAAATTAAGCTTATTCGGATAAAGCGTCTACAGTATTCTTTACACCATAACTCGGTTTCGATACATATTTTGTTACCGTTACCTAACTTAAGACCGGATTTAAATTGCGCCTTTATAATCAAGTGCGTATCGATACAACTAGATGCAGAAACTCAAATAAAAAATTGTAGGTTTCTTGAAAAATTTTCGGGGATTTGCAAAAATGTATGAAGTAAAAGTGGAATTATCGATTTCTGACTTTTGATGGAATCTGATCGAAAAACTCACCGGATTAAAAAAGTCTTATAATTTGTCAAGGAACTCAGCGCCCCTACCGCCGCAGTCATTGGGATCGATATACAAATTTTCGGGGATTACTGTAGTTTTTTTCAAGATCCGCGCCGCCGCGCGCGCGGATGCGGATCGAATTTCTGGCGATTCTCGTCGGTTTCCCTCGACGAGGCCGACCTATTGGTAAAGTTAGAAGGAATTCGAATTTTCGGCCTGTGCCAAGTTGCTGAAGAAATATGTTGATTTTCTCAGATAGCGTGTTATATAAACTATACAAGCAGTTTCAAATTCTTAGTAAAAAATGTTGTTCTAAAAAAAGAGGCGATGACTCAACGATCATCGAACCGTCAAGTCAGAATTTAAGTGCTTTGTGAAACTCAGCTCTCGCTATTGACGTATCAAAATATTTTGAAGAAAAAGTCAGCAATGATCAAACAGCTAGTACCAATCAATCTGAAATCCGTTAAATATAAAGCGTCAAATGTATTTAAAACAGTTTTCGATCGATTTGACCTGTGTGTCTACCGTACCTGTCTCGAACACCGTCAGCTCCTACTTGGCGAGCGAGAAGACGTAGTGGGGCCGTGTCCATCAACGCGTACTTGGCAGCCATCTCGGGTACTGTAATAAGGAATAGATACGGTACCTGAAAGATACTGTAAATTACTGTAAAATGAGAAGGGACGGCATGAGACGTTGATTACTTCGCCTAATTATTGACCTATATTTTAATAGTTGTATAAGGTCAATGTCATGCCCACTATTGTAGAGGCATCTGATGAACTTTATAGGAACTCTATGAAACTAAATTCTTCCTTCCTCTCATGAACACATATTATCGATTGGCTAAAAAATTTCTAAGCGGATCCCTTCGTTATCATGGTTCTTTCATTTGATATTAGAAAACCCTCAAATTTCGTTTTCAATCTCATATCATCCTAAGGAGATGCAAATTAAAATTGGATATTATTTTTCAAAATGTTGATTTTTTCTAATATTTTAAACCCAATTATTATGAAACTTTCCATGCATGATCATCTGAATGTTTCCTATTTTAGATATAACACCCAACAGAATCGGTAGCGAAAATTTCGAAAATTGAGGATTTTAGACTAAAGTGCGGCGCAGATCTCAACGATTGGTTTAGAACACTAAATAATAAGCTGCGGCTGAGCTATACTCACCGAGTACTACATGTGTGAACATTTAGGAGGATTTCCATTTTTGGCCTAGTACCAAGCATATGTTCACTGAATCAAAAAGTGTCTCATAAAAAGTTCACATTTAAGCTGTTACTTGGTGTTTCACACAATCTCTAAATTCGGTTGCATCTTAGCTTGTCCGATAGGTACGACACGATGATAAAATAAAATATCAACACCGTAGAATTGAGAAAAGACAAAAATTTGATGTGTGCGAAGGCGGACAACATGCATGTACGCTTCTTTTGGGAAGCAAGGTAAAACGCCGTTTCAAGAGAGTTCTAATAGTTGGCGTTCCCGAACTTTTTTGATTCAGCGACAACCTCGGTGAGTTGAAAAGAAAATAAAAGAAATGCATGGCCCAAATCACGCCACAATTGATTGCTGGTTGTTTCTTACCATATGAGCCCGATTCTCTAATAGTCGAACAATCTCCAGCAGGGTCTGAGACAGCGTTTTTACGGAAATTTGTGAAAAGGGATTCTCGAAGGTGCTGAACACAATTGTCTACTTCATTTTGAACCAACTCCACCGGTTAAGCCAGGCTGCATGTAGGCACCACCCAAAATTCTCCACCAATATCAAATTTGCATATCTCGAGATTCGAAAAATGCATGAAAAATCAGTTCTCGAATATTAGTCAAAAACTGAAAATACGAACTACACCGGCGGATGCCCCTCGCTCTGGCGATCATGTTTCGTATACAGGGTATGGTTAGATACCGCAAGGTGGGTGACCGAAATGCTTTGGCAGGGTCATTTGTGGGTCTAATGTATCCCTTTGAGGTTAAATAAGGTCATTCTTTTTGCCGTTTGGCGATATCGTATCTTTGACTCGAGTTATGGCCTAAAAACACCTCGAAAGAGTCACAACGGAAAGGTAGTCGAAATCGGGACGAGGGCGAAGCGGGCGGAGCCCGCTCTGCCTCGTTTCTCCAAAAGTTTGAGCATAGCTTCGCATCGAGCTTGGCTCGAGGTGGAGAGGAAAGGCAAAGGTCCTCTAGAGCGCGCGCTCTCTGCACATGCCGGGTGAGAGACAAGCGAGAAAGGAGAGAGGAAGCACCACCCCTTTGCAGTTCCATTAGCGCACGCTCTTGAACCTTTGAAATTAAATGATTAATCGGAAAAAAATCCTAAAAATACGTTCTCGGTGTCAATCGACGCCTAAAAGCAGTAACTATTCATCACACCATGCCCGTGTTAAGAATTGTCGTCGGAACCTTTTCATTTCCCTATCATGAACCCTAAATCGGTCTTTTTTAGATATTTCTGATAAGATAATGCATGACGGGCACCCTGTCGTTTATAGACACTAGTTAGACGTACCCAAAAATATTTTTTCCAGATTTTTTGGATAAGCATTCGCTGCGTCATTTCGAAAGCCAGATTTCGACGCGCCTCTTTCTCCTCCTAAGTGGGCGGAGCCTGCGGTCTCTAGGTATGGTCTTAATGTTCCGCTCCCTTGAGTTACAATTATTTGTCCTTGCAATTCGTGTGCCTTGGCCGCTCAATTTTGCGCGGAGAGTGAGAAATGAAATGAGTTTCACCCTCTCCTACAATAGTCCAAGGCTACGATAACAAAAAATCACGTATCAGAGAGTGAAACTCATTTCATTTCTCACACCCCGCACAAAATTGCGCGGCCAAGGCACAAGAATTGCATGAAAAAATAATTGTAACTCCAGGTAGCGGAACTTTAACACCATACCCTGTATACGAAAAATGATCGCCAGAGCGAGGGGCATCCGCCGGTGTAGTTCGTATTTTCAGTTTTTGGCTTATATTCGAGAACTGATTTTTCATGCATTTTTCAAATCGCGAGATATGCAAATTTGATATTGGTGGATTGGTGGCCATCACTTACAGCCTCTGTGAAAGTTTGAACTAGATTGAAAAATTGGTACCTGAGTTATTGGGAGAATTGTGGGTGGTGCCTACATGCAGCCTGGCTTAACCGGTGGAGTTGGTTCAAAATGAAGTAGACCATTGTGTTCAGCACCATCGAGAACCCCTTTTCACAAATTTCCGTAAAAACGCTGTGCCACAATTTGTTCTACTTTTAGAGAATCGGGCTCATATGTGGTATCTCTCTGTTCTCTTTCGCTCAAAAAAAATGAAAATACATTTTGAAAATACAGAAACAGTATGAAGAGGGAGAAATAGTTAAGGTTCCATGGTCAAACGTTACGTGACCTCCCGTTTAATCACTGATTTATTCTATTAAGGATCTAATCTGCGGCGAGAGAGTATGGTATTTTGAGAGAGTTTCGATCGATTCTTTGGTGTGCAGGTGATGGGCGTGACGCAGCCGGCGGAGACGCACGATGGTCTTCCAACAGCTGCGGGCGTGGGGAGCGCACAAGATCGTCGTCATCTGCTCCGCCGACAGGGGGTTTACTATAGATGGGGGCGCTGTATGTGCTGTGGTGGGAATTCCCAATGTGCGATAGCAGTCGTGTTTTTAACCTGAACAAATAACTGGGTGGATAACATTAAGAATGATGTATCCTTTGGGTGAGTTCAAAAAATGTAATTTAGTGGACGCTTTGCACTACCACTCTCATCGATGTTTCCCCCTTCGTGTAAGATTTGCGTTTTCTAGAATTCGTTTTACAGTGGAAATGGGTAGTCCTTTGGCATCCGACTATGCCTCCATTTAATCAATATCATATTATTCCTTGCCTGGGCTACTTTTTCTCACTGTTCACGCAGTGCTAGGGTGTGGTTTATTAGGGGGCAATGGATGGTGAATGGCTGTTTCCTTAGCATCATGTCAACTCTAGTAATTTGTTCATTGTTTACAGTCGAGAAAATACCACTTTTCCCAACTGTTTATTTACGCCTGCCCTTCCTTCACAGTTCCTAACGGAACTCTCCTCCAGTTTCGAGATGGTCCGTTCTGTGGGGGGCGGAGCCAGTGGACTACCATAGTCCGACGGCGACAGAGGAGCTGGTCGCTGCGGAACGCTACGAGATCCTCCTCTCCTGTTTCGATTGGTGTAGCAAGGTAATGCCGTTGTACGTGCGGTTTGATAATGAACATTACCGATCATTCGCAGTTCCGGAGCGATTGCATTGTTAAGAAATAGATAGGTAAAATATGGCAATGCATCCTTTCATCTACATGATGCAGTCTTCGACGGGAGAGCACGAAGCATTGAAAGAGTCTCGATCGATTCTTTGATGTGTATATGATGGGAGTGACGCAGTCGGAGGAGACCAGAGGAGCCCTCGCCGATCTTGTAGCGTGGAGGAGAATGATACTGTGGGCACGCAAGCCAAATTCTCATTTGAGGTATGCTCAGAAATGCTGCATTCACTCGGGATATGGTTCACTATTGTGGAATCCAGTATACCGATCATCTACTGAAGAATACTGAAATCCTGTAGGAGGCTCATTTGTATTGTTAATGGCTTATCGATCGTATGACTGGGGGGGGGGGGGGGTTAGAGGGGCTAGTGCACAGTTCTTCATTCTTTGTGAATGACTTTTTTCTTTTTTCTACAGGGTGCGCCAAAATTACCGAGACTGGTATTTTCATTCTCACATTGGAAATTGAACTTAAGAGATATCGTTTATGGCAAAGATTTCCAGCCATATGGGTAATAGAAACATACTAGTTACGTTTGATGTGGCTTCCATTTGCTCTGAAACAGATCTTGAGTGTCTTCTCTCTTTCCCCCTATCGATTCCCGCATGTCATTTTCATCGATTTCGACTCATGCTTTGACAAGGGCAGCCTTGAGGGAGATTTGTGTCGAGTTCTTGTTAGAGGACATCTTGGACTACCACGCCCCCAAATGCTGAAGTCGACGCGTTGAGATCGGGGTAATACGGGGGCCAGCCAGTCAGAGTGGTTTAGTCGGGTGCATGGGTGTCCTGCAACGAATTTTCCTTCTGAATGGAGCTGATTGTTGCTGAAAAGATGAAGATTATAAATTAAGGAAAGAAGATCCTTGCGAATTTACTGAATATGTGAAACACCAAGTGAACAGCTCAAGTGGAAAATATGTTTTCTTCTTTTTTGTTGGTTTTTAGCGCAGGTGCGCCTTGCAGAAGCCCTAGTTTACCAGCGAATATTTGCACAGCGTTTCAAAGCTTGTTTGGCGCGGCGCCCGGTCGATCTTGAAATATAACATTTTTGGCTGAAATGAACGGAAAAAATTTGAACCAAAATATGGGAAAAATATATCATAGCTCAGCTACAAAGAGTAAATATATATTTCTAATGCAATATAGCTCTCAGGATTGTAACCAATGTGCCTTCCTCTCATTATTGATAATTTTCATAAAATTAAAAATTTGTTACATCAATTGTCCAAATTTTTTGCTTAAATCGAAAAAGTTGAGAATGCACAACAATAGGGAACCCCACGTATGAAGAACTTGTTCATATCTACGTGATGCGCTCTACAAGTTGTATAACTTAGAAGTTTTCGAAAATGTTTAAATATTTTGAGTTTGAAAAAAGGCTGTTTCTCCATCGTACGTGGAACGCCTTCCTCGTCGCGAGATCTAATAAGGAAAACGCGAAGATTGAGTTACTTGCACGCCCTCTCATTGGAAGGAGGTAACGAGAATAGAAGAACATGGGAAGAGTCAGTTGATCAAAATACTATTTTTTCTGCGGAGAACATCAAGTGGTCAGTACCCGCCCCGAGGAAAACCTTGCTTATGCATAATTATGGTACGGCATTGAAACACAAGACCCGATGGCCATCCAACTGCTGCGGGCGTGGGTCGCTCGAAAGCTTGTCGTCACCTGCACATATACGGGGGAAGGGATACGGTAGCATTATTACTATAGCTCAGTATGATATATCGATAGGTTAATCGAAGGTGAGCATACTGTACGTAAGTGGCGATCTGAATTAGCTTAAATAAGTACAGCGTTCACCGCATGCCATCTTCTGTTGTTTTGTGTTTTTTTTTTGCCAAAAAGTCTCGAAAAACAATTGTCTCTTCTGATAAGAAGGCCGTTACAGGAGCAGGTTGAAACGCAACTCTACACAATTATAATTGAATATTGTTGATAAAACTGTTGATCAATTCGGCGATTGTGAATTAGGCGAATCCATGAAATACTCAACTAATGTGCGTTCACAATCGTCCTGGATGGAGTCGTAAACATATCAAAATATTGAATAGTTTTATGTTTCATTTTTGATGAATATGGAGTGCAGCACTAAAAGATGCCACTTCTAGCTCTCAGAATTCGGACCTGGTCGCTGCGACAGAATTCCCAATCATAGTCATCGATTACCGTGGGTTACGGTACCTTGAGCAATCGATCGATAATCTGTATAGAAGGCAGCCTACGTCGTACGTCGCGTACGTCGTTATGAATTGAAACAAACAACAAAATGCAGGTACAGATAACCATTTCACTGCATTATTATTGGCAATATGCAATTTCGTTGCATTACTTTGGAAATTATACAAGCCCTTTGTATTTTCAGTAGGAGGTGAAAAACGGAGCCACATTAATGAGCTTCGCAATCGTCTTATATTGAGAAGCAAGTGAAACACAAAGATATTTGACATTTGACGTACTACGTACGTCGCGTGCACGGTGTTGAACGCCTTCCTCGTCGCGAGATTGAATACGAAGAAACCGAAAACTATTATTTTCAACAAGTCCCTCCTTACATCACAGGTCCCACTACTGTGGAAGCAAGCCTTGGTTAAGCCTATTCCCAAGAAAACTAGCAATTCTATTTCTGATTTTCGCCCAATTTCCCTTACTTCCCCTACTTGTAAGGTATTAGAAAAGATTCTCATCAGAGAAATTACATTGTTTCTTGATAATAATAATATCTTCGATCCCCAGCAGACAGGCTTTAGAAACTCCCGATCAACCTCATCAAATTTAGCCGAGACCTATGCACACTATCTGAGAATAGCTCACAAAAAATCGGCTTTTGATACTGTATACATAGATTTTCGTAAGGCCTTTGATAGTATAGACCACCGATTATTGCTCCATAAATTGTCGGAATTAGGTCTTTCAAATCACCTCGTTTCCTGGTTCAGTGCGTATCTATCGGACAGATCACAGTCAATTTTTCTTGATTCTTCTTTCTCACCCCCCTCACATGTTAAGTCAGGTGTCATGCCTGGGTCCCCTATTGTTTATCCTATTTATTAATGATATTGCTTCCTCATTCCCCAAATCGATTAGATACTCTGTGTATGCCGATGATTTAAAATTGTTTACCGAAGTGCCCTCTTTTTCGAATGATTTGCAACTGGCCTTAGACTCTGTTTCATCTTGGTCCTCCTTATGGAATCTAGGATTATCCGAGACTAAATGTACTATTGTGCACTTTGGTTCGCACAATCCTAAACGGAAATATTTTATTAATAATGTTCCCCTCGTCCCTCCTCCCGATAAGAAAATGTTCGTTAAAGATCTAGGAGTTCTTTTTACCCCAACCTTATCCTTCTCTGACCATATTAACAAATTCATTTCCAAAGCCCGTTCCATATCCAACTTAGTATTCAAATCATTTAGAAGCACTTGCCCTTCTATTTACATTAAATCATTTACCACCTATGTATTACCCAATCTTGAATATTGCTCCATTATTTGGAATCCCGTTCATAGTGTTGATCTGACAAAAGCTATTGAAAGAGTCCAACGCGATTTTACTCGACGAATATATGCGCGCTGCAACCTTCCCAGTGTTTCTTATCGCCAACGACTCATTGACCTCAATCTAACCACTCTTGAGCGACGCAGATTTGTCATAGATATTATGTTCCTTCACTCAGTTATTCATAGAAGATGTTTGCTTGATACATCTCCTCTTCTCGTTATTGCCCCTATTCCTCGTTCTCTCCGGAATTCTCACAATCTTAGAATAATATTACCATTTATACCCACCCATTGTCGGACTACAGTTGTATCGCGTACAATTGCTACATGGAACTCTTTACCTGAATCCGCAATATTCTTACACCCTGAATCATTTCGTAACTTTATCTGCTCCCAACCCCCTTCTTTCTTCCCCCAGTCTATTATTAAAGCATGGCTTGATCTATGATCTATACCCATCCCTCGCCCACTCCCTCTACAGACCCCTACCCTACCCTTGCTGCCGCAAGAAACCCGATTCGACAACGTCGACGGACATCCGTCTATTGTTTTTCCATCTCGCCTATTACTTGCATATCCCGTTTGACGGAATAAATAATGAATGAATGAATGAATGAATGAAGACTGCGTGATGACCTTTCTTTCGCACACTCTCTCGTCAGCTAGAGAGAACGAGAGTGGACGGGAGATGTCAAATGAGTCGATTATCCGAAAATTGGACTCAATACGAACTTGGGTAGGGAGAAAACAGCCATATTTTTCAATCAGATCCTAGACTCATATCGAGTAACAAATGCAATTTGACATGTATAAGCGCAGCGTGAAACAGAATTTTACGATACAGAAAATTACGATATTATAGCTGAACGACTAAGATATTCTCGGTTTCATCATGCCATCACAACTTCCAAGAGAAGAGTTTTAGCAGTCAATGATTGAAATTGTGCGGGAAAAATATATATAATTTGACGTTTCAAAAGAGATTATGTCGTTATTGCTCTATCTCTCTTTCGCATGCACTCCCGCTCTCGTTAACATTAACTCCAATCGACGAGGCGCACCGTGTTCTAATTTCAATTAACGTAATTCTCTTAGCTCTATCTAATACATTTATAGTCGCAAGGCGCGCGCTCGTTTCGGCAATACTACTAAGATAAAAACGGTAAAAGTGGCTCTTCAACACGTCAATGTCATCAATAGTATTATAAATATTAACATTTATATGTTATATTATAGAAGTGGGCAATATTTGAACAAGAATTTAAGAGCATTTTAGCGGCCAAAAAAGGACATAAATTGTAGTTGAAAATGAACCTCTGTTAGAACCGTAACTTCCTCATCTCCATCGTCAATCGTAATTGGAAACTTCTGAAAGCAATGAGTATTTGAGCATGATAAGATCCAACATCGATAAAAAATCGGTTTCCAAATTATATAATCTAAACGAAATTCAAAGAACTGCACATAATGAAAAGCCAAAAGAAATATAAATCAACTCAAGAAATACAAACCTTGGAGCCTCGTTTATCACCAGTTTTCACCATCTTTGCTCTCCAACAACAGACCAAAGTGCTGCAATTATTATATTGGAAATCAAGGTGAAGAAAACGTTGCATTTCATACTTGATGGTTGTCCAAACGTTTAAATATCAGTAGAGGATTATAAACCCGTAAAAGAAAACATCAAATCAAGCATAACGAGAAGACTTTATTCACGATAAGTAAAGAAAATTTAGTGCAACAATTACAGAAATTAAGCCGATAAAAACTATGTTAGTCATAAATTAAGGAAACATTTATCTTCAACTACGATTCAGATTTGCGGAGCACACCATTATAATCAGTGTGAATGCACGTGTCGGGCATGGGCAGTTTCCTCATTCGATCGCAAATCACAGCCTTCATAGCATCCGAGAATTTACCGTACTCAGAAAACGACTGGAAAGGGCAGGCTCATTTTTTTTTAAATTTTAGCCCTAAATGGAACCAACATTTAGCTCCGATTGCACATGCTGAGCGCTGGTAAACGACTGGAGACAGAGATCCTGAAAGCAAATAAATATTTGAGTACAAAAATTAATTGTATTTTATTTATGGTAGCACAGAGGAGCTTCAAAAATTTCGGAATGTAAATGAAAAGAAGGCGAAGAAAGGGGTTCGGGAGACAATTCGATGTGTCATGTCATATAAGGAAAGAAATTCGGGTATTCCTCAGATCATAGCAAAATTATCTGATAAAAGTCTAGCACTACTAATTTTGGTAACTAAATGCACAAAGATAATATCATTTAAAACAATTTAGACGCGTACCTCAAGATCCGTCAACTGATACTGGTCAGCAAATAGCAATTTCTTCATAACAGTGAAATTTTTCGAATGATTAAGTTGCTTCACCGTCTGGTTCAGCATACGCTAAAGGACAATTTTAGCTGAGGAGAAAAAATGAAGCGCAACCTCCATCTGGAATCTGTGCGAGAGCTTCAGCATGTGAGGCACTGTGTGATCTAAAGAAATATTAAGAAATACTGAGATAGTGACGTTATATCGCGATGATCCTCAGAATCACCATCAAATTTTTAATGAATATTTCGGTGGAAAAGCAAACCCGAAACAGTCTAAAAATAGAATAAGAACCATTAGATGTGGATTTTCATAAAATAAAAAGGATGCAAGAATCATTTTGAGAATTCTCAGCGACTGTCATAGTTCGTTTTATTTTTATTTCATAAATGTTCATAACATGCTGTGGTATTTTTATAAAAATCACAAGTACCTGTGATTTTCGTCGTTTCGAGGTAGATGAAGTTGAGCAGATCGATGAATTCCTGAATTCCGATTTTTTATAGAGCATCCAATAACGTAATCACTAACTTTATGCGAAACGTCCTTGATCTCAACTTCTTCTTTTCCCTTTTCTGCGGAATCATGGAAGAACATTGCAGTGAAGACGGGAGAATGATTAGCAAGGATCTGAATGAAATGCGAATAACAATTGATATAATATCGTCAAAAAATGGAAACAATTAATGTAAATATATTTATCTTCTCAATTTCCTGAAGAAATTCCGCATTTCCGCAAACGCACTAATATTCAAGACCCGAGGATTAAACAACGTATCCTTTTGAACTCTCATAAACCTTATTTATTTATTTATTTATTGTCTATCTCGCCTCGGGAGCAAGTAAGGCGAGAAGCTTACCTCTTTAGTGACATGAAACTTCTTTCCCTCAACGATGAGGACGACGTTGCTGAACTCAGTCGGAGCTGCGAATGGATTGGGAACGTTTACCATCGTAACTCAAAAAATTAGTGTAATTAAACAGTCCATTATCGGATGTTATTCCGAGGAAAAATAAGAAAGGGAGTGAGCAAGAGTGGCGCATACTCAAATGATTTTGCCAATAAGTAGGAAGGTATCTGTATCGGGTAGCAAACCCGTAAAAGCAACGAATTTCAAATAACAAGAAGACTTCATCAACGACAACGACTGAAACAAAACCGTTAACAAAACTGGTGATTATGTTTTTTTCCAACAATTGAGGATGCACTCCTATTCCACGAGAATTACATTAATGTCGAATGAGTTTACAGTCGTTCGCAACAGGAAGCATTCTCAGTCGATCGCAGATTACAGCCTTCATAGCATCCGAGAAGGCATCGTATTCGGGAAACTTCTGGAAAGTGGAAGAAGATAATTTTAGAAAGCAAAATCAGAAATGACCACCTCTGAAATTCAAGTTCAGAAAAAGTATGCATCATAAATATGATGCAGCCGAGTTAAGCACGGATAACATATAGTTATTTATTGTCTTATAAGATAAACAATAAATTGTCAGTGCAAATAAGAACCAACCTTCAGCGCCGAGTTCAGTTTTTGAAAAGTGTCAAACTGTTGGAGACAGTGATCCTGAACTTAGCGACTAAATTTTTGTTTTCAGAATCGGGAGAACCGTTTCTTTCGTCGTTCTTAGCAATGGGAGGATGTAAGACATCAATATAAAATTATAATTAATTAATTTTCCAAACTTTACTAAATATTGAACTAAGAGCTATGATAATTAGGGAAAAAATCATCGATATGAAATAATGAGGGATAATTTCAAGTGAGAGTTAAGCAAGCAATTAGCCTTATTCCGGGTTCACAATTCCGTAGTCGTTTACCTTGAGATTAGCCAAGCGGTAAATGTCAGCAAAAAGCAGCTTCGTCATGGTATTGAAACCCTTCGATTCGGTTAGATGCTTCGCCGATTGTTTCAGCACGCGCTGAAACAAATCTTTTGATAATATAGAAAACAATGTGAGTAATAACCTTCATCTGGAACCGATCGGCGAGCTTCAGCATGTGAGGCACAGTGAGATCTAAATAAATAATGATATTTCGAAGTTCCTAGCGTGCAATAAATTTATCGGAGAAGCGAAAGTCCCCTTCCCTTCCTTGATCGAGAGAGGTCGCGGCCTCTCGATCTCTCGTGTTGCTCTTATAGACTGTTCATAGCGAGTTTCCAAGCTGTTAGCAAAGGCTACCCGTTCTCCCTGAGTTCCGGACGGCCTCACCGTTCAGTTCCGTGGCAGCCCCAGTACACGGTTTCTGACGGTGCTGCACTTGCGACCAGCGAGGAGGGAGGGATCCCGACAGGGAATAGGGTGCGATAAGCTTCGCGCCCGCGTACGCGTTCCATTACTCTCCCCATTCACTCTCTCCCTCTCTCTTTCGTGTGCTCTCTTGTCTCTCTTTCATCTGACCTCTCATCTCCCCGTCTCTCTTCCCTTTCCACATGGCTGCGGTCACTCTCGACCAGCTGTACGGCCTCATGGACGCACAGCAGCAGCAGTTGGGAGAACTGACCTCATTGGTCAGATTCTTAGTGGATAGACTGGCCCAGTCGAGTACTGTTGATGCAGTCACGACTGGTGTCATTGCTGCTCTCAACCAGAAGAGCACTGTGGATGAGAAGGCGATGATATGCGTGCTCATCAACGTGCCCGAGCAGCAGTCGATCGAGGAGACGGAGGAGAACGATCGCAAGATCATCTCTCTCATCCCAGCGAACAATTGGACCAGGTTCGTAATGATATCTCTTTCCACAGACATCCTCCCGTTCGTCCCGAGGGAAGGATCTCTCCTCGGATCATGAAGATCGCCTTCCCCTCTGTCCAGACGAGGGATCTCTTCTTCAGTGAGGCTGTCAGAGTCAGGTGTGGTAGGCTCACTGGCTGCTCTCGGGCTTTCATTCGTGGTGACTACACGAAGGAACAGCTAGAGACTGACCGTAGACTTCGCACTGAGGCTAGGCAGCTCAACTCCGTCGCAGGAGTGATTCAGTATACTGTTAGGGATTTCCGTATCGTTAGATTGCCTTACCCCAAATCCCTCCCTGAGGGCGCCCCTAATAAGTATGTGCAGTCGTCTATTCCCTCTTCTCGAAGGGGGAGATCCGTCAATCGGGGAACTGGCAACAATCGTGGCCGAGGAGGAGGTTCAAGCAGAGGAGGATCAGCCACGGGCAGTAGAGGAGGCAGTAAGAGGAAAGCTGAAGACATTGGACGGTCAGGTACCCATAAGAGTGGCCGATCTGAACTGGGTACGGTAGCCGAGGTTGCCTCTCCCCAGCCTCTCCCCCACACTGCTCCCTATGTCTCCTCCCCCTCTCGCACTCCCTCTTCCTCCCCTCATCCTCCATCCAAATTGCCTCACGTATCCCCTCACGTATCCCCTAAGGTTAGCTACCTCGTCCCTCGCGAATAGGGCCATACTCTTGAGGCATCCGTTCCATGTGATCCCGTTTCCTCCCTCACCCACAACTTAGAATCAGCCGAGATTCCTTGCTCATCGCATGAGTCTCCCATTTCCCCCATTGCTCGCTCTGATCTACCCCCTTCCTCCCCTCCCGTTTCCCTCCTTGTGTCTGCACTCTCTCCTCTCTCTGTAGTCTCTCCCACTTGCACTTCCTCTCACTCTCTCCTCTCCGCACTTTCCTTCAACGCTCGTTCTCTTTCCAATAAGCTTGATATGATAGGGCAGTTCATACACGATTCTTTCTCATTAATCTTTATCTCTGAAACTTGGGCCTCTCCTGAGACTCTAACTGACAATATGATGTCATTTGACCATTATTCTGTATTTCGCTCCGATCGCGATTCTTCCACTCGTGGTGGCGGTTGCGCCATTCTCATTGACCGATCCATCCCCTCATATTTAGTCGCCTCTCGTTCTTTCTCTATCTATTGCCAGATTGTTATATGTACCTCTCTCGCATTATGGCAAACTCGCCCACTAAATTAGTATGCATCTATAGAAGTCCGTCGTGTTCTATTGACTCTTTCGTAGAATGTCTTGACTACCTCCAAGATCTTCTCTCTAGTGATTCTAGCCATGTCATTATCTGTGGTGACCTTAATTGTGGCGCCTTAGACTGGGTCAATCAATCTGCCTTCTCTCCCCATAGCAGTGCACTCCTCCATTTCTCCATATCTTCATCCTTGCAACAATTGATTAATGAACCCACTAGAAATGATAAGATACTTGACATTGTTTTAACGTCAAACTCGCCTAATCTCTCGTGCTAGAGTAGAGCCACCTCTACCCACCCTTGACCACAATCTTATCACCTTTGACCTCGCTGGCTCCCTTCCTGCTCCCTCCGATCCCCCGAGACGCGATTTCTCTCGCGCTAACTGGGAAATGATTAATACCCCACAGCGTGTCAGAGCGGACAAACTCCTTTGTTCTCGCGGCGGGCCATTTTTCTCCATTCAGTGTCGCTGAGCGGTCAGGCGAAAGAGAAAATGTCTGAAACTTACGCCGTAACTAAATTTGGAAATTAAAATAAACTAATGCGGATTGACAAGTGTTCTGAGCAATAATCCATGTACTTACTTTTAAAATTTGGGATTTTTATCTCGCTCCCTGGATTTTCTATTACGCTTTCTTTTTAAAATTTCTTTTTAAATTTTCTTTTTAATGTGTATTTTCATCTTCAAATGAGAACTAGTCTGAGCACAATATCGGCAGACCCTGCATTTTGGTTATTTTCTGAATCCTCATGAGTAGCTCTACAACTGCAACAGACAGATTTTTGATATTGTTTTTAGTATTCGAAAAAAGCTAAAATGTGCAACAAAATTTGCATTTTCCATGATTACTCGAATACTAAAAATAATATCAAAAATCTGTCTGTTGCAATTGTAGAGCTACTCATGAGGATTCAGAAAAGACCCCACAAGTGGGGTCTACCGATATTGTGCTGAGACTAGTTCTCATTTGAAAATCGACATAAATTTCGTTCCGACATTATTATTCCAAAATGAGTTTCACAAAACGTATTAATCATTTCACTATGCTTTGCTCTGCAACTCTCAAGGTGGAATATGTTTCACCGAATATTTTTAATCAGTAAATTCACTACGATCTAGCGCAATCGAGAGTGCGAAAATTGGTCTCCGCCGTCAGATTGTCCGCTCTGGCACGCTGTGTACCCACCTTGCGTCATTCGACTGGGTTTCACTTTTCTCGCCTAGTAACGATTCAGACTACCTTTACGACACGTTCTGTAGCATCATCCACGATCTCATCGACTGCTTTGTCCCCTTTGCCAAGCCATCCTCGAAGCGATCCGTCCTCTCTAACAAAACAAAGAGACTCATTCATAAATGCCGTAATCTTTTCCGTCGTCGTAGAACCATAGGTACTGAACCCTTCCTCCGCTATAGTAAACTTCTGCGCAAGAGCTTCCGAGAAACTGCCAAATCAACCGAATTTAAGCTGGTCAAATCTCACAATCTACGTGCTTTTTATCGTCTCGCATCCGATAGAATAAAGGACGAATCCCCATCTCTCCCCACTCTCATTTCTAATGGTTGCTACCACTCCACTGCCTCTTCCAAAGCGATTGTTCTCGCTGAAACCTTCCGCGCTTCCTTTTCTAGCAGATTTAAATCCCATATACTACAAACATTACCTTTCACTGATCGGTCTATAGATTTCGTAGACATTGACCTTGTATCCCTTCACAAGATAATTAAATCCCTCCCTTCTCGTAATTCTACTTCTCCTGATTTTCTACCCTATGTGTTTCTCAAGAACACAGCCGATAATATTTTCGCACCACTTTCTCTTCTTTTTCACCGATTCCAACTTCTTGGCATTTGCCCTTCCATTTGGATGACTGCTTTCGTTCGCGCAGTTTACAAGCGTAAGGGTCCCAAAAGCGATCCTTCCTCCTATCGACCCATCTCACTTACATGCTCCTCCCCTAAAGTGTTTGAACGAATCATATGCAAAGCGCTTATTGAATATCTAACTGCAAACAATCTCTTGTGCCCACATCAACACGGGTTTCGCGCTAAGCGATCTTGTATGTCATCTCTACTTTCCTCGTTTTCCCATTGGTACAAAGCCCTTGACAGCAACAAATTCATATCTGTCGCTTTCATTGACTTTAGTAAAGCTTTTGATTCTATTCCCATTAGCTTGCTCCTACAGAAATGCGCCATGTTCGGAATTAATGGTTGCCTTCTCAGATGGATCGCGTCATTCCTTGAGGGTAGAACACAGTCTGTCATAGTCGATAATAGTTTTTCCCCTCCCTATCCAGTGACTTCAGGGGTCCCACAGGGCTCTTGTTTAGGGCCTTTATTGTTTAGTATCTATGTCTCCGATATACCGCGTGTCCTCCCAACTGGTATTCATTGTAATATATATGCTGATGACATCAAACTTTACGCGATTAATGACCCGTCCTTGCTACAATCAGCTCTCGATGCTCTCTCTCACTGGTCCCATAAGTGGGGATTGTCCATTTCCACCACGAAAACAGTCATAATGAGAATTGGATCTAGACATCCTACTATAGATTTCACAATTAACAACCATATTCTTCCTGTCGCCAGCGTGTTTAAAGACCTTGGTGTCTCTTACGATAGTAATCTTTCATTCGATAGTCACATTAACTCTATTGTTTCTCGATCACGTGCTCGTTGCGCGTATATTACCAGAACCTTTTCCTCGCGTATCGTGCACCGAGTCCACATTGAAGAAACATGTTCCATAATGTTCCATAGTGGAACATTTTTTTCCATGTTTTTCCATTTTCGAAATTCTATATTAAAATGGATGAACTGATGGCTGTATTTGTGTGCGGAGCTTCAATACTTTATTTTTAATCGATTTGAGTGAAAAAAAGATGAGAAAATATTCATTAATTTATTATTTGAGCTATTTCAGCAAAAAATCCTATAATTGGCATTTTCCGATCGCTAAAAGTTTACTACAGAGCAGGTTACGGTACTCACTGGTCTTTCGTGAGTTGTTCTCTTTTATCTTTGCCTATTCCCGCATTCACTTTTTTCGGAGATTCTAATCAATAATTCACTGCTTTCTATTGATTATTTGCTGCAATTCCATGTCCTCATATCACCACCTGAGTATCCGCCTCTGTTAAATGCCCTGTTCGCTTTCAAAAACCGCGTCATTTAGCTAACTTCAGTGTTTAATTGCAATTGCTCTGTTTTTGTGTTCATATATTGGACGCCCATGCATGTTTCACTGCCCACCACTATTACTTAGCATGCGCCGTGTTCGTGTTTAGTCGATATTCAAACTTTGACTCTGGGAAAATCGATTTATAGTATGTTTTTTTTGAGGCCACTTTTCAAGCGTGGTTTGCTTGCTCTTCGCCAAGTTGTTTCCCCTTATTGTTCGATTTTCGTGCTGTTTAAATTTACATATTCTAGGATGAACCGCACTCTTGGATTCCGTCGCCTCGCTGTCCGCGCCACCCAGCAGACGCGCGCCTCCTCTGGCAGTTCACGCCCGCCGACAGCACCATGACCGCCTGGAGAAAGGTACGCCTCCTTGACGTTACACTATTAGTTCATTCCGTCCCTGGTCAATCAACGTATTTATTGATTTCGCTTGGTTATGTATAATAGCTTGATTAATTGACTGGAACCGTAAAATTATCACTATTAGTAAGGGAACGCCGGCAATAAGTCGCAGTTTTTAAATAAATGCTCGAATATAATGGAATCCCGTTCCAGATCTTCTACGTCGCTTCTCTCCCGTGCCTCGCCCTCACCATGTACGCCGCCTTCACGGTATGCTTTATTTTATTTGATTTTTTTATAAAAGTTGTTTTTATATTGGGTGAAACCACCTTTATGTTGTTGTTATCCTCAAATTTTTTAATGCCCTCTTGCACTTCTTACGGAGACAGCTTCAAAATAATGTTGTTACACTGCTGCATTTTGCAATATAGGTGATTCTATCATATTCCTCTTTTCCAGGACCACGCGAAGCACGGGAGTCAGCTAGCCCTACCTCAACGTGCGCAACAAGGTTATTTTCATTTATTTATTTAAATTTGTGCGGTTTGCTCACTTTCGAGAAACGATTATGCACGTTCGTAACCTTATTTTTATGAGAGAACTTGAAACGTCCTTGTTATTGTCCGTTGGTGTGCACAAGCTGTTGATAGAGAAATAAGTTGCAAGCAACCATAGTCATAGTTACTGCATTTTGTTTGAATCTTTATCTAATCTGCATTAATCCTACTCCGTTTGCAGCATTTCCCTTGGGGCGACGGCAACCACTCCCTCGTCCACAACAAGAGCGAGCAGTGCGTGCCCGGAGTGGGCTTTGAGGAGGACCGCAAGCACCACTAGAGGAGCAACGAGTAGATGGAGGTGAGTTGCTTATCGTCTTCCATTAACGCGTGACCCTACTCGCATTGTTGTTCTACTTTCTTTGGAACATAAATCTAATTAGTGAAACATTAAAATTACTGGGACTTGACATCGTATTGTATTTAGTCCATTATTGAATCAAGAATCTTGATGCGATTATTTTTCTAAAAGGGAGCACTTTCTACTACTCATTCGCAATTTATCAACTTAATTGCATTGCTTTAAGATGGGCGCGAGCTGATCAACGTCGACGACACGACGACGAAGCGCACGCGCGGATTCGGATTCACCACTGGTTAGTTCGTTACACATTTTTTTTGTTTACTTTGTCTTACGTGTATAAAACACATAGCAGTAACTAATTGCGATAAAATGGTCCAGTTGTTTATTTATTATAAGTTTGAAACGTGGGTTTGCTTGGTAGATGGGAAGGGAGAGTGAGTTGCTTACAATCTTTCATTCGATTGTAAAGGTGTGATAAGCTGAACACGATTGTGACTACTACCTAACAATTTCCCTCATTAGAAAAATTCATGCAATCCAAACAATATTTGTTCCAGGCAGTCTCGGATCACTCGACGAGGATAAAGGAATCCCCCCCCTCCCTTCCCCTCCCTCCAATTAGTGACCCCCCAATGTGATTAGGAGAACATCCGATTATTTTGGACTGATTTATTGCCCCCATTCCCTCTCTTGTTGTTTAGTATGATAACTAGGTTATTATATGTTATCAAATCACTGTTATTGCTTCGGCAATTTCATTGTATTTGTAAATTAGTAAATTCTTTACGCTATTTTTTTTAGTTTGAGCCTCGGGGACACAAGTACGGATTCCAGTTAGACTACACATTGTGCAACTTAGGCGATCGTGTACATTAGGTCACATCGTAGAACATCTTTATTGCAATTTTTTGACACATCGGCGACAAACGATTACGATAGAGATTCGACGATATAACAATTGATAGATTCATCGTGAAAACAGTAGATAGAATGTAAACTAGTCTTTAACGGGCTTTCCATCTACTTCAATGACTCTTCTCATTTGGGTGTGCACATGTCGAATGTAATTTTGGCATTTATCGGCAGTGAGCACGTTCGTCCAGAACTCGTTGATTCCCTCTACTAGGTGGGGCACGTTAGTGGGCTTCCAAGTCGTCTTGAGATATCGCTTCATTTCTCCCCAGACCAACTCCACAGGATTGAGGTCTGGGGATTCTGCAGGCCAGTCCTCTGTCTTCAATGATTAGGGTTATTTTTATATCTCTCAACTAGAATCACAATGTTTACTTTCTTCACGTTCTCTACCGAGTGCCCTTTATCATGCAGATCAGAAATAGTACCTCGATCTCCTCCCTTTTGAGGAACTCCTTGGTTATGTTTGCTTTATGACAGGGCGCATTGTCCTGCACCAGCAATGACTTCCCTCCGAAGTTCTCCCTAAAACGTGAGTCTTTTCTTCGGATGTAGTTACATTTTGTTTTAGTATTTCCGATAATTCAGACTATTATGAGTATTTATACGATACTTACACACCTTTCCCACTCCACGTATCCGTCCCTGAGGATCTTGCAGTACTCGACTGCATCGACTCGGCATGAACCATCTAGGACAACCAGGTTGGTCGGGCCTTTCCAAGAGATCCCACCCCACACAAGCACCTCAATCAGACACATTTAATTCACAATTGAGATATACTCCAACCTTCTGAGGGTGCTTGAAGGTACTTTTTATGCGTCTATCCCTTGCCGTAGGCAACACCCAGACCTTCCTTGAGTTGGAATCGAGTTGAATCATCGATTCATCCGTGAAGATGTGCTTCCGGAAGGTACAGTTCTCCTCGATTCGTGCCTTGCACCAGTCGACTCGAGGTTGGCGATTCGCCAGACGGACTGAGTGACCATATCTCACGTCCAGATTGACATAGCCAATCTCCTTCCTGATCCTTTTCACTGGGTACTCGGATAGCTGAAATAGAAATAATTGGGAAAACAAGTGATTGTGTGTACCTGCAGGCCGAATTCTGTCTCGATGGATTGGAGAAGAGACGAGAGAGTAATCTCGTCGTCGTCCTCGTACATCTTCGCGATGTGAGACCGAACGGCAGGGTACAGATCGGGAGGGATGGTCTCAGGTCGAGGAGAGTACTCCTTCTCCAGCTTGGGTGGGAGGGCAAGAAGACGCTGAATGGTCGTCGGGGAGACCACATGGCCCATGGCAAGAAGGCGCCTCGACATTTCCGTATAAGGGATTCCTTGATCATCCCATCCCACTAAGCAGTCCTTCCATGTCTTGTCCACGTTCTGTTCAAATTATTAATGTTCACGAGTGAAAGGAGATGATAAAATGTCGATGCTAAATACTCACAATGCTTGCCAGGGATTGCGCCATTGTAAGATGAACTCGTTTCCAACGAAGAATGGAGAGTACCTGGAATGTTAAAATTGAGAAGGACATGCATATCATGGTTTCATAGATGTCGGTGATCATGCTTATCGATGGGGACTTCGAACTAGTCGATCGTAGTTCTCTCAAGAAAGGAAGCGTCGAGGGACTGGGCGAGAAATGTTTCTTCGAGTATCACGGTGTGAGAAAGGAGGGCATATTCTGCCAGGGAGGATTCCACAAGGCAATGGAGAAGGAAATCGGAAATTGGAGAGATGGGACAAAGACGATCGACAATCAACGGAAGAAGAAAGATCTGGTCAGCCAATTACAAAGTGAGATTGAAATGAACGGTTCGCAGAAGCGAACGGTCATCGTCCGGGGAAAGTCAGTGGAAGTGGCAGTGAGAGAGAAGAGAGAGAAGAGGAAGAAGGAATCAGGTAGGTCATTCCTTCCATCGCAAATCGCACGCGAAATATCAGATGATGGACTAGCCGCAGTGGAGAAGAAGGCCAAGGTTGTGAAAGGTAAGTTTTCACACTCGTTTTGTGCTAGAACTGTGAATTCAGGGGGAGCAGGGAGAATGAAAGGAGAGAACGAAAGGACTTCCCGATCTGCAGGAGGTTAGATTTTCGAAGATTGTACGGTTTCCGGAGAGGTAGTATTCAGGAGATGGAACTGGTGATGATATCAGTGGTCTTTCACAGATGATGGTCCGGTTGAATAGTGGAGAATCCACAGGATATCGGCGACCAGGTTAAATGAAATGATAATTTATCTCAATACAAAACATAGAATCGTCGAAATCTCGGAAATTGGGACGGAGTGTGGAGAGGGAATCAAACCGGAACCCGACCCCTGTGCTGGAGGACGATTCGGAGGAGGAGGAGGGAGCTGCACCCGATCTATCAGGACTGAGCGGGGATGGAGCAATCTGTAAGAATTCCTTTGTTTATGATATGGAGCGTTTCATGTATGAGTGATCTACCTACATGCTGGGCAATAGCCGATTCAGGGAGAGAGATAAAGGGAGAAGTAAAACCTTTTCTTCAGTGCTCGCAGCAGTGCAGGCGATGGGGAGCACTCTCGGGAAGCACATGAAGGCGCTCGAGAAGAAATTCGACGACGGCATGAGAAAAGTCAATGCCAGAATCGACCGCCTGGAGGATCAAGCTGATGAGATCGCCGATGCTGTTGAGGGACAGCGAGCTATGGTCAGTACTGTAGCACACACTGGAATCCAGAATAGCAGAGAATGCAAATGAATTCGTTATAGTGTCATTACTGTGTACATCTAGGTTCGTCAAGTGGCATCTGCTACTCCCTCCATAGTAGCAAATGCTCAGAAGGCAGCGCAAGGCACGGACTCGATCAAGGATATGATGCCAGCCCCACCCAAAGGTTTTCTACTCTCATCTTATTATAAGTCAAAAACATTCTTACAGACTTCGTCTATAAGTACCTGTCGATAGAGGAGGTGGCTGTGCTGGATGAAGAGCACAAAGAACTGCTCTCCTTTGCGAACGCTCTCGATAAAAGGGTCTTCACGATCCAAGAACGCAGAATGTCGATTAAAGATAGAGATCAGTCAAAGTGGACCTAGATGAAGAATGTAAGATCACATTATAGTTAATTAGAAGTCGCTCACCGTTTACTTACCATTCTCCTTGCAGTGTCTTCTCCATCTCCGTAGATTCGGAATTGGACTGAGGGGAAAGGACGGAGAGGTGATCTGCATCGGAGCAGTGAGGAAGCGACTCAACTCGTACGCTTCACTGAGAAGAATACAGTTTGAGAAGAATGGTATTGAGATGGACGAAGTGGGGGGAGAGGGGATTGAGGAGATAGGAGGGGAGAATGGTATGGGCGAGGATGAGGAAGAGGGTCCAGAGGGAGTGGACAATGTGGCTGACGAAGGAGATCACATGGGAGGGAACATGGGAGGATACCCGGTAGAGAATCCCCCTATCCAGAGAGAGGGTAGCAGAGAATATTTGCAACTCTAAGCCCTACTTTCCATTATAGATGTTCCCATAGTAAGGTCGTCGCTGTTAATTCTGTGAATTATGTTACTGTATCGTCTTTTTTTCCATCGTAATGGTCCCATTGTCTTCCAAGATTCCGATAAACGTTAAATAGATGGGATCTAATGTACACGATCGCCTAAGTTACACAACGTGTAGCCTAACTGGAATCCGTACTTGTGTCCCCCGAGGCTCAAACTAAAAAAAATAGCGTAAAGATCTTACTACTTTACAAATACAATGAAAATGCCGAAGCAATAACAGTGATTTTATAACATATAATAACCTAGTTATCATACTAAACAACAAGTGAGGGAATGGGGGCAAACAATCAGTCCAAAGTAATCGGGTGTTCTCCTAGTCACATGGGGGGTCCCTAATTGGAGGAGGGGGGGAGGGGATTCCTTTATCCTCGTCGAGGGATCCGAGACTGCCTGGAACAAATATTGTTTAGATTGCATGAATTTTTCTAATGAGGGAAATTGTTAGGTAGTAGTCACAATCGTGTTCAGCTTATCACACCTTTACAATCGAATGAAAGATTGTAAGCAACCCACTCTCCCTTCCCATCTACCATGCATACCCAGGTTTCAAACTTATAATAAAGAAACAACTGGACCATTTTTATCGCAATTAGTTTCTGCTGTGTGTTTTTATGCACGTCTAAAGTAAACAAAGAAATGTGTAACGAACTAACCAGTGGTGAATCCGAATCCGCGCGTGCGCTTCGTCGTCGTGTCGTCGACGTTGATCAGCTCGCGCCCATCTTAAAGCAATGCAATTAAGTTGATAAATTGCGAATGAGTAGTAGAAAGTGCTCCCTTTTAGAAAAATAATCGCATCAAGATTCTTGATTCAATAATGGACTAAATACAATACGATGTCAAGTCCCAGTAATTTTAATGTTTCACTAATTAGATTTATGTTCCAAAGAAAGTAGAACAGCAATGCGAGTAGGGTCACGCTTTAATGGAAGAAGATAAGCAACTCACCTCCATCTACTCGTTGCTCCTCTAGTGGTGCTTGCGGTCCTCCTCAAAGCCCACTCCGGGCACGCACTGCTCGCTCTTGTTGTGGAAGAGTGAGTGGTTTCCATCGCGCCAAGGGAAATGCTGCAAACGGAGTAGGATTAATGCATAGATTAGATAAAGATTCAAACAAAATTCAGTAACTATGACTAGAAATCTCAGAAAAAAAACTGCGCAGTATCGTATTATTCATAAGTCTAAAGGGATATTTTCGTTCCTTCACCTGACAGTAACGAATCCAGGCATTACTATAGTGAATATAATTCAAGCAGGAGATATTTCTCAGTTAAATAATCCCAGTAAAATCGATAACTCTTGTCTACATTGTACTTTTCTTTTAATAAATTCATCTCGGGTGTCCATCAAGAGATCCCTTCTGCTCACCGGGTGGAATCGTGCCGAGGAGGTTCTTGAATCGGAAGCCGCGAACGTCCAGAATCGTCTCCGAGTACCCGATTCCCTACATCGATTAATTAAATAATTACTAATGCTACTTTCAAATTGATTAATTCAATTCGTCTAGCTTTGTATCAACAGATGCAACAACTCTAGATATAAATATATATAAATAGGACTGGGATTCATGAACAATAGAGGCATAGGGGGCAATGGATGCAATCGTTCACCTCTAGATACTTCCTCAGCAGTTCCCTTCCCTGCTTCCATCCAATCGCATTCGCTGACTCCAGTGGGTAGGCGTCCACATCGATGGGCTCGTTCGGATCTGCAAGAATTTAATTTTTCAAATTAAAATAGTTAAATATATTGCTATGATAAATTGATTCGTACTGTTCGCATCTTACATACGGAATCGGGAAGCGTGAGCAATAAAAAGAAATGAGTTCCACATGAAATCAACAAACCGGGGGCGCCCTCCTCGTATTTCGGCGGCTCTTCTCAGCTGTTCGTCAGGTGGTAGTTTTTGTTTCTGAAATAACCGAAGATGACTGAGCTGATAAATTTTTTCTTCAACAATAATCCGGGATTAGTTCACTGTAACGAGAGAAAAATATAGTTCTAATTTTCAGAAAAGAAAAGACGAATATGGATATGAACTAACAACGAAATGTGTGCAGGAAATGGATGAGACACGGCATACCTCTCCTGCTTGGGGCAGTACTCGAGCATTTTGATTCTCCTCACGAGGTCTGCCTTCAGATTCTCATGTCGCACGCCGGGCCTGTAAGGGGAAGAACATAACAATATAATTTCCTTGGCCGAAATTTAAACGAAAAAAAATATTCATGTGTTGCTACCTAAAAACGTGGGGACCATCACTGTGCGTAGTCACACTAAAACAATCAGCAAGAATACAATAAATTCAATACGTAGATCAGCAATACGAGTATGGAAGAAGATAAGCAACTCACCTTCATCTACTCGTTGCTCCTCTAGTGGTGCTTGCGGTCCTCCTCAAAGCCCACTCCGGGCACGCACTGCTCGCTCTTGTTGTGGAAGAGGGAGTGGTTGCCATCGCCCCAAGGGAAAGGCTGTAAACGGAGTAGGATTAATGTATAGATTGGTGACCGAATCAAACAAAATTCGGTAACTATGACTATGGTTACTTGCGAGTTCTCTCTCTATCAAAAACGCATATTTGCAGACACTAGTAAAAGAAGGACGTTTCAAGTTCTCTCATAAAAATATGGTTACGAACGTGCATAATCGTTTCTCGAAAGTGAGCAAACCGCACAAATTTAAATAAATAAATGAAAAATAACCTTGTTGCGCACGTTGAGGTAGGGCTAGCTGACTCCCGTGCTTCGCGTGGTCCTGGAAAAGAGGAATATGATAGAATCACCTATATTGCAAAATGCAGCAGTGTAACAACATTATTTTGAAGCTGTCTCCGTAAGAAGTGCAAGAGGGCATTAAAAAATTTGAGGATAACAACAACATAAAGGTGGTTTCACCCAATATAAAAACAACTTTTATAAAAAATCAAATAAAATAAAGCATACCGTGAAGGCGGCGTACATGGTGAGGGCGAGGCACGGAAGAGAAGCGACGTAGAAGATCTGGAACGGGATTCCATTATATTCGAGCATTTATTTAAAAACTGCGACTTATTGCCGGCGTTCCCTTACTAATAGTGATAATTTTACGGTTCCAGTCAATTAATCAAGCTATTATACATAACCAAGCGAAATGAATAAATACGTTGCTTGACCAGGGATAGAATGAACTAATAGTGTAACGTAAAGGAGGCGTACCTTTCTCCAGGTGGTGATGGTGATCTCGGCGGGCGCGAGCTGCCCGGAGGATGTGCGCGACTGCTCGGTGGCGCGAACAGCGAGGCGAAGGAATCCGAGAGTGCGGTTCATCCTAGAATATTTAAATTTAAACAACACGAAAATCGAACAATAAGGGGAAAACAACTTGGCGAAAAGCAAGCAAACCACGCGAGAAAAGTGGCCTCAAAAACATACTATAAATCGATTTTCCCATAGTCAAAGTGTGAATATCGACTAAACGCGAACACGGCGCATGCTAAATAAGAGTAGTGGGTAGTGAAACGTGCATGGGCGTCCAATACATGAGCACAAAAACAGAGCAATTGCAATTAAACAATGAAGTTAGCTTAATGACGCGGTTTTTCAAAGCGAACAGGGCATTGAACAGGGGCGGATACTCTGGTGGTGATATGAGGACATGGAATTGCAGCAAATAATCAATAGAAAGCAGTGAATTATCGATTAGAAACTCCGAAAAGAGTGAATGCGGGATAGGCAAAGATAAAAGAGAACAACTCACGAAAGACCAGTGAGTACCGTAACCTGCTCTGTAGTAAACTTTTAGCGATCGCAAAATGCCAATTATAGGATTTTTTTGCTGAAATCGCTCAAATAATAAATTAATGAATATTTTCTCTTCTTTTTTTCACACAAATCGATTAAAAATAAACTATTGAAGCTCCGCACACAAATACAGCCATCAGTTCATCCATTTTAATATAGAATTTCGAAAATGGAAAAACATGGAAAAAAATGTTCCACTATGGAACATTATGGAACATGTTTCTTCAATGTGGACTCGGTGCACGATAGTCCTAAGCTTTACGCTCGTCTTTTCTCTGTTTATGTTAGACCCATCCTAGAATACGGTAGTGAAGTATGGTCCCCCTCTGATAGAGAAAGTATCAAGTTAATAGAGAATGTTCAGCGAAAGTTCAGCCAACGAGTTCTACAGAAGTGCAGGTTGCCCCCGACCGACTACGACAATCGACTGCGCACCCTCGGCCTCACCTCCCTCGAGAGCCGCCGAAGAATCATCGATTTGTGTTGTACGTATAAAATTGTACATAGAGAGTTAGAGATAGAAGAAGACTTTTTCCTTCGCCCTTCTAGTATTAGACCCTCCCGTCGTAATTGTATCCAGTTAAAAAAACACCGCTTTAATAGGTCATCTCTAAATAATTTCCTCTGTAATCATGTAGTCAATCACTGGAATTCTCTTTCTAACAACATTATATTATCCAGTAATGTCATGACTTTTCGTAAAAAGCTTGTTTAGTTTCGTTTAATTTTTATTTTTCTTTCTTCCACTCCTTTGTTGCCTAGTTGCGACATCGTATCTCATGTTTTCCGTTGCTTACGTATCCCTCACCTATTTCCTTGTGTCAATAACATGATAAATTTATTATTATTAAGTCATCCTATCAAATTTTTTTTCTTTTTCGCTCAATTCGTAGCTTGTCCGATAATATTTTGCAGATTTAAAACACAAAACAAAAAAGGGAATTCGCAACTTACCCGTGATTTCCATCGTTCCAAGGTAGATGAAATTGAGCAGATCGAGGAATTCCTGCACATCGATTGTACTGTGAGAGTAAAAAAGTTGCAACGTGGTCACGAAAACTTTCGTGACGTGCATACTCGCGGACCGTGAAACTATTTTGCTGTCAATATTTTCCCGTTCAGCCAGTATTTTTGCACTTTAAAAGTTGTTCATGATACAACGTTGCTACGCATTGAAATTTCACAGTACTAATGTAGTCAATAACGAAATGACTTGCATGATAAACGACATCCTTGATCTCAATTTCCTCTTTTCCCTTCTCTGCGAAATCATGGAAGAACATTGCAGTGAAGAAGGAAGAATGGCTAGCCAGAATCTTAGCACGCAATCGATTAAAACGGGACTCCTTGAAGGAGCACTTACTAGACAATATATTGCAATGGGCACATAATTGGACAACTTTGTTTTGTCGTTACATCATAGGATCGCAAAACAGCAAACAGGTAGTAATTATGAATCACCGGCTAGCTGCGATCCCAAAGTCAGTGTCCATAACAGGATTATCATATTCATCATGTATCAGTACTTACCTCCTTGGAGACGTGCAACTTCTTGCCCTGCACAATGAGGACGACGTTGCTGAGCTCAGTCGGAGCAGCGAAAGGATTGGAAGAGTCAGTAAAGCTTATTTTAACAATCTGACTGCATCGTTATCTCAATTCCTCACCGTGAAAACACACGAGACAGCAATTCCAAGATCATCGTCATCTGAATTGAAATTCATTTATGATTGTATGAGGGAAGCATGACGATCAGATACCAGTGGTGGGTTGAGAACCCGGCATGTGTTGGCACATATTGCATGACGAAATAGTCTTTTATTACGGGTATATCGAACTAAAAATGCCATTACAGTTCAAGAGAACATCGAGAACTTAGAAATGAAATTCAAATGACGAATCCTGATAGGACGGGCTGGCAATCGCAATGGCCCATAGCATATTGTCGATCAATCGGATTATGAGTGGTACAGTTCCACGGCAAGATGAGGTCCTTCATTCGATCGCAGATCGCGGCTTTCGTAGCATTCGAGAAAGTTGTATACTCGCGAGTTGACTAAGAAAAGGATTGAAAAGGGCATAAGTTCGTGAACAAACCGTGATTTCGTTCAGGACATACACACACTTGATAGACTGAAGACAGCCGTTCTGCAATAACAATTAATTATGTTTCTTTGAAATTTCGTTTCAATATTTTTTAATTTGTATGATGTTTGATTACTCTCAAAATCAATAATTTCAAATCAGGATAAATAGGAAAGTGGTCAATGTGATCGTTGTTTGGAAAATTTAATGAGCATAAAGAGCTTACCATGAGCTTCTTCAGATGGTACTGATTAGCAAGAATCATCTTCTTCAAGATGTAGAAGTTAGACACCGTTTGCAGGAAATGCTCAGACTGATCGATAACGCCCTGGAAATATCATTTGGAACAGTAACTTTCATAAAACTACATAATAATCGAAAAAGAGAAATTCGAATTTGTTAAAATCTGATAGATTTTTAATTATTAACTGATTTTTAACTTGCTTATATAAAATTACTCTACTAATAATATCGAAATGGAAGTAGTTACATCTTCAATTTAAAAAAAATTACCTCCATCTGGAATCGATCGGACAGCTTGAGAATGTGAGAAACTGAGTCATCTGAGAAATTCACTTCAGATGGTTAGAAATTTCAGACAAAGAGAGGTTATAGCTAATAATTTTAAATAAAATTCATTCGACCAACCTGTAATCAATGTGAACTGGGGATGAATCAATTTGAGTAGATTGACGAATTCCTGAAAACATCAAGCTTTTCGCTCTGTTCGAACATAACTTATTTTTATATCATTTTTTCGAGCCAAATAAAAGCATCACAATGTTCAAACCCCGTAGGCAATGTCCTTGATCTCCACATCTTCCTTTTCTTTCTCAGCGAATTCTCCGAAGAACATTGTAGCAAAGAAGGGAGAGTGGATGGACAGAAACTAAATATCGTATTACGAATTCTCTCTGGGAAAGTGATTGTACCGAAACTAAATTTTATTTTCCAGCCTATTGTACAATTTTAACATAAACTGATAGGAATTATTTTACTTGAAGTTAGAAACAGTTCGCTAACCTCCTTGTTGACATGGAGTTTCTTTCCCTCGACGATGAGGACGACGTTGCTGAACCGGGAAGGAGCAGCGAAGGGATTGGAAAGGTCAGCCATTATCTATCTGGAGGAGAAAATTAAAAATAATTTAATTGCAAAACTTTATTCTTGTTTCAAGTATTCGCATTTGATCTATTCCATCCTTACCTAAATTTTGCCCTGGAAAGTGCGTATGGAAAGTTCAAGGGGAATTTATGAAATATGGACTTGATTGTGATCTCTAGATGAGATGAGCGAGGCAGAATCACGAATATTTTTGAAAAATATGATAACGGTAGCCATTGACCGATTTTTTATTATAATCAAATAGAATGGAGAACTTCTTTTATTGCCAGGGAGAGGAAACACAACAATGTACAAAGGAAAATCTGAACGGTATCAGGGACGATGAGACAGCTTCTGAGTAACAAATCGAGTGTAACATGAGTACGATATTTCACATCACTGGAAATTGACACAGTTGCAGGTGTCGCGTCTATTATGGCGAGCGACCGTGAATCGATGGCTCGGAACGATCTTCATCATTCGATCACAAATCGCAGCCTTCGTAGCATTCGAAAATGTGGCGTAGTGGAGAGCATTAAACTAAATGTTTTAGTTAAATATGAGAACTGTAATTGAAAGAATGAGAACTCATCACGACATGAATCAGAATGAGAACTTTCGTGATATCCATAAGAGACAAATGAATATTTGATAACAATCGTATATAAATATAAAACTTCAACCTCAAGAGCACGAAGATCAAGGAAACAGGTAATGTTCTCGAGGCAGTGCGCCTGAGAATATTTATTAAGTGTAAAAATCGATAACAACTGAACAAGCTAAAATCTGTGACTCAGCTTACCCTAAGCGTCTGCATGTTGTACTGGTCGAAGAGGGACAGCTTCATCAAATTATTGATTCCAGTGGACGACATAAGGAAGAGCTCCGACTTGTACAGTGCGTCCTAAAATAATAGACGAATGTTTAAAAATATTTTTAAAAGTTTAATGATTTTGCCTTTGGAATTAGTAGGCATTTTTACTAATAATACCTGCATCTGGAAACGATCAGCGACATGGAGAATGTGCATGACGGAAATATCTAAAACGCCGTATATTTACACAATAAAAAAATAAATATTTGAATTCTAAAATATTATTTAAATCCCAACCTGTAATCACCGAAGCACCGGGATGAATAACTCTCATGAGGTCGATAAATTCCTAAGATGCATAATTTATTGTTTTGAGAAAAAAAAAGATGGCGTGAAAAAAGGCGTCAAAAACAATGATCGAGTAATCAATAAATGATCAACTTATCAAGATTATAAGTGCTACTGAAAATTCAAAAAAAATGTTAAAGAAGTGCTCACCTCGTAGATAACGTCGTTGATTTCCATTTCATTCGTTCCCTATAAAGGTAAGGACCAAAGAAAATGTCATTGAAAACGGGAGAATGAGCAGCCAGATACTGAAGAAAATCACTGTTGATATGTAAATATACACCAAAATATTTTCCCGCACTTCAAAAGTTTGCGAACTTTTCAAATCAGATTTCTGACAGATTAGACAGTCCGAATATTGCTGAATCTGGATAAAATCAATTACAATAAATGGCTTGCCTGCTTATGGATGTACAGTTTCTTTCTCTGGATGATAAGGACGATGTTGTTGCTGAACTGAGTCGGAGCAGCGAAGGGATTGGAAACGTCAGCCATTGTTTATCTGAATTGTTTAAGCTCTCTCTAAGTTCATACAGCGTATGACTATCAGAGTCCCTGAACATATTTATAAATATGTTTACGGTGATCCCAACCGTGTTCTAGAATCAGCAACTCCTTTTTAGAACTTCTTTTATTGCCGGTGCGAGGAACATAATTAAAACAAGAACAGTGAACGAAAATATTCATTAATATCTTAATTTCAACTTTTAGGTATCAAATTAAGTCAATGATGAATGCCAGGAACAAAATCGATAACAAAATGGTCGTTATATTCTCAATACTTTAGAACGAAAAGGTAAATTTCGGTCTAATATTTGAAGTGGTATTAGCATGTGCACTATGAGTGCCAAAAGCGCTACACTCCATGAGTAGTTCCTTCATTCGATCACAAATCGCAGCCTTTTCGCCATCCGAGAAGTTGGAGTACTCTTCCGACGACTTAGAGCATTGTTATTTATGAGCACATGTGAGCAAATGAAGTCGAAAAAACATTTAAATTCCATGGTATGGTCACTCGATTAGACCTTTGATTATACCACACGATATTGCAGCACCTAGTTCGAAAGAATTGAAGAAAGGACGTACTGTAAGCGTATTGAGAGCGAGAACACAATTGTAGGATTGAAGACAGTCGTCCTGAAATGTGATTGAAATTATTTTACAACGTCAAACACCAAACTTTAGAACTTTTTATATGTAATTATTTCGCAATACTAATGACAAATATTGCAATACTTTATGCATCAAGTAAAGTTCACCTTGAGCTTCTGAAGATTGTACTGTTCAGCCAGGGGCAGTTTCTTATCATCATCAAACTCAGACTGTGTATGCAGAAAATTCTCCGCCTGCTAGAAAACACCCTGGAAAAAACTCTTTTCGGTAAATATTAAATATATTTACTTGATATTGGGCATACTCACATTTCAAAGAATGAAAATGATAAAAATAATACTAAACATTAGGATTTTCCCGAAACATTTCGATCAAATATTTAGTTAAGAAGATGTACCTTCATCTGGAATAGATCAGAAAGCTTGAGAATGTGTGAGACCGTAGTATCTAAGAGCGCGCTGTTATTGTAAATGGTAATTATCAGCACTATATTTTGCTACCAAGGTCTGATAACGCGGAAGTAGTTTTAAAACATTGGAAAAATCAAGATATTATTTTAACGAACCTTTGATCGGTGAGAAACCGGGATGGATCAAGTTGAGAAGATCAACGAATTCCTGAAAATTTAAATTAGCGTCCTTTTTTACTCGTAAATAAGTAAAACTAAGGATGAATTAATTCGGTACACCAGAAATAATAATAAAAGCATCACCTCGTAGACAATATCTTTGATCTCCACTTCTTCTTTTCCCTTCTCTGCAAATTCTCCGAAGAACATGGCAGAAAAGTAGGGAGAGTGAGTCGCCAGGTACTGAAAAATAAGGCTATAATCGAATAATTTAAAACTATTAATTGATCGACTCAAAATATCATGCCATGGATCGTCATTAGGATATTAGTTTGAATATTGCGGAAAGAGAAACCATGATACAGTTGCGGACAAAAGTTTAGCACCAAATTTCAAATTGTCATAACTTCTTTCAAAATTGAGATAAAGACTTACGGTTTGGAGCATTCGAGAGATACACCTCATGAAATTATCGGCATAAGGATGATGTGCTGAAACCTAAATATCGCGGGTTTCAAAATTTATTTTCCCGGAGATGTTTCGATTTGATTTTTTTAAACCTCAGCCGAACTGCGCTATAAAGCCAAATTCATTTTGGAGAAAGTAGCTCCCCGATGATGCGAATCCACTATCCAGCGTGTATGGTGCTTCTCGATGAGAGTCGGTATATCGATTTTCCGAGACCTAACAAATTTAGTTTTTTGGCTATATCTTCGGAACAAATTGAGCTAAAGGGTAAAAATTTCACAGGTGTGATTCTGTCGTGATGTAGCAACAACCTGCCAAGTTTCATAGCGAACGGACTGAAAATTGCAAAAATCGAAAAAATTTGTTCACCAATATTCAGCCACATGAAAGTAACCAATCGGGTTCATCGAAAAATCTGATTTCTTGTCACTTTATGCAGAAACTATTAGAGAATTAATGTGCGAAATTGCGAGATTAGGCGATTCTTTATACCCATTTTGCATGTGAATACTCGGCGAGGACATCACGACAGAATGACACCTGTGAAATTTTGACCCTTTAGCTCAATTTGTTCCGAAGATATAGCCAAAAAACTAAATTTGTTAGGTCTCGGAAAATCGATATACCTCTCATCGAGAAGCACCAAACACGCTGGATAGTGGATTCGCATCATCGGGGGAGCTACTTTCTCCAAAATGAATTTGGCTTCATAGCGCAGTTCGGCTGAGGTTTAAAAAAATCAAACTCTCCGAAACTCAAACTCAAAATCAAACTCAAAATCTCCGGGAAAATAAATTTTGAAACCCGCGATATTTAGGTTTCAGCACATCATCCTTATGCCGATAATTTCATGAGGTGTATCTCAAGAATGCTCCAAACCGTAAGTCTTTATCTCAATTTTGAAAGAAGTTATGACAATTTGAAATTTGGTGCTAAACTTTTGTCCGCAACTGTATATTGTTACAAGTGTAAGAGAAAACTGAATAAACTAATAGTCACTGACATCTTTATTAACGTGCAGCTTCTTGCCCTCAACGATGATGATGACGTTGCTTAGTTCAGTCGGAGCAGAGAAGCGATTGGGAACACCAGCCATTGCTCAGCTGAATTAATTATCCATTACTATACTAGCACGGTCACTTTCGCAATCGACCTTAGTTTACTCGAAAACTCTTTCCCCTGCATTTTCCGTAACGCACTAGGAACCTACGCGATCAAACTGCTCTTTATATCTCTCCCTATGCATAAAACTATATCTGTTCAGGTTCGTTAATGTTGCTAAATAGAAAGAGGGAAGGCTCAAGTAAAGAAGAATTGATTACGAAAAATTATGAAACTGGCGAGTGAAAGCTTGAAATGAGCGGCTAGTTTAGGTTGGAATAAAACGATGAAAATAAAACGCAAACGTGTGATCGTGCCAGAACAGTCCGTGCAATCAAGAGTGCGAGAGTGAGAGAAAGTGAGGGAGAACACGCGCAAACAAGTTTCGTAATGAGCTATTGCGAAATAGGCGACTCCAAGAGGGCCGCGACTTCCCATTCCCACCTCCTTAATGGATTCGATACAGTGTCATGATATGAACGCCTTTAAGTATCTATTTGTTGTGTCAGTGGCCCTAGGTATCCGTGAGCGCGGATGTGAGTAAGCACGAATGATTATCACCAATAAATATTATACATAGAACTAAAATAGAGAGGGCAGACCAGTCGGCTATCCGGTGCAGGAACTAAAGGAACAACTGAAGAGAGGCGCGAGGGGAAGCGCCACTCGATAGAGTGAGCGTGCGAGCGCGAGTAAGAGAGTGCCAGAGAAAGAGAGGGCGCGCGGGAGGCAAACAACAAATGGCACGTACACAAGTGAGGGAAGGGGAATGCAAACATGTATTCGTCTATAGGAATTAGGGTAACTAGTTATTACATGGGTTCCTAAACAGCAATATTAATTAGTATTTTTAACGGAGAGTACGGGAGTACCTAACTTGAAGTCAGTTGGAACATCAACAGTAATCACGGGGGTACGACATTTCCGCAACCGACATTTCCGCAACGGAGCCCCGTTCGCTTGAGAGTTGGCGCAGCAACTTGGGAATTGTTTCATTGTTCCTAGTATGTGCTCCCATATATTCCCCCTATACGTTGAAACTCATGATCGTACGGAAACAAGAATTGTATATGCAAAGGTATGGGAGCACATACTGACAAGAATGCAACAACTCCCAAGTTGCAATGCCAACTCTCAAAAGAACGGCGCTCCGTTGCGGAAATGTCGTACCCCCGTAATCACTGCTTTTTAAAGAAAAAATTTTAAACATAGAGCAAATGCACAGCATATTTCACGTTTCACGCTCTTAGCAAAAATTATACTCTCAGTGAAATTTTAATTAACGCAAGCTCTACAGAAAGCTATACCACGTGTATCACGAGTCAGTGAAGCACACTCGCGAACAATTTTTTCAAACCCATTCAAAATCGATCGTACTATGGTTGTATGTTGACCCAGAGACAAGATTACGAAATAACTGGACCATTTGTCCCAGAGCCGGCTTTTAGGAATTTTCCGGTTCTTGATCCGGCTTTACCATATTTCAACTCCCAGTTGAGCTACAGAGATGGCACAGACACCAAAATGTTCGGAAAATTATTCTGAGCAACTTTTATGTTTGCAACTTAATAAGAAAGTGAAAACAAAGAAAGTGGTGTTCGAAAATTCGACGTCCACATGAGATTATAAATCATTACACTATCAAGCAGGTGCGTTGCAGTGAATTTTATTGCGGAATATAAAATAACAACTCACTAGGTGTCTAACATAAAAATATAAAGGGACATTGAGGGGGGTCCTTTTTAAATATCCGTGACCAAACATGTGGCACCGACGTGTGTGACATTGAAATAATTTAGTTATGGAGCTCGATCTGCATAAATTCGCGGTATTCAAGCTGTTTTCAATATTTTATGAATGAATAAAACATAAACTACTGCAAAAATTCACATCTTCTGACTTTCAAAAATTCCCATTTTCAGAACTCGGATTATGCACAAATTTTGTCATTCAAAAGTTAATTTTATCTGATAAACGACCACTAGCAATGAACAATTTTTAAAGAACATTTAGAGGTGCACAGTATCCGACCAACGTGGACTCCCATCTACTCCTAACAATGACGATATTTGTGCTTGAAAACAGCCTAATCGCAAATTCTAAAAATGTAAAATTAATTTTCAGCGACATTTACGCGCGGATTGATCGAATTTGATAAGTAAATATAAAGTCCAGTCCGTATCAGTTTGAAAACGTTTCGTTAGACGCAATTTATGACACTTAAAAATAATCAACATTTTTAATTTTGTGATTTTACACATTTCATAATACTGCGAATTTGGTGATTATATTCATTAATTCTTATTGATGTTGACTGTTATAGATAAATAGTTATCAAATTCGATCAATCCGCGCGTAAATGTCGCTGAAAATTAATTTAACATTTTTTGAACTTGCGATTCCGCTGTTTTAAAGCACAAATATCGTCATTGTTAGGAGTAGATGGGAGTCCATGTTGGTCGGATACTGTGTACCTCTAAATGTTTTTCAAGAATTGTTCATTGATAGTGGTCGTTCCTTAGATAAAATTAACTTTTGAATGTCAAAATTTGTGCATAATCCGAGTTCTGAAAATTAGAATTTTTGAAAGTCAGAAGATGTAGATTTTCGCAGTAGTTTATGTTTTATTCATTCATAAAATATTGAAAACAGCTTGAATCCCGCGAATTTATGCAGATCGAGCTCCATAACTAAATTATTTCAATGTCACCCACGTCGGTGCCTCATGTTTGGTCACGGATATTGAAAAAGGACCCCCCTCAATGTCCCTTTATACTTTTATGTTAGACACCAAGTGAGTTGTTCTTTTATATTCCGCAATAAAATTCACTGCAACGCACCTACTTGATAGTGTAATGATTTATAATCTCATGCGGGCGTCGAATTTTCGATCACCACTTTCTTAGTTTTCACTTTCGTAGGACGTTGTCAACATGAAAGTTGCGCAGAATAATTTTCCGAACATTTTGATGTCTGTGCCATCTCTGTAGCTCAACTGGGAGTTGAAATATGATAAAGCCGGATCAAGAACCGGAAAATTCCTAAAAACCGGCTCTGGGACAAATGGTCTAGTTATTTCGTAATATTGTCTCTGGGTCAACATATAACCATAGTATGATCGATTTTAAATGGGTTTGAAAAAATTGTTCGCGGCTTCCTCCACTGACTCGTGAGACCTGTGATACATTGTTCTATTTCTATGAGCGAGACGCGCGCAGTTTATATAACTACAATATTTATAATTCGCCAATATCTAAAGAAATCTTGAATCGAAAAGAAAAAAGGAAAACAGTATAAAATGTGCCGAAGGATCCAGATCCGGCGCAATTGTATGATACACTCAGAATCACTAAAAGGATTCTCGAAAAATATGAGTACGGTAACCACTGACCGATATTTTTATTATCACAAAATAAAATTTAGAACTTCATTTATTGCCATTTAGAGAAAACACAACAATGATAAAAGAATGTCGTGAATATGATTAGGAACATACAGAAAGCTTCTGTGAAACAACGTGAATGCGGTAATAAAGTGTGCATAACATTTAAACATTATTACCCATTCGGAAAGATATCGGAACCACTCTTCTACCTCCTCGAGTTTGGAGTGAGTGAACCATTCGAGGCTGGGCGACTGGAGTGGGAGTGGGGTCAGGTGCACCATGAGTCATACAGTTTCCGCACTCAAAGATGAGTTCCTTCATTCTTCCACAGATCGCAGCCTTCGTAGCATCCGAAAGGCTGTCGAAATCGCCATAACACTGAATACGTATATTCCCCAAACTACAAAGAAATGGAGAATAAAGATTTTAAAATTCTGCAACAATCCTTTGAATACGCAAAATTCTGACGAAAACAGGGACATATTTGTAATGTGTTGTTTAGCGAAAGAACATATTGGTCAGGAGCTGAGTATCTTAGCACAAATATAAAAAGATAACCTACCATGATCTTGCGCATATCAAAGACACACTTCACAGAATTAAGGCAGTGGTCCTGAAATTTATTAAATTGATTCAAGGAAAAAAAAATATTACGCGAGCGAGTTATTTTCTGTATAATTTTAAGTTCAAATAATTTTAAGGGTGTTGGGTAACTTTAAGGGATCGGCTAGTGATCTATGGAAAATACGGTGTCGCGCACGAATTTTTCGCTCTTAGGAATAACCTTCCTGGACGATGGGAGATGGAGCTTGCTAAACAGCGTGTTTGCTCGCCATACAAAATGCACACTAGCATGATAAATTAATTAAACAAAAACAGATGAAATAGCTCACCTTGAGGTTCTGCAGATTGTACTGTTCAGCCAAGAGCAGTATTTTAGCATCATCAAACTTAGAAATCGTTTGCAGATAGTGTTCAGCCTCTTCGAGAACACCCTGGAAAATCCGACCGATACCGGATCATATATTTTTGAAAATACTTCTGTCCATATTCTAAGTCTTTCATACTATAATACTGTACATCTTACGAAAATGTACCTTCATCTGGAATAGATCGGAGAGCTTGAGAATGTGAGAGACGGTAGTATCTGATAAGGTTGGCAATTCGAAGTCGGATTGCGAATTCACATTCGCATTTCCCTCGCATATTGCGAAATCCGAGGAGGGGGAGGCGTTGCGAATTCGCAATCCGACTTCGAATTGCCAAACCCTAGTTTCTGAGATAAAGGACTGTCATTGGAAATCATACTCAACACAGAGTTTTGGGGACTTTCCTACGTCCGTACCACACCCCCTTGACTCCGCCCACTGGGGGCGAAGGGGGGAGGAGCCCGCCCCCTCGCTCCAACCCCCTGGGGGTGTAGAGGCGGGGGGGGGGGCAGAGCATCCCCGCCCACGGGGTCGGGGGCTTGCTCCTATCCAAAAATTGCCGAGAGGTTCCCTCCCGGTCGCGACGGCTGAACCGTGAGGAAGGGAGGAGAGCGCCTCGCCGAGAGGGGAAACAGTGCAATCGTTCTAATTACCCCCCCCCCCCCTCTCTCTCTCTTTCAAATACAGGTGATCATGGGTGGCGATGCCCTCGTTGTGTGACAACGTACTCGGCCCTCAAAGACTCGTGGTTCGCGCGCGTCCGTCTTGACATCCGCCCACTCCTTCGCATGCTCTATGCATTCGGCTGGGAGCAGGCTTCTTTCCGATCTCTCGTGTGAGACTGCTTGGAGATGATGAACCCATCCGGTAGTCTCAGCTCGTGCTGAAGAGATCGGAGAGATGCCTGCTCCCAGCCGAAGGCATAGAGCATGCGAAGGAGTGGGCGGATGTCAAGACGGACGCGCGCAAACCACGAGTCTTTGAGTGCCGAGTACGTTGTCACACAACGAGGGCAGCGCCACCCGCATCCGGGCCACTTGGGCGCTTTCTTCTCCTACTCGCGACGGGCACGTGACACTTGGGGCACTCGAGACGAGAACGAATGAGCTTGCAAGCTCGGAGTTGAGCGAGGATATCTGGGAGGAGGCGATCCAGAAAGAGCTCTAACTTCGTTCTGGTGATCTTGTGGAAGCAGTCCATAGGATTGCGGGGACATGACTAGGACAGTGGAGATAACTGGTCAGTGAACCTAATGCGTTCCCTAAAATCTAGTGAATATTGTATCGTGATACCGTAATACCAGTGGTTTCATTTCGCTTTAGAGTGGGATGCGTTCGAATTAACTCCCTCTGTGTCGAGAAGGGGAGGAGCTAAGAAGGGAGAGACGGGGGAGCGCGCGCGAGGTGGGGCGGAGCGATGGGAGGAGAGGGGCGGGGGGAGGGACAGAGGGGCGCGCCCCCACTCCCTCGGAGGGAGAGAGGACGGGGCCTAGTACGGAAGCAGGAAAGTGCCGAGTTTTGGCTACCCACGTCTGATAAAGCTGAAATAATTTAAAAGACCGAAAATCAAGAAAATATTTTGACTAACCTTGAATCGGTGAGAGTCCGGGATGGATAAAGTTAAGGAGATCAACGAAATCCTGAATAAAATAGTTATTTCAGTAAGGTTTAATGGAAACTATGCATTAACATATTTCCAGTTCTTTGAATTCTACTCGCAATTTTAAAGGACTTGAATGGCTCCATTGGGGAATTCACATACTTTTGATTTTTGTGCACATTTCTCACACTGTAAACAATATCCTTGATCTCCACTTCCGCTTTCCCCTTCTCAGTGAATTCTCCGAAGAACATTGCAGAAAAGTAAGGAGAATGAGTCGCCAGGAACTGAAAGAATAGGCTATAATCAAATAATTTAATACTAATTTAATTTTCTTCTTTTCATTGGATCGATATTAAATACCATTTGATCGCTCGGCATATAATAAAACAAAATCACATTGTTAGCAAGCAGTTCTTTTAAATATGGCAAACATACCAAATATGTAATTTTACTACAAATTAAAGACAAAACCAGTCACGGACCTCCTTGTTGACGTGCAGTTTCTTTCCCTCGACGATGAGGACGACGTTGCTTAGTTCAGTCGGATCAGTAAAGCGATTGGGAGCACTAGCCATTGCTCAGCTGAATGGAAAATATATTGCAACGATAGCTATTTCCGGTTTCGCAATAATTAAGCAATTGATATCCGTGTATTCTTAACATCTTCCTTTCCGTCTCCGTTTTGCAACAGTATCACAAAATCGGAATTGACAGACGCGTTCACGCAGCGTTTTATATGACACCGATTACCTAAGAATCGTGCAAGCTCTGGCACAGAAATTTTTCGAAAAATCGAAAAATTTCGAGCACCGAAGGGATTAGTTATATTAGCCATTGACCAGCGGATTTCAAAAGGCCATGCCTAATGATTATCTGAATTGAACTTGGCACTGAAGGAATTTCTGAAACATATTCATTGAAAGGATGGTAACGGAGATCATCAACCGAGTTTTTCAATTATATACTTCTGATGAAAACTTCTTTTATTTCCGGTGAGAGGAATATATACAATGATGTAAACAATAACAGTTAACGAAAAGGATCAATCTTCTTTTAAAGTATTTAGATAAATACAACTTCTCAAAGGTCTTTTAGGAAAAATTATGTCAGAAAAAATTTAAAACAACAACTTCAGAGTAGTATTTACAGAATCTTATTGATCTAGTAAAGATGATCAGTTGCACAGCGGCGGTTGGTGCTGATTTTCATCATTTTGTCCAGCAGTGCAAGCTTCGTTGCATCAGAGAGGTTATTGTAATGAGGAGAGTCCTGCATATTCCTTGACGTATTCAATTTAACATAAACACGAATGAATATTATCTAATATTTAATTTAAGTGAAATCGTTACCAAATCACATAACAATTTAATTTAAACTAGTCCGGCTGCCCCCCGCCTTCGGCGGGGTCCCCGTCCTAGCGGAGTAGGTTTCGCAATCACTCGTTCCGAAACGTGTTGACGCGCGATCTCTCTCCCTCCTCATTTCGCAACTATTTCGCAATCCGGACAGACGGACAGACACACACTGCGCTTTATATATAGGTATAGATATTAGCAAAAATGAGAGATAAACCTGACCTTGAGACGAATCACATCGTGAACACAATGGAATGAAGAGAAACAATGCTCCTGAAAGTATAATGATTGCTCGGAATGTTTCGTTTTTTTATCTTTCAAAAATTCTGCTTTGTTGCCATCAACCGCCATGATTTGATTTTCATTGCAACACATCCCAATGTCTTGGTGGTTGATTACCTCAACGTTCTCGAATAGCATATCGATGACAAAACAGACTAGAGAAATAAATAATCCGAGATGAAAATAAAACAAAATGACGAATTCTATTCTTTTCTTTTTTTTCCGAATAACCAACTAAAAATATGTAAAAAAAACTTGCCCTGAGACTCTTCAGATTGTACTGATCAGCCAGAAACAATTTCATTGCTGTGCCTCCATGAATTTTCTTCGTACGCAAGAAATATTCCGCTTGATTAATAGCACTCTGAAAACGATCGACGACTCGACATTCAATAGATTCTATACGATAACAATACTTCAAAGATGTAGATTAGTAAGATTTAAGTCATTGTACGACTAAAATTCCCGCTTTTTGAATATCAGGTTACTCATATTTAGAAGAAAATTAAATATCCACAGTTAGAGGCGAATATAAAGAGGAAGACAGACCTTAACTTGGAATTGATCGGCGAGCTTCAGAATATGTGAAACAGTTTCGTCTAAAACATCAAAAGTATACGGTTAAACTAACCCAACATCCTTGATATTATTTGAATTTCAGCGGATGCCTGATCACGGCACAATGAATGAGAAAGTATGCAAAATTAAGAGAGCCTCGTGATCAGGCACGCGCGCAAATTCAAATAATTTCAAGGGTGTTGTGTTACTTTAAATAAAAGGTTACCTCTGATCGGAACCCAGTCGGTATGAATAACCTTGAGGAGATCAACGAATTCCTAAAATAATATTCGTCCCCACATATATTTCTATGAACTGCAGTTTCATTGTTTAAAACTGACCCTGTAAAATTCATCGTTGATCTCAATTTCATTCTTTCCTTTCTCTGCGAAATCGCCGAAAAACATTGCAGCGAAAACGGGAGAATGCTTGGCCAGAAACTGAACAGGATCAATAAAAAATCAATTCCTCAAACATCATTACTATTACATTCACAGTAATTGAATTGTTTGAATCTCACCGCAAGAAAAATTTAAATAAAATTCCGAAATATTTTTAGTCCATTAAAGTATCTGACCTCCTTGTTGAGGTGCATTTTCATGCCCTGAACGATGAGAACAACGTTGGTGTCAGCAGCCGGGACGGTGAAGGAATAACACATTTTCTTCTGCGAGAATGCGAGAAATGTATAACGTGGCATTAATTTCTCAGATATCTGTAGCGGGTTGAAAACCCGAAGATCAAGAGAAGAAATAGAAAGACAACGAAAGAACCTGCTTTATTCTTTCAACAGACAACATGAGTAACATAACAAGGAAGAAACAATTAGAGAGTGATGAAACGGCTTCTAAAGAAAAAGGAATTTCTTGCGGGAGTTTTTGGGATGATTTCCCTTAGCGACGACTTTAACGGAATTACCACTGTCCGAGATGAGTTCCTTCACTCGATCACAAATCGCTGCTTTCGTTGCATCCGAGAAGCTACCGTACTCGGGAGACGACTGAAAGTATTGATTTTTCCGTTTACTATTCTGAAGCAATTTTCGGAATTTCAGTGACTTTGGCGGAGTTCATTACGACGTTACAGCCGCCCCTCCTTCGTGTATTGCGAAATCTGAGGTCGCAAAGAACATGGATTGGCCAACCCTAATTCACGACCCAATAAAAGCAATAAATATAGTAAACGTGCCGTGATAACGTCCAGTCCAAACACATGCTCGATAGACTGAAGACAGTGGTTCTGAAAACAATGTGTAGCTAAACGAGTATGCACGAGATCGATCTTGAGAAATCACAGTTCTTGAGCAAGGATCCAACAATAGGTCACGCAGGTTCAAGATTGTTGGTTTGGGCACAAGTGGTCATACCGTAACCCTGTTCGGCCTCAACTCTGTTGCTCTGAAAAGACAGCTCCAAAAATATGGTTCTATACCAATTTCAAAAACGTTCGTATCTATTTCCACGTCACAATTTAAACCATCGCTGATTAAAACGAAAGAATGTTATAATGCATTTGTATATTATATTAAAAAATAAATACAAATATAAAAATGAAGACCTTGAGCTTCTGGAGATTGTACTGATCAGCGAAGGTCATTTTCTTCACAATGTTGAACCTTTTGGTCACGATCAGAAATTTCTCCGACTTTGTAAGAACTCCCTGCAAGGCCAATATCACAGATGCAGAGAAAGTAAGTAACTGTCAACGAAGATTTCAAGTTCAACATAAAAGTTCTCTTCAACAATCGTATGTCTCCAATTAGGTTCATTTAATAACGTACGGCAAAAATATCGTTAACTTTATAAGATAAAGTATACCTTCATCTGGAATTGATCGGACAACTTCAGAATGTGAGAGACAGACGTTTCTGAAGTAAGAATACTATAATATTTGTGATATGTATAAAGTATTAAAGTTGCAAATAAGAGTACATCTTTGATAAAATAATTGCCACAAGGTGTCGAATAATTACACAAACGCTATCGTTATTATTCAAGAATGCGTACCTATAATCGGTGCGAGATTGGGATAAATCACATCGAGGAGATCAACGAATTCCTGAAAATTAACCAACAATTTATCCCTCCTTCTCCATAAATAAATTTAAATCTACGTGGATAAATTGCACTACCTCTACAATAAATATGAACTTCATTCAGGCCAATATAAAAAATGTTCCTACCTCATGCAAAGTGTCTAATGTCCGATTTGAATGCGTTCTAAATCCACCAAAAAATGAAGAAAATGCTCGCCTCGAAAACAACGCCAGTGAGCTCCACTTCTTCCTTTCCCTTCTCAGCGAATTCACCGAAGAACATGGCAGCAAACACAGGGGAATGGATTGCCAGAAACTGAATATTGAAGCATTATAAATGGGTAGCATCTGGGCGACACCATTAACCTGTTTCATAAAAAGCAAATGTTAAATTAGGTTAATGAAAAAGGTACACTAATCATAAATGTATTTCTGTCACATCTGACCTCTTTGTTGACGTGCAGTTTCTTGCTTTCGATGATGAGAACTACATTGCTGAATTGAGATGGAGCATCGAAGGGATTGGTAACGTCAGCCATTGTGCAGATGAACTAAAATTTTAAAAAAAGGTTGATTTACAAATTAAAATATGATTACGGTAACCAGAAACCGAATCCGTCAGATAATCAAAGACAGCGACAAGAAGCTTTTATTAATAACAAAAAAACGGAATCATCACAAAGCAAACGATGAAACCGGGAGGGTAAAAGAAAGTGGGGAAACAGTTAAGATAACCGTACAAATGTGAGAATATCACAACTTGTAAGTGATCCTAAATTTTCAGGGATGCTGCGGCACATCGTTTTACCACCCCGCCGGTTCGGGTTTGAATGCGATGAGTGTCTTCACCCTATCACAGATCGATGCTTTTGTAGCATCCGAAAAATTATCGTACTCGGGAGACGACTGAAAAAAGGGAATGACTTCTGTGTTTTAAAATAACTATTTTACAAATTAATAGTGTTTTAGTTCCTTGAAAAAAATATAAAAAAGTAAATGAAATAATTGTGAGATCAAGACTATACCGTGATAATGTCCAGGCCATAAACATTCATGATAGACTGCAGAACATGGTTCTGAAGAACAATGATTTAATTTAAACGATACATTTCAATCGAGATATTATCTCACCTTGACCTTCTGGAGGTTGTACTGATCAGCAAGAAACATCTTGTTCACAATACTGAATGCTGTCGTCGTCTTCAAATAATTCTCAGACAGCGTAAGAGCACCCTGGAAGGTAAGTTTGCCACTCAAACAAGAGCCATGATAACTTAAATCAAATTATTCTGAATTTAATATAATTCCTGCGACAACAAAGGCAATTTAGAGGTTTTATAAAATAATTTTTACCTTCATCTGGAACCGATCAGAAAGCTTAAGAATGTGAGCGGCAGACTTTTCTGAATGAACATATTATTTAATGAGCAAATAATTCACATATCGTATGTAAGCGTCTGACAAAACGTAGCCAACAAAAAATAAGTTTATCATATAAATGAAATAGATATTATACGATTACAAAAGTACCTGTAATCGGTGTAAAGCTGGGATGAATTACATTGAGGAGATCAACAAATTCCTGAATGGGAGAGAAAAAAATGTTACTACTTCATCCAGAGCAGTAAATATATGATTGAGTGTACTTTTATAAGTGCCAAAATTATCAAACATATTACTTGCCTCAAAGACAATGTCCTTTATTTCCACTTCTTCTTTTCCCTTTTCGGCGAATTCTCCGAAGAACATTGCAGCGAACACAGGGGAATGGATTGCCAGAAACTGGAATCTCGAATCTCGAATTGGATCACATATCTTAACCGTCTCTGGATGAAACACTAAGCATGGAAGGACCATTTCAATTTTGCTTACACATGTACTTCTTGTAACAATAAAACAAATGCTGCGCAATAGTAAAAGCAATATGTAAATCCAATTTCTGACCTCCTTGTTTACATGCAGGTTCTTGCCCTCGACGATGAGGACGACGTTAGTAAATTCAGTCGGAGCATCAAAGGAATTAGAAGCCTCAGCCATTATTCAGCTGAATTGAATTACTGAAATTATACAGCGCATCTCACTGCATATAATGAACTGAGCAATGCGACAATCGCTGAAAAAATATTATTGGCAGTATGGTTACGGTGGTTATTAACCGATATCATAACGTGATCAATTCAGGTGAGAACTTCTTTTATTGCCAGTGAAAGAAACACAATGGAAACACGAAAAGTCACGAGTTGTGTGCGGCAAGTAGGTCCCTCATTCGATCACAAATTGACACTTTCATTGCATCCGAGAAATTGTCGTACTCGGGAGACGACTGAAGAACTCGATTATGAATATACACCAATATGTTTTCCTGGGTGCATCAAAATTAAGTCAGTAACAAATATAATAAGTCGATCACCGTGATTTCATGAAGTCCATAGACATGCGGGATGGACTGAAGACAGTGGTTCTGAAGTGATTGAATAACTTTTAGAATGAAATAAGAACACTACAATTGTACTTATTCAATTAGAAATCAGCTTGCCTTCAGCTCGTGGAGATTGTAATTATCAGCATACATCATCTTCTCTCCAATGTTAAACTGAGTGGTGGCCTTCAGAAAATTCTCACACAGAGCAACAACTCCCTACAATGGGCTAAGTAAGATATCAGTTATGATTCTTTGATACTATATTCAAGATGTTTGCTGGGAATGATTGAGTTCAATTATTTTCTAAATCATAATTTACAATTCATTCGTTCGAAAAATACTACATTGACCTACTTATGAAAATAAGGAACGTGCAAAGGATAAATGTTTTAAAAAAACATTTGAAGCAGTTTACCCTCATCTGGAATTGAACTGAAAGCTTCAGAATGTAAGGGACAGATAGCTCTGAAGTAGAATTGAGACATACACTATTTACAGTAGATAAGCATGATAGCAGTTAGATCTGACTTAAATAACTATCAAAATGTTTGAGCAATTGCATTAAATTACTCGGTATTATTATAGAAACAAGCACCTGTTATCGGTGTAAGACTGGGATGAATCACATTGAGGAGATCGACGAATTCCTGAAAGATGTAATGTTCTTCCACCTTATTCGCAAAAGGGAAATAAAACATTTTTCTGAACAATTTTTTCTCCGCAAATCTACATTATCGCATACATCACTCGCCTCATAGACAATGTCATTGAGACCCAGCTTATCCTTTCCATTTAAAGCGAATTCTCCGAAGAACAGTGCAGCGAAGACGGGAGAGTGCATGGCCAGAAGCTGAAACTTTCCATTTCAACTAAAAAATACAAATATCATATTCCAGTGGATCCTGAAAATTGTGCCCTTCGCATCACGATATAAGATCTTTCAGAGTTGAAAACGCATAATATTTCAAAATAATCGATTCAAACGAGGTCATTTACTAAATTTCTGACCTCCTTGCTAACGTGCAGCTTCTTTTCCTCGACGATGAGGATGACATTGCTGAATTGAGTAGGCATAGCGAACGGATTGGAAACGCCAGCCATTGTACAGCTGGAAATAATAAATTAAAAGTATGCACATCCTTCATTTCAAAATTGACATAGTATGACAAAATGATAGCCGCTGAAAAAAATATTTTTTAGCAGCATGGTTACGGTGATTATCAACCGAGTTCATTAATTAATCAAGTCGTATTAGAACTTCATTTATTACCGGTGAGAGGAACACAATAGAAACAAGAACAATGAACGACAATCAATATCTTCTTTTTAACTCATCAATGTGAACACATCTTCCATAGGTTCAGAGAGAAAAAACAATACGATAAATTTACAGTATCATCATTATGATATTTGATTCTTCTGAATCTAATAGCAATTATTAGCTCTACAGCGGTTGGTCCCGACTTCCATTACTTTGTTCAAAAGACCAAGCTTCGTAGCATCAGAGAGACTGTTGTAATCAGGCGAAGTCTTAACATTTTTGAATAATAAATTTAACAGAAATTCTAGAGAATGGAATAACAGAAAGAGTGATAAAAACTAACCTTGAGACGAAGCACATCATGAACACACAAGAATGAATCGAAACAAAATTTCTGAAGCATATTATATAAGATACGAATAAACAAGAAAATCTCGCCTTGAGCTTCTCCAGATTGTATTTCTCAGCCAGACGCAACTTCTTCGCCATACCTCCCTGCACATCTTCAGTTCGCAAGAAATATTCTGCTTGATTGATAGCACTCTGAAAAAAGTTCGATGTGTGAAGATACTACAGTCATTAATCAAAATGTGCACTGGCCACTCTTTGAATACATGTGAAGGTTGAAATATTTTGAAAAATCCAAATATTCCCGATAGGATTGAGAATTTAGAGATGGAAACACACGTCCATCTGGAGTCGATCGGCGAGATTCAGAATATGAGAAACAGTAGTATCTAAAAATCTTATCGGGCATAATATCGGAATCAATTGGTACCTGTAATCGGTGCCCATCCGGGATGAATCACATTGAGAAGATCGACGAATTCCTGAAACATTAATCTACCAGCATCCGTTGAGTGAAATAATCTTATTGATGATGATGTTTAAAATATCTTGCAATTTATTTTTTATTTGTAGCAATTGAAGTTAGTAAAGGACACACCGCAGCGGTTACATGTTCCATCGCATACTCCTTCTTTTCCTTGTCTGCGAATTCGCCAAAGAACATTTCAGCGAAGACAGGAGAGTGCATGGCCAGATACTGAAGTAGATAATTTGAAATGTGCTTTATTATACACTATTATATTACGAGGTCGACTTTGTATTTTCATTAACGATATAGGCTCCGTTTTTCGAATCCAAAATATTCCATAGAGCTCATCCCAGAAAATCACCTCCTTGTTCACATAAAGTTTCTTGCCCTGAACGATGAGGACGACATTGCTGACTGCTCTTGGCTCGGTGAAGGAGTAGCAATAAAAATCCATTGTTTGGCTAAATTGCAAAATTAAATCTACAGAAGAACAAAAAAAGTATAAAAAAAGTAATAACAGATAGCGAAGCAAACTCTTAATACAACCAGGAAGTGATAAATAAACTCATAAATGCGTGCGTCTGAGCACCATGTGCGACCAACTCTAGAACATTACCTCCACATAATATGATTAAACCTTTCGGATAGCAGTAGCGGGTTGAGAACCCGAACTTCAGAGGAACATGTGGCACGACAGCGCGAAAACTTCATTTATTCCAGTGGTTCAACAAACAAAACAAGTGCAATAACAAGGACGTGGTAATTATTTAGCGGTTTAATCGGAGAAAAGAAATTCCCAGAAACGGCGCATAACGGAGGGCTTTCTCTGAACACGTTTCATCGTTTCAACATATACCGGATTATTGAGTGCGCGCCAGCGCGAAATGAGTTTCTTCATTCGATCACAAATCGCAGCCTTCGTAGCATCCGAGAAATTGGCGTACTCGGGAGACTCCTGAGCAAAATTGAATTTCTATAATGCTAATTTTTCATCCGAGTTTTTTCGCGATGGTTTGAAATTCTCTCCAAATTTATATCAATTTCCAAAACACACCGTGATCAAGTCCAGGTCGGTAATTCTATCGATATACTGAAGACAGTAGTTCTGAAACGAGTAAGGTAATCAGACCGAATCGAGTTGGAGCATGATAATATTCTTAGTTTGTCGCGTTGCACACACGTGGTCTTACCTCCAACTAGATTACTTAGGCTTAGGCTGCATAGGGATATGCTTACAATACTTGAGCTTGGATTTTGATTACTTGGTTAGGTTCTTGGCATTGGCCCTAAAAGGGCTTAAAGGGTCAAGGGGAGGGGCGGATCTTTGTAGCCTTCTAGTATTCAAATGGCTGATCCGAAAGGATATTTTTTTAAACTCCATTTCTATGTCACAGTTAGTCATACCATCGGACTTAATTTTATTAATATGTTAATTATAACAACAAAAATAGCTCACCGTAAGGTTGACGAAATTGTACTGATCAGCTAGGATCAGCTTATCCAGAAAGTTGAACTTATTTGTCGCCTTCAGATAATTCTCCGACTTAGTCAGAACACCCTGGAGTTGACTTTTTAACACTGCTGAAGTATGTTACTAGTGATCAATGAAAATTAAATTTTCCAATAATTAGGATTCAATAAAAACCAAATTCCCAAGAGAATATTAAATATTTCATTTTTCTATTTAAATATCAAAAGAACAAGTGTTTCCTTCCTCGGACACTAAGAGTGCGTCCTTTTTTCAAAAGTACCTTCATCTGAAATTGATCGGAGAGCTTCAGAATATGAGAGACAGACGTTTCTGAACAAGAAAGTAAGGAACAATTTCAAAATATTTTAGTGAACAACACAAATAAATAGATCGACAGTAATTATTGTAAACAACAGAATCCTATGCTACTTCATAAATTCATACCTGTAATCGGTGAAAGACTGGGATGAATAACCTTGAGGAGGTTATTCAATTCCTGAATAATAAAAAATTATCTTTCGTTATCAACGGTTAAATCTGCTATATTTTTTCGGGAACACTTTTGATAGTTTAACGAAAACGATCAACCTCAAAAACGGCGTCCTTGATTTCCACTTCATCCTTCCCATTCTCAGCGAACTCGCCGAGGAACATTGCCGCGAAAACAGGGGAATGAGCAGCCAGATACTGAAATATTATAATAGACCGGCAGATAAAAATATATCTGTACTTTAGAAGTGAGGGGCCCCTTCCTAATAAAAGATGTGTAACAAGAACAAAAAAATTGATCTAACAGTTTTAAATTTGAAAAAGAGAATTGATCGGAATTTCCCCGAATATTACCAAGCTCCACACCCTTTTCCTCATAAGCTTCACTAATGTCTTATCTGCATTCTTAGGCACATATTATTTTGGTTCTACTTAGGCTGAAAAGAATTATATGTTTTTTTCCATCTTAGCTCCTTCTGAACGTGCAGTTTCTTGCCCTCGACGAGGAGGACGACATTTCTGAATTGAGAAGGAGCAGCGAAAGGGTTCGAAACGTCAGCCATTGTGAAGCTAAATTGACGAAAAGACCAACTATGCACAAAAAATATATACAAGAAATTTATTCGAATTCGACGCGAAAATCTGCGATTAAATAAAGAAAATTTGAAACAAAGATAATTGTTGAATAAAATAAGTATTATTACGGTAACCGCTGACCGAATGCATCAACAAAGCATAATACATGTTTCCAACTTATTTTATTGCGAGTTCAATAAAACAACGAGAACAAGTAGTAAATAACAATGAGTAAAGGGATGCTGTCAGGTAACAAATTGAAATGCGGACTAAGCGAGCGTGCTTTCAATAGAAAACAACAACAAACTGCTTAGATCCTGTTCTTATGACTAGAACAATTGCAGTTGGAGTTAAGATACTCATCAGGGCCGAGGTCCTTAACTTTCTCAAGAAGCTCCAGCTTCATAGCATCAGAAAGAGAGGCGTACTCGGGACAACGCTGAAATTTGCTTATTCGAAATGAAAATCATTGCTATAATTTTAAGAATTTTACAACTGACCTGCGCCTTCCATACTTTTTGATGCAGTCGATAGAATAGAAACACTCGTTCTAAAAAATGTAAAGTTTAAAGTATGAGTACTGAAAAATTGCCTTTAGTTTCTGCAGATTGTAAGTATCAGCCAGGATGAGCTTCTCGACAACATTGATCGTCGACTCCGTCAACAGATAATGCTGACAATGATCGAGAATACTCTGATATAATCATTATTAAATTTTGTGATGATTATACCAATCGATACAAATGAGTTGTGACCTAGACATCTTATCTTAATTTTAAATGCTACCTTCATCTGGAATTGATGGGAGAGCTTCACAATGTGTGAGACGGTAGAGGCTGGAAAAAATGGACTTTATACTTCATACAGCATGATAAATTAACCTCTGATCCGCGTGAATCCGGGATGAATCATCTTGAGTAGATCAACGAATTCCTGACAATTTCTCCACATTTTTATAAATATTCTCTCGTGTTCTCTCGTAAGAGGCGTGATATATCACGCCTCTTACGAGAGAATCGAACAGATTCTGGCAAAGCGACCGTTTTTCAGTTTCCTGTTTTCGACGTTTTTGAGGTCCTCCAAGGTCAACTAAGACCCCCGTGACTACAGCTGTTTCTCATCGGGCTGCTGCACCGGTCGCTCGAGCACCTTATCCTTCGAAAATTAACTTCTGGCTTCAAAACAAACATAATGTTGTCATTTTTCGAATTCCGGGCTATCTTTGCGTGCTCTATAGACCTATCCAATTCATTTGTCCATGTTTTGGGTCCTTAAGGTGCTACATTCAACTGGGCATAACGCAAAAACCGCTCGAAAAGCCACTGATTTTTTGGATGGCTTGATTCGCCTTCTCTAGGCGCGTCGTTTAAGGGTCTGAGCTCCCATATCTCGAAGGATAACTTAGTTTCCATAGCTAAAAATGTATTTAGATGATTTGAACTTATTTTTCCCTGTGTAATTTCATTGTTCGCCCTCTCATTCTATGTGAAACTGATCCGAAATTATTGAAAAGCCGAGCGAGCGCGAACGAACAACGAGAAATGATAGGGTGAACAATGAAATTACACAGTGAAAAATAAGTTCAAATCATCTAAAAACGTTTTTAGGTATGGAAACTAAGTTATCCTTCAAGATGTGGGAGCTCAGACCCCTTAAACGACGCGCCTAGAGAAGGCGAATCAAGCCATCCAAAAAATCAGTGGCTTTTCGAGCGGTTTTTGGGTCATGCCCAGGTGAATGTAGCACCTTAAGGACCCAAAACATGAACAAATGAATTGGATAGGTCGATAGAGCACGCAAAGATAGCCCGGAATTCGAAAAATGACAGCATTATGTTTGTTTTTAAGCCAGAACTGAATTTTCGAAGGACAAGGTGCTCGAGCGACCGGTGCAGCAGCTCGATGAGAAACAGCTGTAGTAACTAATCCAGTCACGGGGGTCTTAGTTGACCTTGGAGGACCTCAAAAACGTCGAAACTGAAAAATGGTCGCTTTGCCAGGATATTTTGCCTTCCATCTTCCTTTCAGTTTGACCGATGCCCTTCCGTATATTAATTACTAATGAGGCCTTGCATACTCTTTCATATGCGCACCATATCAGCATTGCCCAATCGGAGAGGCGAGAGCAGGACAAAGTTAAAATTGCGAAAATTTATCCATCGAAAACGACACATTTCTCAATATTCTGTTTCCTCGTAAGCATGAATGCTCAATTCCTGGTGGTTATAAGAAGCTCCCATCTTTACCCTATACATACTTTTTCTCATGGGTGATGGAAGTTACATACTTTTGAGGTATGCATTGATCTGTAAATAACTACATATTGCATTTTTGATGTTGATTTCGCATATTTTTGAAAAATGAGAAATTCCAATTTTCTGAAACGAGAAAGGTGCAGTCGCCAATATTTTTTTCTGAGAATAAAGCCTCTTGGTGGGTGAATATATTGCACTGACAGTGAAGCATGTATGCTTGGTCTTCGATGTAAAAAAATCCGAAAAAGTTTCATGTAGTCAGCATCGCCAGCATATTTTCAATAGCATGTAATTCGGTCCAAACTTAATCGAGGCACAGTTGAAACATATTTTCTGAAAGGGTATACGTAATACTTCTCAAACATCAGTATGGGCAGGTTTCGTGATTTTTTCCAACAAATATCCAGCAAAATAAATTTAATGCAAAATTGTGAGCATCAATTGCAATTGGTTTTTATCATAATGTATTGCGTTGATTGCGATATCGGATTGATTGAAATGTGTGTATCCTCTAAACAATGCTGTGTTTGTTAGTCATTGTGATTTGGAACGAGAGAATTATGATAATTCAAAGTACGGACACAAAAAACCGCAAGACTTTCGCACCAGCCTGATACTAAATGAAATATATATTTATTTATAATGTAATTATTCACCTTCTTGTCGACGTGCAGTTTCTTGCCCTGCACAATGAGAACGACGTAACTGAATTCATCCGGAGTCTCGAATGGATTGGAAACGGCAGCCATTGGTCAACTGAGCTTGAAAAGTCAATTATACTCTCGAAACGAGCGCCGAATTGAGGAATATCATAAACTTTGAAATACAGGTATAGCTACGGCAGTTACTAACCGTTTTGATCAACAAATGAACAATTTCGAAGAAAATGTGTTTATTATCAGTGAGCAATCAAGATGGACACCTTTAGGAACACCTTTAGGAAACAGCAAATGCCAAAGAGATGCCCAATCTACGCATTATCAGAATCGGAAATAAAAAGATGCTCAAAAGTGGGAGGTTAATCACTATCTGACTCGGAATCGGACACGACCAGACTCTGATACTCCGCGGGGATTCCGCACTGGCAGGGAGACGCGTGTCCATGCATGTTAATGGGGGTCTTGCAGGAAATGAGCTGCATCAGGCGATCACAGATCGATGCATTGGTTGCATCCGAATGAATAGCGTACTCGAGAGACTTGACCTGTAAATATCATTGCATAAATAGCGTAATACCTATTGGTTCCGCTCCGTGATCTCGGGATATCACAAAATGGATGCTTCGTGAGTGACGCCATTTGTAATTTGTCGAAAATTTTATCAGACCTGGGTGAATTCTCCCTTCGATTATATTATCGTTTCCAGGAAGTTTTTATTGCAGGATTGGTTGGAAAATAGAATAACTACAGTACGAAAAGGGTGAAGAAATGCTCCATCATATTCATATTACTCAAAAAATATAAATACCTTGAATGAACGTAATTCAAACACACACGTGATCCTCTAGAGACAGTTGTGCTGAACGAATAGAATTATTTTCAATTTTCAATTTTATGTATTTTAAATGTTCATAGATCATAATTATCTAATCGGGAGAAGCTGCCATTCATACTTTTTCATACTCAATTGTTCCCAATACATGTAATGCGTACTCCTCCGAGTTTAGGGGAAAGGTCGATAAAGCGCAAAAAATGAGAGCGCGGAGGAAGTCTATTGCGCCTTACTATCATGTCAATGCATGTTGTGATATCCTCTCACCCTAAGCTTCCGTAGATTGTACTGATCGGAGAGGAAGAGCTTCTTCTTGTTCTTGATTCCAGTCGAGTGCAACAGAAAGAGCTCCGATTGGTAGAGAGCGTCCTGAAACACGATTTCCATTGTTTGTTAAGAAATTAAGGAATAGTATTACTTAAAATGTGTAAACAATGCCAATACACGTTGTGATGAGAACACGAGTTGCCAAAAGATATTTTTATGGAATACCTTGGTCTGAAATTGATGTGCAAGCTTCAGAATGTAACGTACGGTTGCGTCTAGAACATCTTACTTTAACTCCATAAAATTATAATAAAAAAATGGCGCTCAAAATTTAGTATTAAAATTTAGGTTTCACTTATTTAATTCCGTATATATGCTTGAACAAAATTAAAGTCTGGATCACCTCATATGCAACATTGTTGATCCTAACTTCTTCAACTTCCTTCTCTGCGAATTCGCCAAAGAACATGGCAGTGAAAACGGGAGAATGGATGGCCATAAACTGAAAAGATTTCACACTCGCAAAAGCACCCTGCCTACACACGAGCGGACACCACCACATGGGATCACGGGAGGGTGACAATTGCAAAAACGACAATTGCACAACTCGTTGCCGTTCGCTTGATAGCAGGCCAAGGAACTTGGGAGTTGTATCAATGTAACCCGTGCGTGCTCCCCCACACTTGCATGTATGTATATTGCTGCTATTCGATCTTGAGTTTCACTCGTCACCAACGACCAGGGGTTCATGGTCCAAAATTAAGAACTTTAGTGGAAAATCACGGGTAGATAAACAGAGAGTACCGTAACAAATCGATATTCCAGTACCCCAATAGCTACAGTATCCTAGTAACATGGGTATCGATTGGTTACGGCATTTGGTGTTTATCTATCCATGATTTTCCACTCAAATTCCCGATTTTGGACCATGAACCCCCGGTCGTTGGTGGCGAGTAAAACTCAAGATCGCGTGGTAACAAGACATATACATGCAAGTGTAGGGGAGCACACACTAGTTACTTTGATACAACTCCCAAGTTCCTAGGTCTATTATCAAGCGAACAGCAACAAGTTGTGCAATTGTCGTTTTTGCAATTGTCACCCCCCCCCCCCCCCGGGATCACTATTATTCTCTGACCTCCTTGTTGACGTGCAGTTTCTTGCCTTCGACTATGAGAATGGCATTGCTGAATTCCGATAGAGCATCGAAGGGATTGGGAACTTCAGCCATTGTTCAACTGAATTGAAACGTATTAGCTCGATGAAAAGGCTCCGGATATTTCCAAGAATGCATTTAACCTCAATGATATAAATGTAAAAATCACCAACTAACACATCTTTCGTCGGCCTGATAACAAATATTAGATATTATGACGGTAATCGACAACCGTTTTCTGCGATCTAGACTGATTATAGAGCACTTTTTAATGTCAATTGAATGTCATGAGACAATTAAACTATATGATGCAACTAATATAAGAGCACATGAACGAATAGCTACACAATATTCTAAAATATATATCATACGACAATTAAAAACACCGAATGATCAATCAGGTATGAGTCCCTAGCAGTCGCACTCGCAATACTCCATATAGTGCAAACAAATCATTCTGTTCACGATATGATCCTCCATTAATGAGACAGGCTGTAGTTCTGAAAGCGAGAAATGAATAGCATGCTGACACAATGAATGCATCGTCACACGAGAGAGAGAGTTCTCTCTGTCTATACACTCTCTCAGTGCAAAATTCCCTTGAACGACATCGAAATAACCGAAACATACGTAGCATATTTCGAGACAATCGAAGACACACGTGAGTGAGTCCACTGCGGATTCCTAGAAAAAATTGTATCAAAAAATTACGACAAACATAACTTTGGTATAGATCGCACAAATTAAGAACAAGTTAGAGCACAACTTGTAAACAGTTACCTGCCTCCCCTACGCTCAAGTAGATTTACAACTTGTAAACTAGTCTGATTGAGTCTTTTCAACTTGTAAATTAGTCAATCAAACTAGTTTACAAGTTGTCAATCGACCTGAGCGTAGGGGGAGGCAGATTACAGTTTAGAAGTTGTGCTCACTTGTGCGACCTACACCAGAGTAGATACTAGAACTGAAACGGTCAGTTTGGCCATGCCTTTACGACATTGTAGAATGTCGTGCTATTCCTTACATTAACATCCTCGATATCGTACACGTCAGCCAGCATCAGCTTCTCGCCCACGGCCACACTGTCGGTTCTACGAAGGAAGCGAATCTCGCATATTCAGTCATTCGCAATTTTAATAGTAATTAATCCATGTTCCTCTTTTTCATTATGTTCCACGTTAATTCTACTACACCCGAAGCTCGACCATTCAATAGGTGAGGTTCCTTAAAATTTGAAATGTACAAAAATAGTACCTTCATCTCAAATTGAGTGGCGAGCTTGAGGATGCACGAGACCGAGTCGGCTGGAAATGTAATTTGTAGATAAAAATTGTTAATATAACGGCAAAATGACGACAAAATGAGCATTTTCAAAGCAGAATGGAGCAGAATCAAATGTTATAAAATATTTCTAAATTTCAAAACAAAATTTGGTACCTGTGATGGGCATGAATCCGGGATAGATCACACGGAGGAGGAATTCCTGAAATAAATTTTGGCAAAATTATTATCCTTTGAATAGCTGTGTTTGGCTCTCTGTGCCCGATGCTCTCTCAAGTTTCGTTCATTGCTCGCTTTCTCTTGTACTAGGTCGGTGATTATTCGTGGAATCGAGAGTGGATCAGGATAGCTTCTACATAAAACGATTGTTTATGAGTCATTACGAAGTACCGCGAAGTAATAAAACTGGCCTCGTAAACTACATCCTTAAGCTCGAATTCTTCTTGACCTCTAGCTGCGTAATCATCGAAGAATAAATTGGCAAAGATGGGAGAGTGGATAGCTAGGTACTGCAAAAAAAGTGGTTCACACTTTTTTCAACAAAACCATATTTTTCAATATCGATTCTCGATAACCACTCAAATAGCATCATTAATATTCTCAAACCTCCTTATTCACGTGCAGTTTCTAGCCCTCGATGATGAGGACGACATTGCTGAATTCTGATGGAGCAGTGAAGGGGTCGGTATCACCATTTACGATTACCTAAATTTAATACATTACATAAATATAGATACTATTCATGGACAAAAGGATGAATCCAGGTACAAACTCGCATATTCTCCATTTTTCTCATTGCACGTTCACAGATCACTCACAAACAATTTTATTCCTCTCCGGACTAGTAAGATAATAATACTGTAATCAACTTGCCTTAAAATTCGGGGGCAGATTGTATTTGCGAGCCAATGCTCCTTTCTTTCGATCATTAAACTCATAAGTATGTCGTAGGTAGAGCACCGCCCGATCGATAGCCACCTGCGATATTATTCTTAATTTGATATAAACGAAATCTGAAAATAGTAAAAACAATAGAAAAATATTGTAGATTCTTATCCTTATATCAACACTAAGAATATGTAAACTGTTCAAAACAGTGATTCTTAAATTCATTAAAACTAATCTGCATCTGGTACTTATGTGCAAGTCTTAGAATGGGCTTGAGCGAGGTTCCTGGAAAGAAAGCACACCACATTTTATTATTAAAATTATACAACATTTCGTACCTGTGATTGGTTTGAATCCAGGGTAGATCACACTCAGCAGTTCGATGAATTCCTGTGAAACAATTTTAAATTACATACTGTTGAAATTTACACGATAGAAATATTTTTTGTTATCCATTTCTATTCATTTCCAAACGAAAAAATCACTTTCCTTCGCTAGTTTAAATTTTTCGCCCCAAATAGTGAGAAACATGAACTAACCCCACATGAAGTATCCTTGATCTCCACTTCTTTCTTTCCCTTCTTCGCAGCATCATCGAACATTTTAGCGAGCACGGGGGAGTGAATGGCAAGGTACTGTAATCAAATATTTGTGAGACTATCGAAGAATGAAAAGATTAATCAAACTGTAGTATGAGCGTGCATCATTTAATAAAAATATCTAAAACGTTTCATGTTGAAATTCCTCCTCTTATAAAAAGCGGGACGAAATTCAAAATTGATCTTAGCCTAGGAAACAAAACCTGAAAGTTGATTAATTATGTGTCAAATAAATTGAGAACCAGACCTCCTTGTTCACATGCACTTTCTCGCCTTTGAAATTGAGGACGAAATTGATGAGTTCAGTGGGAACAGCGAACGGATTGTCGTACATGTCCACCTTAATTAATTTCAATTTAATAAGTAAAAATGCATTTTTATAAAACCTTGAGCTTCGATAGATTGTAATTCTCGGCCATTCTTATCTTCTCGTACTCATCGATATCTTCTGCACTCAGAAGGAAAATCTCCGCTTGATCACGAGCCTCCTGCAATATGTTCATTGTGAAATAAACTATACAAATAGGGCGATGTTAAAAATCATTATAAAGATCGGATCTTTATCGCGGATCCTGTTGGAGAAGTATGTAAAGTTCGGGTCTTTGCCCTTATAACATGGAATAGCACTAAAGAAGTCATGTCCATGCATAACGGTACAAAATATAAGGTCTACAATTTTACAAAAATTGAAAGTATATTTTTATTAGAAAACGAACTTTCACTTGGAACCGATCGGCGTGCTTGAGAATATGAGGGACAGAATCAGCTGTAAATAAGTAAAATTGGAAAAAATATAAACTGCAACAATAAGAAAAATAACGAACATGTAATATTCGATACGCCGGGATAGATCAGCTTCAGTAGATCAGAGAATTCCTTAAAAAATATTTTGGTAGATATATTGGAGGACCAAATATTCAACTGTTTAGCTTTTGCTTGCCCCCTATTGTATTAGGTTGTAAAGTCGCCTTCACCATATAGAGAACCGTCTCTTAAAGGCTCTAAATTCGCTTGACAAGACTGAACATTTTAAATCGTCAAACATAGACTGACTTCATAGGCGACATCCTTGATCTCAATTTCTTCCTTTCCATTCTCAGCGAAATTACCGAAGAACATGGCAGCAAATACAGGGGAGTGCATGGCCAGATACTGAACAAACAAAAGTAAAATCAACTGTGACTATAGTCTAAATAAACTAATTTTTAATTTTAAATATACAAGAAACCATTAGTCCCCAACCTCCTTGTTAACGTGTAGTTTCTTTCCATCGACGATGAGGGTGACGTTGCTCAATTTGGTAGGAGTGGCGAAGGGATTGGGAGCCTCAGCCATCTTAATTTACTATTGGGGTGTCCGGAAAGTTAGTATAATTTTTTGTTTTTATTTTTTATTCAATGCTTTACAATTCTCAGTGACCAATGTATGCCCCCTTCTTTCTCACTACCTCCCTCCAGCGATTGGGCAGGGTCTCGATTCCTCTCTTCCAGAATGCGGGTTTCTTCGAGACCGCCCAGTTCACGAAAGCCCTCACAACTTCATCTCGATTCTTGAACTTCTTTCCTTTGCAGAAGTCAGAGAGAGAGCGGAAGCAGTGGTAGTCGCATGGGAAGAGATCCGGGGAATACGGTGGATGGGGAATCCTCTCGATCTTCAGCTCGTCCATTTTCTTCTGGGTCATCTTCGCTCGATGTGGGCGAGCATTGTCCATCAGAAGAAGAATTTTGCCCTGGTTCAGGAGTCTGGGAGGGACTCTGATCGCGACATCTTCCAGTTGTTCAGAGAAGAGGTCGGCATTGATGCTGGTGCCAGGGGCGAGGATCTCCCAGTAGATGGGACCGAGCACTGAGAAGAAGAAGCAGAGGAGTTCCTTCTTTCCGTGCTCTTCCTTCTTCGGGACGGGCGTGGGCTTCTCATCTGCATCCACCCATTGCAGTCTCCTCGCAGGGTTATCGTACGTGATCCACTTCTCATCTGTAGCGATGATGGAATTGACCCATCGAAGATTGGATCTACGATGGAGTAATTCCCGACAGACTTGAACACGATTTTTCAGCTGTTCGGGGGAGAGGTAATGGGGAATCACTTGTGGGAGTTTCGGCTTCTTCCCAGATCGATGGAGGATATCGTACACCGTTGATCTGGGAGTACCAGTATCCTTCTTCAACTCACGCACACTGGCCATGGGCTTGCGCTTCAGTGTGCGGAGAACGAGAGGCTGATCGAGGGAGGGAGGGCGTCCAGAGCGGGGTTGATCATCGAGACCAAACTCCCCTTTCTTGAAGCGGGAGAACCACTTATAGCAGAAGGGTATGGAGGGGGCGTCAGCTCCTTCCGACTGGGCCAGGGCAGAATGGGCCTCCTTCACGGATCGGCCAAGACGGTAGTAATGAAGTAAAACTGCTCGGAGTAAAACTGCTGGGAGTCCATCACAAGAATCAATGTAGCAACTAGAAGACTGATTAAATCCTCTCACTACTCAACATCAGAATGATGCAATACATTGTTGACAAACAGATTGCGCAATCACTGCATTTGATCGCGACCTGACTTTTTTCCGAAGCATTATACGAACTTTCCGGATACCCCAATATTTATAATCGGATATTAAATATCGCCCTTAATATTATATACCAAGGCTGCATGACGAAATAGTTATCATACGACCTAGTACAAAAAAGTCGCAATCTTCGCTTTTATTAGAACACGAAAGGAAAAATTCAAGATGACCTCACCATGCGTCTCTGCATGTTGAGCTGAGCGTGGAGAAACGGCTTCACATTATCGTCGACCTTCTTACTCGAACAGATGAAAATATGGCATTGTGGAGAACATCCTTCAACGATAAACATTAATGAATGGGCGCTAGGTCGGATGAGAACTATTTCATAATCTCGATTTTGGAATATCAAATGCGATATAACGGAGTAGTTCTCATCCGACCTAGAGCAGATAAATAAGTGGGCAGCTAATACATGAACTCTTATGCAATCATAATGATTATTACCAGTTAATTCGAGATTTCCCAACAATTTTTTATTAGTTAATATTACCTGCATTTGGAATTGATCAGCCAGTTTGACAAGATGAGTATCGTTGTTGTCTGTAATCGTGCATGAATAAAATGTGATAATCAAAAAATATTTTTCCATTGATTATTAAGGAACTGTGCAATCAATCAAATATGCATTAGGATTGGCTATTCGACGCCGGGTTGCAACGATTCAACGACTATTATTCGCTTGATTAGCAAATTCTTGGATAAAAAAGGTAAAGGTAAAAAAAAAAAACCTCGAATAGCCAACCCCATCATGCCTGATTAACTATCCCCTCCTCCAAGTAAATTTGCACGTTTAAATAAATATTTTTCAAACCTGTAACGGGCGAATATCCAGGATGAATCACATTTAGAAGATCGAGGAATTCCTGAAAAAAAGGAAAGATAATTCCGTAATAAAACTGAGAATATAACGGTAATGAGATAATAAATTTTCAATGTGTAAAAATGTTAATATTATTGATGGACAAGTTATCATGATACCACTTTGCAGCGTATTCTAATATCACAGTACTCTTTACAATAACTAGCTAGTGACTTCAACTAACCTCATACACAATATCCTTGATCTCGAAAACTTCCTTTCCCTTCTCTGCTGATTCACCGAAGAATATCGAAGCAAATACGGGCGAATGGATGGAGAGATACTGAAAATACTATATCGATAACAAAGTTAACTTATAAAAGTGAAAATCATGGGAAGTTATACATTAGAGATGACCATTCGATGCGAGGTAGTGATTATGCTACGCCTCTTCCTCTCCTAATTTCGCAGAGGGAGAGGCGTAGCGAAATCGATACCTCGCAACGAATGGCCATCCGTACTCGAAATAGAACTGTTCCTGACCTCCTTATTTACGTGCAGTCTCTTCTCCTCAACTACCAGTACGGCGTTGCTGAATTCGGTGGGAGCACCATATCGATTGGGAACGTGAGTCATTGGTCGCTCTGCTCTCTTGGGAGTGTGATCATTGCCGAGGAAATCGTCGTCGGATGACATAACCCTTAATTATTTTTCAATCGAGAGTGATAGATTTTTTTAATGAGCGAGCATTTGCGATATGCAAAAGCGCACACTTGCTCACGCGAGAGCTCGAAAGATCACCTACACTAGATATGAGAAGTTTAGATAATATTTCACGGCAATAACTGACCGTTTCCTCAATTAAAATTGTTACGATAATTTGAACTATTTTATCATCACAATTAAAAGACGGATGAAGTGAATATTAAACACGCAATTTATGCTAGATACACACATCAAATATGAAATCCAGAAACGTGCCTGTGTAATCTGTGATAGAAGCTACAGCAAATGACAGTAATGATAGCATTTAGCTAAGGGAAAGTCATAGTGTTGTGGCACGAACGGCACTGGTGACGGCAAGGTGCTTTTCCAAGAGACATCATCTTATCGAAGATGACGAGCTTCAGAGCATCCGAGAGATGGGCATACTCGGGAAGGTCCTACGAAATATGTAATTAATGAAAAAAATGCAAAACAAGAAAATTAATTATTGATGATTCATAGACGGAATACCTTGATCGCATAAATATCATTAGCTGATTTGAATGAATTGAAACACTCGTCCTGAAATGAATATGCATTTGACTTCGAGAAATAACAAAGCAACTAAACGAAAAGAGTTGAGTGAAAAATGTGATTTACTCTGTCTGATAATTTTGAAAGCGCTGATTACTATTACAATTGTCACAAAAACGTTGAAACAACCTTAACCACAACTTGAGCTATCTCTCTCACTTTTGAATACTCTCCTATACACGCGACGCAGACGCAACGCGTCAACATTAGAATCCGGGATTTTGCCCTTCCCCACCTTGAGCTGCTGGAGACGGTACTGATCAGCCAGGATGAGTTTCTTCACAATGTTGAACTTGGCGGTCGTCTTCAGAAAATCCTCTGCCTTATCCATAACACCCTGGAATTATTGATGTTGAATTAATTCTTCAAATTCCTCTGAATCAAGCAGATAATTCAAATAGCTAATTTAAAAAAATATGCATTAATATACGGTGGCACGATCGAGAACTACTTCCAAAATATCCCAAATTTAATACTTCGGGAAATATTTAATTTTCCAATTATGATGTGAATCAATTCTATTACTAAATATGCTTTTTTATGCTGAAAGTCGAACCTTCATCTGGAACTGGTCGGCAAGCTTCAGAATGTGAGTGATGGAATTTGCTAAAAAAAAGTTAAATTATAAGATTTTCGATTTCAACTCAGCTCAAATAAGAGTTTAAAAGGGTAGGCTCAAATGAAAACACGAAAAATAACACTAAAATACGACTGATCAATATCAGGAACACATGGGAAATATACCTGTGATCGATGTAAGACGAGGATGGATCATGTTGAGAAGGTCAACGAATTCCTTTAAGAAATTCCATATTACTTTCTCTTATCCAAGCAAAAAGCGACAAGCAGAATTCTGTTAAAGCACAATTCCGATAATTTTTGCAGACCATAATAATCGTGCAATGTAAAGACATTCTCTTTGTAACCTAGCGTCTCCTTGAATCACATCAGTATTATGCGTCGCAAAAAGTAAACATAAAATTTTGAAAATAAATTGAATTATAAATAATACATTATCCAACCTTGTAGACGACATCCTTAATCTCCACTTCTTCCTTTTCTTTCTCAGCGAATTCTCCGAAGAACATCGCAGAAAAGACCGGAGAGTGAATGGACAGCAACTGAATAAAAAATAATGACCATTGTGGGATCTTAAGCAGCGAAAGAGAGCGAAGGCGCTGGGCGCTCTCTCGCACACCACGATACAATGATCATGACTTCTTTAAAAAAATCTCTAGAAAGCCGATTAACACCTCTACAAACAGTTACATAAATAAATAAAATGATTTGATTGTCCTCCGATTTCGAAAATCAAATGTCATCACACCTCCTTGTTGACGTGCAGTTTGTTGCCTTCGACGATGAGGACGACGTTGGTGAATTCCGTTGGAGTCGCGAAGGGATTAGAGACATCAGCCATTGCTCAACTAAATCGAAATAATTACTATGGTACCAAGATTTAGAGTTGGACAGGTATGCAATAAAAATACAGAGAATAAAGTATCGTAACGGCTCAATGACCGTTTTCCGCGAATCAATACAAGTTTAGAATCAGCAAATTCCTTTATTATGAGAATCAAGAGAAACGAGGAAAAGGATGATAACATTGACTAATCTTCATTTTAGTAAACCATTGTAACCCTAAATAAAAACACTCCGATATCAAGAATAGGTAAGATACAACCCGGAAATTTTTCTTTATGATGAAATATTTTAAATGTGGAAGGTACGGTATTGACCGATTTTATTCATCAAAACACATTTGTATTGAGAACTTCTTTTATTGTCAGAACAGGAAACGAGGGAAGGATAACCGTGCATAAAATGGAACGAACTGAAGTATCATCTTCTTACTATGCATAAAACATGGAAACATTGCAACAACGAGTGGTATAGACTTAGTTATTATCTCCATCGGAGCTAACCTCCACGGCCATGTTTTCATCCGAATCCGAGCTATCATCCTCATCAGAGGACCAATAATCATCACTCTTATCCTCGTCGAAGATATACTCCTCATCCATATCCTCATCCGCAGAGAAGCCGCACCAGCACACACCACCATTCAAATGCTCGCCATCATTTGCAAATACGAGTTCCTTCATCCTCTCCTTGATAGCAAGCTTCATTTTGTCAGAAAGCTTCTCGAAAGAGGACTAAGAGCGAAATATTTAAATAAATTTTAAATACATACATAATACCTCTAGATCCTGCATGTGAAAAGCGCAAGAGTATGAGCTGAGAATGTGGTCCTCAAATACAAACAATATGAAAAATAAAAATTATGAACAAGCAAAACTTTCCTAAGAGTATGCCAAGCCTTATTTCAATTCCCAATTGAAGAGTTAGGAGGTTATGAAGCACCCTACACAGAGACGCCACATCCATATCTAAACAGTATGAACATACTCACCGTGTAGTCCTTAAGATTGTACTTGTCAGCCAAGATAAGTTTCTCCGTCATCTCCATCTTAGAAGTACCAATGAGGAACAATTCGCATGAGCTGAGCGCGTCCTGTTATATTATAACTTAGAAATTGAAAATATTCTGTTATATTCTAACTGTCTAATCTGTCAGGAATCTCCGAAAAGTAATTAAAGAACGCGTGATTTTTCGCTTTCGCTTAGAAGGAACGCGCCGAACAGAGAGAATCTGTATTCCCACAGCTCAAAAGTTCCCGAACTTTTCCCGGAGATTTCTGACCGCTTAGACAGGTCGATTATAACTTAGAACTTTAAAACTTTAAAAAAAACTTCTCAGGAAATAAAGAATTTGTTAATAAAAAAACTTTCAAAAATTGATCCTTAATTTGGAACTGATCGGCCAGCTTTAGAATATGCGCGACCGAATCGGCTGAAAGATATTCGAAATAAACCGATTTTCGCAAAAAGAAGATACAATTGTTTGCAAGTTCATATCCACCAACCTCTAATAGCGGTGAGGTCGGGGTGAATTACATTAAGAATATCGAGGAATTCCTGGAAAAAATATGAACTATATACTGCTGAGTAACAAATACACCTCTGAATTGATATTTCAATATTGGATTCAGCTATCTAATCTCTATCCTATTCTTGAGGAACCTACTTCATAGACAACACCTTCGAGCTCGAATTCTTCCTTTCCTTTTTCAGAGAATTCACCGAAGAACAAGTCAGAGAAAACGGGCGAATGAGTAGACAGATACTGAAATTGGATAAATTAAAAGTGATGGGTAATGCATGTATATATTGAAAGAAATAAAAAAGCTCATCCATCTCAATTACATCTTTGTTGAGGTGCAATTTCTTGCCCTCGACGATGAGGACGACGTTACTGTATATAGTTGGAGTGGCGTAAGTGTTCCGAGTCTCAGGCATATCAACCTAAAAAATTGAACAAAGCGACAAAAATAATATTTTAAAAATTAGTCAAACGGTGACCTTCATTTCAAACTTCTCGCCCAACTTCCGAATGTGTAAGAGGAAATCTGAAAAAAAGAAAGTTTTTATTTATTTATACAATGTAGGAAATATAAACAAAATCTGTATGTCTAGCATATATTTAGGAAATATTAATGCACCTGATTGAACACTGAAGCCAGGGGTGATAATTTTGAGCAAATCAACGGACTCCTGAAAAGTGATTCAAGTTTTATATTTAAGCAGATGCTGGTTTAGTTAATGTTCCAAATAATATATACTCGAAAAAAAACAAAAACAACCGACATCATAGACAACATCCTTGATCTCCACTTCCTCTTTTCCTTTCTCCGATGATTCTCCGAAGAACATTCTAGCAAATACGGGAGAATAAACAGCCAGAAACTGAAAATTATGAATGATAGAAGTAAGAAAGAGAAGAGAAAAGGGAGCTCAAAATGAAATAACATGAACAAACATTATTACATATATCATTCGATTATGCCTAAACGGCCTCTACGGTAGATGTTTTATCTCGAAAAGTCTCAATAACATCACGAAGTAAATATAATAGAATATAAGAATATCAAGTTTGGAGCAAACGATGACATGCAAGTAAACGAAATCAAAGAAAACACAAAATTATAAATCAGGCCTCTTTCTGGACGTGGAGCTTCTTGCCCTCAACTATGAGGACAACGTTGCTGAACTTGGAAGGGGAAGCGAAGGGGTGTCGACCGTCAGTCCTTTTCGGCTGAATTCATCACACTTCCGGACCTTTCTAGCAAGCGTATTAACCCACCTTGAGCTTCGGCAGATTGTACTCCTCAGCCAGAATATGTTTCTCAATGGGATCGACTTCGTTTGTGTGGAGGAGGAAAAATTCGGATCGATCTCGCGCCTCCTGAAATGAAAAAAGTTAAACAATGAAATCCGAAATATCCCCATAGTGCATCTTCAACAAATGTAGAAAAATATGTATAAATGTATTGTTAGCACAATCCGTGTACAAGCAAAAATTGTACTAATAAGGCAAACAATTAATTATCGAGAACCTTCATTTGAAACTGATCGGCGAGCTTGAGGACGTAATGGACGGAATCGCCTGAAAGCATGATGGACAATTATAGTAATGCAAAAATATCCATCAACTGTAACAACCGCGCAACCGGGGTAGATCACATTGAGAAAATCGACGAATTCCTGACAAAAAAATCGTAAAACTCTGAATTTCCCAATAAAGATCGCAGAACATGCATTCAACGCATTTAAGGGAATTATTCCTAGAGCTTGGGGTTGGTCAAACCGAGCCGAGCCACTCGCGGGCCCGACTCTCAAACTCGAATGGAGTCTGAATGCTCGAGACGCTCGAAAATGGTGCTAACCCTCGACCAGTGAAGAGTCAAGCGGCTCGACTGGCCCGACTTAACTCGGGTCAACTCGAGCCGAATCGGGTTTTCTGAGTCGAGTACTCGAATATCGAATTGGTCAGATTTCACCAACCCGACTAGAGATGTTCCAAGATTTGAAAATTATATCCAACCCAGAAAGTCGAAAATTCAAACTGACTTCATAATCAACATCATTGATCTCAATTTCTTTCTTTCCATTCTCAGCGAAATTTCCGAAGAACAATGTAGAGAAGTAGGGCGAGTGAATAGAGAGGAACTGAAAATACAAATATTTGTAGTATCAATGGATCACTTAATGGTTTCTCTGTATTGTCGACATAGGGTGGGGGGTGCGTTCCAACGATTTGTAATTACAATTTTTTCCAACTCGCAGCGGCAGATGAACAGGGTCCATTTATGGCGAAAAAACAGGCGAAAAAAAAACACGAACAAATTTCTAACAATTGAACTAGTTTTCGCCTTTGCCATGAACGGATCCTTTCAACTGTTCTTTAGTTTAATATCACTGCTATTCAATTATAAATTAAAAATAGGCGCTGACCTCCTTGTTGACGTGGAGTTTCTTTCCCTCGATAATGAGTACCACATTGCTCAATTGAGAAGGAACATCGAAGGGATTGGGAACGTCGGCCATCTGATTTAACGAATCATCCATTCAAATAAATATTAGTCCAGTCAAAAACGGGATTGAGAAGGTAATGTTAACCTTGAAAATTCGGGCGGTGGGGAAAAAAAATCAAGAAATATTTCGAGGATAATATTAAAATGCTCTATTAAACGTTAAATGAACAGCTGTTGAATCAATGAAAAGAAAAATTAATAATTAAGGAAAAAAAATTTAAATTTAAGGAAAATCCGATGGGGCTCACTTGTATATTGAACAAAGTGGAGAGGAACAACTTCGTATCTTCATTAATATCATTATTTTTTTGAAGGAACAGATGGCACTTGCGGAGAGGGTCCTCCAAATAAATTTAAATAAAAATATTCTTGTTTGCTCTTAAAAATTAATGCATACTGGACAATGGCTAATATGTGACGGCGAAAAATATGAAAGAAACCACTAGTTAGGACCGCTTACTTTCATGCGAAATCGATCCGTAAGCTTCATAATGTGAGGGTACGTTGCGGCTAAAGTTTCGCTTATTTTTAAACAAAGGGATGATAAGGTGTGAACATTAAAGACATACAGTCGCGCCGGAAAGTCACCGTACACTTTTTGAATTTGTTGTATCTTTTTTGCCCAGGAAATGCATCATTCTGGCACACAGGTATGATGTACCAAATCCATCGGAGATTATGATCATTACAATGTGGTATGACGTCATCGCATAGTTATTGCGTAGTGATGACGCAATCAATCTGCACTTTTTCAAAACGGCATTATTCTTACATAGATTTTTTCCTGCTCGCCATACTTTCTATGAGTGGAGATATGACCGAGGCCTACCCAGAATAAATTTTTGAAGGTGCTGCTCGGTCGCACATTTGCTGCAGCGAAGCTACAAAACAGGGTCTGAAATTCAGAACTCGGCTTCTAGAGTAGCTAGAGACCCGTTTAAAGCATCAAAGTGATCGCCATCATGAGTACACATGATCCTGAGAATATGAATACAATATCTCATGATTTGCCCTCAGGGCATGAAAAAATCACTTTTTTTGCATGACCATTTTTTGGACATCCATAACTTTACGGAAAAGTTTAGTAAAAATCTGATTTTTATCTGTTAATGTTCAAAATGTATTGAAGAACTGATTTCCAACTTTTTAGAGCGTTTGGATATCTTTCCGGCCTGCGATGTGCGTTTTTCGATGGTATACTAGGGTCGGAAAACACCCTGTTTATGCACTCTCGTCGTCTGCACTCTCTCGCCCATAGGGGTAAACAAGGTGTTTCCCGACCCTAGTATACCTCCTAAAAACGCACACCGCGGGTCGGAAAGATATCCAATAGCTCTAAAAAGTTGGAATTCAGTTCTTCAATACATTTTGAACATTACCAGATAAAAATCAGATTTTTACTAAACTTTTCCGTAAAGTTATGGATGTCCAAAACATGGTCATGCAGAAAAGTGATTTTTTCATGCCCTGAGGGCAAATTATGAGATATCGTATTCATATTCGCAGGATCATGTGTACTCATGATGGCGATCATTTTGATTCTTTGAACGGGTCTCTAGCTACTCTAGAAGCCGAGTTCCGAATTTCAGATCCTGTTTTTGCAGCTTCGCTGCAGCAAATGTGCGGCCGAGCAGCATCTTCAAAAATTTATTATGGGTAGGCCTCGGTCATATCTCCAATCATAGAAAGTATGGCGAGCAGGAAAATATCTATGTAAGAATAATGCCGTTTTGAAAAAGTGCAGATTGATTGCGTCATCACTACGCAATAACTATGCGATGACGTCATACCACAATGTCATGATCATAATCTCCGATGATTTGGTACATCATACCTGAGTGCCAGAATGATGCATTTCCTGGGCAAAAAGATACAACAAATTCAAAAAGTGTACGGTGACTTTCCGGCGCGACTGTAGCTGTGCAAGGAACCGTTCCGGGGGGGGGGGGCATAGCTGTCCACGCCGGCGGCGTCGGCAGGTGGGTGGGCAAAAAATCCATGGTAGGTCATGGGTAGGTCAAGAATAATTACTGTACCAATCAATAGTACAGTACTTCCTGATATCGTTTATAGCTACCGTAACCCTGATTACCGCGAACTGATTTATTTCAAAAATTGAAAATACCGTACAAAAATTAAAAAATCAAAGTACCGTGACCAATCGATAGTACAGTACCACCAGATACCGTATCCCACCACCGTAACCCCGACTATCGTGAACGATCTTTATTTTTTAAGATGTCCTGGTGACGTGCACAATCGGTCTGGTGTCGTGAACGATCGATTGTACAGTACCCAACTGACTACCGTAACCCAGTTCCTTGGGTCAAACATTTTTCTAAATATCCAAAATCATTTAATAAAACTCCTAAATCGATCATAAATTGGTTCCACGCTAATTAGAGTTACGGTGGGATACTTCAAAATAATTTTATTATGGATTTAGAATTTTTAGAAAAATGTTTGACCCAAGGAACTAGATCTGACCCAAGGAACTGGGTTACGGTAGTCAGTTGGGTACTGTACAATCGAGCGTTCACGACACCAGACCGATTGTGAACGTCACCAGGACATCTTAAAAATAAAGTTAGTTCACGATAGTCGGGTTACGGTAGTGGGATACGGCATCTGGTGGTACTGTACTATCGATTGGTTACGGTACTTAGATTTTTTAATTTGGGTACGATATTTTCAATTTTTGATAAAAATCAGTTCGCGGTAATCAGGGTTACGGTAGCTATATACGGTATCAGGAAGTACTGTACTATTGATTGGTACAGTACTTAATCTTGGCCCCCCCGACAGGTATGCTCCCCATACCATGGTCATGGTGACAATCATAGTAGGTCATGGGGAGGTCAAGACTAAGTACCATAACCAATCGATAGTACATTATTGATTGCTACCTTATATGGCTACCGTAACCCTCAATTATCGCGAACTGACTTTTTTTGTTATATATTTTATCTACGCTCGGCGGCGCAACGAAAGACGAATAATTACTTATGTGTTATGATACAAGAGAGTTGACTCTCCTCACACTGAGGTCGAATACGATAGGAAGGGGGGAATGAGGGGAAAGGAGGTGCAATCGTAAAATGCGAAGATCCAATCGGCTGGTCTCATCTGTCTTCGTCTGGTCTGATGGGGAGTTTTATCGAGGAGGAGGCACTCGAGGTAGACCAGGTAGACTCTGCTCCGAGAACCAGCGTCAGGGGATCTCTAAAGGGGGGGAGGGGGTGAGAGTGAAGGAATGTGGTAAGGTAGTGGAAGGAGGGAATACTATTGGAAAAAATATTTCCGAAAATTAAATTCTAGAGTTTAAAAAAAATTAAAAAAAGTCCTGAAACCGTGTTCAATCGATTCTACAGTACCTAAGTAACTACCGTAACCCAGTTCCTTGGGTCAGATCCAGTTCCTTGGGATAAACATTTTTCTAATAATCCAAAATTAAGCCGACAAATATTTTGTATCATACTGTTTCTCTAATTACTGTTGAATAACTTTGCGTCAGGTTTGGGATTTTTAGAAAAATGTTTGACCAAAGGAACTGGATCTGACCCAAGGAACTGGGTTACGGTAGTTACTTGGGTACTGTAGAATCGATTGAACACGGTTTCAGGACTTTTTAAAAATAAAGTCAGTTCGCGATATTCGGGTTACGGTAGCTATATACGGTATCTGGGGGTACTGTACTGTCGATTGGTTATGGTAATTAAACTTTTTAGAAAAAAACTCAGTTCGTGATAATTGAGGGTTACGGTAGCCATATACGGTATCAATCAATAATGTACTATCGATTGGTTATGGTACTTAGTCTTGACCTCCCCATGACCTACTATGATGTTCACCATGACCATGGTATGGGGGGGGCCTTCCCGGGAAGGCCCCACGGAACGGTTCCTGCACAGCTATGATTAAAGAATATTCACCAACCGGAAATCGACGAATATCCAGGATAGATTATGTTCAAGAGGTCGAGAAACTCCTTGAACAGACAAATATCAGTAAACATTATATACATAGTTGCCCACGCCGGCGGCGACACCCATGACCCCCTCATACCCCCGGTACCGTATACCACTACCGTAATCCGCTATTATCGCAAACTAACTTTATTTTTTAAAAGCCCTGGTACCGTGCTCAATCGATTATACAGTACCCAAGTAACTACCGTAACCCAGTTCCTTGGGTCAAACATTTTTCTAAATTCCAAAAAATTTTCTAAAAATCCTAAACCAATCATACAATGATTCTCCACTAATTAGAGGTGCGGTAGGATACTTTAAAATATTTGTCTGCTCAATTTTGGATTTTTAGAAAAATGTTTGACCCAAGGAACTGGATCTGACCCAATGAACTGGGTTACGGTAGTTACTTGGGTACTGTATAATCGATTGGGCACGGTACCAGGACTTTCTAAAAATAAAGTTAGTTCGCGATAATCGAGGGTTACGGTAGCGGTATACGGTATCTGGGGGTACTATGCTATCGATTGGGTACGGTACCTAGTCTTGACCTACCATTGACCTACCAATTGATTTTTGACCATGACCCCCTATACGTCGTTCCGCACTGCGCACCACTATCATGCTGCCCACACTGCCGGTAAACCCATGTAAGGGATACGTCGATTTTTTTGACCCCCAAAATTTTGGTGGTCAAAAAAATCAGCGTATAGGTATCACATTATTGATGTTCTACAGTAACCTACCGTAACCCTCACTACCGTACACCCATTGGCCAATCACGAACTAACTTTTTTTCTAAAAGATGCCATAAAAATCAGTTCTTTCCTTAATATTGAGTTCTTTCCTTAATACTCTGAGGAAATTTTATTTTTATTTTTTTCGTCGTAGATAAAAATTAAAAATTTCCTCGCCATTATACTCATTTTGTAGAGCTCGTCGGGCAGATCAAGATATTTACCATTTTATTATGATTGTTTGTTCCAGATGAGTTATGAACGCTAGAAAACACGAAAGAAACGCCCTACTTTGACTGTAGAAAGAAATGCGGAAAATGGCTCTTTTTCGAGTTTTCTAGAGTTCATAACTCATCAGGAACAAAAAGCATAAAAAATAGTAAACATCGACTTGGATCTTAATTTCGGGGCTAATTATCTCAAAACATGCCCCAAAATTTTTCATCCTTCTTAGGCTTATTCGACGCCGAATTTAATGCTCTGCAACATGGAATATTCGTTTGTTTGCGGATTTTTGATTTAAATTTTTTTTTAAAACTGATTTTTCAAACATGAAAAACCAGTTTGCGATTGAATTATATGATCGCAATATACCGCGTTTTTGTCAACTAGAGTAGTATGCTAATAAACCACACTAACTTCGGACCTAAATCTCATAATTTATTTTTGCTGAATTTCGAGTTTGAAAAATTTGGTATCCCGGCATTTCTATGTTTCAACAGACCCAAATAATACTTCATTTAGTGATGAGGACCCATGGGGGTATCCAGAAAAAAAGTTTGGTCCAGATCGGAGATCATGATGTCCGGGCGCAACAGGCAAACCCTCGAATCTTACCGAGCCGGTCTCTTAAAGTTTCTTGGAAAACAAAGATCGATTATCAGTTACGATGATAACCGCTAACATCATTACAGTGATTTCATGCGAATTAATGTATATGACCCACCGTACTGGGGTACGGTAGGAGTGATTACGGTAACTCCATTTATATTCAACAAACTCCACGAAACATGGCAAAGGTGTTTCACACTTGTTGGACTCGAACCCACTACCTTCGGTTTCCAAGGCAAGCTCGTTAGCCACTCGGCCAGTTAGTTCGTGATTGGCCAATGGGTATACGGTAGTGAGGGTTACGGTAGGTTACTGTAGAACATCAATAATAGTGATTGATGATGATTGTAAAAAGTTTGACCCAAGGAACTCAAGTTGCTCCACGGAACCCGGGTTACGGTAATCGGGTTACTGTAATTTGGGTTACTGTGGTCCCATTGTACAAGTTGGTACGGTAGTTGGGCTTGATCACACCATGACCTACCATCGCACCCCCTATACACTGATTTTTTTGACCACCAAATTGAGCAAAATTACAACGTATAGGGGGTCGTCGATTTTTTTGATCACCACGTCAGTGCTGGACAGGTATGACCACTATTCGAGGGGCGCAGTGCGGAACCATGAGTAGGGGGTCATGGTCTGAAATCACCTCGCCGCCAGTGTTGGGCAACTATGATTATATAACACAAGGTTATTGCTTGTAGAACTTTGTTATGCTTAAACGTTTTAAGAATATTTTTAATTTAGAAATATAAAAGTGCATATTTCTTACAAATTTCTTAAATTTTCGAGTAAACATTTCGAGCAGATTATAGGGAGGGAGAAATAACTCTCGTTCTAAGTGTAACAAACCTCATAGACCACGTCCTTGACCTCGACTTCGTCCTTTCCTTTCTCTGCAGATTCCCCGAAGAACATTTCAGCGAACACGGGAGAGTGGATGGCAAGTTACTGAAGAGATACATCTATATGTAGCTAGTTCTCACTGAACAACTATATTTTTCACGGCTCGTTAAGGCAGACCTTCGAAATGCACTCACTCTAACCAGGCGCAGTTAGCGCGCGCCCCCTCTCCAGCCTACTTATGCGAGCGTGCGCCCCGCTTGCAAAACGAAGTCTTCTCCCTCTGTTAAACGACGCCATAACGCCGTTAAGTAACAATCTCACTGAAAAAAAAGAAATGTTGGTGGTTTGAATAAATCGAAAGCCCGGGAAACATCCATGCTACGCGTTTCGCGTGCCTTTCACGTCTGTGGGTTCATTGTTCTAACGAGCCGTGTTTTTATTTCTTGGTGACCAGTAACTATCAATTGAAGCACAATCGGCCCGAATAATTAATAAAAAGTGTGTTGAGGCTATAGCATCATACTGGAACCTAATGAGCACCCACCTCTTTGTTGACATGAAGCTTCTTGTCCTCGACGACCAGAACGACGTTTGTGAACTCGTTAGGAGCAGCGAAGCGATTGGGAATGTACACCATCGTCACCTGAAAGAGAAATGTTTAAGTTAAATATGCAAAGAAACGCATAGAATAAACACGCGTTTCAGGCGCGTGCACCACACAGTAGAACTTTGAGAAGCACGTTTAATCTTAGTCAGGAAAGGTGTATGGAAGGTAAAGTCAAGCGGTATTAATGTCAATGCACCGTTTTTTTGCTAAAAATGATGAAGAAGAAAGCGTTATCAACAGCAACTCAATCAAACAGCGCGAGGAAGAGACATGAAGCGAAGCGCGGCATTATTTAGCATTATATTTAAATTATTTGATGCGCAGTAAGTGCAATTAGGTTAATAACGTAAAGTTACAGCTATCACAACTCGAGCAAGCATAAATACTGCGGTAAAACGAAAGAAGGTTGCGCTGAACAGCATGAACATGCTCACATTGTCAGTGATGGAATCAACAGCAGTGCATTTGACGCAAAAGCGATTTGAGTTAGAAGTGATTTGAATAAAACACAAAAACAATCAATTGAAAACACGAAAACTACAAAACAGCAAAGCAACAAAACCAGGAGAACGTGTGCTTCACAATCAGTCGCATTGATTTTATGGTTACCGTATGTTTGCAAAAAGAGCGGATCATCAATTTCAAATTTTGTAACTTGTTAATTCTTTGTAATTTCATGTAAATTCTTGTAAATTCTTTGTTGTTTTTATTACATCCAACAATTTAATATATTTATTATTCAAATGTTCGCACAATCTAGACATACCTATAGGTTGTATTTTCAAAGATAAATATTTCTGGCAGTTCCGTTTCCGTACTTTCTTCTTTCGTTGTTCGGCATCATGCAAGACTCGTAGCATCGAATTTCAATGATAACTGCTAAAATATTGTCTTCCTCACTTCTTTAATTTACCGGAAGAGGACACGTTCCCCATACCAGTTCGAGATTTTCTTTCCAGGACTCATTATGATCCCTGGGTGGTCTATGAATCTGTCCCCGGATAGCTGCTGAAACACGGGCGTGTTTGAATATCTCTCGAGCTTCCGGGGAGATTTAGCAAACTCTCTAGCAGGTTAGAGAAAGCGAGAGAGCATGCAACTTGAAGAGAGTCGGACGATTACTCCCCATCCCACAAGAGAGGGCTATCGTCGGGCAGCAACCTCTCACTATCACATGCTCTCTCGCCATCTCTGCCTCTCTCACTTTCCCATGATCTCTCGATCTGTCGCTTTGATCAGTGCTTTCTCGCTTTATCTTCTAAGTAGAGAGTCGAGTTCACTACTGCGCCTATTTGGGATTAATTCAAACTCGTCTTTTCATTCTCCGTATTCTTTCTCTAGCAGGAACGGTCTGACTCTCCTCGATTTGCACGCTCTCTCGTCTCTCTAATCGATGAGAGAGTGTGCGGTTTGGAGAGAGCGAGACCATTGCTCCAAACTCGTCTTTTCATTCTCCGTATTCTTTCTCTAGCAGGACCGGTGAGTTCACGCAGAACGAAGTCAGTTCGTGATCCGTCTCACTCTACGACACTAGGCCGGCTGAGAACTATGACGTCATGCCGCCTTTTATATATCACGGTATGACGTCCTCTTGAAGTGAGGACACTTCAAGAGGAGGAGCACGGACGGATTCCCATCGTCTCGAGTCTACCGTCAAGAAAGCCCCGCTGTCTGCGTTGTGAGTTCCTAACCGGCGCAAGTCAGGTGTTCGGCGGCAGGATGATCTACTTCGACGCTCAACGGAGATCCTTCACGATCGTCCCTACAGTTGACCAGAGAAGCCAAAGAAGATCCCATCCCTTGACCTAACGACGCTCTGAGACCGAAGATCCCCATTCCCTCCACACTGAAGTCACCCGCCTGCAGGACCATTGTGCCTGACGTCAGGATAAATATGATGAAATATGAATATGATGGTATGACGTCATAGTTCTCATGAGACGAAGTGACGACTCTGTCTTGTTGTCTTGCAGATTACGGTAGGGCCATTTTGGTTACGGTACGCTCGCTCGGCCTGCTGCACTCTCTCGCACTCTCGCTCGGCGTGCTCGACTAGAGAGTGAGTGTAATGAAATAGGCATTATTCGCCCTCTGCAATAAATCAGGGTGAAAAATGGACTGATCAGGCCAGTATTTCCTCTGCATAAATCCCCCTCTTCGCACCTCAGAAATTACCCCGCCGACCTTCATTTCCGCCCCCTTTTCAGTCCATTTCTTACAAAGGAACAGAGAGGTCGGCCAGAAAAAGAGCAGTCATCAGCAGTATCTACCGGTCGATTTGCTTTCGAATTTTTCCATAAGCCGTTTGCAGATCCGACTTTCTTCGCATGTAAGACCGACAGATCGGGCAGATCTATCAATATTTTTTTTCCTTTGTTTGCAAGGCAAGATTCCTGTCCTCTCTCAAAGATTCTCTCAAGAACCTTCGAGAACCGATAAAGATTCTGCACAGTGTCTCGCAGATTACGGTAGGGCCATTTTGTTACGGTAGAGCTATTGTAGTCCTGTCGAGAGCACGTCCGAAGGAGATTTCTTCTACCTGACCCGTTCCTTGGCCAGCGAACAAGCAGCACTCATCATTCATTTTGGTACCACTCTCTGGTTCGCTATCTCCCCTCGGCAAAGGCACGGCACGGCTGCATGTTTTATGAGGTTGTTGCTTCTCTGACCCCCTCAATCTTGCCTCTCTGTCTCTCTCCGTCTTTCATGCTCTCACCTCGCAGACGGGGGCGAGAGAGCGTGCAGAATGAAGAGAGTCAAATAGCAGCCGCGACGGAGTACACAGGGCAGATGTTCTGGCAAGGATTGCTGACGCTGCATAATGGCGGCAGTTATTACTTTTTTAACAGTTTTCACGCCATTATTGTGATGGGGAAACTGAACTCTCTCGGTACCGAGCCATTGTCTAGCCTATCAGAAAGAGTGGGAGAACCTCAGAATGGAGGATAGGTCATGAGGTTTGGTCGTCTCTTCCCTCTCTCTCCTCACCTGTGCCATTCCAATCTTCACGCCTCATTCAATATGAATGGAAGTGGAAGAAAGAGAGAACGATTCCGTTTCAAATCTACCCATTTTCCACTGTAAAAATGCGTATGTTCGTTCTGTTCTCATGAAAAATTTGTTCCAAATTTGCCGTAAATTCGCTGATTGAAGTATCCCGGTTGATCTCCCGTCTATAGATTCACTGTTACAGGGATGCTCGTCTGGCCCTCTCTCATCATTCACATGTGTCTCACGAACTAGAGAGCATGTAAAATGCAGAGAATTGAATAAAAGTTGAATAAGGTAGCACTATTGTCTTCCTGTCGAGACCATTTCCGATGGACGCTTGCTCCGAGTGGCCCGTTCCGACACCTCTGCCAAGGGAACAAACAGCACTCATCAGTGATTCTGGTACCACTCACTGGTTGGTTATCTCCACTCGGCAAGGCAAGGCGGCTGCATTTATGATGAGGTTGTTGCCTCTCGAACTCCCATGCTCTATAATGTGGCAGACAGGCCGAGAGAGCATGCGAAATTAGGATAGTCAGAGAGCAGCCTCGAGGGAGTAAACAGGGCAGATGTTGAAGCAAGGATTGATGATCTACGCTGATGATCAAATGAGGCAATTCTCAAATTTAAAAGTGACTTCGCCTACCGTAGTCTCGAGGTACTGTACGTTGGTACGGACATCAGACAAAAACCATGAGCGTGAACCATGTGCTGAGAGCTTATAAATAGTTACATTTAAAGTAGAAAGTACCCTGAGATCAGAAAGCATTAAGATTGTTGTCTTATATCGGATTGATGAAACATATTTCATTCGGGATTCCAGTACATTTTCAGTTCTCGGCCGTCCCGCAGCTCCGCTCGCAGCTGCCACACGACTATTACTCGCCATTTGATCTAGCCAGCCTTCCTTCTCTCTCCTCACCTGTGCCATTCCAATCTTCACACCTCATTCCCTATGAATGGAAGTGGCAAAAAGAGAGAACGATTCCGTTTCAGTTCTACCCATTTTCCACTTAAAATTTTCGAGATTTCGCTCCATTCTCATGAAAAAGTTGTTCCACATTAGACGTAAATTTGATAAGTAGCCTAGTTCGGTTGCCAGAACTCGACTACCTCATTTTGTAGTCGTTGTTTTGACCCTCGGCCGCCGTCGCCTCGGGGCACTCTCTTCATTTTGCACGCTCTCTCGTCAGTTAGAGGGAGAGCGAGAGAGTGTGCAGTATGGAGAGAGTCAGGAGGCAAAACAAAGCCTCCATTCTTCTAACTGGAGCACACCTTTTCTTCCCAAAGAGAGAGCGAGACGGTCAGTTGGCGTTACTCGACAATCTCGTATTGCTGTTGTATCTTTACTGGAAGACCTATTGTCTAGAGTTCGCAATCCTGGTTACCGTCTAATTATTTCACACACTCCAGTCTAGATTGGTTAGGAAATGATAAGGTGACCCGAATTATTGTACGAACTGTACTAGGTTCCAGGTACTTTGACGAAGAATTTTTTTCTAATGTAAGGATGAATCCCTGTTTTTGTTCAGTAGCTTGCACGAACTCTCATCCCGACTTGTCTAGCTACAAAAACACCCTAGTGTATAGTGTCAACCACTCATCGTCTCGCATAATTCAATCAGAAATCCTCTTCGCCTGTCCACACATTATCTTCCTCCCTCTCTAACAATGGTCTTCTTGTTATCTCCATTCTCCGTTCTCTCTCCTCGGTCAGTGAAGGTGAGAGAGTGTTCAAAATTGAGAGACCCTCTCCATTGACTCCTTTTCTCTTCCTAGGCAATGTAGTCTTAACTTTCACTGAATTTCCGTCTTTGAATGGAGCCGATTCATTATTATTTCTTCCTATTTTTTAAAGTGAGTTTCACTGACAAGTTTATAGCTTGTGAGACGCTATTTCATTGATTTTGCCAGTTTCAGATTCCGAAAACAATTAATCTCGACGCGGTTTCTACTGTACCATGCTGTATATTTTTCCGGATCATGAGTCTATATCGGTCTTATTTGGTCTCTACTGACAAATCTCCGTTTCCTTTTTAGCGAGATATGACGGTACATCTACATTCCTCATTCCGTAGCTATTCTCCGGATCCTGCGGATTCGTTCGCTTTACACAGCAATGCTCGCTTTCATTTCCCTCGCGTTTACTTCGTTTTTTCCTCACTTACTCCCATTTTTGCATCGTTTTTTCCGTCATTGTGATACTGTTAGTTGCGCTCAGATCTCTCTCGTACCACCCTCATCATGCTACCTGCTCCGTTGCCCGTAACAGTGAGAGAGAGAAATAGAGAGAGAGAAAGCAAATTTAAGAGACGATTCTTCATTCATTTCCATGTTATTCCTCCTCGTGCTACCTTCTCTCTTATTTCACTAGCCGACGATAGATTATGCAGCACGAAGAATCTTACTAAACTATCCCCTAAAACTGTTCATTGATTGAACGAATTTCCAGACCTCTTGGATATGCTTCATTCGTCTTATGACATCGTATGAAAATTCAAAAACTGATGGACTCATTCCTTGTGGTCGAAAAAAATCTATAACCTTTTCGTTCTCTGTTCGCTATGGTCCCAGCCCCGCTATCTCCCGGCTCTGTCCAATTCCCGGCTCTTCTCGCGTCTGGCCAATTACTCTGACACATGTACTGCCTATTCATTCACAGTCAGTAATAAACCCCGCACCCCTCCGGTTTCATGCCATTTGAATAGGAAGAGACGCGTGTAACCGAGGCTATTCACAACTGGTCACTGACTAGAGACTCTCTCCATGTCCCATACTCTCTCGTCGGTCAGAGAGACGAGAGAGTGTGAGAAATATGGAGAGTGCCGCTCAATCGAGAGTGAAATAGTTGAAGGATGAAGATTATTGCCTGTGGTCAGAGAAGGAAGTTGACAAGGGTCATCGTGTTGCACTAGCCATGGTATCCACTCGATGTGACTACGGTAGAAGTACCGTGTCTCTATGATTACATCACTCTCAAAATCAATAGTAGAAGCACTGTCCTTTTTGTTTTTTGCTATTGTATCCCCTCATTTGACCTTGAAATCATGTGAGTTAGAAAGTACCGTATCCTCGAATACCGTACTCGGGTAACCGAAACCCCTGACAATCAGTCCAGTCAGCTTCCCCCCTTGGGCCCAGAGCGTGCCAACAGGTCAAGAGGCCTATCTGTAACACCGTTCCTCCCGTTTACGAGTGACCATCTGGCAGTAGAAATCACTCCGGGTCGGGTTACGGAACCAGGATGGTACCATAGCTACCACTGATAGATGATTGGTAGAACAGCTCGGCACTACTTATTAATCTCCATTAATTAGTCCCTGGACACGGCAATCCTAATCTAGGATCAGGTCTTTGGATCTACCGCTCTTCTATTTATCTCGCGCCCTGAACGATCAAATCTGAGCGAGAGATCGGGCTGGAATTCGCCCACTTCTCACACTTATCGGGACGTTCCCAGAACGGCGGCGGCTTTGAGGGGGGAGGCGAGAGGGAGGAGAGAGGGATGGAATGAGTGCCCAAAGGAGCCGATCGTATGACGGATTAGGACTGTTTTACTGTATTTATCATGATAATGTGCTTTCAAAGGTATTACGTTGTGTTGCTGAAAATTGAATATTACTCGAAATACTACGAAAGTTAATGCGAGAGTCGAAGGTGGGAGCACTCTACCTTATTGAAATTCGCGCCCTGAAGGAATGCCCCACCATTCCGAGTGATGAATTCTCGCACCTTCCCTTCTCCCATCTCTCCTCTGATGAATGCCCTGTCCCTGTTGTGACTTCTCCCCTTTAGCACCCACAAAGAACAGTGTAATTCCCCATCCTGGCGAGGTGCCAAGATCTACCCTTTGATTGATTGCCCTCTTATCCATTAGACCGAATGGACGCCCATTCGGAAGACGGATAACTTCGCGTCTTCTGTTTCTCCCTCTTCGATGTTTCATTTTATCATTCACTGGATATTCGTAGAACAAGACTATCATCACTCTTCATTGTTTCTCCAATGCTAGGCCAAAACACTCAGAAATTCATTAAAAATAGTCCCGAGTTGCGCTATGTTTGAAGGAAATACATTACCAAAACAGAAAACCGCAAAAAATTTGGAACGCTTCACGAATTTGCGTGTCATCCTTGCGCAGGGGCCATGCTAATCTTCTCTGTATTGTTCCAATTTTAGTATATGTTCATTTGGAATGAACGGGTTTGGGGGAGAGGCGCGCGGTTATATAGCGGCATGAGAGGGGGCGCTCTAGTCGCGCCGGGTGAGAGACCAGTGGAAGGGAGGGCAGAGAGGGAGAGGGAAAGGATGAGGGAGGGCGAGGGGAGGGAACGGCTGTCTCTTTCTCTGCCAACGCGCGTTCACTAGTCTGAAGAATGACTGGACTCGCGATTGATCATTCTCTTCCATGATAAAGCCTTACTCCTTCATTATTTCCTCAATCTTAGGCAATCTCCCCTACTGGAATAGTGCACCCTTTTCAGCAAGAGCCTTTTTTGGATAGAAAAGGCGTGAAATAGATGGATTGCCGGACCCCTCAGGGCGAATTTCAATAGCTATGAAATCCGAGTCCATTTCTTGCAGGCTTACTCTCCTACTACATTCATTTCTCTCTTCCTTTGATAGATTGCATGTATATAGGGTCAAACGAGAAGGAAAACAGCCCGAAATGCGATCCCACTAAGACGGAACTACACCTGAGAGGGACCCGATGACCGGAGATTGGACCAGGCTTATACCTGGTACCAAAACCAGGCTTCCTATTCCATCTGAATAATTGAACAGACCATTGAACGGCGTTGCAATTTGAATGTAGTGGATGTTCAAGCGGAATGAAAGGGCAGCCGAAAGACTCGAATTCATCTTGTATTCATGCATAGGTATCTTTTTTTCGGAAGAAAAACTGGGAACGTTTTGTCTGTTTCCAATTCACAGTCATCATTGTTCCGAACAAGATTCTCTTCAGCCAAACCCATTTTATTTCTGGTTCCAAATGTTCCTTGGGTTCCATCCTCCGACCCAATTCATCATCGGTCTAGATCATAGACCCGCGCTTGACAAGCTGTTGCATCGTCAGTACAAAGGAGAGAAGGGATACGACACCCGAGGGGGAAGAAGAGACAGAGTGAATGAGTAAGTGATGCGACCCAGGGTGACCCGAGATGAGCGAGGGAGGCTAGTGGCAAGTAGTAGTGGGCATTTTATTGGCCCTTGAAGTTGTCCATGATATGGAAGAGATCACCGCGTAAGCAAGAGCTGGACTATTTCGGGCCCCGTAGTCAATACTGTGATTTTTGACTGTCCCACTTCGGATTCTGGCACGAAGGTTTGAAAATGTTTTCGCGGTATTTGTCATGATGCAAATCTCCCAAAGCTCAATCTTTCAGCCCCTTTCTTATTGATTAACGCTACTCGAGCAAACAAACCTCACATCGCTTCTTTGATTTTTGCGTAGTAACCGACAAAGGAGGCTAAGCATACGGTATGCTACCGTAATCCATACAGTATCCTACAGCACACCACACTTTGGTCATAACTCACCTCTGAGAGGCCCAAGGCTGTCAGCAACTCTTCCGAGTCTCTTTCGAGACAATTGACCAGTCATTTGTCAATCCGCTCTCTTCCATTTCCATGGTCTCTTCTTGTTCCATCACCGATGAGAGAAAGCGAGAGGTATTTCGAATGAAGAGATCATTCTCCTCTATAGTAAGGTAATTGGCAGGTACATCAGAGTAGTTTTATTGGCAGTAGAACAATAATTTGATCTCATCGTTATTGAATAGTATTAATTGTAATGAAAAGAAGAAAAGTCTTTCATCAATCGCCTGATCACTGATCCATCAGTGGATAACTTCTCTCTGAAACCTATCTCCTCCTTCCCAATTTCCTCCTACTCTCGTTCTCTTTCCGAAAGAGAGCGGTCTTTTCTCTTCATGCTTGTTCATTCTCTGCGTCTCTCAAATCCCCACACTTTCTCGCCTATCTCTCAGAGCGAGAGAGTGTGTAGACTAAAGAGAGTTATATCCCTTGTTCCTATCTGCCTAATGATCTCCAATCCACCTGCCAGGCCATTAGTAAGGGCTTCGTGTTCCGTCTTATCCTGCTCTTAGGCCCCGCCCGTACTCTCTCCATTTCCCATACTCTCTCGTCATCCCCCCAGGGGAACCCCTAAGGCAACGAAGTGACTGACCGATACCTTGTACAAACTGTGTACGTACAAGCCTAATTCTCCGTTCCTTCCCTATCTCACTCCCGATTAGGCCTCCGCTTTCAATCCGTTTTGTGTGGTCGGCAGAGGCGGAGGGGAGGGGATGCTCCGCCCCTTTTCTTCCCCTCCCCCCCCTCCCTCTCCCTCTCCCCTCCTCCACCCTCTCATTCTTCTCACATCCCATTGCAGATCTGCCCAATGTTGCTGAATCTCTTGTTGTTGCTGTTATTAGCGGGCTTTTGGTGAGCTGATTTCGAAATTATCGATCGATTACCGTACTCCCTTACAGTACTCCTTGCCCGAAAGAATGTGAGTGCGATGTGTCCCCGACTACCAACGAGACACTCTCGGCCTACTGTGGCAAGGTGAGGACACGGCAGGGTTATGATATTCAATTTCCCTGATTCAGGGCGGACTGGACGACTCGAAACTTACCGTACTCCTGCATTCTCTTCCCTCCGGGATTCGATCACTCGAGATCTCGACTCCCTCTTGGCGCCCTGCCAATTCCTTCAGATGGAATGACAATCTCAATCGGTAGGTCACAATCCTGATTCAGGGAATACTGTAACCAGACCGTATGTAGGAGCGAATATACATTTGACTAGAGAGGAATACTTGGTTTATTGCTCATCTTTCGATCCTTTTTCTGAATAAAAATAAGACAGTCACACTTATGTTTCATGGGGTTCGTAAGGGAACAATGTGATCAACTGATGCAATTCTTGAGCCCCAATTCCGTAAAAAACTAAAAAGGCTAAGTGACAAGTAAAGCATCATGCAATTATAAATCGAGCTGTCGGTGAGTAAAATGGGAGACTACGGAAAAGGGAGAGAACCAGTCGACTAAACAGGCGAGAGATCATGCAAATCGAGTAGAGTCTCTCTCCCTCCTTCAGATTCTCTTCCCTTCGTCAACTTCGACTCATTGGCTGTGGAATGCCCTCACTGTCGAGACCAAGACTGCCGAATCTCGAGCTACTCGATGTGTCCAATAACAGGTAGGAGTTACATGAATTTGTTGTCGGTAGTATGAAATAACTGGAACGGGTTTCGGTAGATGAAGTGACCAAAGCGTATGTTCAGATGCTAGTAAGGTTGTTTTGTTTATTACTAGGCAGTAATTGTGCACATTGGTTTTCGGTCTAGTTGATGGTCATGTTCCTCCTTCTAGCCGCTCAACTGTTGAAAATGTTCCATCTCGATTTCACCGCTCGACTAGGTTTCAATTACCTCGTTTAACTCGCTCATTCCTTTTCCTTCTGATTCCAGCAGCTTTTTTCGCGAAAAAATATTTAAAAAATATCATTTCAGAATCGATCATGCGACTATGGCCAATTTCGCAGGATTTCCATCATTGAAAGTGAGTTTTTGAATAATTTGAATAAAGCTCTGCCGCCTTATTAGTACTTTTTCCACCCTAGAAATCGCCGCCAGCAAATCTCTGTTTTCGTAACCCAATCCATGATCATCATTCGATTATAAATCCTTCACTCCACTTGACCTTCTCCCTTCTCAATCTGTCAGTAGATCACCCGCTTTTCTCTGCGCTCTCTTCGGCTTCCATGCTCTCTCGTCGCTCTCCTTCTCACCTCTCTCTACAATTCCCAATATCTCTTCTTCCTCCTGACAGAGCGCCGTTCTCTCATGATGACCGACTAATTACCCCGGTGATGACATAAGAATCATTACCGGAAAATGGCCCAAAACGGTAGATCAAAGACTAAAATACGGATCTAGGAAAGGTAAAAGCCGGCTCTCCAAGCACAGCAGTAATGAGAAAACCTCAGCCAATTGACTCCAAGCGCATCCCCTTTGTTATTCCCTGACCCAGTAATGGTCTGACCCCCCACCCCCTCCAATCCTCCATTGATCTTTATTCGCTCAGGTTCTCGACCTCTCGAACAATAAACTTTCCGTCCTTCCAACTGGCGTCTTTGCCTATCTGAAGAAGCTGACGTCACTGTCAGTTTGTTCTTTTTTCTTTCTAGTTTGTAGTTTGATAAGTGAATTCTGTAGTTTGATCTCTTTCCTTCAGCTCTCTCGCTAACAACTCAATCTCGGAAGCCTCTTCTAACATTCTTCGAGGGCTCGAGAACCTCCGAACGCTGAGACTCGACAGGAATCGGTTAGAAAATTGAACTTCCGGTTCATTTCCTACTTGCTAAATTCAACTTTCGGTTTTTCAGAATCCCGGTTGGTCATCTGAACGATTTGATCAGTGATGTGCGCAGTCTGGAGGAATTGGGAGTGGGAGGATGTCATGTGAAGTAAGCTGAACGTTGATCTTTCTTTCTTTTTGGAGGGGTGAAATATTGCCAAGTATGGTCTCTGTCGAAAATACAGAAATACGAAATGTTATGAGTGTACGGAAATGATAGGAAAGATACGGTGGAGAGATGAACAATAAAAAAGTTGATCTTTGATCTCTTTCTTCAGTCCCCTCTCAAATCTGAGTCTCGATCGACTGCCGGAATTGAGATCGATCGATCTGTCGAACAACAATCTGAAGTGAGTTGTTAATTTAAAATAACTCTCTAGTTGATCACAGATGGAGGAGATTAGGCGTTAGAATTTTTGGTGTAGACATACCGGCTGAAGAGGAATCAGAAAGAATTGAGGTTCCACTCTTACAACATTGGTGTGAAGCATATGGGTCAAGCGTAGACGAAAATATCAGATTAAGAACCTTTATAAAATACATAAATGTATTTTATTGTTGTTTTAGTGGAACAGCACATTCAAGATGAAAACAAAAAATAGAACAAATCCAGACTTCTCACGATGAAACATAGCGAATCGAGAACTATTCTGTCTCAATTTTTGATAAATATAATTTGTTTTGTAAATTAATTACTCTATTTTAGACGCGTTCCCTCTGCCGAACTCGCCGCTCTCCCCCGTCTCACCTCACTCTCCCTCGCCTTCAACAGGTATTCTACATTACGGTAGCTACAGTATCACACGGTTTCTCGAATCTGCCCATATGGCTGCATTATCATTATCACTGACGATCACAAACTACTTTTTGACCTCTCAGGATCGATGAGATCGAGCCGTGCGCCTTCTGTGGGAACAACCTCACCAAACTGGATTTGAGCCACAATAAGGTGAAAAAATCGAAATATTTTCAAAATTTTGGCGATCATTTTCTTATCATACTTGTTTCAATGCCTGTTTGCCTCTTCGATTTTCTCGATTACGTCATCCCTATCCTATTCATCGTATGCAATCTCCTGATCCTCTCTGTTCCCAACATACACGTATCTCTGAATGAGTGACGTCATTGGGTCATCCCTGAGAATATAAAGAGACACTACTCCTTTACGACCTTACACGCAGTACATGAGACTCCCTCTCTGCGATCTCTCACTTTTCCACACTCTCTCGCCTTCTCCTTATCTCTGCAGTCTCTTGTTTTGTCGTGATCTCTCCACTGGTTGTTAGCAGCCCCACGGATATAGGCACTTAGGAGTAGTAACATGTGTTGCGGAATCGCACTCTCTCATTTCCATGCACTCTCTCGGTAGTACGATCAAGAAATGCTGTGAAATGGGGTCCGCCCGCTTTTGTGTGTTTCACGGAGTAATGCTTGATATGTTTCAAGGAATGTATATCAGGATTGTTGTAAGAAACATCTAATCGCATCCAGCTAGACGGTCCAAAGGAAAAAACAAAAACAAAAATAACCAGTTAGCTCAGCAGTGTGATAGTATCGCGCGTAACGTGATAATGCTTCTCACCCCAGAAGAAAGAAACTGCGTCCCTCTCTAATTGTGCGCTTCCCTTTTTCTCCAACCTCTCCTCTCTTTTTTCGATCTATTTTTGCCCCTGAGGCGCAGTGTGAAATTGGAGTAGAAATGGACCGGAAACTGCCTGTGAAATGCTGGGAACAGCGGGGGAAATGATGAGATGGATTGTGAAGGCTACACTATAGTAGAATGAACTTTACTTGCTTGACTTACAGTAATCTTGCAAAAATATGATTGATTATTGATTGATTTCAGCTGGGTCTTCGAGGAAAGTCCCTGGTAGAGGGAGCCTTCGACGGCACTTCCCTCACTCATTTGGACCTCGGATTCAATCACATCGAGAACTTTGAATCAACGACGATTGGAGTTGCACAGAGAACATTGAAGGTGAGTAGTAAAACTGATTTTCATCATGGAAACATGGCATCATTCCAATCGAAATCCAATTTATTCCCTGGGGGAGTCAAATGTCAGACTGAGAACCGTCAGTACTTGATGAATCAACTGGAGCCTAATCTGGGGCTTATTTCGATGCCCCGAAGCTATGAAATCGAGGAGGTTTCGGAATTCGCGGGATCGTCGGACACTATAGGGGCTATTATCCGGTGCCATTCTCAAACTCATAGATCACAGAAGGCGAGAGAGCATGAAAACTGAAGAGAGTGCTAGAAGCTATCCCTCTCGAGATTAGTCCCCCTTCCCTCGATCATCAAGGGCTCTAACAGATGGTCATGGTATTCTTTCCGATGATGCCTATGAGGGGGATATTGAAGATCCGGAGATTCCGGGATCGGCAATTCTAATTCCCGGTTGTGGAAAGCGCGCGTCATCTTTTGAGGGAGAGATGAGCCGAATTACAAATAAGTTGCTACTCTACGATTGGCAAACAGAATCGTGCCCTGAGGGCATTTCACACTGCTTTGGGGGGAGAGAAACTTCGCACTACTACATTTAATCCTGCATGGATGACGAGGAAAAAGAGTTGACCCCGTGTGAGGAAATCAGATATGTTTCAGCTAAATTGTTAAAATAGCATTCTCTATGTTAGCACAATTTTGGAGACCTTTTTGTTCTGGAAAATAAATTTAAAAAATTGTCCAAAATAAGATGGGCCGAATTTTTTTAGTGATAAAGAGCCTGTCGATCAATGATCATCACTTCTCGAATGTGCGGCCAGTGTGCGTGATTAGTATGCTGTTGATTCCCCTTGCAACCTGCACTGACAAGGGGGTCCTCCACCCATCAATCATTCTCGATATCCATGGACAATCAGGATATGGGAGAGGAGAGATGGAGGAGGGAGAGGCGCGACAAACCTATTAGTCTAGAGCGTGAAACTGGCAATTCCGGGGACTTTCTCCCGGTTTTGAGCAATCATCCATTCAAAGGGGGCTATCAAGGGAAATTCATGCAAACCGTTTGAGGAGGCAGTTCTGGAGGGACTTACAGAAGTGAGGCAAATAATCAATTATCGCCCTTTTCAGTCGCTCTCCTTATCTGGCAATTACCTCACGACCTTCGACTCGACTTCTACCCGCACCCTTCATGCGCTAACGTCCCTCCACTTGGCGCACAACATGATCAGCGACCTGCCTTTGATATTCCCGCCTGAATACTACCAGTTGAAGGTGAGCCAGAGCACCGTTAGTGCGTCAGCAGGGCTTGAACAGCCCTGGCGCAGTTCAGACCGGGGTCTTAGGAATGGACAGGAGATGGAAAACACCCATAATTGTGGAGAAAATATGATCTTTGATCTATCTTCAGGCCCTCAATCTCTCCTCGAATCAACTCTACTATCTGCCGGATAACCTGGGATCATTGCTGGGAAATCTCAAGGTGGAAATAATTCTAGTTGATTTGAATCATGCATTGAAAAATAATCATGCGCCACTGAACTTGTTGACGCGACTATTATTCCATAAATTTTATTCGTGCATTAGGGATCAATTTGGACCATTCCTGTTATTTGATATTTCTGCAATTATGGGAAAATAAATAAAACTGTCAATCAAAAGACGATATTTTTAAACTTCATTTTGTTTGAGATATTCCTTGTAGTCATCTTTGATTTCTCACAGGAATTCGACCTCTCTCACAACCGCCTCAAATCTCTCTCCACAGCAGCAGCTGAATTCATCGACACCATCGATCAGGTTTACCTCGCAGGTTCGTACTTTGATGTTTGATTTTTGAACTCTGTAGTTTGATCTCTGAATCTTGTTTGATCCCGATATTTTCAGGAAATCCGTGGGACTGTAATTGTGGGCTGCAACAAATGCAGGAGCACATGCGACAGAGGTGAGAGAGGGTGATCTTTGGTCTTTGATAGTTGATCTCTGAGAGGCGAAAAAGCTCGGGTAAATTTTGAGAGCGGATGCAGAATGGGACATTTTTCCACAGCGCCATCTGGCCCATTCGAGTCTAAAATAGGGAGAGGGCTGAGCCATATTGTTAGCCCTCCTAACCCCTCTTCTCGTTGCATGAGTGATGAATGAATGACTGAGGGAGGGAACGGTCTCTCTCTATTTTCCATGCTCTCTCGCATTGCCTGACTGGGGGGCGACTATTAGAGGGAGAGGCATCGTTGTGTTACCTCTCGTGAATGGACAATGCTACCAGCCGGCGCTTGTTGCTTGAAGGAACAGAAGGGGTCATGAAAGGAGAAGAAAAGACTATTATACTTTTTCTGTATTTTCATTAGCCGCTGTAATAAGGCGAAAAAAAGCAGGAGATAATGTGTTTCACGCTCTCCTCGAAGGCGACGAAATGCACTCGTAGCTAATAATTTCTTGACTGCGCGGGAACAAAAAATATTACCTCTTTTGGTGAAAGTACGCAATTTTCTGCAGTCACTTCAATTGCGCCAGCACTTGAAACGTGCCAATCTACCCCCCTGCCCTTGCTCCTATCTCGCGTACTGATGCTAACTGAATTAGCGCCCAGCGTGTGAAGACAACAAGAGGACTAACCGGGTGGTTGGAAGGGTTAGAGAGAGAGGATGGGAAGAAAGGGATACGCCTTTGGATGCGGGGGACTAGCTTCTGGTCTAGCGGTCAGTGGTGGTATCACAACCTGATCCAATACACGGGGAACGATATCTGGGACCAATTTCGAGCAAATATTAATTTTCTGATCTTACTCATAATTTAGCGCTTGTGCCAAATCACATAGTATGCACCGTCGGTATTATTGACTTTCAAAGATCACTCTTTCAGATTCGCCCTTCGTCGTCAACTTGAGTATGGGGCCACTCGATGTTCAACTCCTGAGATTCTGAAGGGACAAGCGATACTCTCTGCTGTTGCTGTCAATGATTGTGCTGTCCTCTTCGGAGCCAGGTTTGCTCTTTGCAGGGTCTAGTCTTTAGTTTGTAGTTTGATCTCCCATCTCTTGCAGTTACGGTCTGAGTCAGTCGAGTGAGCTGCTGCTTTTGCTTGGCGCACTTCTCATCGCTGGGGCGCTTCTGGTGGTACTCCTGCTCCTCCTGTGCTATGGAAGAGAGCGACAGTACAAGGTAATTTGTTGACGCACCTTTGGTTTTGGCTCGTCAAAGGTGTCCATTGATAACGACTGCATGTTCAGGGTTCTTACGCAACTCGTGAGTGCTCCAGGACGCCTCTCACCATGACCCTCCCTCCTCATGGAATCTCCGGAATCTCCTGCTCTACTTCTTCTAGCTCCGCCTCTGATACCGAAGACAAGTAAGCGATCTGACCCGATGAACTCGGGGATATGACCCACCGTACTTCTACCATAACCACCCTTACAGTAACCTCTCGCCTCCACTGCCTCCTCCGCCCAAGGCCATGGCATCGCTCTACTTCGGAGTCTGATCTTTGGTCTTTGATCTCTGTAGTGTATCATATTAGGCGCTTTCATTACGGGTACCATAATAGGGTCTGGTATCCTCTACTGGTATCTACCTCTATCCATTCCACATTATCTTCACTTTCCGATAAAGCTCTTTCAATACTCAGCCCATTCCAAATTTGAAAGTAAAGTATGAAGCTTCCAGTCTTTTGCGACTGAACCCTTTGATGTTCGATCTGTAGCATGAATTGCTCAAGTCGTAGTTTTCCCATTACTTCCCTCCATGAAGTGCTGTAAATCCCTCAAATCCAACTTGGTACTCTCCCGCTCCCGTGCCCATAATGAGCCCTGGGTGGTCTATGGATCGGTCCCCGGAGAGCCGCTGAAACACGGGCGTCTTTGAGTATCTCTCGCGCCCCGGGGAGATTTAGCACTCCCGGCCCCCATTCCACAACATCAATCCTTGCAAAGTGAGGGCTATAGCCCGATAGGTCTACACTCTCTCACTTTCGCGTGGTCTCTCGTCGAGGAAAGGAGTGAGCTGCAATAAATCTATCTCTGACTCTCTCAATTTTGCGCGATCTCTCGCACTCTCTGACCGGTGAGAGAGAGAGTCAGTCTATCAATCTCCGACAGGCCAGTATTTGCCATACATATAAATCTCTCTGTTCGCACCTCAGGAATTACTCCATCTCGACCTTCATTTACCCTTTTTGCATGAATTTCTTACCAAGGACTCAGAGAGCGAGGAGAATAAAAATACAAGTAATTAAATGATGGTGCTCATTTGTAGAGTGACAGATTCTGTTTTTCGCATAGTTTTTCGCCAATCAGGGAATGAGGGAGTATGTGGAGAAAGACAGAGTGCGGCTACACCTATTTGCCGGGTCTGGCTCCAGGGAACAAACGGTTCTCATCAGTAATTCCGTGTTCGGTACCATTCTCATTATCTCCAAGAGCACCAACCCCCACCCCCGGCAAGGCACGGCGCGGCTGCATTTTTGATGAGGTTGTTGCCTTCATGCCCTCTCTGTTTCCCATGTTTCTCTGTTTCTCTGTCTGTCTCCTCACGCAAACAGGGCGAGAGAGCATGCGATATGAAGAGAGTCAGAGAAGGGCCTCGGGGGAGTAAACAGGGCAGCTGCGGGGGGCAAGGATTGATAAACTGCTCTTGCGGTGGATAATGAAGGAGGTTCAAAAATGAAGAGAGGATGACGTCATTGCTTCGGTTTATTTGTTATCTTCTACTCATTTCAGTCTCACTTTCTCGCTCTGATGGAGACATGAAAAAACACGCGAGAAAAATTACAGAACTTTCCATGCAGCATTCTAGGTTATTGTTTTTTTAATGGGAGCCTTATCGTTATTAGAATGGTCATTGAACCGAGTATTATGACAGATCGGTGAAACGTAATGTCAAAATTTCATAGCCCTAAATTCTCTTTTCATAGCCCACACTAACAATTCTCCCCGTTGCTTCGTACGGATCCTAGCCACCTAATCGTGACCGGACCTCCACACTAACCGTAATCATTAACAATGGTACTTCTCACTCTGATGGTTCTTTCTCGCAGTACTGTCACAACATCCCCCCATTCATAGAAGGGGTTCACAGTATTAAGCGGCAGACAGTCCACGGACAAAACCGAAAAGCGCACCTAATACATTAATTTTTTATGAAACATGAATGGATCGACCACTTCCGTGCTTCGAAACAGATTAGGATAATTTGAGTTTCACAAACACTATGAAATGGAAACGGTTTTAGAGACCAAATTGTTCTAGGTTTCACAATTGGTTCATATTAAATACAGTAAGCTAAAATTCCGTGCAAGAGCAAATTCGCTGTTTTTTTTTATTTGAAAAGGAGCGCGAAATGAGCTTTTGCTTTTGCACGGGGCTTAACACTGTGGGTTGGGTAAAACTAAATAATAATTTCAAAGAGATTTTGTGCGAATAAAAGATTTGCAGTGCTTCCGAAGATTGATTTTCTTGCAGAGCGCCGCAACGACTATTTCTGAATTTTGTACACAAAATGTTCTGAAAACCCCCCTGGATCCGTTCCCTCGATGTTCTCTCCCAGTGCTCGAATCAGTTACGCCACTCCGGATGCGTATTCCATTACGCGCGCCGACCGAGTAGTTCCTCTTTATGCAAATTCGCGTCCTCTCTATCTCCCCGGGCATTTCCAGCGTTCTCTCCAGAAACTTACAGAGCCGGGAATTGGAAAAACCCGGTTTTGCGCGCCATTGCCGGTCCCCAAAAGCTATCGGAGGCACACATTACGACTGGAAACATCTGGTAGCCGCGGACAAAGGACGAAGAGAAGAGGAGCCACCTAACAACAACCCATCGAGGGCAGATTATCCTAATCCCGGGTTGTATTGAAGAGCGGTCGCCTTTTTGACGCGCAGCTTCTGTTAAGGATGGGCTATTAGGCTATTAGGCGCCAGATGCGTCGCAATTACTACAGTAATCCCTCCAATACGGTATCATCGATCCTTATAGAAGGCCATTACCGTAATCCTACAGTACCTCCGAGGCTTCAACACATGCCTGACACTGAGGCATCAAGATTGAATTTTATGTTTTTCAATTGAGAAAAAAACCGTAGTCCCTCAGATTAGCTTGCAAACATGCCTGAGGCGTCAAGTGGTTTCAGCCACCTGTTCCATTCGAATCCGCCCAATTTCTCAGACTTGTAAGGGAAGAAAGGAAGAGCCGCCCTCCTCAATTTGCACGCTCTCTCGCTCTATCTGACTGGGGACGGAGAGAGAAAAAGATGGAGACAATGTAGCATTAGTATCTGCAGGTGTTCTCTCTCTTCTGTCATCTTTCCTCTCTGGCAACAAATGGTCCATGCCTAATCAGGGGTTGCGTGAGCATCCAATCATCAGAGCCGTGCTCAGCGAGCCGGGAAAGAAAAAGCCGGAAAATAGAGAGCCGGAAAAAGGGCCCTTACGCGACGGGGAATAGTTCTCAGTCTGAGAGCGTTTGAGAGCTTTAAAACATAACAAACGGCCAATGACTCATCAGGAGTACAAAGCGGGATCTTTGATTTACCAGACCATCAAGAGAAGGAGAGAATGTGTTTCACGCTCTGCTCGAAAGCGATGAAATGATTAGTTGCTAATGAACGTGTTATCATCGTCAGTGGAAAACAAAATTATCAGAAGGATCTTCACCGATTTGTAAACTCGAACTGTAAACGAGTGTCGACGGACATCCGTTTCTTGTATACCTTCTCGTTCTTACTGCAATCTCACCTAACGGAATAAATGAATGAATGAATGAACTGCCTTTGAAGGAATCTCCCCCATGCTTTGCAAATCCGGAAACTATTCCCCGGAACCTGAGAGTCACTGGTAATCTAATGAGTCGGGCCGTTCCCTTTGTCTCGAATGCCCCGGCTGATTGAAGCACTCTCTCGTTTCCGCATGCTCTCTCGCTCTTTCTCTAACCGGCGATGGATAGTTCCTTGTTGATTGGAGAGGAGTAAGAAGCGCAAATTAGCGGCTCTAGCCAAAGGCGAGCAGCTCATCAACAAGTGCTTGGTTCCGGAACCAGGGAAGGAACCAGGACCAGTACCCGGACCACAATCCCGGTTCTTGGTTCCGGTACCAGAACCCGAACCAGAGAGCTATCACCAGGTCGAGATTCTCCATTTCGGTCCTTGGTACCACTAAATTGAGCCTAGGCAACACGCTGGTGTGTGTGTGTATTGGGTAATTGAGAGGGGTGGAGCGGGGACAGATTTAGGGTCCTCGGGAAACTAAGAGAGAGGCCCTGGGAGAGGAGTGAAAGCGGTATACGATTGCACAACAGATGGCAATTGGATCATAAGAGGAGGAATGGCTCAGGGGCAGAGCTACCGTACTTCCAGAGTGGTGCCAGCTTCTGGGGCCGGATTATTTCAAGCGTTCTTTTCAGTTTACGCGCTCCATCGTCCTTAGTGGAGCTTAAGAAACGAACGGTTCTAGCCAAGGATTTGGGCACTTTTGGTCCAGGGGTGGCATGGCATGGAATGGTTCTCTTCACTATTTGGTATTTCTCTGATCAGAACGGTGAAAAAGCGGTTAGAATCTAACGAGTCGTGAAGCCCTCTCCTTTGATCCCTTCAACCCTGCAACCTCGCAATCTGGCCCAGTCCTCTAACAGGCGCAACTCAATTATTCATGGAACCAGAGGCGAAGGTAGTTGATAGACAGCCAGTCCCCTCTTGAGTAATGACTCGCTCTCCTCATTTCACATTCGACCCCAGTCATGCTAGGCGAGAGAGCACGTAAACTGAAGAGAGTGTGAACATTGTTAGCGCCTTTTGTCCTCCTCTGGCAATTAGTACAGTCTGTAGCGTGTAACAGGCGGAACCGAATAATAATTAATAATTTATCGAATTGCACTCAGGTAATGGAATGTGATTGGGATAGAGCGGAGACCCGATGGAGATACGCGTAGGGGAGAAGTATACAGGCTACAGTAATCTAAGATTAAAGGTCAGACTCCGAAGTAGAGCGCAGACATGGCCTTGGGCGGCGGAGGAGGCAGTGGTGGCGAGAGGTTACTGTAAGGGAGGTTACGGTAGGAATTTCGTTGGGTCAGATGACTTACTTGACTTCGGAGGGATCAGAGGTGGAGCTGGAGGAGGTTGAGCAGGAGATTCCTGTGATTCCATGAGGAGGAAGGGTCATGGTGAGAGGCGTCCGAGAACATTCCCGAGTAACGTACGAACCCTGCAAATGAGGTCGTTTTCAGTGGACTCATTTGACGGGCCAACACCTAAAGTGCGTCAACAACTCGCCTTGTACTGTCGCTCGCGTCCGTAGTACAGCAGCAAGAGGAGCACGACCAGAAGTGCACCTGCGATCAGAAGCGCGCCAAGGAGAACGAGCAGCTCTCCCGATTGGCTGAGACCGTACCTGAGAGAGATCAGAGATAAAAAGTTCAAAGGTCAAACTACAAAGTATAGCCCAGAAACTTGAAAGTACGGACATCAAAGATCGAACCTCGCTCCGAAGAGGACAGCACAATCATTGACAGCAACAGCAGATAATATTGCTTGACCCTTCAGAATCTCCGGAGTTGAACATCGAGTGGCCCCGTACTCAAGTTGACGACGGAGGGCGAATCTGTGAAAGTGATCTTTGATCTTTGGATGGATTTGGTACCAGATAGCGTGACCCACTGCATTGTGTGAAACCCTCGGTTCTGGGTACTGAGAGCGTTATCTTTGATGATTGAATATAGCCAGATACCCTAATCATCTGCATTGGCACCAAACCTGGGCTAGATCTTAGGATGGTCCCCGGATCGCAGGGCATATCCTTTTCCTCCCTCTCTCTATCCGGTGCAACCACCCGGTTAGTCCCTCTTGTTGTCTTCGCACGCTGGGTGCTAATTCACTTAGCATCAGTGCGCGAGAATGGAAGAAGGGCAGGGATAGGACTGGGGTATAAATTGACACGCCTTGTATGATGAAGCGAATGCAACATCCACACGACATGTTCAACAGTAGAAAGACAATTTTGAGTTGTTTATACTAAAAATAGCAACGACACTATCGACGAATGCATTTAATCGATTTTGAGCAGAGCGCGAAACACAATATTGCCTTTCCATGTAAGATGAGTGAAGTCGTCGGGAAGTCACCATACCAAAAATTCCTCATCCCCTTTCTTGACCCCTTGCTGTTCCCTCGAGTAACAAGTGCCGGCTGGTAGCATTGCCCTTTCAAGAGAGGTAACAAAACGGTCCCTGCCACTAATAGTCTCCTTCCCTAAGTCAGGCAGTGCGAGAGAGCGTGTAAAATAAAGAGACCGCACCCTCCCTCAGTCATTCATTCATCACTCATGCAACGAGAAGAGGGGTTGGGAGGGCTAACAATATGGCTCAGCCCTATTTTAGACTCGAGTGGACCAGATGACGCTGTGGAAAAATGCCCAATTTCACGCGCGTTCTTTGATTTCTTCGCACTCTCAGGTTCTCAGAGATCAAATAGTAAAAATCAAAGATCATCCTCTCTCTCTCACCTCTGTCGCATGTGCTCCTGTAGTTGTTGCAGCCCACAATTACAGTCCCACGGATTTCCTGAAAATCAAACAAGATGCAGAGATCAAACTACAGAGTTCAAAAATCAAACATCAAAGTACGAACCTGCGAGGTACACCTGATCGATGGTGTCGATGAATTCTGCTGAAGCTGTTGAGAGAGATTTTAGGCGGTTGTGAGAGAGATCGAATTCCTGACAGAGATCAAAGATTAGGTTGCGATTAGTAAAGCAGTCATCCTAGTGGTTCATTCAACGAACTTTGTTATTTTATAATGTCATACATGTCAGAAATCAAATTACATTATGATTATCAAATCAATAAGATAATCAGCCAAGTGGTTCGTTGTTTTGTGATTTATTTTAAATATTAAGACGGAACCAGGGGTTCATCAAATCGAGACGAAGAATCGTTCTATTCAACCATAGTTGAAACAGATTCGAATGATATTTCTGATCTTTACTATTGTTTGTATTTTAACTTGAGAAGATTAAATTTTTGGAAGTTGAAAGATCACTCCCACCTTGAGATTTCCCAGCAGTGATCCCAGATTGTCCGGCAGATAATAGAGTTGATTCGAGGAGAGATTCAGGACCTTGAGAGAGATCAAAGATCATGTTTTCTCCATAATTATGGTTTATTTCATGCCCTGGGTAGTTATCACTTCTAAAACCCATCAGCAGTATTGCTCCAGGACTGGTCAAGCTCTTCTGGCTCACTTGAGGTGCGCTCACTCACCTTCAACTGATAGTATTCAGGCGGGAATATCAACGGCAAGTCGCTGATCATGTTGTGCGCCAAGTGAAGTGACGTTAGCGCATGAAGAGTGCGGGTTGAGGCAGCATCGAAGGTGGTGAGGTAGTTGCCAGAGAGGGAAAGCGACTGAAAATAATTGATCTTTGATCCCTTCCCTGTCTACTGTAAATCCCTCCAGACCTGGATCCCCAAATGGTTTACATGACTTTCCTTTGATAGCCCCCTGTGAATGGATGAATGATTTATTGCTCAAAACCGGGAGAAAGTCCCCGGAATTGCCAGTTTCACGCTCTAGACTAATAGATTTGTCGCGCCTCCTTCTCCTCAATCTCTCCTCTCCCATATCCCGATTGTCCACGGATATCGAGGATGATTGATGGGTGGTGGACCCCCTTGTCAGTGCAGGTTGCAAGGGGGATAAACAACATGCTAATCACGCATATCAATGGATGCATTTCAGGAGCATAAAGATCAAAGATCAGAGGAAGTGTCATTATTGTAAACATCAACGGTATATCTCGTACGCAATGTCTCACCCAGCTCAACGAGGCAAATTAAAGGAAACTCTTTTAAACGCTCATGTTGAATTGTTTAATTAGGTACCTTCGCTTTGCACAACATCGTTCAATTTCGTGTAATCACACTTTTCTAAATTCGCTGTAACACATCTCATTCAATATCACTCCTGGGACAAACTTCGACCTATTCCCTCGTTTCTTCTCAAGATTAGCATAGTAGTGCGCATTTTCTCTCCTCTCAAGCAGTGTGAAATGCCTCCAGGGCACGATTCTGTTTGCCATTCGTAGAGTAGCAACTTATTTGTAAATCGGCTCATCTCTCTCTCAAACGATCACGCGCGCTTTCCGCGACCGGGAATTAGAATTTCCGGTCCGGGAATCTCCAGATATCCGGAGATCCAATATCCCCTCATAGGCATCATCGGAAAGAATACCATGACCATCTGTTAGAGCCCTTGATGATCGAGGGAAGGGGGACTAATCTTGAGAGGGATAGCTGTCTAGCACTCTCTTCAGTTTCCATGCTCTCTCGCTCTCTCTAACCTTCGTGGGAGCAAGATCTGTAAATAATCAGACAACAGCTCCTATACTTTCCCACGATCCCTCGAATTCCGAAACCTCCCCGATTTCATAGCCTCGGGGCCTCGAAATAAACCCCAGATTAGACTCGAGTCTCTCAGTTGATTCATCAAGTACTGACGGTTCTCAGTCTGACATTTGACTTCCCCAGGGAATAAATTGGATCTCGATTGGAATGACGTCACGTTTCCATGATGACAATCAGTTTTCCCACTAACCTTTAGTGTTCTCTGTGCAACTCCAATAGTCATTGAATCAAAGTTCTCGATGTGATTGAATCCGAGGTCCAAATGAGTGAGGGATGTACTGTCGAATGCTTCCTCTTTCAAGATTTTCCCTCGAAGACCCAGCTGAAATCAATCAATAATTGATAATTTTTATGCAAGATTACTGTAAGTGAAGCAAGTAAAGCTAATTCTACTGCAGTGTAGTCTTCTCTCTCCATCTCATCATTTCCCCAACTGTTCCCACCATTTCACAGGCAGTTTCCGGTTCAATTCAACTCCAATTTCACACTGCGCCTCAGGGGGCAAAAAAAGACCTAGAAGACTGAAATTGGGAAGCGCACAATTAGATAGGGCAGTAGTTTCTTTCTTCTGGGCAGAGAAGCATTATCACGTTACGCGCGATACTATCACGCTTCTGAGCCAGCAGATTCACTTTTTTCAATTTTATTTTTTTTTCTGAACCGGCGAGCAATACACGATTAGAATTTTTCTCACACAAGAGATGAAATCATGCCCTTGAAAAATATCTGCACATAACACTGAAACACACACAGTTTACTCCATTTCAGACCATTTCTTGATCGCGCTATCGAAAGAATGCATGGAAATGAGAGACACAGAGTCCGCAACACATGTTACTACTCCTAAGTGCCTATATCCGTGAGGCTGCTAACAATCAGTGGAGAAAGCACGACAAAACAAGAGAGTGCAGTGAGAAAGAGAAGGCGAGAGAGTGTGGGAAAGGGAGAGAGCGCTGAGAGGGAGTCTCATGTACTGCGTGTAAGGTCGTAAAAGAGTAGTGTCTCTTGCAATTCTCAGGGTTTACCCGATGACGTCACTCATTCAGAGATACGGGTCTGGTAGGAACAGAGAGGATCAGGAGATTGCATAAGATGAATGGGCTAGTGATGATGTAACCGACTGAACAGAAGAGGGGAAAAGATATTGAGACAAATCTACTGACATATTGTGAGTACAATGATCATGAAATGTCGCAAATTTAACACTAAATTTCCCACCTTGTTATGGCTCAAATCCAATTTGGTGAGGTTGTTCCCACAGAAGGCACACGGCTCGATCTCATCGATCCTGAAAGATAAATGATCAGTTTGTAATCATCCGGAAGAAATAAGTAACAGGGGTGTAGATACTGTAGAGTTCTGTAGCTACCGTAATGAGTTCCAGGTTACTGTGAATTACAGTATACCTGTTGAATGCGAGGGAGAGTGAGGTGAGACGAGGCAAGGCGGCGAGTTCGGCCGAGGGAACGCGTCTGGAATAAAATTTGATAATTTAGTGCAAAAATTTATTCTATATTAAAAACGGCTTGTTTATTCGGAAAAAAATATTCAGCTCACTTTTTTCAGGATTTTTCAAGAGAATTGTTTCATTTATTATGTGCTTCACGTGTATGTTGTAAGCATGGTGCCACATCTTTTTCTTATTCCATATAGACTTCGTAGTAAGCAATAAATCAATCAAAAACTTGCTCTATGACGAATAATTAAAAATTAAAAATTAAAACGTTGTCGGATTAAAAACGTTGTAATTAATTGACTGCTCCAACTCACTTTAGATTGTTGGCCGACAGGTCGATCGATCTCAACTCCGGCAGTCGATCGAGACTCAGATTAGAGAGGGGACTGAAGAGATCAAAGATGAAATATCGGTTCTCTGCACTACGATAACCTCATTTTTCATTATTCACAGATATCAACCATCGAATGGTTGTGTTTTCTGCAGATTATATCGAATTTTCAATTTCATTTTCTGGCACTAGTTTGCTGATACAGAGAAAAGAAAAAAGATCCGAAGAGCTCACTTCACAAGGCATCCTCCCAGTCCCAATTCCTCCAGACTGCGCACATCACTGATCAAATCGTTAAGATGACCCACGGGGATGCTGAAAAACGGAAGTTGAGTTTCACAAGCCGGAAATTAACCCGAAGTTCAATTTTCTTACCGATTCCGGTCGAGTCTCAGTGTTCGTAGGTTATCGAGTCCTCGCAAAATGTTGGAAGAGGCCTCAGTGATTGAGTTGTTAGCGAGGGAGCTGAAGTAAAGTGATCAAACTACAGAATTCAAAGATGACAGACTAGAAAGATCAAAGACCAAACTGACAGTGACGTAAGCTTCTTCAGATAGGCAAAGACGCCAGTGGGAAGGACGGAAAGTTTGTTGTTGGAGAGGTCGAGGACCTGGGATATATCAAAGATCAATGTAGGATAAGAGTGGCCAGTTAGGATCTCCTGCTTGGGTCAGACCATTACTGGGTCAGGGAATAACAAAGGGGGTGCGCTTGGAGTCAATTGGCTGACGTTTTCTCATTACTTCTGCGCTTGGAGAGCCGACTCTTACATTTCCCTGAGCCGTCTTTTAGTCTTTGATCCGTTTTTGGCCACTTTCCGGTAATGGTTCTTACGTCATCATCGGGGGGTAATTAGTTGGTTATCATGAGAGAACGGCGCTCTGACAGGAGGGAGGAGAGAGGGCATGGAAAATAGAGAGAAATGAGAGAAAGAGAGCGACGAGAGAGCATGGGAAACGAAGAGAGCGCAGAGAAAAGCGGGTGATCTACTGACAGATTGAGAAGGGAGAAGGTCAAGTGGAGTGAAGAGTTTATAATCGGATGATGATCATGGATTGGGTTACGAAAACAGAGATTTGTCGCGATTTCTTGAGTGGAAAGTGCGAAAAAATGGGCGGAGCTTGATTCAAAATTTCAAAACTCACTTTCAGTGCTGGAAATCCAGCAAAATTGGCCATAGTCGCGTGGTCGATTCTGAAATTTAATTGATTTTTGACAGAGAAAAATTCCGAAAATATCAAAACGAAAAGGAACGAGAGAGTTATAAGCAGTGATTGAAACCTAGTCGAGCGGTGAAATCGTCACATTTTCAAGAAGTTTCAATTTTCAAGAACCGACTAGACGAGGGAGATGATCAACCAATATATCGAGAACCTATATAAAACCATGTGCTTAGTCTAAACTATGCACTATTCTGCAGCGAAATACCAAAATGATTTACAGTCACTTACTTGTTATTGGACACATCGAGTAGCTCGAGATTGGGTAGTCTTGGTCTCGACAGAGAGGGCATTCCACAGCCAATGAGTCGAAGTTGACGAAGGGAAGAGAATCTGAAGGAGAGAGGGAGACTTTACTCGATTTGCATGATCGCTCGTCAGGTTATTCGTCTGATTCGCTCTTTCCTTTTCTTTATCCGACTCCTCGGTTAACATTTCCTCTTACTTGTCACACTATCAACGCTAAGCTTGAAGGACTATTTGAGTTATTTTTGTTGAGGAGTACATCTACTTCACACTGCAGGAAAAGTTACCATCATTCACTTGCGAACCCCGTGAAGCTTAAGTGTCACTGCACAATTTTACTGATAATCAAAAAGCAATCGTGTGACTCTCTTCAGTTTGCGTGCTCTCTCGTCTCTCTGACCGGCGAGAGAGCATGCAAACTGAAGAGAGTTAGACCATTGCTGTAATCAAAAGGTGAGGGATAAATCAGGGTTTTATGATAATAAATATTCGTTCTTGTTAACTTTCTGGTTACAGTATTCCCTGAGTCAGGCTTTTGACCTACCGATTCAAGTTGTCATTCCATCTGAAGGAAT